>OY848917.1:23362244-24087244 GCA_963693285.1 Xestospongia muta
TTGTAGTTCAGTCACTGAGCATATAACTGCTCTTTGTAGTGTGTGGTTTTGATCAAGAAGCTACACACAATACAGTGTAGATATTGGCTCAATATAGCTAGTCTACAAGTTAGGATTGTATATTGTTAATACATGTACATGTAGTAAAAGAACAAACTAGTAGAAGACTATATTTATAGTCCTTGTAATGTGGTTTGTAGTGACTAAACTAATTTAGAAACATAACAAATTAGGATAGATTGTATTCAGAAAACATGTTCCTGTCTAGTAAAGATATCTACACAATATATAGATAACAACACATGTTTGTTGTGTATAAAGAGTTACATTACAGCAACCTCATGTGTAAAAAATGTGAATGGTATTTGATGTGTAATTTGATTAGAGACATTTCAAATATTAACCAACTCTGCCTAAATACTGCTCTATGTTAACATAATAGAGCTAGATATTTACATACATACCATTTCACAGTTTTATTCTTACTATATCTGACTATTGATGTAAATTTCATGTCATACATCTATGACAATTGAGATGACAATGTATTTAGATGGATTACTCAAATTATGAGTGAAGCACTTTACAAGCAACAAACAAATATGCTATGTAGTGTATAATATTGCCCACTTGTCATCAGGCGGTTATTTTATACATTTCATAAAAATAGGTCAATTTATTTGACTGCTAGACAGATAGAGTGTAATAGTTATATTATATATACTATCATACATGTCTAGTAGTGCCACTTTTGTTTTAGGCATCCTAAATAAAATAGGGTTTAATGAAAGTTCAATCTGGACAACTAAGACAAGTTGGGGGATCTGGTGGAGGAGGAGAAGTTGGAGTTTAAGTAGGAGGAGTATCTGTAGAACTATCAATATACAATTTATATGACCTTAACTTAACAATAGCGAAACACTAGGGTTATATTTATTTAAAATGCCTTATACTATTGTTATGTGCAACAAATAAAACTAAATGCACATGTTAGCAAATGTGATAATGATAAATGTGACCAATCAAGCTTTGAACCTTCTTTTAAACTACATACCATACTTTTTTGGCCTTGAAAAAGTTTGTATTCAGCTTTTCAAACCTTAATTTCTTAAAATGAAATTGGCAATTTCAAAACAATAATAAATCATTTATTACTTATAGGTTTAGTTCTTTATAAACTATGCATACTTGTAAGCAGATAGTAATACACCACATCATTGTATGTCCACGTGCAGCTGCTAAAGTTAATTTTAAAGTTGTGAATTATCATTTCACTCAAAAATGGATATTGTCTGGGTCACTGGGTGTACTATGTTCAGGCTTGTACCAGAGTAGTTACCCTAACACCTAAAATACTGATGATATTGGTAATTTAAGATCATGCACAACTAATTTGTAACTTACGTTGATTGATTGCTATGGAAATTACAGTTCATGTAAGTTACTCACTATAAAATGCATTGATGAATTAGTTCCTGAAATAGCAATAATTCATTAGGAAAACACTTTGATGAGGTGAAATGGTTGTGACAGATAAGCGGATCATGATTTCAATAAGTTATATTCTTCTTCCTGGGTTGTTATGTGGTTGCATAATAACCTTCACTTCCTCTTGGTCTTTACATAAGCACATAACGCTGTTTAATTATAACTATCATTATTATGTACAGTGTCTATGATTGAAGGGTAAATATTTTCACATATTATAGTTAAATATATCATTGTCTTCATAGGATTATATGAGAGCAATTACCAAGCTATTTTCTTCCAGAGGAGGAACTGGCTAATAAATTAAGAGCCCTTCGTCTATTAGTTCTCTCTCGTTCTTCACCACGAATACCATCAGAGATAAATCCTTCTACTGCAAATGACACAAGAACAAATGGATCACCTGATAAGGAAAGAGAAAGTGACAAAAGAACTTATCCTTGTATAACTACCTCTGAAAAAGATCGTCTGCATCGTATATTTTATTCTAAAAATAATTAATAATATATGCTCATTAATGTTTTAAATTAGTATTAATTATCGAGACAATGAATAATATACTTATATGGAAATTGATATTAACCTGTCTAACAAATGCCATGTTTATGAGTTTGTGTGATCAACTAGGAATCAACTTTGGAATTAAGGGGAAACACCATTGGTACAAGTATTAGTTTTTGTCAAAAGTCTTAGCTATTTTTTAATTGTAAGTATACAGATAAGATGTTATAGGCCACTAACTGCCTGCATCAATGATTTTCCACACTGCTTTCATGACTTCATAAAAAGGACTCACTAGAGGATTAGACTCAGACAATTCAATAATGAATTTAGAGATCGTGTGGGATTTTTATTTTTTAAAAATTTTTTTTCTTTTGAGGTGGGATGACTAGAACAAAGTATGATTGAGGACTGTAGAGATTGTAAATGATCATGAGGCTTGATAAAGGGTTAAAGCAGGAAGACAAAAAATATGCTTTGTTATAGAAGAGTCCATAAAATCCTAAAGCAAAAATTTTGCTTTGTACAAAAAGTGTAGTGGATAATAGATTTCAAGCAGATTCAATATTTAGAACTACACATGTATTTATTATACATAATCAAATAAATTATCTTTATGATGTCAGAGTGGATATTAGGTGTTATATTAAAATAAATACTAATCTACTTTTCATTTGATGGCCACAAAGAGATCATGTAAGTTTTAAACAAGCAAGTATTCTTAGATTATGTGATGGTATTATTGCTTTGTGAAACCATACATTGGTTAAAACAACCTTCAATATTATAGAGAATTAATATATAGTCAACATCATAACATTTGAAGAAATGTGAAATATTTGAAATAAAAGGAAAAGTATCAAAATATAATAATTACTGACAGGGGGAGAAAGAATAGTAAAATAGATCAAGTAACTTTAGACAGTTGTTACAAGTTATAAATTGGTTCATGAATATTGACTTCTGAATTATTAACAATTAATGATGACTGACTCATTTTTAAGAAAAGAGGACAAGAAGGTAAACTGTAAGTTTATTGTTTATTATTATTATTATTATTATTACTATTGGATTTTAGTATGTTGGTGTACTCTTTGTCTAGAAGGTTTGCTCAAGGTTTTTTCAACTGTTTGTCATTCTAATAGTAATTGTAATTCTAATTCTAATGATAATTTAGTGTAGATCTTCACACAAACTGCACATAATCTTTGAGGTTGTATGTATGTAACAAGTTATTTGATGCAAACTAAACACATTATATGGTTTTGATTTCTAACATACTATCAGTCAATCTGATAGTATGTTAGAAATCAAATTTACAGTGACAAATTTGTTACCTCTATTACCATCATTTTTCTCATTTTCTTGGTTAAAAACATTTTATTAATTGCAGATGCTGACATATATATACAACAACATTATCATACAATGTTCAGTACTGCCACATTTTGCCCTGGGCATCCCAATACCATTCTGAGATATTTAAGGAAATTCATGTAAATTTACATGTATGCACAAAGCTAAGTGTCCTATGACTACCAGGTATGTATGACCTTGGATGGTTGATCTCTTTTAAGATTCCTATGTGGGTAAAAGTCACACCTATCTTAATTGCTAGAGCATCCAATACTTAGTATTCACATTGAACTCACATACACTTTCAAAGATTTGTCCATCTATAAGTACACTTTACTACCTGTATACTAAGTATCCTGGGAATCATGGTATACCCCAGTACCCACCAAGGTACAGCTTTTAATGGTTGGTTCACATACAATATATAGGCTATACATTACCAATCACCTAATACCTAGTATCCTGGAAGCAGCCCTAGTATATTCCTAGGATCCACTGAAGCCACCTACAATGTATTGGCTATATATTACCAATCCCCTCATTCCTAGTGCCCTGGGAGCAGCCCTAGTATATTCCTAGGATCCACTGAAGTGCACTGTACAATTTTCTGATTCTTAAATGTACATGTATCCTGGAACCTTGTCTTAGTATTCCTTTAATACTATGTATCCAAAAGTTATATGTACTCCCCAGGATCCACTCACTTGTACATATTACCAATGTTTCTATACAACCATTTTTACACTCTCTTCCAATCCAACAAATTCAACAAATGCAGTATCAATTGAAGCACATATATCCCAACAAATATGTCAAGTAATCAAGAAGATAAAATATACATAATACTACATATGATAATCACTTAGTCAAACCTAGCTTTAGTTGATGGCTTTCAGCATGTGTGTTATAGTAACCTTACTGGTGCCTTTGTAGTATGTAATGTTATTTTTTCAAGGTAAGAAGCCAAAACCTCTGTCTTTGTTCTTTAGTACTTAAAGGAACCAAATAACTTGTATATAACTATCTATATAGTATGTCTCTTATATTAAAGGGTTTCAGTTAAGGTGACTTTAATACAAGTGTGTAGTAGAAAAGAGTAAATAGTAATACTAATAGAAAACAGATATCTCAATAAAGTTTTCATTGTCTGTCACTCTATCTTTTTAATACAATCTATCATTCTCAGATAGAGAAGCCATCCTTATAAATTTTTTAATCCTTGTGATTGTCATAACTTCAGCTGATAGAACTATATCTTTTATACTAATGTATTCACTCGACATTTTTATTGTTTTATAATGCAATTCAACTACTTATGGCCATGTACATAGTTCCACAAATAATATTTGCATTAACAATTGAGTTAAAACACAAATGTAATCAAATGTGGTGTTGGTATTAATGCTGATAATAAACAGATATATTAGATTCTGTGCATTTGTTTGAGAGCTAATTTTTATTAGATAGCTATCATACTATGTGTTTGATGTACACTGTTGAAAAAAAACTAATTGTTTCAAGTACACTATACGTGTACACATAGAAAAAGTATAGGCAAGCACAACAATTTGTTTAAACATAATTATTGCATTAACTAAAATATTAATGATCAGAAACATGTTCATAATAATAATGAGAGGTTAATGAAGTTCAAAATTAAGGACAAACACTTTTGACACAAATAGAATCTGTAGGTGGAGGAGGTTTAGTGGTTATAGGACGACATGAGCAAACATTTGGAGCATCTGGTTCACCCTTTTTACATTTTTGACTGTCATTACCTTGTATTACCATGCCACCTATGTCACCTATATTGCCTTTTGGGCCTACTAGACGGACTGGACCCTACTCACCTGTTTGCCTTACTTATCCTTTTGGTGCTGCCTGTCTCATTCTACCTTTTGGACCTTTTGATCCTATTTCACCTGTTAGGTTGATTGATCCCATAACACCTTCGATACCAAGTAGACCTATTCTTCCCTTTTGTCCTGGTGGACTTTGAAGACCTATCAATCCATTTAGACTATTATGGCCATCTTTACCTGGTGGGCCCAGAGAGCTTTTGTCACCTTTAGGGTCTGGTAAGTCCCATTTCTCCCTTTGGGTAAATTGATTCATAAAAACCAGTGGTACCGTTAGCATCAATGATATCATATGAACATGGTTCACCTTGAGGACCTGGGACATCAATATCACCTTTTATACCTTGAGAACCTGGGACACCAGTATCATCTTGAAGACCTTTTTGGCTGGTAACACATTTGATGCCTTGAATACCATGTCTGCCATGGTGTCCTTTTCTCTTTCTGACTCTTTATACAAGTAGTACATGAACCTAAGTTCTTAATAAAATATAAATTGTATTAACCACACTGCACTCAGCTTGTGCATTTACTACACTACAAGAACTCAACCAATATAATGACGAAATGATTTTCAGTAGCTTTGTCATCCATTCAAAATTGTTATGCTTCTGATAGGGCTAATCTATCAGATATAATGATGAAATATTTGTGTCTAATATCTGCACACGTACATAATGTGTAGTATTTAATTTCAGAAAACCAAAAGACAAGCCAGAAATGAATCCTTATAATGTGGTTTTCCTTATGACAACAACATTATGTACTATTAAAATAATCTTAGGATGATTTTTACAATTATAATCTTGTTGGCTTTTGCTAACTTAACAAACTAATTAATGTCCACTGCTTATTTCAAACAATTATGGAACAACTTATAGTATTTTTTATAATGGATCAATTAAATTAATCATGTTTTTGAATATCACAGTAAAATTTAGCCAATGTTTGATTTGTTCCTTCTTTATTACTCAAAAGTTAAGATATCATGGCAGCACATTTGCAGTTAACACATATTTATCAACTTTTATAAGTTTCAGTTTGAGAACTTTACAATAAAATTTAGTAGCTAGTTTTAAAAATGCTTTGTTTGCAAAGTAAGGAATGTAAATGTTCAAAAACCTACAAAACATTTGTGATTGAACGTCTATGAAGAAATCCAAATAATTCTGTCACAATTATCACTATTTTTTCAATGTCTTACTCACTAGATTTTTTTAACTACACATACACTATATAGAGCTAATAATTTCTTCATAATTACTTCACAGACTCTGAAACTGTTGATTCTTAAATGTTGGCTCATTTTATCATACGTATAACAATGTAAGTACATGCACAAATCAAAGAGTAAGAAAATATTGACAAAAGTACATATTGATGACAGTACATGTAGTTTATGACCAGGGCGTTTTCATGAGCTCAAGGGAATGTGTGGCAAAGGCAGGACAACAATAAATTTTATTGCCATTTTTATATAGACACAAAATCAAAACTTCATATCTTTGACAAGTAGTACACACCTTCCAGCAAGTTCTTCATCTTTTTAAAGTAGTTCTATAGTTATGCCTACATCTGTTACTCCAGATAAATGAGTACTATTAAATATATATTATGAAAACATACAGGAGTTCATTGAAGAGCTAGAGATTTATATTGTTTGTCTGTCAAGCTCTTCAGCATCGGACCAAGTGGCTACTATTGCTGATCGAATTGATTGCTTGTTAGATCTGCAACAGCCCATTAAATTGACCAAAGGTATACCTGTACATGACAAACTTAAATTGTCTATTGGTGACCATCCCGCCGAAGCCTTTAAAAGAGGTTCTCGAATTGGAGGAAATTTCAAATGTAGTAGTTGTGGCTGTTTGAGTTCACGTATGAATGATGTGGCTCATGTCTTTAGTTGCCATTGGCGTTCATTAGAAGATTTGCAGAAGTTGGTTCTTCAAAGGAAGTTTGAATGGAAAGCAAGTGTTCTGAAACCTTTTGATAGGTTGAGCAAACAGAATTTATTGGAAGAACTTCGAAGAAGGGGTGTACTTGATGTACTTGGGAGTAAGAAAGAACTTCTTTCCAAATTGCAGTCAATTTTAATGGAAGTACAGTGGGTGACTACTATTTTGATCACTAACCCTTCACAAAAATTGGGTGATTTAAATCTTCAAGATTATACACGATTTTAGATTGCGAGCCTCTTCGTGATTTGAAAGGACATCTATTAAACCTTCTTACAGAATTACCTCACATTCTCGACAAGCCAGCAAAACCAGCTTGTGACTATCTTTTGAAACATATACTCTTTTCAAAGAGAGAGAATGGCTTCTCAGGCTCAGATTTGCGAGTTGCGTTTATTGAAACTTATAAGCTTCTCTTTCACCAAAACGTACCTCTTGATGTTAAAATTCTACTGTCAACAGCTGTTAAAGTATCAGAAATCCTTTATTCAGGCGATGACAAAGCTACTCCAAAGTCTATTTTACAGCTTCATAACTGTATGTGGGTACATCATGAACTATGTAAGGATCTTTTCGTGAAATTACATATCAAAAACTGTTTGGTGCCTATCTGCATTCCTTACTTGCTCATGCACCTCGGCAATATGAAATTATTTGTCTCCGTTCAGTCAACACCGAAAATCAAGAGCGTATGTTTCAACAGGCAAAGAAAACAGCTACTAATACTACGAACAGACGACCTGAAAACGTAATACCATCTGTGATGCTAAGAATTCAAGCTAAGCAGCTTTCAGGAAAACTTTCTACCATGTTCAGATCTTCTGAACCATTCACATTGATCTCAACTAAAGAGTAGTCGAAAAAACAGAATTTTCCAAAGTAGTTAGTAAGCACGCCCTTGCTGTACAGAGAGTCTTGGGAGACACTAACGATGTCATATTGTATGACCAAGTACATACAAAATTCAAGTCATCATCAAATAAACCAACAAAAAGGGATGAAATCAACTATAAAGACATTTTGGCACATTTGCAGCTGCTAGTAGTTCAGAAGAGAACTGTTGTGACAGAATCGTTGAAGCAATTTGAAAATGACTTCTATGGTAAGCACAATATAGTGTCTACTAACGACCCCCAATATCTAGAACTCTGTAGAGAACTAAAGTATATTAAAAAACTACTTAGAATGTGGAAAATAACTATTTAAAAACTTATTTTTTCCTATTTTCAATAGGGTAAAATGATACTTAAATTTGCCATGCATTAACCATTGACAGTATACATGAAACTAAATGGGGATAATTAGGGTTATGTTACTATAGCAAATGGGGCCCTGCTCCTAGTACATTGTGTTAATCAGTGTTACTCACACTATTTTTGAACCCATGCTGTAACATACCGGTGATGGACAAATACTTAGTTGAAGTCTATTATCCTAGTGTTAACAAAAAAAATGATGAGTAGTATAATGTGTGCATAATATACAATACATTAAAGAGGGTTTAATCGAAGTCAAAGTTAAGGAACCTTTTTCTTTGCAACATGTTGGAGGAATTGTATAATATGTAGGTTTGGTAGAAGGAGGAGGAGCTGTTATGACTATATATAATGGGTGTTGAATATTGACCACATCAAATGTTTTTTCTTAATAATTTATTAAATATTGTAGTACATGTATTACTGTACAGTGTATATGTAAAGATAAATATATAGCAGAGCTCACAGAATACATAAAACTTTAAAATTTGCCTATTATAACCAAATAAACATGATAATTTATATGAGTGTGGAGTATTTATCAACAATGTATTAATATTAATAATTCAATAAATTTATTATAAAAAACCCTTTGATAAGGTGAAATGGTTGTGGTAGATAAGTGGGTCATGATCTTAATAAGTTATAGTCTTCTTCCTGGATTGTCATGTGGTTACATAATAACCTTCACTTCCTCTTGGTCTTTACATAAGCACATAATGTTGTTTAATTACAACTGTCATAATTATGTACAGTGTACATGATTGTAGAACAAGCATTTTCACATATTTTAGTTAAATATATCATTGTCTTCATAGGATTATATGAGAGCAATTACCAAGTTATTTTCTTCCAGAGGAGGAACTGGGTGACAAATTAAGAGCCCTTTGTCTATTAGCTCTCTCTCGTTCTTCACCACGAATACTATCAGAGCTAATTCCTCCTACCACTAATGACACGAGAACAAATGGATCACCTGATAACGAAAGAGAAAGTGACAAAAGAACTTATCCTTGTATAACTATATACCTCTGAAAAAGATCGACTGCATCGTATATTTTATTATAAAAATAATTGTCAATGATTGTTGTATAGATCTCATGTACAATATATATTCCGAAAATACTCAGTTTACTTATTATTAGAAAAAAAAATTATATAGTCATGATCAGGTTTATCTGGGCTGGTTAGGTGTCTGTCTGGATCCGAAAAGGAGCTCATACAATAATTAATAACATATGTTCTTTAATGTTTTAAATTAGTACTAATTATTGAGACAATGTATAATGTACTTACATGGAAATTGATATTAACCTGTCTTTATAAGTTTGTGTGATCAACTAGGAATCAACTTTGGAATTAATGGGAAACACACGAGAACAAATAGATGACACGAGAACAAATGACACGAGAACAAATAGATCACTTGATAAGGAAAGAGAAAGTGACAAAAGAACTTATCATTGTATAACTACCTCTGAAAAGATCGTCTGCATCGTATATTTTATTATAAAGATAATTAATAATATATGCTCATTAATGTTTTAAATTAGTACTAATTATCGAGACAATGTATAATATACTTATATGGAAATTGATATTAACCTGTCTAATGAAGCCATGTTTATAAGTTTGTGTGATCAACTAGGAATCAACTTTGGAATTAAGGGGAAACACCATTGGTACAAGTATTAGTTTTTGTCAAAAGTCTTAGCTATGTTTCAATTGTAAGTAAGCAGATAAGATGTTATAGGCCACTAACTGCCTGCTTCAATGATTTTCCACACTGCTTTCATGACTTCATAAAAGATTCACTAGAGGATTAGACTCAAACAATTCAAGTAATGAATTTAGAGATTGTGTGGGATTTTGATTTTTTTAAAATGTTTTTTTCTTTTGAGCTGGAATGACTAGAACAAAGTATGATTGAGGACTGTAGAGATTGTAAATGATCATGAGGCTTGATAAAGGTTAAAACAGGAAGACAAAGATAAATGCTTTGTTATAGAAGAGTCCATAAAATCATAAACCAATAATTTTGTTTTACATAACAACACAAGTGTAGTGGATAAGGTTTCAAGCAGATTTAATATTCAGAACTATACATGTATGTATTATACATAATTAAATAAACTATCTTCATGATGTCAGAGTGGATATTAGGTGTTATATTAAAATTATACTTATCTACTCTTCATTTGATGACCAGCCAACACTGCCATGATATTATGGATCTTTTGATTACTAAGCTATCTCATTGAACTGTATGTATGACTGCAACTTAGCATTACTTCTTCACAATTTAAGCCTTAATTATTTTAGTTTCAATGTATTTATATATATAATCTATTATAGTGCCATAACATTACTTATAAATCCAAAAAACAAATTGCATTGAAATATAGAAAATAATGGATTAGCTGAAAATAATTATTTCAATAAAAATGACTATTAAAAATAAACAATGTTTATTTGTAAAAATCCAAGGTTTTTCCTTTAGAATTTGCCCAAATAAAGTCACATTTGTCTTTGCCTTTGCTCAGTATCTCTTCCAATATGATACAGTCTGGTTCAATAAACACAAGTAAAAGTATTCCAAGAATCCTTGTATGTCTCATCCCAGTACCTTTATTACGTTACAAATCCATTATTATACACTTAGTATTCTGAGAATTATTTGACCTGCTATTGACAACCATATAAGTTAATCAATAACACAAAATATTATGTTCATGTATCGTCTCTGAAACTGTTGATTCTAATTAACTGTTTGAACTACATCGTACATGACATATCAAAAATGTAAAGAATTCAAAAATATTTAATTGAAGTTTATCATCATTATATTAACCACAAATTAATGAATGATATAAATGTTCATAATATGCAATACAATTAAGAGGGTTTAATTAAAGCTCAAGCTGGACAATTAGGACAAGTTGAGGGATCTGGTGGAAATGGAGCAGTTAGAGTTTAAGTAGGAGGAGTATCTGTAGAACTATCAATATACAATTTATGTGTACTTTACTTAACACTAGCCAAACACTAGAGTTATAGCTAGCTTACTTTTTGGCCTTGTAAAAGTTTGCATTTAGTTTTTTCAAACCTCAATTTCTAAAAATGAAATTGGCATTTTCAAAACAATAATAAAATGATTTATTACTTATAGGTTAGGTTTAGTTATTTGCTTCAATTACAAATACACACATTTCACATGATACACTTACCGGCATTCTGGATAATTTGGATATCCATTACAACAAGCTCTAACTCTGGAATACACTATGGCATATTGACAACAAGTACAAGTATATAGGGTTATGTATCTAAAATATAACAAAACATGATAGTCTATTTCAGATGTCTAGTAAATACTTTTGACAAAAATATCTATCCCACGCTCCACATATAGAAGATGTAATAGAATTGTATGATATTTGACAGTATTTCTTACAAGTACCACGAGATGTCTGTCTGTAGCACCTATCAACACGCAAAAATAATATTGTATAATATAAATAAAATATTATATTGTCTTACAAATATATTGAGTCTCCACACTGAAGAAGTATGAGAAATACTATGAAATGTAGAGACAACATGCAGCAAATCCTTGACTGATTCATTTTCTTGAATATACACTTACAATAATCTAAGTGCGTGTTTGATAGTGATATATTCTTTTTATATCAATACATCATGGTAGGTGTGTATAACACCCACTTATTGACTATTTATGACTGGAATAAACTAGATAAATGGATAGCTGAGAAATAAATATTTTGAATACTCACATAGTAAATAATTTTTTTCTAAAGTTTTTTGCCATTGATATTTAAAACATGTTGAGTATGTAAAGAAGACTGAATGTGTATGTACCTGTAATATTATGTTAACGTAATGACACAGTCAATTAAGAATATTTGCCCACTATCTAATCAATTAAATAATATCAATGATATGTTTTCTATGGCTGTGGTGTTATGCAATGTTATGTTATATGATGATTTTTATTAGACAGATACTACCCAACACTACATTTACTCCTTAGTTTAGGAGATATTTTGTTTATTGCGCATTATATAAGCTTGCCAATGAGGGAGTTTGTAAAAGATATCATTCAAGATCCTAAGTAAGATATCTTTTTAACAAAATCATGATATAACTTATTCATACTAACCTGCCACTATTGCTTTATAAATTAGCACATACTATCAAACAACATTCTTTTAAATCATGAGTTGACAGATTTGTACTATGCATACTGACCTATTAACAATGACAGAACCAATAAAGCCTGTCATAAGATTTGTATAAACCTGCTACAGTGCTGTTTATGAAGAGCAAACAAACTACTTAAGCTCTTAAGATTTACATTTTTAAATGTAAACCTGTTATGAACTAACACTTCATTCAAAATGTATTAGCTATCAATTTTATTGTGAGATGTGTGTGTGTGTGTGTGTGTGTATAACTCTTACTTGTAGGCCAGTCATTGAGCATACAACTGCTTTTTATAATAAGTGGTCTTAAACAAGAAGCCACACACAATACAGTGTAGATATTGGCTTAGTAACTACTTAGGTAAAGCTTATGTTGATCTATTACCATTACAATGTGGTCTATATACAATATGTGGATAGTATAATATTATTGATTTAACTGGCGATATTAAAGGACAATTAAAGGTTATTAGAAATCTTTATACTACTGCTGTTACCTCTAATATATACATGTAATGAACATGTATGCACATGTACATAGTCTGATGACATATGAGGCTCTGTTACAAATGTAGCATGTATGTGTAATGTATGCATTATTATAAACCTGTCTTATACAACAGTTGAGTCCATTCTACATGTATTATTGTTTATAGATGTTTTCTTGTATACATAAGAGTACTTTATTTCTTTATGTTGCCATAGAGTTTAGTTCTCTATAAACTGTGCATACTTGTAAGCAGATAGTAATACACCACATCATTGTGTGTCCATGTGCAGCTTCTAAAGTTAATTTTAAAGTTGTGAATTATCATTTCAGCCAAAAATGGATATTGTCTGGGTCACTGGGTGTACCATGTTCAGGCTTGCACCAGAGTAGTTACCCTAACACCTAAAATACTGATGATATTGGTAATTTAAGATCATGCACAACTAATTTGTAACTTACATTGATTGATTGCTATAGAATCTACAGTTCATGTAAGTTACTCACTATATAATTTGTTGTATGGTAACTATTACAAAGCAACAAATTATATAGTGAGTAATTCTCATGAACTGTAGGTTCCATAACAGTCCATCTATGTTAGCTACGAATTAGTTGTTTAATAAGATATTGATTTTTACAGTGTACATGTACTGCAATAACTAATTGTACATTACATTAGTGGATTATATATATGGAATCTAGAACTCACGTGAATTACTCACTGTACAATTTGTTGGCATGTTGTACATATACTATTATGAAGTAACAAATTATATAATGAGTAATTCACATGAATTCTAGATTCCATGTGTCGTTTTGCCAGATTTATAAACATTTGATCTCATCCCATTTGGTCTAACATAATGTGTTTTTGTCTTTGTTAGATAAAATGGAATTATACAAAATGGAATTAGGACTGACAGCTTTTGCCAATCATTATATATACATCCCTGTAGTTTATAAACATGCAAACTCTCTCCAACTTCCTCATTGTAAACTTAGCTCTTTTCTTTACTTAAAATTGCACCCTTTTCCTATGAAAATCTGGGAGGCAGTTGACAAAGAAGTACTTTAGTGTAAAAGAGAAATAAGTAACCAACATGATCCCTAACAGTGTTTACACGCTATTATTGAGATCACGTGATTATGTGTAGGTGGAATAAAGGTTAAATTTCATCACAAAATAACAAAACCACGACTTTGACAGTCTAGGGGGAAGAAGGTGTTCAAGAGAAGGTTGGACCAAGTTAGAAAAGTTCTAACTCCTGCTGGGTAATCTGATTTAGACAACTATGGTCTTGTGTCAGCCATCTTTGATTCTGTCATGTATAATTCAGTACAGCAATAAAAGTTATTATCTAACATTATCAACTTTGTAATTGAGATAACACGTGTTTGTACCTAGAGCTAACTATTATAGATGTTTTGCGTGGGTTGTTCAAATTGGTATGGCTACTATCTAGAACGATTTCTAAGTTTGTGTATTGCCGCCATCTCACTCTTTGGTAGGCGTCACATTCTTCTGGGCAGCCCACCCTCCTTTTATAGTAGCAGGAATGTGCGGAGAGTGGTATTATAAACGACACATGCTCGTTTAAATTGATTATTTAAATTATGAGTCAAGCACTTTATGAGCAACAAACAAATATGCTACATACACAAATGTACAATGTTGCCCACTTGTCATGAGGTGGTTATTCAATACATTTCATCAAAATAGGTCAATCTATTTGACTGCTAGACAGATAGAGTATAATAGTTAGTATTACATGTGTGCCACTTTTGTTCTAGGCATCCTAATACTAGGATAAAATACTTCAGAAACTACATATAAATGTACATGTATGTAACAAAGCTACGTTTCATAGGACTACCGGGTATGACAGTGGATGGTTGATTTATTATAAGATTCCTGTGTTTGTAAAAGTCAGACTTACCTTAATTTGTAGAGCATCCACTACTTAATATTCACATTGAACTCACATATACCTTCAAAAGTCCACCTATAGGTACATTTTATTAATATATCGGAGTATCCTAGTATGTCCCATCCCAGTACCTATATTACATTACAAATACATCATGGTAGGTGTGTAAGATATCTTTTAAACAAAATTATAATATAACTTATTAATACTAACCTGCCACTATTGCTCCATAAATTAGCACATACTATCAAACAACATTCTTTTAAATCATGAGTTGACAGATTTGTACTATGCATACGGACCTATTAACAATGACAGAACCAATAAAGCCTGTCATAAGATTTGTATAAACCTGCTACTGTGCTGTTTCTGAAAAGCAAACAAACTACTTAAGCTCTCAAGATTTACATCTTTAAATGTAACCTGTTATGAGCTAACACCCTATTCAAAATGTATTAGCTATGAATCTCATTATGAGATGTGTGTGTGTGTGTGTGTGTGTGTAACCCTTACTTGTAGGCCAGTCACTGAGCATACAACTGCTTTTTATAATGAGTGGTCTTAAACAAGAATTAATTAATTTAATCATGTTTATGAATATCATAAAAAATGTAACCAATGTTTGATTTGTTCCTTCTTTATTACTCAAAATTTAGAATATCATGATAACATTTTTACAGAGTTAGCACTAAGACTAATCCTTGTAATGTGGTTTGTAGTGAGTAAACTAATTGAGAAACATAATAAGATGGAGATAGATTGTATTTAGAAAACATGTTTCTGACTAGTAAATATATATATACAATGTATAGATAACAACACATGTTTGTTGTGTATAAAGAGTTAAGTACAGTAACCACATGTGTAAAAAAATGTGAATGGTATTTGATGTGTAATTTGATTAGAGATATTTCAAACATTAACCAACTCTGTCTAAATACTGCTCTATATTAACATAATAGTGCTCGATACTTACATATATACCATTTCACAGTTTTATTCTTACTGTATCTGACTATTGGTGTAAATTTCATGTCAAACATCTACGACAATTGAGATGACAATGTATATAGATGGATTACTTAAATTATGAGTCAAGCACTTTACGAGCAACAAACAAATATGCTATGTAGTGTACAATGTTGCCCACTTGTCATTAGGTGGTTTTTTATACATTTCATCAAAATAGGTCAATATATTTGACTGCTAGACAGATAGAGTGTAATAGTTATATTATATATACTATCATACATGTCTAGTACTGCCACTTTTGTTTTAGGCATCCTAAATACTCGGATAAAATAGGGTTTAAAGCAGGAAGACAAAACATGTGCTTTGTTATAGAAGGTTGTTTTAACCAATGTATGGTTTCACAGGTGGTATGTATGTAACAAGTTATTTGATGCAAACTAAACACATTATATGGTTTTGATTTCTAACATACTGTCAGTCAATCTGATAGTATGTTAAAAATCAAATTTACAGTGACATATTTGTTACATCTATTACTATCACTTTTCTCATTTTCTTGGATAAAAACATTTTATTAATTGCGATGCTGACATATATACAACAACATTATCATACATGTTCAGTACTGCCACATTTGCCCTGGACATCCAAATACTATTCTGAGATATTTAAGGAAATTCATGTAAATTTACATGTATGCACAAAGCTAAGTGCCCTAGGACTACCAGGTATGACCTTGGATGGTTGATCATTTAAGATTCCTATGTAGGTAAAAGTCACACCTACCTTAATTGGTAGAGCATCCACCTTCACTCACGTACACCTTCAAAGGTTTGTCCATCTATGGATACACTTTACTACCTGTATACTGAATATCCTGGGAATTATTGTATATCCCAGTACCCACCAAGGTACAGCTTTTAATGGTTGATCCACATACAATATATAGGCCACCCATTACCAATCCTCTAATACCTAGTATCCTGGGAGTAGCCTTAGTATATTCCTAGGATCCATTGAAGTGCAGTGTACAATTTTCTGATTCTTAAATGTACATGTATGCTGGAACCTTGGCTTAGTATTCCTTTAATACTATGTATCCAAAAGTTATATGTACTTTCCAGGATCCACTCACTTGTACATATTACCAATGTTTCTATAAAACCAGTCTTTACACTCGTTTCCAATCCAACAAATTCAACAAATGCAGTATCAATTGGAGCACATATATCCCAACAAATATGTCAAGTAATCAAGAAGATAAAATGTACATAATACTATATATGATAATCACTTAGTCAATCCTAGCTTTAGTTGATGGCTTTCAGCATGTGTGTTATAGTAACCTTACTGCTTCCTTTGTAGTGTGTAATGTAATTTTTTCAAAGTTAAGAAGCCAAAAACTCTGTCTTGGTTCTTTAATAATTAAAGAAACCAAATAACTTGTATATAACTATCTATATAGTATGTCTCTTATACTAAAGGGTTTCAGTTAAGGTGACCTTAATACAAGTGTGTAGTAGAAAAGAGTAAATAGTAATACTAATAGAAAACACCTATTATCCATTTAGACTATTATGGCCATCTCTACCTGGTGGGCCCAGAGAGCTTTTGTCACCTTTAGGGTCTGGTAAGTCCCATTTCTCCCTTTGGGTAAATTGATTCATTAAAACCAGTGCTACCTTTAACATCAATGATATCATATGAACATGGTTCACCTTGAGGACCTGGGACATCAATATCATCTTGAAGACCTTTTTGGCCGGTAACACATTTGATGCCTTGAATACCATGTCTGCCATGGTGTCCTTTTCTCTTTCTGACTCTTTATACAAGTAGTACATGAACCTAAGTTCTTAATAAAATATAAATTGTATTAACCACACTGCACTCAGCTTGTGCATTTACTACACTACAAGAACTCAACCAATATAATGACAAAATGATTTTCAGTAGCTTCATCATCCATTCAAAATTGTTATGCTTCTGATAGGGCTAGTCTATCAGATGTAATGATAAAATATTTGTGTCTAATATCTGCACACGTACATAATGTGTATAGTATTTAATTTCAGAAAACCAAAAGACAAGCCAGAAATGAATCCTTATAATGTGGTTTTCCTTATGACAACAACATTATGTACTATTAAATAATCTTAGGATGATTTTTACAATTATAATCTTGTTGGCTTTTGCTAACTTAACAAACTAATTAATGTCCACTGCTTATTTCAAACAATTATGAAACAACTTATAGTATTTTTTATAATGGATCAATTAAATTAAACATGTTCATGAATATCACAGTAAAATTTAGCCAATGTTTGATTTGTTCCTTCTTTATTACTCAAAAGTTAAGATATCATGGCAGCACATTTGCAGTTAACACATATTTATCAACTTTTATAAGTTTCAGTTTGAGAACTTTACAAACAAATTTAGTAGCCAGTCTTAAAAATACTTTGTTTGCAAAGTAAGGAATGTAAATGTTCAAAAACCTACAAAACATTTGCGATTGAACGTCTATGAAGAAATCCAAATATTTCTGTCACAATTATCACTATTTTTTCAATGTCTTACTCATTAGATTCTTTTAACTACACGTACACTATATAGAGCTAATAATTTCTTCATAGTTACTTCACAGACTCTGAAAACTGTTGATTCATTTATGTTGGCTCATTTTATCATATGTATAACAACGTAAGTACATGCACAAATCAAAGAGTAAGAAAATATTGACAAAAGTACATATTGATGACAGTACATGTAGTTTATGACCAGAGCGTTTTCATGAGCTCAAGGGAATGTGTGGCAAAGGCAGGACAACAATAAATTTTATTGCCATTTTTATATAGACACAAAATCAAAACTTCATATCTTTTGACAAGTAGTACACACCTTCCAGCAAGTTCATCTTTTTTAAGTAGTTCTATAGTTATGCCTACATCTGTTACTCCAGATAAATGAGTACTATTAAATATATATTATGAAAACATACAGGAGTTCATTGAAGAGCTAGAGATTTATATTGTTTGTCTGTCAAGCTCTTCAGCATCAGACCAAGTGGCTACTATTGCTGATCGAATTGATTGCTTGTTAGATCTGCAGCAGCCCATTAAATTGACCAAAGGTATACCCGTGCATGACAAACTTAAATTCTCTATTGGTGACCATCCCGCCGAAGCCTTTAAAAGAGGTTCTCGAATTGGAGCGTATGTTTCAGTCAACACCGAAAATCAAGAGCGTATGTTTCAACAGGCAAAGAAAACAGCTACTAATACTACGAACAGACGACCTGAAAACGTAATACCACCTGTGATGCTAAGAGTTCAAGCTAAGCAGCTTTCAGGAAAACTTTCTACCATGTTTAGATCTTCTGAGACAGCAGTTAGGAGAGTATGTGCCAATATCCCTTCATTTAATAGAACAGCAGTTACAACTTCCTTTATAAATTCGAGAATTCACAGTTGGCAGGCTCATCTACAACGTATTAGCTCTTATCTAGTCTTCAGTGAAGGTGTATTGTGCAAAGAAAGTGTAAGTGGTTATTTGTTCTTAGATGGAGACAATGATCCAGAATATCAAGTTGGTGGCCCTACAGTTCTCCACTTCAGAGACAGTAATATTCAAGATGTAATCAATAGGTCTTATACAGCATGGCAGAAAATCATTGAGAATGAAATCACCATCCCAACTAGATTTATTAGAGTTTTTCATGATGATGGAGAGTTAGAGTAACTAAGAGCTTGTGAGTCCAATTTACAACATGAATACACTTCATCTTATGAAGAACAACACTTTGAATGTAGCATAACTGAAGGAGCAGAATGTGGTCTACAACAGAATGTGTCATCTCCACCACCAAACAGTGTGACTACATCCACTCCTACAAAATATTAAGAACTCAATGAAATAAGTTACCTGAAGCAAGCTGTCATTGATGAAACAAAAGACGATGTTGTAGAGGAAAACAAAGGTGAAGACATTCACATTGATCTCAACTAAAGTGTAGTCGAAAAACAGAATTGTCCAAAGTAGTTAGTAAGCATGCCCTTGCTGTACAGAGAATCTTGGGAGACACTAATGATGTCATATTGTACGACCAAGTACATACTAAATTGAAGTCATCATCAAACAAACCAACAAAAAGGG
This sequence comes from Xestospongia muta, assembly GCA_963693285.1. Lineage (NCBI taxonomy): Eukaryota > Metazoa > Porifera > Demospongiae > Haplosclerida > Petrosiidae > Xestospongia > Xestospongia muta. The sequence goes on from OY848917.1 coordinate 23,382,434, forward strand.
ATGAAAACAACTATAAAGACATTTTGGCACGTTTGCAGCTGTCAGTAGTTCAGAAGAGAACTGTTGTGACAGAATCGTTGAGACAATTTGAAAATGACTTCTATGGTAAGCACAATATAGTAGAACTCACAGAATACATAAAACTGTAAAATTTGCCTATTATAACCAAATAAACACGATAATTTATATGAGTGTGGAGTATTTATCAACAATGTATTAATATTAATAATTCAATAAATTTACTATAAAAAACCCTTTGATGAGATGAAATGGTTGTGACAGATAAGTGGATCATGATCTTAATAAGTTATAGTCTTCTTCCTGGATTGTCATGTGGTTACATAATAACCTTCACTTCCTCTTGGTCTTTACATAAGCACATAACGTTGTTTAATTACAACTATCATAATTATGTACAGTGTACATGATTGTAGAACAAGCATTTTCACATATTATAGTTAAATATATCATTATCTTCATAGGATTATTCGAGAGCAATTACCAAGTTATTTTCTTCCAGAGGAGGAACTGGGTGACAAATTAAGAGCCCTTCGTCTATTAGCTCTCTCTCGTTCTTCACCACGAGTACCATCAGAGCTAATTCCTCCTACCACTAATGACACGAGAACAAAAGGATCACCTGATAAGGAAAGAGAAAGTGACAAAAGAACTTATCCTTGTATAACTACCTCCGAAAAAGATCGACTGCATCGTATATATTTTATTATAAAAATAATTGTCAACGATTGTTGTATAGATGTCATGTATAGTATATATTCCGAAAATACTCAATTTACTTATTATTAGAAAAAAAATTTATATAGTCATGATTAGGTTTATCTGGGCTGGTTAGTTGTCTGTCTGGGTCCGAAAAGGAGCTTGTACAATAATTAATAACTTATGTTCTTTAATGTTTTAAATTAGTACTAATTATTGAGACAATGTATAATGTACTTACATGGAAATTGATATTAACCTGTCTTTATAAGTTTGTGTCATCAACTAGGAATCAACTTTGAAATTAAGGGGAAACACCATTGGTACAAGTATTAGTTTTTGTCAAAAGTCTTAGCTATGTTTCAATTGTAAGTATACGTAAGCAGATAAGATGTTATAGGCCACTAACTGCCTGCTTCAATGATTTTCCACACTGCTTTCATGACTTCATAAAAAAGATTCACTAGAGGATTAGACTCAAACAATTCAAGTAATGAATTTAGAGATCATGTGGGATTTTGATTTTTAAAAAATGTTTTTTTCTTTTGAGGTGGGATGACTAGAACAAAGTATGATTGAGGACAGTAGAGATTGTAAATGATCATGAGGCTTGATAAAGGGTTAAAGCAGGAAGACAAAGATATATGCTTTGTTATAGAAGAGTCCATAAAATCATAAACCAATAATTTTGTTTTACATAACAACACAAGTGTAGTAGATAATAGGTTTCAAGCAGATTCAATATTCAGAACTATACGTGTATGTATTATACATAATTAAATAAACTATCTTAATGATGTCAGAGTGGATATTAGGTGTAATATTAAAATTATACTTATCTACTCTTCATTTGATGACCAACCAACACTGTCATGATATTATGGATCTTTTAGTTACTAAGCTATCTCATTGAACTGTATGTATGACTGCAACTTAGCATAACTTCTTCACAATTTAAGCCTTAATTATTTTAGTTTCAATGTATTATATATATATATATATATATATATATATATATATATATATATATATATATATATATATATACATAATCTATTATAGTGCCATAACATTACTTATAAATCCAAAAAACAAATTGCATTGAAATATAGAAAATGATAGATTAGCTGAAAATAATTATTTCAATAAAATGACTATTAAAAATAAACAATGTTTATTTGTAATAATCCAAGATTTTTCCTTTAAAATTAGTCTAAATAAAGTCACATTTGTCTTTGCCTTTGCTCAGTATCTCTTCCAATATGATGCAGTCTGGTTCAATAAACACAAGTAAAAGTATTCCAAGTATCCTAGTATGTCCCATCCCAGTACCTATATTACATTACAAATCCATTATTATATACTTAGTATCCTGAGAATTATTTGACCTGAGTCAGTTGCTATTGACAACCATAAAAGTTAATCAATAACACAAAATATTATGTTCATGTATAGTCTCTGAAACTGTTGATTCTAATTAACTGTTTGAACTACACTGTACTTGACATATCAAAAGTATAAAGAATTCAAAAGTATTTAATTGAAGTTTATTATCATTATATTAACCACAAATTAATGAATGATATAAATGTGTATAATATGTAATAAAATAAAGAGGGTTTAATTAAAGCTCAAGCTGGACAATTAGGACAAGTTGGGGGATCTGGTGGAAATGGAGTAGTTGGAGTTTAAGTAGGAGGAGTATCTGTAGAACTATCAATATACAATTTATGTGTACTTTACTTAACACTAGCCAAACACTAGAGTTATAGCTAGCTTACTTTTTGGCCTTGTAAAAGTTTGTATTCAGTTCTTTCAAACATCAATTTCTAAAAATGAAATTGGCATTTTCAAAACAATATTACTTATTACTTATAGGTTTAGTTATTTGCTTCAATTACAAATTCAGACATTTCACATGATACACCTACCGGCATTCTGGATAATTTGGATATCCATTACAACAAGCCATAACTTTGGAATACAGTATGGCATATTCACAACACTTACAAGCATATAAGGTTACGTATCTAAAATATAACAAAACATGATAGTCTATTTCAAATATCTAGTAAATACTTTTGACAAAAATATCTATCCCACACTCCACATGAATGAAATGTAAGAGAATTGAATGATAGTTGACAGTATGTCTTACATGTACCACGAGATGTCTGTCTGTAGCACCTATCAACATGCAAAAATAATATTGTATAATATAAATTAAACATTATATTGTCTTACAAATATATCGAGTCTCCACACTGAAGAAGGATGAGAAATACCATGAAATGTAGAGACAACATGCAGCAAATCCTTGACTGATTCATTTTCTTGAATATACACTTACAATTATCTAAGTGTGTGTTTGATAGTGATATATTCTTTTTATGTCAATACATCATGGTAGGTGTGTATAACACCCACTTATTGACTATTTATGACTGGAATAAAATAGACTAATGGATAGCTAAGAAACAAATATTTTGAATACTCACATAGTTAATATTTATTGGATAGTAAATAATTTTTTTAAAAGGTTTTTTGCTATTGATATTTTAAAATATGTTGATTATGCAAAGAAGACCAAATGTGTATGTACCTGTAATATTTTTTTAACATAATGACACAGACAATTAAGGATATTGCCCACTATCTAATCACTTAAATAATATCAGTGATATGTATTCTATGGCTGTGGTGTTATGCAATGTTATGTTATATGATGATTTTTATTAGACTGATACTACCCAACACTACATTTACTTCTTAGTTTAGAAGATATTGTTTATTGTGCATTATATAAGCTTACCAATGAGGGAGTTTGTAAAAGATATCTTTCAAGATCCTAAGTAAGATATCTTTTTAACAAAATCATGATATAACTTATTAATACTAACCTGCCACTATTGCTCCATAAATTAGCACATACTATCAAACAACATTCTTTTAAATCATGAGTTGACAGATTTGTACTATGCATACGGACCTATTAACAATGACAGAACTAATAAAGCCTGTCATAAGATTTCTATAAACCTGCTACTGTGCTGTTTATGAAGAGCAAACAAACTACTTAAGCTCTCAAGATTTACATTTTAAAATGTAACCTGTTATGAACTAACACCCTATTCAAAATGTATTAGCTATGAATCTCATTATGAGATGTGTGTGTGTGTGTGTGTGTGTGTGTGTTTGCAACCCTTACTTGTAGGCCAGTCACTGAGCATACAACTGCTTTTTATAATGAGTGGTCTTAAACAAGAAGCTACACACAATACAGTGTAGATATTGGTTTAGTAACTACTTAGGTAGACCTTATGTTGATCTATTACCATTACAATGTGGTCTATATACAATATGTGGATAGTATAATATTAGTGATTTAACTGGCATTATTATAGGACAATTAAAGGTTATTAGAAATCTTTATACTACTGCTGTTACCTCTAATATATACATGTAATGAACATGTATGCACATGTACATAGTCTGATGACATATGAGGCTCTGTTACAAATGTAGCATGTATATGTGATGTATGCATTATAAACCTGTCTTACACAACAGTTGAGTTCATTCTACATGTATTGTTGTTTATAGATGTTTTCTTGTATACATAAGAGTACTTTATTTCTTTACATTGCCATAGAGTTTAGTTCTCTATAAACTATGCATACTTGTAAGCAGATAGTAATACAGCACGTCATTGTATGTCCATGTGCAGCTGCTAAAGTTAATTTTAAAGTTGTTAATTATCATTTCAGCCAAAAATAGATATTGTCCAGGTCACTGGGTGTACTATGTTCAGGCTTGCACCAGAGTAGTTGCCCTAACACCTAAAAAACTGATGATATTGGTAATTTAAGATCATGCACAACTAATTTTTATTTTACATTGATTGATTGCTATGGAATCTACTGTTCATGTAAGTTACTCACTATATAATTTGTTTGTATGGTAACTATTACAAAGCAACAAATTATATAGTGAGTAATTCTCATGACCTCTAGATTCCATAACAGTCCATCCATGTTAGCTACAAATTAATTGTTAAATAAATATTAATTTTTACAGTGTACATGTACTGCATGTACTAATAATCAATTAATTTAACAACTAATTTGTACGTTACATTAGTGGATTATATATATGGAATCTAGAACTCATGTGAATTACTCACTATACAATTTGTTGGCATGTTGTACATATCCTATTATGAAGTAACAAATTATATAATGAGTAATTCACATGAACTCTAGATTCCATATGTGCCATTTTGCCAGAATTGTAGCCATTTGGTCTCATTCCATTTGGTCTAACATAATGTGTTTTTGTCTTTGTTAGATAAAATGGAATTATACAAAATGGGATTAGGACTGACAGCTTTTGCCAATCATTATAAGTGCCTGTAGTTTATAAACATGCAAACTCTCTCCAACTTCCTCATTGTAAACTTGGCTCTCTTCTTTACTTAACATTGCACACCTTTTCCTATGAAAATCTGGGAGGCAGTTGACAAAGAAGTACTTTAGTGTAAAAGAGAAAATAAGTAACCAACATGATCCTTAACAGTGTTTACATGCTATTATTGAGATCACGTGATTATGTGTAGTTGGAATAAAGGTTAAATTTCATCACAAAACAACAAAGTACGACCATGTACTTAAACTGATTATTTAAATTATGAGTCAAGCACTTTACGAGCAACAAACAAATATGCTACATACACAAATGTACAATGTTGCCCACTTGTCATGAGGTGGTTATTCAATACATTTCATCAAAATAGGTCAATCTATTTGACTGCTAGACAGATAGAGTGTAATAGTTAGTATTATATGTTTGTCACTTTTGTTCTAGGCATCTTAATACTGGGATAAAATACTTAAGAAACTACATATAAATGTACATGTATGCAACAAAGCTAAGTTTCATAGGACTACCAGGTATGACAGTGGATGGTTGATTTATTATAAGATTCCTGTGTTTGTAAAAGTCAGACCTACCTTAGTTCGTAGAGCATTTAATATTTAATATTCACATTGAACTCACATATACCTTCAAAAGTCCACCTATAGGTACACTTTATTAATATGTACTAAGTAATCCAAGTATCCCAGTATGTCCCATCCCAGTACCTATATTACATTACAAATCCATAATTATATACTTAGTATATCCTGAGAATTATTTAACCTGAGTCAGTTGCTATTGACAACCACGAAAAGTAATCAATACCACAAAATATTATGTTCATGTATAGTTTCTGAAACCATCAATTCAAACTAACTGTTTTAACTACACAGTACATGAAAATCTATTCACTAAGTATTTGGTATTAAATGCTTAGTGTGATTTACTATTTGAGGACATTTAAAGGTTGTTTGCTAGTACAGTTAGCAAATGACAATTTTAGCTTTGACAGTTGTTAATATAGTCATAGAATATTAGGCTTCTATGAAGTACAGTGTTGTGTCATAAGCAAATATGTTGCTGTTATCAAAAATTTATAAGTTAAACATTTACAGGTTTACAACCAGATAACCTCTGAAGTCAAGACTCTCTACATGTATTAAAATGTATTTGATTTCACTTTTATTCATTATAGGTCTCATGTCCAAGAATTAGAGGCCATTCAAGAGTCATTAAGGCATAAATTACAAGGACCACCTTGTTCTCAATTTGACAGTTATAATGAAGATACAGTAGCAAGTGATGACTGTCCTGTTCACTGTAGTATATTACCTAATGTAGCAGACACTAGTAATAACATTCCTCAAATCAATGTATTCCCTACATCTGCTATAATACATGATGATTCTACTGAACAAACTGATCCTGTCATATCATCCAATAAGTGTCAACTGAATTCACCTATAATTCATGTAGATTTGATAATGTCTGAGGATCTACCTGTAACTTCTCCTGTCGCCTTTCCAGAGACTGTGTGTCTGTTAGGACGATTTCCTGTGATAAATTACATAAAAATCGCATTAAAGGAGACTCACCCAAGAAGATGTTATCAGCACACACTGATGATAAACCACTTTATGATGAAGAATCAACAATAATGTCCATTGAACCATACCAGAACAACTCAACCATAATTTACTTGTTCCACCCACTGTAGAGGACACACCTACTGATAACACTCCACTAACTTTTACTATTGAAGTACCTTGTTTACATGGATCTTCCAATGAAGACTCGCCTGTACATTTCAGTGGAATTATTACTGATCACCTAACACAAGAGCTACATCTGTTGAAAGAAGATTTATCCCACTATAATTTTTTAGTCACTTCTAATGATAAATGTCCGTTATCTCCTACCCAAGATTTATTAGTACCTGTCTCTGAAGATATACCTATTTCTACTAAAAACTTACCAATAACACAACTAACTACATCACCATTATCTACTTCTCCTGTATTTATATGTCATACCTCTCCATTACATATGACTACTACTATTACATCTGTATGAATGTAGGTACTCCATTACTATCACCTTCACCTAGTAGTGGGGATAATGAATCAGATAGAGAGGAAAATGAGAAGGAGAAGGACAAAGAAGACAATGAGAATGAGGTAGATGAAGAGAATGAAGCAAAAAAAAGTAAATGTTCAGATAGAAGTCAATAAAAAAATGATGTGGAAGAAAAATTAGTTGAAATTGAAGAGGACAAAGTCGAAAGCAAAGAGCAAGAAAAAATAGCCACACCTTCTCAAGTAGATAATTTCTGTAATAATGGTACTGCTCTAACAGTTAAAAACTTATTTTTTTCCATTTTAATAAGCTGATCAGATAATGAATTTGACATTGATAAATTGGTTCCTGAAAGAGTATTTGGTGACACAGATAATTTTGAACTTGGTGATAAGGACATCACTTCTGAAGATTTAGAGGAGGAACAAGAAGTTCAGAAAATATTGGAACGTCTACTAGAACGTCCTGTTAATCTATCAGATACTGAGAGTTGTCCTGAACCTAGTAGTAGTACTAGTGATAGTGAGACCAGTGTTAGAGAGGAGGATCATAAGTCTATTGTTTTATCTACTGATGAATCTAATAATGAGTGTAATGAAAGAGCACATACTAAAACGAGGAGATATGTCAATTGTTACAAGGATCTACATGTTCATCATTAGATTATAATATGTACATGTAAGTATTATAACTAGATGTTGTGACTAGATTGTATTATAACAGCATGTTGTTATGTCTATATATAAGGGGTGTTGAATATTGACCACATTAAGTATTGTATGTAGTACATGTATTACCATACAGTGTATATGTAAAGATAAATATATATTAGAGCTCACAGAAAACATAAAACTGTAAAATTTACCTATTATAACCAAATAAACATGATAATTTATATGAGTGTGGAGTATTTATCAACTATGTATTAGTATTAATTATTCATTAGGAAAAACCCTTTGATGAGATGAAATGGTTGTGGCAGATAAGTGGATCATGATTTTAATAAGTTATAGTCTTCTTCCTGGGTTGTCATGTGGTTACATAATAACCTTCACTTTTTCTTGGTCTTTACATAAGCACATAATGTTTTTTAATATAACTATCATAATTATGTACAGTGTACATGATTGTAGAACAAGCATTTTCACATATTATAGTTAAATATATCATTATGTTCATAGGACTATACGAGAGCAATTACCAAGCTATTTTCTTCCAGAAGAGGAACTGGGCAATAAATTAAGAGCCCTTTGTCTACTAGCTTTCTTTTGTTTTTCACCACAAGTACCATCAGAGCTAATTCCTCCTACCACTAATGACACAAGAACAAAAGGATCACCTGATAAGGAAAGAGAAAGTGACAAAAGAACTTATCCCTGTATAACTACCTCTGAAAAAGATTGTCTGCATCGTATATATTTTATTATAAAAATAATTAATAACATATGCTCATTAATGTTTTAAATTAATACTTATGTGGAAATTGATATTACCTTGTCTAATGAAGCCATATGTTTATGAGTTTGTGTGAACAACTAGAAATCTACTTTGGAATTGAGAGGAAACACCATTGGTACAAGTATTAGTTTTTGTCAAAAGTCTAAGCTATTTTTTAATTGTAAGTAAGCAGATAAGATGTTATAGGCCACTAACTGCCTGCTTCAATGGTTTTTTGCACTGCATCCATGACTTCATAAAAAGGATTCACTAGAGGATTAGACTCAGACATTTGAATTGATGAATTTAGAGATCATGTGGGGTTTTGATTTTTTAAATATTTTTATTCTTTTGAGGTGGGATGACTAGAACAAAGTATGATTGAGGATTGTAGAAATTGTAAATGATCATGAGGCTTGATAAAGGATTAAAGCAGAAAGACAAAGATATATGCTTTGTTATAGAAGAGTCCATAAAATCATAAACCAATAATTTTGTTTTATATAACAACACAAGTGTAGTGGATAATAGGTTTCAAGCAGATTTAATATTCAGAACTATACATGTATGTATTATACATAATTAAATAAACTATCTTCATGATGTCAGAGTGGATATTAGGTGTTATATTAAAATTATACTTATCTACTCTTCATTTGATGACCAACCAACACTGTCATGATATTATGGATCTTTTAATTACTAAGCTATCTCATTGAACTGTATTTATGACTGCAACTTAGCATTACTTCTTAACAATTTAAGCCTTAATTATTTTAGTTTCAATGTATTTATATATATAATCTATTATAGTGCCATAACATTACTTATAAATCCAAAAAACAAATTGCATTGAAATATAGAAAATGATAGATTAGCTGAAAATAATTATTTCAATAAAAATGACTATTAAAAATAAACAATGTTTATTTGTATTAATCCAAGGTTTTAGAATTTGCCCAAATAAAGTCACATTTGTCTTTGCCTTTGCTCAGTATCTCTTCCAATATGATCCAGTCTGGTTCAATAAACACAAGTAAAAGTATTCCAAGAATCCTTGTATGTCTCATCCTAGTACCTATATTACATTACAAATTCATTATTATACACTTAGTATCCTGACAATTATTTGACCTGCTATTGACAACCATATAAGTTAATCAATAACACAAAATATTATGTTCATGTATAGTCTCTGAAACTGTTGATTCTAACTAACTGTTTCCACTAGACTGTACACGACATATCAAAAGTGTAAAGAATTGAAAAATATTTAATTGAAATTTATTATCATTATATTAACCACAAATTAATGAATGATATAAATGTTCATAATATCCAATACAATAAAGAGGGTTTAATTAAAGCTCAAGCTGGACAATTAGGACAAGTTGAGGGATCTGGTGGAAACGGAGTAGTTAGAGTTTAAGTAGGAGGAGTATCTGTAGAACTATCAATATACAATTTATGTGTACTTTACTTAACACTAGCCAATCACTAGAGTTATAGCTAGCTTACTTTTTGGCCTTGTAAAAGTTTGCATTCAGTTTTTTCAAACCTCAATTTCTAAAAATGAAATTGGCATTTTCAAAACAATAATAAAATGATTTATTACTTATAGGTTTAGTTATTTGTTTCAATTACAAATTCAGACATTTTACATGATACACCTACTGGCATTCTGGATAATTTGGATATCCATTACAACAAGCTCTAACTCTGGAATACAGTATGGCATATTGACAACAGGTACAAGTATATAGGGTTATGTATCTAAAATATAACAAAACATGATAGTCTATTTCAGATATCTAGTAAATACTTTTGACAAAAATATCTATCCCACGCTCCACATGTAGAAAATGTAATAGAATTGTATGATAATCGACAGTATTTCTTACAAGTACCACGAGATGTCTGTCTGTAGCACCTATCAACACGCAAAAATAATATTGTATAATATAAATAAAACATTAAATTGTCTTACAAATATATTGAGTCTCCACACTGAAGAAGTATGAGAAATACCATGAAATGTAGAGACAACATGCAGCAAATCCTTGACTGATTCATTTTCTTGATTATACACTTACAATAAGATATATTCTTTTTATATCAATACATTATGGTAGGTGTGTATAACACCCACTTATTGACTATTTATAACTGGAATAAAATAGATTAATGAATAGCTGAGAAACAAATATTTTGAATACTCACATAGTAAATATTTATTGGATAGTAAATAATTTTTTAAAAGGTTTTTTGCCATTGATATTTTAAAATATGTTAAGTATGCAAAGAAGACCGAATGGGTATGTATGTACCTGTAATATTATGTTAACGTAATGACACAGTCAATTAAGGATATTTGCCCACTATCTAATCACTTAAATAATATAAATGATATGTTTTCTATGGCCGTGGTGTTATGCAATGTTGTTATATGATGATTTTTATTAGACTGATACTACCCAACACTACATTTACTTCTTAGTTTAGAAGATATTTTGTTTATTGTGCATTATATAAGCTTGCCAATGAGGGAGTTTGTAAAAGATATCATTCAAGATCCTAAGTAAGATATCTTTTTAACAAAATCATGATATAACTTATTAATACTAACCTGCCACTATTGCTCCATAAATTAGCACATATTATCAAACAACATTCTTTTAAATCATGAGTTGACAGATTTGTACTATGCCTATGGACCTATTAACAATGACAGAACCAATAAAGCCTGTCATAAGATTTGTATAAACCTGCTACTGTGCTGTTTATGAAGAGCAAACAAACTACTTAAGCTCTCAAGATTTACATTTTTAAATGTAAACCTGTTATCAACTAACACTTCATTCAAAATGTATTAGCTATGAATCTTGTTATGAGATGTGTGTGTGTGTGTGTGTGTGTGTGTGTGTGTTTGCAACCCTTACTTGTAGGCCAGTCACTGAGCATACAACTGCTTTTTATAATGAGTGGTCTTAAACAAGAAGCCACACACAATACAGTGTAGATATTGGTTTAGTAACTACTTAGGTAGACCTTATGTTGATCTATTACCATTACAATGTGGTCTATATACAATATGTGGATAGTATAATATTAGTGATTTAACTGGTGATATTAAAGAACAATTAAAGGTTATTAGAACTCTTTATACTATTGCTGTTACCTCTAATATATACATGTAATGAACATGTATGCACATGTACATAGTCTGATGACATATGAGGCTCTGTTACAAATGTAGCATGTATGTGTGACGTATGCATTATAAACCTGTCTTACACAACAGTTGAGTCCATTCTACATGTATTGTTGTTTATAGATGTTTTCTTGTATACATAAGAGTACTTTATTTCTTTACATTGCCATAGAGTTTAGTTCTCTATAAACTATGCATACTTGTAAGCAGATAGTAATACAGCACATCATTGTATGTCCATGTGCACCTGCTAAAGTTAATTTTGAAGTTGTCAATTATCATTTCAGCCAAAAATGGATATTGTCTGAGTCACTCACTGGGTGTACCATGTTCAGGCTTGCACCAGAGTTGTTACCCTAACACCTAAAATATTGATGATATTGGTAATTTAGGATCATGCACAACTAATTTGTAACTTACGTTGATTGATTGCTATAGAATCTACAGTTCATGTAAGTTACTCATTATATAATTTGTTTGTATTGTAACTATTACAAAGCAACAAATTATATAGTGAGTAATTCTCATGAACTCTAGATTTCATAACAGTCCATCCATGTTAGCTACGAGTTAGTTGTTAAATAAGATATTAATTTTTACAGTGTACATGTACTGCAAAAACTTATAATTACTCACTGTATAATTTGTTGACATGTTGTACATATACTATTATGAAGTAACAAATTATACAATGAGCAATTCACATGAACTCTAGATTCCATATGTGCCATTTTGCCAGAATTGTAGCCATTTGGTCTAACATAATGTGTCTTTGTCTTTGTTAGATAAAATGGAATTACACAAAATGGGATTAGGACTGACAGCTTTTGCCAATCATTATAAATGCCTGTAGTTTATAAACATGCAAACTCTCTCCAACTTCCTCATTGTAAACTTGGTTCTCTTCTTTACTTAACATTGCACCCTTTTCCTATGAAAATCTGGGAGGCAGTTGACTAAGAAGTACTTTAGTGTAAAAGAGAAAGAAGTAACCAACATGATTCTAACAGTGTTTCCATGCTGTTATTGGGATCGCATGATTATGTGTAGGTGGAATAAAGGTTAAATTTCATCACAAAAAAACAAACCACGAACATGTACTTAAATTGATTATTTAAATTATAAGTCAAGCACTTTACGAGCAACAAACAAATATGCTACATACACAAATGTACAATGTTGCCCACTTGTCATGAGGTGGTTATTCAATACATTTCATCAAAATAGGTCAATCTATTTGACTGCTAGACAGATAGAGTGTAATAGTTAGTATTATTTGTTTGCCACTTTTGTTCTAGGCATCCTAATACTGGGATAAAATACTTAAGAAACTACATACAAGTGTACATGTATGCAACAAAGCTAAGTTTCATAGGACTACCAGGTATGACAGTGGATGATTGATTTATTATAAGATTCCTGTGTTTGTAAAAGTCAGACCTACCTTAATTCATAGAGCATCCACTATTTTATATGCACATTGAACTCACATATACCTTCAAAAGTCCACCTATAGGTAAACTTTATTAATATGTACTAAGTAATCCAAGTATCCTAGTATGTCCCATCCCAGTACCTATATTACATTACAAATCCATAATTATATACTTAGTATATCCTGAGAATTATTTAACTTGAGTCAGTTGCTATTGACAACAACGAACTTTGTGTCTGTTAGGACAATTTCCTGTGATAACTTACATAAAAATCACATTAAAGAAGACTCACTCACTAGGACGTTATCAGCACATTCTGATGATAAACCACTTAATGATGAAGAATCAAAAATAATGTCCATTTAAACCATACCAGAACAACCCAATCATAATTTACTTGTTCCACTGTAGAGGACACACCCACTGATAACACTCCACTAACTTTTACTAATGAAGTACCTTGTTTACATACATCTCCCGATGAAGACTCATCTGTACATTCCAGTGGAATTACTACTGATCACCTAACACAAGAGCTACCTCTATTGAAGGAAGATTTATCCCATTACGATTTTTCAGTCACTTCTAATGATAAATGTCTGTTATTTCCTACCCAAGATTTATTAGTACCTGTCTCTGAAGATATACCTATTTCTACTAAAGACTTACCAATAACACAATTAACTACATCACCATTATCTACTTCTCCTCTATCTATATGTCATACCTCTCCATTACATATTACTACTACTATTACATATTGTATAAATGTAGGTACTCCATTACTAGTAGTGGGGATAATAAACATCACCTAGTAGTGGGGATAATAAATCAGATAGAGAGGAAATGAGGAGGAGAAGGACAAAGAAGACAATGAGAAGGAGGTAGATGAAGAGAATGAAGCAAAAAAAGTAAATGTTCAGATAGAACCCAATGAAAAAAATGATGTGGAAGAAAAATTAGTTGAAATGGAAGAGGATAAAGTCGAAAGCAAAGAGCAAGAAAAAATAGCCACACCTTCTCAAGTCGATAATTTCTGTGATAATGGTACTGCTCTAATAGTTAAAGTATTATCAGGAGTTTATAGCAGTTCCAGGACACATCAAGATAATGAGTAGTTTATGCACAGCCATTTGCTATCAGATAAATAGAAAAATGCTAATATATCTGAACAAGTGATAGCCGGAGAGAAAAACTTAAATTTTTCCATTTTAATAAGCTGATCAGATAATGAATCTGACATTGATGAATTAGCTCCTGTAAGAGTACTTAGTGACACAGATGATTTTGAACCTGATGATAAGGACATCACTTCTGAAGATTTAGAGGAGGAACAAGAAGTTAAGAAAATATTGGAACGTCTACTAAAACGTTCTGTTAATCTATCAGATACTGAGAGTTGTCCTGAACCTAGTAGTAGTACTGGTGATAGTGAGACCAGTGTTAGAGAGGAGCATCATAAGTCTATTGTTTTATCTATTGATGAATCTGATAATGAGTGTAATGAAAGAGCACATACTAAAACGAGGAGGTATGTCAATTGTTACAAGTATCTACCTGTTCATCATTAGATTATAATATGTACATGTAAGTATTATAAGTAGATGTTGTGACAAGATTGTATTATAACAGCATGTTGTTATGTCTATATATAAGGGGTGTTGAATATTGACCACATTAAGTATTGTATGTAGTACATGTATTACTATTCAGTGTATATGTAAAGATAAATATATATCAGAGCTCACAGAAAACATAAAACTGTAAAATTTACCTATTATAACCAAATAAACATGATAATTTATATGAGTGTGGAGTATTTATCAACTATGTATTAGTATTAATTCATTAGGATAAACCCTTTGATGAGGTGAAATGGTTGTGGCAGATAAGTGGATCACGATTTTAATAAGTTATAGTCTTCTTCCTGGGTTGTCATGTGGTTACAAATAACCTTCACTTCCTCTTGGTCTTTACATAAGCACATAATGTTCTTTAAATATAACTATCATAATTATGTACAGTGTACATGATTGTAGAACAAGCATTTTCACATATTATAGTTAAATATATCATTATGTTCATAGGATTATACGAGAGCAATTACCAAGTTATTTTCTTCCAGAGGAGGAACTGGGTGACAAATTAAGAGCCCTTTGTCTATTAGCTCTCTCTCATTCTTCACCACAAATACCATCAGAGCTAATTCTTCCTACCACTAATGACACGAGAACAAAAGGATCACCTGATAAGGAAAGAGAAAGTGACAAAAGAATTTATCTTTGTATAATTACCTCTGAAAAAGATTGTTTGCATCATATATTTTTTTATAAAGATAATTAATAACATATGCTCATTAATGTTTTAAATTAGTACTAATTATTGAGACAATGTATAATGTACTTACCTGGAAATCGATATTAACCTGTCTAATGAAGCCATGTATTTATAAGTTTGTGTGATCAACTAGGAATCAACTTTGGAATTGAGGGGAAACACCATTGGTACAAGTATTAGTTTTTGTCAAAAGTATTAGCTATTTTTTAATTGTAAGTAAGCAGATAAGATGTTATAAGCCACTACCTGCCTGCATCAATGGTTTTCCACACTGCTTTCATGCCTTCATAAAAAGAATTCACTAGAGGATTAGACTCAGACAATTAAAATGATGAATTTAGAGATCATGTGGGGTTTTGATTTTTTAAATCTTTTTATTCTTTTGAGGTGGGATGACTAGAACAAAGTATGATTGAGGACTGTAGAGATTGTAAATGATCATGAGGCTTGATAAAGGTTAAAGCAGGAAGACAAAACATGTGCTTTGTTATAGAAGATTCCATAAAATCACAAACCAATAATACAACACAAGTGTAGTAGATAATAGGTTTCAAGCAGATTTAATATTCAGAACTATACATGTATGTATTATACATAATTAAATAAATTATCTTCAAGATGTCAGAGTGGATATTAGGTGTAATATTAAAATTATACTTATCTACTCTTCATTTGATGACCAACCAACACTGCCATGACCATCATATTATGGATCTTTTAATTACTAAGCTATCTCATTGAACTGTATGTATGACTGCAACTTAGCATTACTTCTTTACAATTTAAACCTTAATTATTTTAGTTTCAATCTATTTGTGTGTATATATATATATATATATATATATATATATATGTATATATATATATATATATATATACATATATACACATAATCTATTGTAGTGCCATAACATTACTTATAAATCTAAAAAAACAAATTGTATTGGAATATAGAAAATGATGGATTAGCTGAAAATAATTATTTCAATAAAAATTACTATTAAATGTATACAATGATTATTTGTATTAATCCAAGGTTTTTCCTTTAGAATTTGCCCAAATAAAGTCACATTTGTCTTTGCCTTTGCTCAGAATATCTTCCAATATGATCTAATCTGGATCAATAAACACAAGTAAATATTCATTCATTGGTCGAAGTTGATATGAATATTTACTTATCAATTATAGAAATGTCATCGATAATGAGTATGAAAAAACTAAGATTACTATTTTATTACATTTAATGTAATTTCCAAGTGTTTAATGTAAATGCATGTTCAATATACTGGTTTAAAGTTCACTTACTATTGATGTGCAACTGAGCTAGCCTTCCCAACACAATAATATAGTACAGTAAATCTAGTTCCCTTTTAGACATATGAAAGACCGACAGGTAGCCTGCTAACAAAGGAATAGATGCTTCAATTCCATTATGTATAGCTCTATACAGTGTAATGGAAGGACAGTCTGACTTGGAGTCTGTGGTGAGTTTTGTCATGTGATAACTCATGTGATAGTCATGTAACCTCCTCTTTTAGTTTCCAGTGACTATTGTTGACAGTTATTATCCAATTATTGATCCAATCTCTGGAGGTGTGTCTGATTATTTAAAAATCAAAGTTGTCGTGGGAACCCTTAATCAAATTCCTGTAAGATCAAGTTACAATAAATGTACTGAATACCTCTTGTCATCTCTTTACTGATGATTCATTGATAATTTACTATGTAAATTCTAAGCTTAAGTTTGTAAAAACCTGAACTTAAAATACCATACAACCAGAACCGTTTATGGGGAATTAAAATTTGTGTTTACAGTTTTGATGGGATTGTGTAAACATTATATCTGCAAACTATTTTACCTATAAATTGCTGAATAAAATTATCTCAAACATTTCCAGCTATATAGTAGTATAAACAGAACTGATACAGTGCATACTGAGAAGTTATCTTAAACAGTATACTTAATATGTTATAATGTTAACTACCTAAAATATCATTAATATCTCTTTTTTTATTTACTGTATACTATTTTCTGATCTATCTTTCTCTGATATACATTGGGTGTGTCCTCTTTTAGACCTCCCTCTTCATCTGCTGTGAAGACTTACCATACATTGGAAAGTCATGAAAAGTCATCTAAAAATATAGAATATGAGAAGGACATGGAAAAAGAGGGAGGAAACATAGATAGGAAAGAGAAGGGACATGTCAGAAAAAAAGAAAAAATTAAAGGATGATGCAAAAGATGGAGAACTAACACAATAATTGAAGAACAGACACAAGATAAGATATTATCTGCTACAAGTATAACAAAGAGCCTCAGACATCATCAGTGACACTCTCAGTAGACAGTCCATTATCTAATATAGTACCTAAACAGATCTTGTTTGAAGTGTTAATATGTTAAGGTCATCATCTACCATTTATATCATCACAACAAAGGTCAGTTAATTACATGTAAAATGTACTATACGTGTCAATGTACATCTTTTGTACTTTCCCAATAAACATTTTAGAGTCTGTAGTGTTTATATTATAACATATACTCAATGTACCATACATGTACACATGATAGTTATATTGTATTACTTCTTTTTATTCTCAGAGCTGATCATCATTCCCTTCCAAGGGCATATGTCACATGTCATCCTCATCCATCAGTCCCAAAGTTGTCCACACCCATATCTGTAGAGACTATAGACCCACATTGGGAGTATACCCTTGTATTACTCATGTCTTCTCATCATTCTTGGAGACAGGATTGTGTGCATTAGAGTTTCAACTATGAAGTCTACATCTTTACCATCTGGTACTACAGAGGCTTTGATATCAGGTACATATACTTACTGTATTATTTTATACTGTACTGGCTACTTGAAAAGTAGGCTACTATTCTATATATCTATAATACAATGTTTATATATAATGTACATGTACATAGATTGTGTTTTTATCACTTTATTAGTTTCTTTGCTAATATTAAGCAAAGATCTAAGCCTGAATATATTCTGTTTGGATTAAGAATGAATGCTAGCTCAGTGTTATCTCTAGCTAGAAATGAACTGAAGAGAAATGGTTTGCACTATTAAACAGTGATCTAGGCCTAACTATATCTTTAGCTTGATATAACATGTACATGTACAAAGGATAATTCTATTTAGAGTAAATCTGGCTATATCATAGTGCAGTATAATTTACTACTATTGTTTGTTCTATAGAGGGTGATCCTCATACACATGTGTTCATAGGTAGACCTTATGTTGATCTATTACCATTACAATGTGGTCTATATACAATATGTGGATGGTATATTATTGATTAAACTAGTAATATCAAAGGATAACTAAAGGTTAGTAGAAATCTGTACACTACTGGTGTTACCTCTGCTATATACACATGTAACATGCATATTCTTGTTTATAAATGTGCATAATCTGATAACATATGAGGCTTTGTTACATGTAGCATGTACATCTAATGTACAGATGTACATTTATATGTTGTAATTAATAACATTCTGTCATTTGCTATTTACATTATAAACCTGTCCTACATACTAAGTGAGTCCATCCTACATGTATTGTTGTTTATATGTGTTTTCTTATGCACATAAGAGTACTTTATTTCTTTAAATAGTAATAAGCATCACTTTCCAAATTTACATTACAAAAGTTTTAAAATTTTGAGTTAATGCACATTTAACACATACACATATATTACACACATGGACACATTAACAATGATAGAATGATATAAAGCTTGATGTGATGAGTTGTAAACCTCCCATTTTTGAAGCAGACACTAACCATTTAAGTTGTCAAGTTCTACATTTTTAAATATAAACCTGCTATGAAGACTATATGTTAGTACCAACACTATTCTATGACATAAGAAATGAATCTCATTATATATATATATATGTATATGTATATATATATATATATATATATATATATATATACTGTATACATGCCACTATACAGAGTACATAATATGGATTGTATATTATATATTGTAAAAGCATATACATGTACATGTAGTAGAAGAATAAAACTAGTAGAAAATAAGACTTGTCCTTGTAAAGTGGTTTGTAGTGAGTAAACTAATTGAGATATATAATAAGATGAGGATAGATTATATTTAGAAAAGCTTGTGTAGCTGACTACAGTTAATATTTAAGCTCTCAAGTTTTACACTTTTAAATATAACCTGCTATCAACCAGCACTTCAATCATAATATGCTATGAACTCATTGTGAGATATGTGTGTGTAACCCTTACTTGTAGTTCAGTTACTGAGCATATAACTGCTCTTTGTAGTGTGTGGTCTTGATCAAGAAGCCACACATAATACATTGTAGATATTGGCTCAATATAGCTAGTCTACAAGTTAGGATTGTATATTGTTAATACACATACATGTAGTAAAAGAACAAACTAGTAGAAGACTATATTTATAGTCCTTGTGATGTGGTTTGTAGTGACTAAACTAATTTAGAAACATAACAAAATTAGGATAGATTGTATTCAGAAAACATGTTTCTGACTATAGTAAAGATATCTACACAATATATATAGATAACAACACATGTTTGTTGTGTATAAAGAGTTACATTACAGCAACCTCATGTGTAAAAAATGTGAATGGTATTTGATGTGTAATTTGATTAGAGACATTTCAAACATTAACCAACTCTGCCTAAATACTGCTCTATATTAACATAATAGAGCTAGATACTTACATATATACCATTTCACAGTTTTATTCTTACTGTATTTAAGTATTGATGTAAATTTTATGTCATGGATCCATGACAATTGAGATGACCATGTACTTAGATGGATTACGTAAATTATGAGTCAAGCACTTTATGAGCAACAAACAAATATGCTATGTAGTGTACAATGTTGCCCACTTGTCATTAGGTGGTTATTTTATACATTTCATAAAAATAGGTCAATTTATTTGACTGCTAGACAGATAGAGTGTAATAGTTATATTATATTATATATACAGTATCATACATGTCTAGTACTGCCACATTTGTTTTAGGCATCCTAATACTCGGATAAAATACTTAAGAAACTACATATAAATGTACATGTATTAACAAAAAGTAATGAATGATATAAATGTGCACAATATCTAATACAATAAAGAGTGTATAATTAAAGTTCAAGCTGGTCAATTAGGACAAGTTGGGAGATCTGGTGGAAATGATGTAGTTGGAGTTTAAGTAGGAGGAGTATCTGTAGAATTATCAATATACAATTTATGTGTACTTTACTTAACACTAGTGAAACACTAGAGTTATAGCTAGCTTACTTTCTGGCCTTGTAAAAGTTTGCATTCAGTTTTTTCAAACCTCAATTTCTAAAATGAAATTGGCATTTTCAAAACAATAATAAAATTATTTATTACTTATAGGTTTAGTTATATGCTTCAATTACAAATTCAGACATTTCACATGATACACCTACCGGCATTCTGGATAATTTGGATATCCATTACAACAAGCACTAACTCTGGAATACAGTATGGCATATTGACAACACTTACAAGCATATAAGGTTTCGTATCTAAAATATAACAAAACATGATAGTCTATTTCAGATATCTAGTAAATACTTGTAACATAAATATTTTTCCCACACTCCACATGGATGAAATGTAATAGAATTGTATGATAGTCGACAGTATGTCCTACAAGTACCACGAGATGTCTGTCTGTAGCACCTATCAACATGCAAAAATAATACTGTATAATATAAATAAATATTGTATAATATAAATAAAACATTATATTGTCTTACAAATATATCGAGTCTCCACACTGAAGAAGTATGAGAAATACCATGAAATGTAGAGACAACATGCAGCAAATCTTTGACTGATTCATTTTCTTGAATATACACTTACAATAATCTAAGTATGTGTTTGATAGTGATATCTCCTTTTTATGTCAATACATCATGGTAGGTGTGTATAACACCCACTTATTGACTATTTATGAATAAAATAGACTAATGGATAGCTGAGAAACAAATATTTTGAATGCTCACAGAGTATATTGAATATTTGTTGGATAGTAAATAATTTTTTCTAAAGTTTTTTGCCATTGATATTTTAAAATATGTTGAGTATGCAAAGAAGACCGAATGTGTTTGTACCTATAATATTATGTTAACATAATGACACAGATAATTAAGGATATTTGCCCACTGTCTAATCACTTAAATAATATCAGTGATATGTTTTCTATGGCTGTGGTGTTATGCAATGTTATGTTATATGATGATTTTTATTAGACTGATACTACCCAACACTACATTTACTTCTTAGTTTAGAAGATATTGTTTATTGTGCATTATATAAGCTTACCAATGAGGGAGTTTGTAAAAGATATCACTCAAGATCCTAAGTAAAATATCTCTTTAACAAAATCATGATATAACTTATTAATACTAACCTGCCACTATTGCTCCATAAATTAGCACATATTATCAAACAACATTCTTTTAAATCATGAGTTGACAGATTTGTACTATGCATACTGACCTATTAACAATGACAGAACCAATAAAGCCTGTCATAAGATTTGTATAAACCTGCTACAGTGCTGTTTATGAAGAGCAAACAAACTACTTAAGCTCTCAAGATTTACATTTTTAAATGTAACCTGTTATGAGCTAACACTTCATTCAAAATGTATTAGCTATGAATCTTGTTATGAGATTTGTGTGTGTGTGTGTGTGTGTGTGCAACCCTTACGTGTAGGCCAGTCACTGAGCATACAACTGCTTTTTATAATGAGTGGTCTTAAACAAGAAGCCACACACAATACAGTGTAGATATTGGTTTAGTAACTACTTAGGTAGACCTTATGTTGATCTATTACCATTACAATGTGGTCTATATACAATATGTGGATAGTATAATATTAGTGATTTAACTGGCAATATTAAAGGACAATTAAAGGTTGGTAGAAATCTGTAAACTACTGCTGTTACCTCTAATATATACATGTAATGAACATGTATGCACATGTACATAGTCTGATGACATATGAGGCTCCTTTACAAATGTAGCATGTATGTGTGATGTATGCATTATAAACCTATTTTACATAACAGTTGAGTCCATTTTACATTTATTGTTGTTTATAGATGTTTTCTTGTATACATAAGAGTACTTTATTTCTTTACATTGCCATAGAGTTTAGTTCTCTATAAACTATGCATACTTGTAAGCAGATAGTAATACACCACATCATTGTATGTCCATGTGCAGCTTCTAAAGTTAATTTTGAAGTTGTGAATTATCATTTCAGCCAAAAATGGATATCGTCTGGGTCACTGAGTGTACCATGTTCAGGCTTGCACCAGAGTAGTTACCCTAACACCTAAAATATTGATGATATTGGTAATTTAAGATCATGCACAACTAATTTGTAACTTACATTGATTGATTGCTATGGAATGTACAGTTC
Source organism: Xestospongia muta (assembly GCA_963693285.1). Classification (NCBI taxonomy): domain Eukaryota; kingdom Metazoa; phylum Porifera; class Demospongiae; order Haplosclerida; family Petrosiidae; genus Xestospongia; species Xestospongia muta. The sequence goes on from OY848917.1 coordinate 23,405,553, forward strand.
ATGTGCGTTACTCACTATACAATTTGTTTGTATGGTAACTATTACAAAGCAACAAATTATATAGTGAGTAATTCTCATGAATTCTAGATTCCATACCAGTCCATCCATGTTAGCTACGAACATGTACTTAAATTGATTATTGAAATTATTAGTCAAACACTTTACGAGCAACATACAAATATGCTATGTACACACATGTTCAATGTTGCCCACTTGTCATGAGGTGGTTATTCAATACATTTCATCAAAATAGGTCAATCTATTTGACTGCTAGACAGATAGAGTGTAATAGTTAGTATTATATGTTTGCCACTTTTGTTCTAGGCTTCCTAATACTGGGATAGGATACTTCAGAAACTACATATAAATGTACATATATGCAACAAAGCTAAGTTTCATAGGACTACCAGGTATGACAGTGGATGGTTGATTTATTATAAGATTCCTGTGTTTGTAAAAGTCAGACCTACCTTAATTCGTAGAGCATCCACCACTTAATATTCACATTGAACTCACATATACCTTTAAAAGTCCACCTATAAGTACACTTTATTAATATATACTAAGTAATCCAAGTATCCTAGTATGTCTCATCCCAGTATCTATATTAGATTACAAATCCATAATTATATGCTTAGTATATCCTGAGAATTATTTAACCTGAGTCAGTTGCTATTGACAACCATGAAAAGTAATCAATACCACAAAATATTATGTTCATGTATAGTTTCTGAAACCATCAATTTTAACTAACTGTTTCAACTGCACAGTACATGAAAATCTATTCACTAAGTATTTGGTATTAAATGCTTAGTGTGATTTACTATTTGAGGACATTTAAAGGTTGTTTGTTAGTACAGTTAGCAAATGACAATTTTAGCTTTGACAGTTGTTAATATAGTCATAATAGAATATTAGGCTTCTATGAAGTACATTGTTATGTCATAAGCAAATGTGTTGCTGTTATCAAAAATTTATAAGTTAAACATTTACAGGTTTACAACCAGATAACCTTTGAAGTCAAGACTCTCTACATGTATTAAAATGTATTTGATTTCACTTTTATTCATTATAGGTCTCGTGTCCAAGAATTAGAGGCCATTGGAGAGTCATTAAGGCATAAATTACAAGGGCTACCTTGTTCTCAATTTGACAGTTATAATAAAGATACAGTAGCAAGTGATGACTGTCCTGTTCACTGTAGTACATTACCTAATGTAGCAGACACTAGTAATAACATTCCTCCAATCAATGTATTCCCTACATCTACTATAATACATGATGATGTTGAAGTTTCTACTGAACAAACTGATCCTGTCATATCATCCAATAAGTGTCAACTGAATTCACCTATAGTTCACGTAGATGTGATAATGTCGGAGGATCTACCTGTAACTTCCCACGTCGCCTTTCCAGAGACTGTGTGTCTGTTAGGACGATTTCCTGTGATAACTTAAATAAAAATCGCATTAAAGAAGACTCACCCAAGAAGACGTTATCAGCACATTCTGATGATAAACCACTTAATGATGAAGAATCAACAATAATGTCCATTGAAACCATACCAGAACAACCCAACCATAATTTACTTGTTCCACCCACTGTAGAGGACACACCTACTGATAACACTCCACTAACTTCTACTAATAAAGTACCTGTTTACATGCATCTTCCAATAAAGACTCACCTGTACATTTCAGTTGAATTATTACTGATCACCTAACTCAAGAGCTACATCTGTTGAAGGAAGATTTATCCCACTATAATTTTTTAGTCACTTCTAATGATAAATGTCCGTTATCTCCTACCCAAGATTTATTAGTACCTGTCTCCGAAAATATACTTATTTCTACTAAAGACTTACAATAACACAACTAACTACATCACAATTATGTACTTCTCCTGAATCTATATGTCATACCTCTCCATTACATATTACTACTACTACATATTGTATGAATGTAGATACTCCATTACTATCACCTTCACCTAGTAGTGGGGATAATGAATCAGATAGAGAGGAAAAAGAGGAGGAGAAGGACAAAAAAGACAATGAAAAGGAGGAAGGAGAAGAGAATGAAGCAAAGAAAGTAAATGTTCAGATAGAAGGGAGGATCATAAGTTTATTGTTTTATCGATTGATGAATCTGATAATGAGTGTATTGAAAGAGCACACACTAAAACAAGGAGGTATGTCAATTGTTACATGTATTGACATGTTCATCATTAGATTATAATATGTACATGTAAGTATTATAACTAGATGTTGTGACTAGATTGTATTATAACAGCATGTTGTTATGACTATATGTAATGGGTGTTAATAATGACCACATAAAAAGGTGTTTATTCTTAATGATTTATTAAGTAATGTTGTTCATGTGTTACTATATAGTGTTTATGTGAGATAGATATATAAGAGAACTCACAGAATGCATAAAACTTTAAAATTTGCCTATTATAACCAAATTAACATGATAATTTATATGAGTGTGGAGTATTTATCAACTATGTATTAGTATTAATAATTCATTAGGAAAAACCCTTTGATGAGGTGAAATGGTTGTGGCAGATAAGTGGATCATGATTTTAATAAGTTATAGTTTTCTTTCTGGATTGTCATGTGGTTACAAATAACCTGCACTTTCTCTTGGTCTTTACATAAGCACATAATGTTCTTTAAATATAACTATCATAATTATGTACAGTGTACATGATTGTAAAACAAGCATTTTCACATATTATAGTTAAATATATAATTATGTTCATAGGATTATACCAGAGCAATTACTAAGCTATTTTCTTTCAGAGGAAAAACTGGGTGATAAATTAAGAGCCCTTCGTCTATTAGCTTTCTCTCGTTCTTCACCACGAGTATCATCAGAGCTAATTCCTCCTACCACTAATGACACGAGAACAAAAGGATCACCTGATAAGGAAAGAGAAAGTGACAAAAGAACTTATCCTTGTATAACTACCTCTGAAAAAGATTGTCTGCATCGTATATTTTATTATAAAAATAATTAATAACATATGCTCATTAATGTTTTAAATTAGTACTAATTATTGAGACAATGTATAATGTACTTACATGAAAATTGACATTAACCTGTCTAATGAAGCCATGTGTTTATAACTTTGTGTGATCAACTAGGAATCAACTTTGGAATTAAGGGGAAACACCATTGGTACAAGTATTAGCTTTTGTCAAAACTCTAAGCAATTTTTTAATTATAAGTAAGCAGATAAGATGTTATAGGCCACAACTGCCTGCATCAATGGTTTTCCACACTGCTTTCATGACTTCATAAAAAGGATTCACTAGAGGATTAGACTCAGACAATTGAAATGATGAATTTAGAGATCATGTGGGGTTTTGATTTTTTAAATCTTTTTATTCTTTTGAGGTGGGATGACTAGAACAAAGTATGATTGAGGACAGTAGAGATTGTAAATGATCATGAGGCTTAATAAAGGGTTAAAACAGAAAATGATGGATTAGCTGAAAATAATTATTTTAAGAAAATGCCTATTAAAAATAAACAATGATTATTTGTAATAATTCAAGGTTTTTCCTTTAGAATTAGCCCAAATAAAGTCACATTTGTCTTAGCCTTTGCTCAGAATATCTTCCAATATGATCCAGTCTGGTTCAATAAACACAAATAAATATCATTAATTGGTTGAAATTAATATAAATATTTACCCTATGAATTATATAAATGTCATTGATAATGAGTTTGAAAAAAATTAAGATTACTATTTTATTACATTTAATGTAATTTCCAAATGTTTAATGTAAATGCATGTTCAGTATACTGGTTTAAAGTTCACTTACTATTGGTGTACAACTGAGCTAGCCTTCCAAACACAATATGGTACAGTAAATCTAGTTCCCTTTTAGACATATGAAAGACCAACAGGTAGCCTGCTAACAAAGAAATAGAAGCTTCAACTGGGATGAGTTTCCATTATGTATAGCTCTATACAGTGTAATGGAAGGACAGTCTGACTTGGAGTCTGTGGAGAGTTTTGTTATGTGATAACTCATGTGATAGTCATGTAACCTCCTCTTTTAGTTTCCAGTGACTATTGTTGACAGTTATTATCCAATTATTGATCCAATCTCTGGAGGTGTGTCTGATTATTTAAAAATCAAAGTTGTCGTGGGAACCCTTAATCAAATTCCTGTAAGATCAAGTTACAATAAATGTACTGAATTCCTCTTGTCATCTCTTTACTGATGATTCATTGATAATTTACTATGTAAATTCTAAGCTTAAGTTTGTAAAAACCTGAACTTAAAATACCATATAACCAGAACCGTTTATGGGGAATTAAAATTTGTGTTTACAGTTTTGATGGGATTGTGTAAACATTATATCTGCAAACTATTTTACCTATAAATTGCTGAATAAAATTATCTCAAACATTTCCAGCTATATAGTAGTATAAACAGAACTGATATACAGTGCATACTGAGAAGTTATCTTAAACAGTATACTTAATATGTTATAATGTTAACTACCTAAAGTATCATTAATATCTCTTTTTTTATTTGCTGTATTTTCTGATCTATTTTTCTCTGATCTACATTGGGTGTGTCCTATTTTAGACCTCCTTCCTCATCTACTGTGAAGACCTATCATACATTGGAAAGTCATGAAAAGTCATCTGAAAATATAGAACATGAGAAGGACATGGAGAAAGAGGGACGATACAAAGATAGGAAAGAGAAGGGACATGTCAGAAAAAAGACAAAATTAAAGGATAATGCAAAAGATGGAGAATATTGTAGTAAATCTACTACAAGCAAAACTAAGAGCTCAAGAACTGACACAATAATTGAAGAACAGACACAAGATAAGATATTATCTGCTACAAGTATAACAAAAGAGACTCAGACATCAGCAATGACTCTCCCAGTAGACAGTCCATTATCTAATATAGTACATAAACAGATCCTGTTTGAAGTGATAATATCCTAAACTCATCATCTACCACTTATATCATTACAACAAATGTCAGTTAATTACATGAAAATGTACTATACGTGTCATTGTACATATTTTGTACTTTCCCAATAAGCATTTTAGAGTCTATAGTGTTTATATTATAACATATACTTAATGTACCATACATGTACATGTACACATGTCACATAATAGTTATATTGTACTGCTTGTTTTTACTCTCAGAGCTGATCATCATTCCCTTCCAAGGGCATATGTCACATGTTATCCTCATCCATCAGTCCCAAAGTTGTCCACACCCATATCTGTAGAGACTACAACCCACATTGGGAGTACCCTTGTATTACTCATGTCTTCTTGTCATTCTTGGAGACAGGATTGTGTGAATTAGAGTTTCAAGTATGACGTCTACCATCTTACCATTTGGTACTACAGAGGCTTTGATATCAGGTACATATACTTACTGTATTATTTTATACTGTACTGGGCTACTTAAAAAGTAGGCTACTATTCTATATATCTATAATACAATGTTTACATATAATGTACATGTACATACATTGTGTTTTTATCATTTTATTAGTTTCTTTGCTAATATTAAACAATGATCTAAGCCTGACTATATTCTGTTCCAATTGAGAATGAATGCTAGCTCAGTGTTATCTCTGGCTAGGAATGAGCTAAAGAGAAATAGTTTGCACTATTAAACTGTGATCTAGGCCTAACTATATCTTTAGCTTGATATAACATGTACATGTACACAGGATAATTCTATTTAGAGTAAATCTGGCTATATCATAGTGCAGTATAATTTACTACTATTGTTTGTTCTATAGAGGGTGATCCTCATACACATGTGTTCATAGATAGAGCTTATGTTGATCTATTACCATTACAATGTGGTTTATATACAATATGTGATAATAGTGATTTAACTGGGATATTAAAGACAATTAAAGGTTGTAAAAATCTGTATACTACTGGTGTTACCTCTGCTATATACACATGTAACATGCATATTCTTGTATACACATGTTCATAACCTGATGACATATGAGGCTCTATTACATGTAGCATGTAGATCTAATGTACAGATGTACATTTATATGTTGTAATTAATAACATTCTGTCATTCGCTATTTACATTATGAACCTGTCCTACATAATAATTGAGTCCATCCTACATGTATTGTTGTTTACATGTGTTTTCTTGTGCACATAAGAGTACTTTATTTCTTTAAAATTAATAAGAATAAGCATCACTTTCCAAATTTACATTACAAAAGTTTTAAAATTTTGAGTTGATGCACATTTAACACATATACATGTATTACACATATAGACACATTAACAATGATAAAACGAATAAAGCTTGATGTGATGAGTTGTAAACCTCCCATTTTTGAAGCAGACACTAATCATTTAAGTTGTCAAGTTCTACATTTTTAAATACAAACCTGTTATGAAGTCTATATGTTAGAAGTAACACTATTTTATGACCTATGAAATGAATCTCATTATATTTAGAGCTTAGGCACTGACGTCACGAAACGTAATATAAAAGCAACTTTTGCTAGGGCGCCATCTTGAGTGGCAAAAACACTTTCATACACAAGAGTGGCAGCATCTGAAGCCAGATTAGCCAGGTACTATGCAACACGAGACACCAATGTATTCCTCGTACTAGCACGTGTTGGATGACACTGCCAAGCAACGCTACAGGGAGAAGATGGAGAAGCTCGGTGCATTAGAGGATCCATACTTGATGTATGATCATGGACAGGAAATCTATGTGGATTGGTCACAAGTCGAGTATCCAGATATTTATAGCTTTCTTATTGAAACTCCTAGTGTCTATACTGGTGAGAGTCTTAAGTCCTAGTACAAAAGCCTAGATGCATATAACTTCTATGTTAATAGTTGGGTTGAAAACATTAATGTCTTTCCAATACCAGCCTCTCCTGGTACCTACTTTGCAATTGGATGTGTGAAACACTCACCATTTCGAAAAATGGATTAGTAGCATACTCATTCGTGGGTGCATCACCTGATGGCAAAGTCAACGTAAATGTTGTGGTAAGGGTGTTCTGGAGGTGAAACGTCCATATTCATGCTGTAACAAAATCATTACTTGAAACAACAAATGACTCCTCTTTTTGCCTAATAAATAGAGGTGATGGGGAGTTCACACTGATTGAATGTGTACTATGCTTATTACTTTCAAGTTTAGGCACAACTGAAGTTTTGCCATGCTCATTATTGTGACTTTGTAGTATGGACACAGGATGACCTTGTAATACAGCAGCTATATCTAGATGAACCATTTATCACTATAGCTTTAGAGAAATGCAAGCAGTTTATAAAGCTTGGTGTTCTTCCGGGAGCTATTGGGCAAGTGGTACTCTAGGGACCCAGTAGCATCAATCTCATCAACAGGAAACGAACAAGTTGAAGAATGTGCATATGGAGATGTTGTGGTGCTACTGTAGGAAAGAGGAATATAGGGAATTAATGATCTGTTGTGACAATAACGATTGTTGTATACAATGGTTTCACACAACATGCCTTCAGATTACCACAATTCCAAAGGGTAAATGGTACTGTCCTGATTGTCAGGCACTATAGGATGTTGTTTTAATAATAATAATTATTTTTAAGATTTGATAACAAGCATTAATTTAATTAAATGAAACAACTGTTTCACAGGGATTGCACAATACACAACAAACAACAACAACAACTTTATTTACAGTGCTACTGTCTTCCTCCTCATTATACATAATGAAGTGTTGACTGTAAGATAGTATATTTTGCCTGACTAAGCCAATTACTCTTTCGACATCAATACAGACATGAGATAGTTGACAAGAAAAATCCATATCAGCTTTGCTCAGCTGTTTTTTCCTCGAGTAAATGGAGGTAGTTTCACTACAGCACAGTAAAGGCCAGCACTATCATGTATATTAAACCCCTATCTCCCAAAACTATATCACCTGGTAGAGGTTCTCTAAAATACCAGTTTTTTGTCAGATGTACATCTGAAATCCTACCTCCTCATCCTTTAGATATAAACGTGATCACACCTTGTGGAGCTACTCCTATAAGGAATTTGGCAGTGTTGTGGTGCTTGTAATTAGATCAAGTTTGAGCTCTGGCTTTCAAGTTAGTGAGTCTTTCCATGAAACTTCAAAACAGTCTATAATCACAACACATTTTCCAAAGCTCTTTCTGAATTCCATAGGCAGAGTCCGTATCAGTTCTCCTCTATCTGGCCATTTAACAAGAGGACCCAATTGAATATGCAATATATCAATCCATTTTTTCACATGTCGTGGAATAGTTGACTGATTAACTCCAAATCTGTATGCAAGATCCTGATCCCCTAGATTAAGGCACAGCTTCATCAAAATCATAACAAACTGCTGAAAGCCTTTTGTGTAACGATTAGTACAGCCTACAACACAACAGATTTTATGTTTTCCTTTTGCCACTCAAAATGGCGGATAACGGTTATCACACGTCATTCAGCTCCTCCCACTGCATAACTTCTATATATATACTGTATACATGCCACTATACAGAGTACATAATATGGATTGTATATTATATATTGTAAAAGCATATATATGTACATGTAGTAGAAGAATGAAACTAGTAGAAAATAAGACTAGTCCTTGTAAAGTGGTTTGTAGTGAATAAACTAATTGAGATACATAATAAGATGGGGATAGATTATATTTAGAGAAGCTTGTGTAGCTGACTACACTTACTATTTTAATTTCTGTTGAAACCTTATATGTATATGTATGTATATATAGTGCTGTAAACCCTTTTTTACACAGCCAAAAATATTTGATGATGTAATTATATCGAACGGCTATCGTTAGCGAGCGTAACGACAACGCAATTTTCAGTTATAATTCCGTTCACATAGAAAATACTCGATACAATGTTGACTCTACAACCAAGAAATGTTTTGATATGGAAACGTTATTGTATAAAATAATATGGCCAAGAAAGATCTAGAAGGTAATATAATGACTTCTATTTCGAATATTTTTCACTTTCATGCCTAGTTGATATGGTGTTGAATGATAGGAAGAGTAAGGAAAGGTATAATTTGCTAAAAAATTTATTTTTAAATCATTGGTATCCAACAGTGTGAACAAAGAAGACAAAAGTACAAGAAAGTGCTACATTTTTTAAGATGGATGGTATAAAAGGTACATTAAGTATTTAACTATATATACATAGGTTCATAATTATATATAAAAGTAAGGATGTTACTTCAACAAAGGTTGGCTTATGATAGCATGTGATGTCTAATAACAAGGAATGCATGGATTAATGAACAGGTAGATGTTGGTGTGCAAACTGACCAGCCTAAGCTTTATTCTAAAGAGATTCAAACTGAATTTCCAGATTTACAAGAAAATGAGGACAGTCCCAGTGACGGGGAGGAAGAGCTTAAGTTTAAGGAGGAATATGAATAGGAAAACAGTATACTAGCCTCATTTGCCCCTCTCAGCCATGCCAATACAAGAGAGGTGTGTCATATACTCCGCCAGGATGGCAGAGAGTATTTTAAAAAAGAAGAATGATAGTAAAAAAACTATTCAAATAAAAATGCACTAAAGTGCTTAACATTGCTGCGGTGCCCAGTGTAAATCTATACTGCAGAGTGCTTACATTTATGATTGGACAAGGTGTGGTCAAATTATTGATGATCACGTGATGCACATTACAAACTGTTGTTTGATGACTCAGCATTTCTCCTCAATCAAGGAGAAAAAGCTTTGTCATTTACTGGGTACTTTGCACTCTGATTGACATGTCTGTGAAAATTTTTCAATATTTCATATACAAAATTTATTGTAACTTGGAAATGAAGCATTCTTTGGAAACGTCCCATAGTACAAATACAAATCAATATATTTTCTATTAGTAGCAGTTTATCCATTAATATCTTCTGTGTATCTATCCTCATCCTTTTATTCATCATTCAGATGACTAGAAGTCTTTTTTTGGAGATTTTACTAAATTTGGTCTAGGTGCCTTTTCCATATGTTTTGATCTTTTTATGACACAACATTATATTCTATATCGCCATCCGCCAGCTTCAAAAGAAGGGTACAGTAAAATTGATTCCAAATGGAATTCCACTATCCCAAGAGACTAGACCATACTAGGAGATGACTCAGATGATTTTACTCCATCTTTCTTTACAAAAGTCAAAGCTCAAGTTGCATTGCTTCTAGTTAAGTTAAAGTTGAGATCATCAGTACCTGATGTTGGACCATATTCTCCTTAACTTAGTATGCTAAATAATATTGATAATTTTATTAATGAGGAATACACTTTCATAGAAATATAGTCCTTTTATAAACAATAAATAACTATTTTTATTATAATAAATAAATTCACTAGTAAGATCACCACAGTTTGTACCAGTGTCTTAACACATTCAGTGGTAGTGTCATAAAATTATTATTCATGGTCAAAGTATTGAAGATCACGAAGCATCCATAAAAGTTAGATGATATATAGAGTGTGTCTTTTTGAACCATTATGAAAGTGATAGCATATCATATGATCTAATATAAATATACAATTAACTATGTGTGACTTAAAGAATTTTAACTTAATGTTTATAAGATTGTTTCTTTTGTTGTGGTGCCTATAAAACTAAACAATGTTAAAAATGAATATAATTAGTAGTGTTGTTCTAGTTTGCTTAAAACATAGCTTTAGTTTTAATTATTAATTTTTAAGTTTTTTTAGTTCAACGATATCAGTAACCATATTCATAGCAATCATTAATGAGATTCATAAGCGCACACTGTCGTGCCCCACAAAAGCATGAAGACAAAATCATAAGTACATATAAAACGAAACCAAAACATCCTTGGTTGCCAGTGTGTTGTGGTCCACCGTCTGCAATGCATCATGACCTCTGAGATGGTTACCAGCATACTCTTCGAAGTATCCGAAAGGCGGACTAGGATACGGCTGGTAGTCTCCCTTTAAACGAGATGAGGCTTGGTGTATTGTAGTCCCGGTTCAGTAATGACGATAATTTTCCCGAAGCTCGAAACCCAGTACGGCTGGTTTGAAGTTAGGGCGACGTTCCAGCCAGGATTACCTCGTCTTCGGACGAGGGTTACCAAGACAGGTGGTGGTCCTAGCTAGCAATAGCAGGGAATCCTGGAGCCTAAGTGGAAGCCTGCGTTGAAGTGAGTCACGAAAGATCGTTTGGGCAACACACAGGTCTTTTTTAAAATTATAATTCTATTTAATTATAAACAAATCTAATTATCTATTTATAAATCTATTTTAAGAGTATTAAAGAATAGTCAGTAAGGATGTTCAGGAGGTGAGTCAGTTGGATCATATGAGTAATACAACTACACCTTTTTTAAGAAAGTTAAATGTTGAGCTAGCATGTCTAGGAGCAATAAATATTTACAAAGTGTCATATGCAGAATATGTGTCAACAATTCTAAAATATTTTCTTTGCAATAACTTGAGTAATAAATATAATCTTTAAACTATTAAACTGTCTTCTTGTTGCTGTTGCTGTTTGTTTCTTAGTTCTATTAAAAGAGTATCCTCTAACTTGAGATAATCATCGTATTCCTACCAAACCAATAGAAATGGACTCATACTTATATTTTCAGACCCAAACTCACTAACTTAGCTTTCTCTTCCCAACCACTATCTTTGCTCTGTTGAGGTGTCTTCTATAATTACCACATAATAATTATACTTCATTGACTAATATAACCGCTGTAGCAGATATTGCTTTAGCTTCATCCAGTAATTTCTTCTCTTTTCTACGCATACGATTTCTTTCAGCAACAAATTCTAATTGCTTGACTTCTCTCTCAAAGAATGACTCCATAATGGCAACTAGAGAGAGAGAGAGTAGTAATCTCTAATTTCAACACTATATCTCAACCTTATTGCTGGAGGGATGACATAGACTCCATGGCACGTCTAATATATGTAATGTACCACCACTGTCACCCACTGCTAACATTGACTGACGACCTACAACAATTAAGGGCTAACAAATAGAGTTAGTACAGCTTACTAGAGAGATACCATGGGATAATAGAAGTGATTGAGAGAGAGGAAATATTTTGGGCCAATGATGGTATATGAGATCTAGAGAATGTTTGAATACATGTAATAATAAATGTATTTATTCATTACCTATCCATGAGATTCCAGACGTCAATATTCCCATTTTGCTTGCAGATAAAAAATACCCCTATAATAATGGTGTTATAATTACATCAAATGACTCTAATTATAAGGACCTGGTTGAGTAAGTGACCATGTTCCTCCTGTCAACGTCATAGTAGAGTTTCCAGATTTGAGAAGAGCATGACTCTATAGATCACATGAGATTCATGTCACAATCACTTGCCACTTACCATTAACCACTTACCATTATCCCTTTTTTCCAGATACTGAAACTCCGCTCACCAACAGTGAGTATGATATCAATAAAGAAAGTGACCTGTCAACAGCTGATATGCTACCAGAATTAGCGAAGAAAAAATGGCTAGGAAGAGGTGCTATATAAAAGGATAGTCACATGACAAGTGTACTTACGAGCTGGTTTGCCACTTTCTGGATCTTTTCCTGGTAGCCAATTGAGGTAGACCAACTCACCTTCCTATGATATACATGTTACTATGGTAACACTGTTACTATAGCAACAAACCTCTGATCCTGTACACAATAATGTTGCTGCATCTTCAACTAATGTCCCATCGCTGTGTTGCATCTGATAAGGCATGAGTGTTATGTCGAGGGTAACACTACCGTCTCCTGTTCCAAGTTCATCAATAGTTTCTTTGATAGGTTTTGTTTTTTGTAACATTTTTTCTTTAATACTGAAACAAGTCAGAGAGTACTGGCCGGGATGAGAGGAATGAGACAAGGGTACCTTTGAAGAATAAAGTTGAATTCTTTACTTGTCATAGTTACCTTATAAAATGGTTTCCATGTTAAATGGAGATAGCTATAAGGATCATTGTTCACTTGAGTTTTATTAAGCTGAGCAGGCTTCTTTTAGGTGGTGGTCGAAGGTCCCAGAACATTATTGATCTAATTAATATTGCAATAACAGGGGCACAGTGTACAATTACATATAATTATTCATCTAATGAACTGGATAGAAGCTGACAAGAAAAGATATTTTTGTTATGAATGAACTTAAATGTTTTGAAACAAATCTACATGTAAAGAAATTACAATCCATTTATCCATTTGACTCTTGTTTATCCATCCATCCATCTATCCATCTATACATCTATTACCTCTAAATGTTCTGGTATCCACATTATATCAGTCACAGCTCTATTATGACCTTCGTCAATGGACAATAATACAGTGTAGCTCACAATAGGGGTGTGGTCTATCTTTGGATTAGTATCAAATATAGCCTATAATAATAGAACAGAATGGAAATACAAGTATATATATGTTAGCATTGTATATATACTAATGTACATGTATTTTACATGTATCATTTACCATTGTGGCTGGTATAGCTTTTTGATCTTGTGCGTTAATACTTCTATTGATATGCAATCTCTCCTGATCTTCAGTAATGTCACACATCACAATCTAATCATGTGACATCACATGTTGATCACATGACATGTTAACATACTTTTCATTGATACACCCACCAGCAATAAGATTAGGATTAGATGGATTGAATTTGAAACATAGAATATCTTCAGGTGCTTCTAGAAATAGCTACAAAATTAAAAATACCATCAGCAACACTCAGGCAAAAAGTTTAATTAATCGAGTGAGTGGAGTTAATTACTTGTGGGTGGATAGGATCGGTAAAACTCCATGTAAGTACTAATGAATTGGAATGCATCAATTTAAATGACAACTCAATTCGTTCATTATGAGAGTACGGCTGTCCACAGGACACAGCAACGATACCTTATAAGGAAGAAGGGTTAGTTACAGAGTATCACAAATATTACCTTTAAGTGTTGGATGCCAATCAATGCAAGTCACTATTTTGTCTTTACTGAACTTGAGGTCAGTAAATGATTGATACTCCTATAATTATGATAGGTAATGAGTATATTATATCTACCTCCATACTTTGAGGTTTGTATCTGATTTATTAACAACTATCCCATCATCATTAGCTACTTGGAGATAATCATCATGAAAAATATCCATGATCTCATTTTGTTGAAGACAAAGCTCAACTCTAAATAAATAATTGAGTAATTTTCTCATTTTCTCCTCTCTCTCCTATATACCTTGGAGTAACCATATTCATAAATTCGACTATATCTTCACTTTGCCAAATGGAATCTGCTTCTTCAGAGAAACCTCGTGGCTCAACTGAGTAGCATGGCTCATACTGAGTAGCAGCATTGACAGGATGACGCCTACAAATTAGGAATTTAACATTACCAATCTCACCAAATATTCCATACCATTCGATTTGTGTAACTATATCTATTGTGTCAGGAATAGCCTACATACAAACCATTGAAAACAAGTGTATTATTACTGACAATATTTAATGTCAGTATCAAATATTTAATGATGGTCAATTTTGCATTTTTTACTTGTACTCTTGTGTCTAGTTCCATTCTTTTAATTTCTACCACATCTTCTGGCGAAGGTATTGAAGGTATATCAACATTGTTGTCTCAATTTGTTGAAGAGTTGTACTCTGAGAAGTTATATTGTCTACCAAAAAAGTGCCTTTTTTAGCTACAGTAAACCGTAACTACGAGAACAACTCATTAGTCATAAATTATAGGAACTTACTAATGGTCAAGTTAATGTAATTATGCTTTCAAGAATCTTCTTATCACTACCAAGACATACCCATTCTTTGGGTAAGGGTGTTGTAGGGATAGGTTCACTGTCTTCTTTTCCAGACTTTCTTGTCCCTCCTTAGCAATATCTTTGGGTGGCTATAGGTACATTAGATGATATAGTGACAAAGTATCTGAAATATTTACATTCAAAATTAGTTCTTTTGCTTCTTCCGTAACACAGAGATAAAGGTTTTGTTCGTACTTGAACTCATAATCATAGACAAATAATAACTCATCACCAGGATATTTCTATATGAGCTTGGAACAGATTAAAACACATGATAATCTTACTGTAATAGTTTGTTTGAGTGGTTGAATGTCACTGACTGCTGCTCTGGTCTGGATATCTTCCAGGAGTTGATCTTTCTTCAAGAATTTATAAGGAGTTTCATCAGTAACATCACTATCAGCTATTACATTTTAAATCTGTTGAGTAGCTGTAGAGAGAAATACTGGAATAATTCCTACAGGAATTGTTGGTTTATCTTCAACTGGGTCTTTTTCTGATGCTTCTGGCATGATCCTGCTAGAGGCACATTTGTATGGTTTATACTACATTTACAATGGTTAATATTCCATTCTTTTGGTACAATGTATTTTTTACATAATGTATATTTGATGGATTTATTACAATTGTTGTATTAACCTTGTAAATTTTCCATTACAATAACATTGTGTAAATTTGTATTAAATCTATTGTAAATTTTACAACGTCTTTACACTGATGTATTAATGTTGTAAATTTAATTTTTCCAAAAGTTTTATGAAAAAATGTAATATTGTAATTAAAGAAAAAGAAAAAGCACTTGTAAATAACAAACATGTCTTTATGAAATATTCCAACTGTCTAAACTTAGTTTAGAATGTGTGGTCAATGAGTGGAGCAACCATCAAGTTCTTCCTGAGCTCCGATCCTAGTACAGTTCACATAAAACTCATAAGTAGTGAAGGGTTAATGATGGAGAGGGAGGGAGAAAGAAAGAGGAAGAGAGAGAGAGGGAGGAAAGGAGGAGAGAGAGAGAGAGAGAGAGAGAGAGAGAGAGAGAGAGAGAGAGAGAGAGAGAGAGATTATAGTTATAATTAAATCTATCTGTTCTCTACAACTGTCTGCTTCTCTGCAAACTCCTTATTCATAGGATCAACAATGCAGATGCAGTAAGAGGTTTACTAGGGGGACACAGTCGTGGGTAAGACTGTACTTGGTATACAGTTTAGTTGTTAATGCTGGAGAGGGAGGGAAGGAGGGAGAGAGAGAGAGAGAAAGAGGAAAAGAGAGAGAGAAAGAGAGAGAGAAATAAAAATGGTGTTATAACTTTGTTTTTTGAGTAAAGTGAAAGTCACTGGAAAAAATTAATTACCTTAAAATATCAACAAATGTGCCCCTCAATTCTGTAGACTTGGAATCTTCTGAATGGAGTGTGGTTGGTAGGAGGAGTTTAGCAAAATGATCCATATTGAGAAGGTTTTCCAGTGATCTCACAGAAGACAGACATAGCAGAGGTGGAAGTTCTTCCAAAGAGGGTGAGGAAGGATTTAACTTCAAGGAACCTACAGGGAAAGTTGTACACGTTAACTTACACAAATAGAATCTAAATACTGATGTCAATGATATCTCTCTATTACATTATCCTAATAGGTAAATTGAGTAATTTAAATGAGAGCTAGTGATGCAACAGTTATTTGAAATTGGTAATATCATAACATCTTACATTATACAGATAAATTTCTCTCGACATTTGTATTTGCATTCATGACTTGACCTTTGTGACCTTTTAGAGATATCAGTGAAGAGATCCTAACAAGATCTAAAAATATATACGATAAGAACAGGATATAAAATTACATAACAAAGTAATAATAGTGCATTATGACATACTAAAATGACATAGCCTCATACCCAGGTGTTCACATGGGTATGAGGCTATACAATGATAGTGAAACAATGCAACACATTTTAGATGAACAACAAAATATCAATAATCACTCAAAAGTAAAGTAAATGTAAAATTAGGAGAGACATTATGAGGTAGTCATTATTACCATCATTGGAGATATTTCCATTTTTCCCACAGACATGAGAAAACACTTTAAGGAGTTGTTTCAAAGCCCAAAATCGATCTTCCAATTTTAAATTTGAAGAGAAAAAACAAGATGACAATGTATCTACCATACGAGCTAACTCGTGTGTTGATCTGCAAAGAGGAACAAAGATTGTCTTTACAATAAAATAAGACAAAGAGAATTAAAGGAGTGATCTTTAAAAACTCCAAACACAATTATATAAACTTAATAAAAGGGATGTACTCTTTTCTGAGATTAACTAGAATATTAACTGATCCTTATAACATTCCATTGTATGTTATTTAATGTTAGACAAATGGTTCTTCTTACCAAGTATGTAGACTCCCAACAGTCTGTGTAAGAGTCTGTACTAAACTTTTACTAACAGGAAAACCAGGATTACAAAACACAGAGAGATCACTCTCCTCTATTGTCTTTCTCAGTGTGTCCTTTCTTTGAGAACAGTTGAGATCCACCTACAGCAGCTGCTAACAGATCACGAGAACATGACTAAAATGGAGAGAAATATTATACACAAAGTAATCTTCCAATCAAATGTACATGTACATGTAAATTGATTTATTTACTTGATATACAACTTCATTATAATAGAGTTAATAAACCACTGTTATATTGGTCTACAGGTTACTTTAAAAAACTAGAAGACATCATTAAGGTTATGTGTAAAATGTAAACTTAATGTATCTTTCAGCATCCATATGGACATGTACATGAATATATTAGACATTCTACTATTATAATGCCATTTAGCAGCAATTCATTTACGTAACTAAGGGTACCTGTAATAGCTGTGCTCTAGATTGACTTCCCTGACTAGCTATTGTAGTAATAGCTGACTCAATTACTTGATATCGTATCTTGATCAACTCGTTTTGCTTGAACTAAACGTAACAATCGTATCAAATGTTGTATATTATCGAGACGAATAGTTTCAATTGCCTTTAAGTATCCAGAAGGATCTGCTTGTGATAGGGAAAACAAGAGACATAAAATAACTTGTCTTGAAGACTGTGTCTGTACAGCAGTTAGAACGCGATTGCTAGCAGTGATATATTCATTGAGGGTTTTTAAATTCATAGCTTGATTAACTAGTTCTTTACAGGAGCTTGACAAATGATACCACTCACTGCCTTGTTCGTCAGTAGTAGTAGAAGACTCCGCCTCCTTTGAGGTTTCTTCAGATGTGAAGGTACCCATTGAATTCTTCTCTGAGAATTTTAAAGTGGGTGGAGTTGGTTTAGAAGCAGAGAGTTCTAATGCTGAGAGCAGGGACTTCATGAAGTCAGGTGTACTGGTATCGACACCAGTGAGGTTTATATCAGGAACTAGAAGAGAGAGACAAATACAAGTAAAGGAGAGTTCAAAAGTTTAAGTTACATGTACATTATTTGAACATGTACATGTACATGTATGTAAGGTTCTACTTATACAATTTGTCATTGGTCAATGTCAACCATCTATCAACTATTTCAGCCACCATCCAAGATAATATTTTATAGTTTTTAATAAGTTAATAATTAAAATTATGTTAGTTAGATTCAAAACAATTAATCATCTTAATTAATCACGTTAAAATCATCTCGTACAATTTCTACATGACATGTATTATACTGCACTGTAATTTACAGATTTACTTTGTTGAGGGATTATACCTATATTATATTATAAGGAGTGTTTTATATGCAGAAGTAGTGTTATTGAAAGTACTATACATTCATCACTATGACTAGGTCCATCCAATAGATCTGGTGCGTGTGTAATATCATGTTTTGGTTGTTTGGGTACATCCTCTTCATCTTCTTCAAACAAATTCGATAACAATAAAGAGTGGTAGTTAATTAAAACATTATAAGCAGAATAATAGCCTTTATATTCAATGACATCTCATAACCTTTTATAACTTGTACATTAACTATTTATTAAATTAAAAATACAACATTAGCAATGAGGACTTTGAGAACAACTCCCCAAAAAATTAATCTTAGTCCAAGGCTATGTAGTTCAGTCAACAGATCAATGATGTTGATTGTTGAGGATCATACGTTCAAGTACTATTAGTTCATTTTTCTTTGTTTTATAAATCTTCCCTCTTCTATATAGTATTAACTATTGGCTTATTGTCTACTACAAAGACTTTAATTGGAAGAGTAGAAAGTCTGAAGGGAATTCTCTATTTATCTTGAGTTTTTTCTATAGTTATACAAGTACATTAAATAAGAAAGTTAAATATTTAAATATTTACAAGCAGTATGCATAAGTGGGAATCTGGTGTTGTGATTGACAAATGATCCAATGATATAGATACTAAATTGAGCAAAATTTAAATAAAAATAACATTTATATGGTAGAAGACTGGTTGGTGTCGGTGAAAAAAAATTTCTTTACTGCAATAGAGGATAAGAAGTCTTGATCAGCTGTTGACTGATCAGACTGTTGCCGAAGTCTATCAATTTCTTCCTGTCAACATATTCTGCTTCTTGTAATCTTTCCTCTTGTTGAAGATGTTCAGTTTCTATTCGTTCAGCTTCCTCTATCACTGCATTAGGATTTTCAAATATTCACGTTAGAATAAGATCAAGTTGTTGTTGCATAAAATGGACATCAGCAGGAATATCACACCTATAAGTATAAAAACAGTACATGCATTCCAAACAGCGTAAATATGTATACCTTCTACAAGCAATGTCAATATGGTCTTGTCTGAAGCCCATTTCTAGAAGCATGTTCATGTGGACGTCAAGAGGTCCATCTGGTGTTGCTGCTATTGATGGTGGAGGAGGAGGTGGGGGAGGAGGATCAGAGGAAGAAGCATTTGGGAGAGTAGGGATAGGAAGTGGAGAAAGATGAAATAGAGATCCAGGTGGTGGAGGAGGAGCAGGAGGAGGTCTGACTGATCCAGGTGGTGGAGAAGGACCAGGAGGAGGTCTGACTGATCCAGGAAGTAGAGGTCGGATTGATCCAGGTGAGGACCAGGAGGAAGCATCACTAATCCAGGGGGTGGAGGTGGACCATGGAACTTGGGAGGTGGTTGAGGAGGAACAACAGGAGGTAATTCAGGTGGAATTGGAGGTGGAATTAAACATGGAGGGGGAGGTGGAGGTACAAATGGAACTTCATCTTTATTATTATAATCTTGTTGTTCATCATTATCACCCTCTTCATCTGACTTCAGTTCTAATAATAACAAACATAATAAATTAAGGGATATATTATACACACACACACACACACACACATAACACATACATGTACATGTAGTTATATGTATATATGCATGAAAGTAAATTTGTATTGAGTAAATTGTGGTCTAACCCGTCACTGGAAAAATTAATTACCTTAAAATAGCAACAAATGTGTCCCTCAATTCTGTAGATTTGGAATCTTTTGAACTGGGTGTGGTTGGTAGGAGAAGTTTAGCAATATGATCCATATTGAGAAGGTTTTCCAGTGCTCTCATAGAAGACAGACATAGCCTGTTCACACCATATCATATAAGATGGAAGTGATGTCACTAAAGGAGGTGGAAGTTCCTCCAAAGAAGGTGAGGAAGGGTTTAACTTCAAGGAATCTACAGGAAAAGTTGTACACATTAACTTTACACAAATAGGATCTAATACTGATGTAAATGATATTTCTCTATTACCTAATAGATAAATTGAGTAATTTAAATGAGAGTAAAAATATAATATAATATGTTTACTCATAATATGTATAATAGTGTTATATACATATAGCCATGATTTCATATAAACACAAAATGTTTAAAAAATTTACTTCGGATCGAATTTAAGTGAGTGTTCTGTCCTTGTTTTAATTAATGTATATTTCTGCGTATCTGATACTTTGCCAAAACTTTCAACAAACAACACTGGTTATAAAGTTGTTGTGCCATACCTACCCATAATAGACTTAGCAATGTGTGGGTGATCAATGACTCCAGACAATAATGCTAAATTCATTAATGTAATTGGTGTGATGTAGTCTCAGCATTAAATTTACTACTAGCAGAGAGTCTAAGTCCAGCAAGTGGTCTAGTTCTGAAACTGAGAAAGAGAGAGAGAGAGAAAGAGAAAGATTATAGTTATAATTAAATATATCTGTTCACTACAACTGTCTGCTTGTCTGCAAACTCCTTATTCATCCATCCATCCATCTATCCAACTTACTCTAAACATACTGATAAGATGAACAATTGGACATGCTGCTACTTTCAAGTCCTATACATGGACACAATATAAAGAGTTAAATTAATAGATTGACACAAACTTATGAAAACCATACATTGTGCAAGTACTATCTATTTATATGATCAGCTATTTATCCATCCATTCACTGTATTTACCTGGATAAACTTGGTATTTTTCACTCAGAGAACTTAATGGTTGTCATTTGGAGAACTTGGTATTTCTCGCTCAGAGATCTTGGTATTTCTCACTCAGAGATCTTGGTATTTCTCACTCAGAGATCTTGGTATTTCTCACTCAGAGAACTTAATAGTTGTCATTTGGAGAACTCACTATTTCTCACTCAGAGAACTTGGTATTTCTTACACAGATAACTTAAAAATTTGATAATATAGAGATTATGAGTATTCTAAAATATATTTATTGTTTGCTCTCATAGTTTAAAAAAAATATTAGCAACAATTGAAATTAAAGGAACAGATACAGAAGATTCCATTTCTTTCCATAATCTTAATCTTGCATTAATTTTCTTAAGACGATTTCAAATAACTACAGACATGGTGTCACTACAATTTATTTCCTTTACTTTCATAATAACTTTAGAATTACATTCCATTATTTCTCCTATTTTAGGGTAAATATGTACATGAAATGACTTTCTCTCATCAAAAACATCATTATTGATAGCTAGGTAAAAGGAGGGAGTAGACTGACAAGGAGGGTATGAGTGTAACATTAATTTTCTTCTAATCAATATGGTTGGTTGAAGACACAATCGATGGTATGTATGTGGAACGAGTTTGGCCTGTCCAGTCCAACTATCAATTTGAACATTTCCATTACTTAACTTTGCTTTATAATAATTACCATCTATAAAGGTGTAATATCTGTTATTGTATGGACCTACTGATAAAATATGAGACAATTCAACAACCCATTCTAAAGATGAGTCAAGATAGTCTTCAAGTGCTACTATTTCACAGACACGAAAAACTTTTGCTTGGTGACATTCATTTGACTTTAGTAACTTAATTTTGAAATACTAATGCCCCTAGAGAAATGCTTTCAGAGCTAACTTTTTCTTTGGTAATAAAATTAATCCAGAATGCTATATCATTATTCTGAGCTAATGATAATTGTAATGGCTTGCCTTTTCCAATTAGAATACCACAGTCATATTGGAATCAAATGTTTTGTGGTCAAGATATTAATGAATGGCTGGTCAACAACTCTGGACAAATGGTGTTGATGGATGGGAAAGTCAATATTGTCCAAAGAAGACCATTCCGGTCTGTAAGCAGAAACAGATAATGACTCAAATGCTGAAAAGAGGTGGAGAGAAGATGGGAGGGCCAGCTTGTGGGTGCTTTGATACATTTCCATTTTCACATCATCATACACCTGAGCAACACTACAAGATATAAGAAAACGAATGGCTTTTCTATACTGACTATCTTCAATAGTTCGAGAAGCTTGAGAGGCATTCTCAGAACGTAGAGAAAAGGTTGTCTTTTTTCTCTTGACACTACTAATCAACCTATCTTCCTCAGCTTGTACTTCTGACAGCAACCAAATCACCTGAATACCAACGTCTAATTCTCTGCTTAACTCTTTTAATCTAAGCTCTGAACTGTTTATCATTTAATTTTATCTCTTAGATCAAACCTTAGTCAGTTGCTATTATTAAACAATCACAGAAATTAATCAAGAACACAAACGTGATGTGAAACTATTGATTCTAACTAATTGTTTCAACTACATTGTACATGTACAAATCAAAAACATAAAAAATACCAAACTATTTAATTGATGTCTACTATCATTGTATTAACCAAAAAATAATGAATGATAAAATGTACACAATATGCAATACAATAAAGAGGGTTTAATTGAAGTTTAAACTCAACAACCATACCAACCAAACCAATCTGTGGGCTCTGTAGGTACTTCTGTAGTTTAAGTAGTAGCTGTAGAACTATCAATATACAATTTATGTGAATAACAGTAATAAGATTTACAATAATTACTTACTGCCTGGCATGCAAACAATACCAGGCAGTCCTATAATTGTTTTGAGCCACATGTTATATATATTTATATAGAGTTATGTCCATATATATTGCTTATAGTATTGTTGTGTGCAGCAAATGAAACCAAATGAAGCCAATAAAGCTTTGAACCTTCTTATAGGCTTGGTAGCTTAATTTTTACATTGTAAAATTTTGTATTCCGCTATCTAGATTTTTCTAAACTCAAGTTTTAAATAAAATGAGCTTGTCATTTTCAATACAATTATAAAAAGATTTATCACCCATAGTATTGTTTACTTAATTATAAAGAGATTTATCCCACATAGTATTGTTTATTTATTTGCTTCAATTACAAATACATATATTTCACATGATACACCTACCGGCATCGTGGGTAATTTGAATATCCATTACAACACGATATAGCACGGTAATAACCTATGCCATATTTACAACAGGTAGTTCTGTATGTGGTTTTTTGTCTAAAATATAACAAAACATAATACCGTCTCATTATCAGATATATAATAAATACCTGTAGCACGTTTTCGCATTCCACCACCATCCACACTTATAAGATTCACTACTAGAAACTGATTCTATAGTGTATTGCAAACATTTACTAAGAGACACCTGTCTGTAGCACTTATGAAAACTCTGATATGAGTCTCCACGCTGAAGAAGTATGAGAAATACCATGAAAAGTAGAGACAGGAAACAGCAAATCTTTGACTGATTCATTTTCTTGAATATACACTTACAATAATCTAAGTGTGTGTTTGATAGTGATATCTTTCTTCCTTTTATATTAACACATCATGGTAGGTGTGTATAACACCCACTTATTGACTATTTATAACTGGAATAAACTGAATTAATAAGAAACTGAGAAACAATTTTTTTGAAAACACACACTATGTGTACTAAATATAGTGAAACAATTGATAATGTCTGCGTTATTATGTAGAGATGATGCGATGTCCATCCCTACTATTTTGTTTACATACTTTTTATTAGACTGATACTACTCATCACTATATTATTTACTTCTTATTTTAGAAAATATTTTGTTTATTTGAGCATTATATAAGTTCGCCAATGAGAGTGTAAAAGATATTGCTCAAGGTCCTAAGGGTGACATAATAATAATGTTAATAAAATAATAATAAAATAATAGCTATGATAATAATAATGATAATAACAGCAACAACAAAAACCAACACAACAACAGCAATAGGAACAACAATGACAACAACAACAAGAATAACAATAAAGACAAGAACAAGAGCAAGAACAAGAACAAGAACAACAATAAGAACAAGAACAACAATAAGAACAAGAACAAGAACAAGAACAACAATAAGAACAAGAACAAGAACAAGAACAATAATAATAGTAATAATAATAATAATCTGGTTAGTTAAACATTGCTCAAATGAGAACAGAAAGTAAATATCACCTTAGTAAGTACCTTCATATGATAGGAAGAAAACCATTCTTTTCATCGACATGCCCAATTTGTATGAGGCGGCATTTGTGTCAAAACTGTACTCTGTCCGAGTTGAGTTGAGCCCTTTATTAAAAAAAGGTGTTGTATGCATGGAATGTAAGGTGAGGTATTTTCTCACCTACTTTATCCACTTAATACTGAAGTACATTTTAATATTATTTATTACTATTTCACGTAAATGTCATGCGAACAGACCACGTTTTTCTACGTGTTCATGAAGATACAAAGAGGAAGAGACTGAGGTCGCAAACAAAGGAGGTTGTTGCGAATGTCTATGACTATTTCGAGGAACTCTACAGGCGTCAACGTACTCAAGGACCTCTTAAAAGAACTGCTGATGCCACAGGAGTTTCACCTGCCAGCATCATTTGTTAAAAGGTTTTTTTTAGAACCACTGCGGCTTTATAGCTGCCTTAAATCGCAAAAGACAATATCTGATTAATATTTAAATAGTAATAATTATTATAATAGAACGTTTGTTCATATAATTAGAACTGTAATTTCTGTAAATTTGAATTGCCACGTGACACACGGCTGACTTCTCAGGGTGAAAAGTGTTATTCGAACGTGAGGAATTTGAAGTGTGACGAAGGTATGCCATTGAAAATGTATGGAGTTTATAGTTTGCTACTTTCTCGTAGCACTAGAGAGGCATATTTTATATATAAATAGCGCATTTGCAAGCTGAATTGATTGATGCAAGTTCCATGCGGATAGCACGTAAAACGGCAAAGTTATTTACATGTCTGGGTAGCTCAACTCAAGTCCGACAGAGTATAAATAGTTATCTGTTCAGAATTTGTAAATACTATAAAAGATATAATAAATATGAACAGAGATTTACAAATACACGTGAGATTTACAAATGCATGTGGGAATTTATATAAATGATGTTAGAGATTTGTAAGTACTGTATTTATAAATTCCTAAAAATTTTTATAAGTTCTCAACAATATTTATAAATTCTTACATGTGTTTATATTATAAATTTGTGGCAGTCTTTACAAATCTTAAACATCTTTTATAAATGCTACAAAATCTCTGTTCATGTTTATTATATTTATTGTAGAATTTATAAATCTTAGCACATAATTATACGCGTAAAACTATTTAATTGAGTTAATATAGTGCATTATACATGTACAATGTACACATAGCTATTATATAATTTCTGCAAGTATATATATTTGATAGAGTTTTGTTATGTTTGAATTGTCTCTAATCAAATTACACGTCAAATATCCTTCACACCATGTTTTACACATGTAGTCTAGTTATTATAACTTAACTCTTTATACACAACAAACATGTGTTGTTATCTACACCGTATAACCATAAATTTTTGGGGAGTTTAAATTTCGAGAATTTCGCGAATGACACGTCGTTCGCGAAAATTAAATCAACGAATAATAAAATAGAAATAATTTTAATAACACGACACGCCCATTATTACTTTTTACTAAATGTTGAAATGCTACAGCGTATGGGTCACAAATTGTACCGAACTTTGTCTCACATACCAGTTCTTCCCCTAATGTTGGGTTCCAAACGGCTTATAGACGCGAAAGTCTCCAAGACAACCAAGTCTGTAGCTCGTATTGCAGCTGCGAGTGAAACACGTGCAATAACGTTTGTGGGTGTGGCCAACTGTCATGATTAAATATAAGTAAATATTTATTACATTGGAGTGTGGCTATTGGTTTGTTAAAAGGAATCACAATGAATCGCGAAAATAAAAACCGCGAAATGTACCAAGAAGCTTATTCACGAAATTAAAACCCTGCGAAAATTTCCGGCTATATCATATATTGTGTGAATATATTTATAAGTCAGATACATATGTTTTAAAAAAAATTATTTATCCTCATCTTACCATGTTTCTCAGTTAGTTTACTCACTCCTCACTAAACCATACTAGAAGGACAAATTCCTTCTTAATGGCTTTGATACATGTATTGTATATCACTACAAGTAACTGTAGTATTCTACACAAGCTTTCTTAATACAACCTATCCCCATTTTATTACATTTCTCAATTAGTTTACTCACTACAAACCACACTACAAGAACTAGTCCTTTACTAGATTGTTCTGTATATTAACAATATAAAACCCTAACTTGTAGACTAGCTACTGAGCCAATGTATTGTGTGTGGCTTCTATATCAATACCAGACACTACAAAAAGCAGTTATAGGCTCAGTGACTGGCCTACAAGTAAGAGTTGCACACACACAACACACATACATATCTCATAATAAGATTCATAGCTAATATATTATAATGGGTTTGTATGCATAGTACAAATCTGTCAACTCATGATTTTGAAAGAATCTTGTTTAATGATATGTACTATTATTGTATGGAGCAATTGTGGCAGGTTAGTATTAATAAGTTGTATCATGATTTTGTTAAAAGATGTCACCCTTAGGACCTTGAGCAATATCTTTTACACTCTCATTGGCAAACTTATATAATGCACAATAAACAAAATATTTTCTAAGCTAAGAAGTAAATATAGTGATGGGTAGTATCAGTCTAATAAAAAGAATGTAAACAAGATAGTAGGGATGGATATTGCATCATCTCTACATAATAGCACAGACATAGAATATAGCAACATATCACTGATATCATTTAAGTGATTTAGATAGTGGTATATATCCTTACTTGTTAGTGTCATTATGTTAACATAATATTACAGGTATATACACTTTACGTCTCTTTCCATATTCAACATACTTTAAAACATTTTGCAATTTTTGTTATCAATTGCAATAAAATTTTTTCACACAATAATTTATTATCAATTGTGTCATAATATTTAGTACACACAGTGTGTTTTCAAAATAATTGTTTCTCAGCTACCCATTAATCTAGTTTATTCCAGTCATAAATAGTCAATAAGTAGGTGTTATACACACCTACCATGATGTATTTATATAAAAAAAGGAAAATATCACTATCAAACACACACTTAGAATATTGTAAGTGTATATTCAAGAAAATGAATCAGTCAAAGATTTGCTGTTTCCTGCATATTGTGCACATTTATATCATTCATTATATTTTGGTTAATACAATGATAGTACACATCAATTAAATAGTTTGATATTTTTTATCTTTTTGATTTGTTCATGTACAATGTAGTTGAAACAGTTAGTTACAATCAATAGTTTCACATCACATTTTGTGTTCTTGATTAATTTCTGTGATTGTTTAATAATAGCAACTGACTAAGGTTTGATCTAAGAGATAAAATTAAATGATAAACAGTTCAGAGCTTAGATTAAAAGAGTTAAGCAGAGAATTAGACGTTGGTATTCAGGTGATTTGGTTGCTGTCAGAAGTACAAGCTGAGGAAGATAGGTCGATTAGTAGTGTCAAGAGAAAAAAGACAACCTTTTCTCTACATTCTGAGAATGCCTGTTAAGCTTCTTGAACTATTGAAGATAGTCAGTATAGAAAAGCCATTCATTTTCTTATATCTTGTAGTATTGCTCAGGTGTGTGATGATGTGAAAATGGAAATATTAGCAAAGCACCCACAAGCTGGCCCTCCCATCTTCTCTCCACCTCTTTTCAGCATTACAGTCATTATCTGTTCCTCCTAACAGACCAGAATGGTCTTCTTTAGACAATATCAACTTTCTCATCCATCAACATTATTTGTCCAGAGTTGTTGACAAGCCATTTTTTAATATTCTGACTAACACAGCTTCGAAGACTCGGTCAAAGTCTGCGGCTTTGTCACTTCTGGCTACATAATCACTGTTGGAGAGGATAGATTAGAAAGTTCTGCGCATACCTGGAAAACTGTTTAGCTTCTGGTGTCTCCTTTGTTCCCCTAGTAGTGCGTCTCATGGGGGATGGAGCAATGAAGCAATCAATACCCTCAAGTTGACTGGCAAACAAGAAGACCAACGCATGGGTCTCCCACCATCTTACTTAACCAATCATCTCTTTGAACACCTCTTCGTTGCTCTTTGGCACGGGAATGCCTGTATGTGGGCATCTCACACGTCTATCTATATGCCATCAGAGGATGGGGTTGAATGAATGTAATGTATGACATTAATTTTGTTCTGTGGTTTTCCTGTATGTTAATTTACTTTTAGTGTGCTGTATATATTGATTTTTTTTGTATTTATGATATATTTATATGATATATATTACTTAGTGTGTGTGTGTAACTGTGAAAGTTATCTTGAGTAATAAAAAGCTAAGATATAACAATGAACAATTTAATTTACACCTAACACTTAATAACAGTTATAATAATAAGAATATTAACAATAACAATAATTTTTTACTAATACTAATAATACTACTACTACTAATAATAATAACAATAACAATGCCACAAACTCTTTTAAACTTGTCTTAAATTTCATTCTATTAAAAGGTGCTATGACTAGGGAAGAAAGTGACAACTGTTACATGGGAACCTTCTGATGTGATACCTGTTGCATGGATAAAAGAGTATGAATAAGTGACTATAGCTATTAATGATTTGTCAGTGGTGATCCTGGACAATCAATGTACACATTAGTCATTTTATAGTGCCAATTAAGAAAACCCATTCAAACATTTAATGTATAAAAACCGGTAAACAGACAAATGAAGTGTTGTAATTCATGTATCATGTCATCAGAGTGTTTGCATTACATCCTGACGACACTAGTTCTTTGTTAGTAACACAGAGAAAAATAAGACTTTACAATATGCCAAGACAGTGGATGTGGCTTTTAACGAAATATTACAATAGTATTGTCAGTAGGGAAGTTTGTATATCGCCATGTGGCATAGTAATTTTTATAGAAGAATTGTATATATCTGAGTCAAAGGCTCAGATAGATGGCTCTTTTGTCATCTAACATTGTTGCTACAGTTGACATAAGATAATGTTTATTACTACATATACAAAGCTTAATGCTAGCATGAGCATTAATTCTTAAACTTTAGAGATTTTGTGTTATGATGAAGGCTGTCATTTATGCAAACTTGCTTGTAAGCCATTTAGGAGTGCTTGCAGTCCTATTTGTGAAAACTTTTAACTTTGGAAGTCATTGACAAAATGCCACTTTTCTAGTCATACTGACAAAGTAAATGTTTCTAAAGGTTGGTTGATATTGGGACATTCTTGTTATTAAAAATGGCAAGACATACAAACAGATCTTACTACCTTTTCATGTTTTACACACATAATAGGTGAAAAGTTTGCAATGCATTGCTACATGTATAGCATTGAAGATATGCTTTTACACATTTTAGAATATATTCCTAGATTATATACAGATATGTAAAGTTTATTTAGGTAATATTAGTAATACTTATTAATGATAACAATAATAATAATAATGTCAATAAAAATAAAAATAACAATTATTATTTTTATTAACATTATTATTATTATTGTTATCATTAATAAGTATTACTAATATTACCTAAATAAACTTTACATATCTGTAGTTTGTGGCATTCCTATTTTTATGCTTTCATCATTTTCTCATCACAATGCACACTGTTGATTGTGTTATCATTGTCATGGAGGCGTTGTCTTGACTTGTGCATGTAGAGAATTATCTCCTTTGTTCAAGTGTCTCCATACAACTAGTCTTTACAATTCCAACATATTCAACAAATCCATCATCAGTGGTTACATATGATAATAAATCTTCATGTTCTAGTACTAAGACTCAGCCACATCCTGATTCCTTACATCTATGTATGTTCTTTAACATAGAACATAAGAAAGTTACATCAATTAGATAAAATGTACATATGTGTAATATAATAGTAAATTAATCACTACGTCGAACTTAGCTTTAGTTGATGGCTTTCAGCATGTGTGTAAGAGTAACCTTAACTGCTTCCTTTGTAGAGTGTAATGTGATTTTCTCAAGGTTAAAAGCCAGACTTGTCTTTGTTATTTAATAAATAAAAAAACTAAATAACTTGTATGTAAATATCTATATAGTATGTCTCTTAAGCTGAAGGGTTTCATCTAAGGTGACCTTTATTTAATACAGGTATGTAGTAGAAAAGAGTAAATAGCTACATGGAGGAGGACATGAACAAATGTCTGGAGGACCTGCTTCACACTTTTAACCTTTTTGACCATCATCTCCTTATATTTCCATGCCACCTATGTCACCTTTATTACCTTTGTCTCCTTTTGGGCCTACTGGACTGACTGGACCTATCTCACTTGTTTGTTTTTAATGTCATTTTGGTCCTGCCTGTTCCATTCTACCTTTTGGACCTCTTGGTCCTATTTTACCTGTTAGATCGATGATCCCATAACACCTCTCATACAAGGTGGATCTGTTCTTCCCTTTTGTCCTTGTGGACTTTGCAGACCTATCCATCCATTTAGTCCATTGTGGTCATCTCTACCTTGTGGGTGGGCACAGAGCTTTTGTCACCTTTAGAACCTACTAGTTCAATTCCTCCTTTTGGATAAATTAATTCATTAAAACCAGTGGTACTGTTAACATCATTGATATCATATGAATATGGTTTACCAGGAGGATACCAATATTACCTTGAAGACCCTTATGAATCGTATATTAACCACTCTGTACTCACTTTGTGCATTTACTACACTACAAGAACTGAGCAAATATAATGACAAAAGGACTATTAGCAGCTTCATCATCCATTCAAAATTGTTACACTTCTGATAGGGCTAATCTATCAGATATAATCATAAAATATTTGTGGTCTAATATTTACGCATGCACATGTGTGTACTATTAAATTTCAGTAATGAAAAGCATAAAGACAAGCAAAAAAGAATCCTTACAATGTGGTTTTCTTAAAGTTATGGATCCAAAATATAGTATTTGTTGTTTGTAATGATGAAAATGTGTAAAGACTACTCATGTACATAGCAACTAATGAATGTCATTGCTTTTGCTGTAAACACTTTCAAATTGGGTGTAAGTGCTAGAAATGTCTTGGTTCTGTAACTCAAGAAAACATGTTTGTGAAATTTCATAGCTTCTGACAACTCTTCATAAATCTTAATAATAATTTAGTCCCTTATCACAACAACATTATGTACTATCAAATAATCGTAGAAGGATTTTTCAATTATAACCTTGTTGGCATTTTCCAACTTAACAAAGTAAATGTCCCCTGCTTATTTCAAACAATTATAGAACAACTTGTAGTATTTTTATAATGGAATTAATTAATTTAAACACATTTATGAATATCATAAAAAATGTAGCCGATGTTTCATTTGTTCCTTCTTTATTACTCAAAATTTAGAATATCATGACAATACTTTTACAGAGTTAGCACTAAGTCTAGTCTTTGTAATGTCGTTTGTAGTGAGTAAACTAATTGAGCTGCATAATAAGATGGGGATAGATTATATTTAGAAAGTTTGTGTAGCTGACTACAGTTAATATTTAAGTTCTCCAGTTTTACACTTTTAAATATAACCTGCTATCAACCAGCACTGCAATCATAATATATATACTATGAACTCATTGTGAGATATATATGTGTGTGTGTGTAACCCTTACTTGTAGTTCAGTCACTGAGCATATAACGGCTCTTTGTAGTGTGTGGTCTTGATCAAGAAGCCACACACAATACAGTGTATATATTGGCTCAATAGCTTGTCTACAAGTGAGGATTGTATATTGTTAATACACATACATGTAGTAAAAGAACACGCTAGTAGAAGACTATATTTATAGTCCTTGTAATGTGGTTTGTAGTGACTAAACTAATTTAGAAACATAACAAAATTGGGATAGATTGTATTCAGAAAACATGTTTCTGACTATAGTAAAGATATCTACACAATATATAGATAACAACACATGTTTGTTGTGTATAAAGAGTTACGTTACAGTAACCTTACGTGTAAAAAAATGTGAATAGTATTTGATGTGTAATTTGATTAGAGTCATTTCAAATATTAACCAACTCTGCCTAAATACTGCTCTATATTAACATAATAGTGCTAGATACTTACATATATACCATTTCACAGTTTTATTCTTACTGTATCTGAATATTGATGTAAATTTTTTGTCATACATCTATGACAATTGAGATGATCATGTATTTAGATGGATTACTTAAATTATAAGTCAAGAACTTTACGAACAACAAACAAATATGCTATGTAGTGTACAATGTTGCTCACTTGTCATCAGGTGGTTATTTTATACATTTTATCAAAATAGGTCAATTTATTTGACTGCTAGACAGATAGAGTGTAATAGTTATATTATATATACAGTATCATACATGTCTAGTACTGCCACTTTTGTTTTAGGCATCCTAAATACTCGGATAAAATAGGGTTTAATGAAAGTTCAAGCTGGACAACTAGGACAAGTTGGGGGATCTGGTGGAGGAGGAGTAGTTGGAGTTTAAGTAAGAGGAGTATCTGTAGAACTATCAATATACAATTTATATGACCTTAACTTAACACTAGTGAAATAGTAGAGTTATATTTATTTTTAATGGCTTATACTATTGTTATGTGCAACAAATGAAACTAAATGCACATATTAGCAAATGTGACAATGATAAATGTGGCCAATCAAGCTTTGAACCTTCTTTTAAGCTAGCTAGCTTACTTTTAGGCCTTGTAAAAGTTTGTATTCAGTTTTTCAAACCTTAATTTCTTAAAATGAAATTGGCATTTTCAAAACAATTTAAAAATAATTTATTACTTATAGGTTTAGTTCTCTATAAACTATGCATACTTGTAAGCAGATAGTAATACAGCACATCATTGTATGTCCATGTGCAGCTGCTAAAGTTAATTTTAAAGTTGTGAATTATCATTTCAGCCAAAAATGGATATTGTCTGGGTCACTGGGTGTACCATGTTCAGGCTTGCACCAGAGTAGTTGCCCTGACACCTAAAATACTGATGATATTGGTAATTTAGGATCATGCACAACTAATTTGTAACTAACATTGATTGATTGCTATGGAATCTACAGTTCATGTAAGTTACTCACTATATAATTTGTTTGTATAGTAACTATTACAAAGCAACAAATTATACAGTGAGTAATTCTCATGACCTCTAAATTCCATAACAGTCCATCCATGTTAGCTACGAATTAGTTTTTAAATAAGATATTAATTTTTATATGGAATCTAGAACTCATGTGAAATTACTCACTGTACAATTTGTTGAGATGTTGTACATATACTATTATGAAGTAACAAATTATACCATGAGTAATTTACATGAAATCTAGATTCCATATGTGCCATTTTGCCAGATTTGTACCGTTTTGTCT
Organism: Xestospongia muta; assembly: GCA_963693285.1. Lineage (NCBI taxonomy): Eukaryota > Metazoa > Porifera > Demospongiae > Haplosclerida > Petrosiidae > Xestospongia > Xestospongia muta. Next base: position 23,439,494 of record OY848917.1, read on the forward strand.
CATTCCATTTGGTCCAACATAATGTACTTTTGTCTTTGTTAGACAAAATGGAATTATACAAAATGGGATTAGGACTGACAAGTTTTGCCAATCATTATATATGTCTGTAGTTGATAAACATGCAAACTCTCTCTAACTTCATTGTAAACTTGGTTCTCTTCTTTACTTAACATTGCACACCTTTTCCTATTAAAATCTAGGAGGTTGTTGACAAAGAAGTACTTTAGTGTAAAAGAGAAATAAGTAACCAACATGTTCCCTGACAGTGTTTCTACACTGTTAGTGGGATTGTGTGATTATGTGTAGGTGGAATAAAGGTTAAATTTCATCACAAAACAACAAACCACGACCATGTACTTAAATTTATTTTTTAAATTATGAGCAACAAACAGATATGCTATGTACGCACATGTACAATGTTGCCCGCGTGTCATCAGGTGGTTATTTTATACATTTCATCAAAAATGGTCATTCTATTGAACTGCTATACAGATAAAGTGTAATAGTTATAATTATATATTTACCACTTTTGAATAGTTAAGAATAGTTAAGAAACTACATATAAATGTATGTATGCAACAAAGCTAAGTGTCATAGGACTACCAGGTATGATTGTGGATGGTTGATTTACTATAAGATTCCTATGTGGGTAAATGTCAGACCTACCTTAATTCATAGAGCATCCATATATTCTAGTATGTCCCATCCCAGTACCTATATAACATTACAAATCTATAATTTTACAGTGAGAATTATTTAACCTGAGTCAGTTGCTATTGACAACCATGAAAATTAATCGATAACACAAAATATTTTGTTCATGTAAAGTCTCTGAAACTGTTGATTCTAATTAACTGTTTCAACTACACTGTACTTGACAAATCAAAAATGTAAAGAATTCAAAAGTATTTAATTGAAGCCTATTATTAATGTATTAGCCACAAATTAATGAATGATATAAATGTTCATAATATGCAATACAATAAAGAGGATTTAATTAAAGTTCTAACTGGACAATTAGGACAAGTTGGGGGATCTGGTGGAGGAGGAGTAGTTGGAGTTTAAGTAGGAGGAGTATCTGTAGAACTATCAATATACAATTTATGTGACCTTAACTTAACACTATTTAAACTTAAAATGATTACTTACTGCCAGGCATGCAAACAATGTCAGTCAGTCCTATAATTGTTTTAAGCCTCATGTTATATATATTTATATAGACTTATGTCCATACTTATTGCCTTATATTATTGTTATGTGCAGCAAATGAAACTAAATGCACATGTTAGCAAATGTGACAGTGACAAATGTGGTCAATCAAGCTTTGGACTTTCTTTTAAGCTAGTTAGCTTACTTTTTGGCCTTGTAAAAGTTTGTATTCAGTTTTTTCAAACCTCAATTTCTAAAAATAAAATGGCATTTTCAAAACAATAATAAAATGATTTATAACTAATAGGTTTAGTTATTTGCTTCAATTACAAATACATAAATTTCACATGATACACCTACCGGCATTCTGGATAATTTGGATATCCATTACAACAAGCTCTAACTCTGGAATACACTATGGCATATTGACAACAGACACAACGATATATGGTAAAGTATCTAAAATATATAAAAAATGATAGTGATATCTAGTAAATACTTGTAACATAATTCATGGTGCCACCATCCACAGTTATAAAATGTATTGACATTGAAAAATTTCGTTTGACAGTATTTATTACATGTACCATGAGATGTCTGTCTGTAGCACCTACCAGCATGTAAAATAACATTGTATAACATAAATAAAACATATAATTGTCTTACAAATATATTGAATCTCCACACTGAAGAAGTATGAGAAATACCATGAAAAATAGAGACAACCTGCAGCAAAACTTTGACTGATTCATTTTCTTGAATATACACTTACAATAATCTAAGTGTGTGTTTGATAGTGATATATTCTTTTTATGTCAATACATCATGGTAGGTGTGTATAACACCCACTTATTGACTATTTATGACTGGAATAAACTAGATTAATGGGTAGCTGAGAAACAATTATTTTTAATACACACAGCGTGTGTACTAAATATTATATGGTGAAACAATTGAATAGTAAATATTTCAAAGAAGACAGAATGTGTATGTACGTGTAATATTATGTAACATAGTAATAATAAATCTGGGAGGCAGTTGATGAAGAAGTACTTCAGTGTAAAAAGAGAAAGAGGTAACCGACATGATCCCTAACAGTGTTTACACGGTGTTATTGAGATTGCGTGATTATGCTTATGTGGAATAAAGTTAACTTTTATCATAAAACAAAACCAACCCACAAATACAGTGAAATTAAATCCCCCACGAAAATTTATACCTTTATGAAATACATATATCACACATATAGACTCATTAACCATGATAAAACCCATAAAACGTGTTGTGATGGTAGGTAAATCTGCCACTATGTTATTTTTGAAGAAGACACTAACCATTTAAGTTGTCAGGCTTTACATTTTTAAATATAATCCTGCTATGGAGTCTATGTAGAATCAATATTCTATTAGTATGATACTAGGTGAGGATAGATAATATTTCAAAAAAATATGTTTCTGACTAGTACTACACAATATTTAGATAACAACACGTGTTTGTTGTGTATAAAGAGTTAAATTACAATAACCTCATGTGTAAGACATTATGTGAATGATATTTGACGTGTAATTAGATTAGATATAATCCAAACATTAACCATTTCTGCCTAAATACTGCTCTATATTAACACAAAACTTACATATATACCATTTCACAGTTTTATTCTTACTATATCTGAGTATTGATGTAAATTTCATGTCATACATCTATGACAATTGAGATGACCATGTATTTAGATGGATTACATAAATTATGAGTCAAGTACTTTAAGAGCAACAAAAAAAATATGCTACATAATCAATAACACAAAATATTATGTTCATGTATAGTTTCTGAAACTTTTGATTTTAACTAATTGTTTCAACTACACTCTACATAAAAAATCAAAAATGTAAAGAATTCAAAAGTATTTAATCGAAGTTTATTATCATTGTATTAACCAAAAAATTAATGAATGATATAAATGTGCATAATATGAAATACAATAAAGAGGGTTTAATTAAAGTTCTAACTGGACAATTAGGACAAGTTGGGGGATCTGGTGGAGGAGGAGTAGTTGGAGTTTAAGTAGGAGGAGTATCTGTAGAACTATCAATATACAATTTATGTTTACTTAATAGTTAAGACTAGTTAAACTTAAAATGATTACTTACTGCCTGGCATGCAAACAATGTCAGGCAGTCCTATAATTGTTTTAAGCCACATGTTATATATATTTATATAGAGTTATATCCATATTTATTGCCTTATACTATTGTTATGTGCAGCAAATGAAACTAAATGCACATGTTAGTAAATGTGACAGTGATAAATATGGTCAATCAAGCTTTGAACTTTCTTTTAAGGTAGCTAGCTTACTTTTTGGCCTTGTAAAAGTTTGTATTCAGTTTTTTTAAACCTCAATTTCTAAAAATGAAATGACTTTTTCAAAACAATAATAAAATGATGTATTACATATAGGTTTACTTATTTGCTTCAATTACAAATTCACACATTTCACATGATACACATACCGGCATTGTGGTTACTTTTGATGTCCAATACAATGTAATTCAACTTGGTGATAATTCCTTATGCCATATTGACAACAGAAAAAATTATATGTGGCTGTTTGTCTAAATACAAGAAAACATAATACTGTATTTCAGATATCTAATAAATACCTATAACATGTTCTTTGATTCCACCATCCACATCTATAAATTTAAGTATTATAAGTTGAATGTTAACAATATTCCAAACATGCAATACAAGCTTTCCGTTGGTAACACCTATTAAGATGCAATAATAATATTGTATGATATAAATAAAACATTAAATTGTCTTACACATATTGTGAGTCTCCACACTGAAGAAGTATGAGAAATACCATGAAAAGTAGAGGCAGGACACAGCAAACCCTTGACTGATTAATTTTCTTGAATATACACTTACACTAATCTAAGTGTGTGTTTGATAGTGATATCTTTTTTTTATATCAACATATCATGATAGGTGTGTATAACACCCACTTATTGACTATTTACGATTGGAATAAACTAGATTAATGGGTAAACAATTATTTTGAATACATACAGTATGTACTAAATATTATATGGTGAAACAATTGGATACTTATGGTAACTATATACATATTTATTTTGAGTTATTATTTCTGCTAGGCTTTATCATGCGCAGTATAAAAGGGGGCTGGTTGCCAAACTTTTCAATATTAAAAAATGGAAACTGATTTTTTTCCTGTTTACATCATACATATGCACTCCCTGTAGCTGTTGCAACAGCTACTTAATTAATATTATGCATATGTTCAGTGCAGATATTCACATCTTTTTGAATACGTGTAAGTTTCTGTAGTGAAATGGCGAGCAGTAGAAAATATGTAAGACTTTCTCTTGTTATTGACTTTGACAGTCTAGAGTGGAAGAATGTCTTCAGGAGAAGGTTGGACCATGTTAGAAAACTTTTACCTCCTGCTAGGCAGTCTGATTTAGACAACTATGGTCTTATGTCAGCCATCTTTGATTCTGCCATGTATAAGTGCAGTACAGCATTAACAGTTGTTATCTATTATTATCAACTGTGTAATTGAGATAAGACTTTTTTTTTTTTACCTAGAGCTAACTATTACAACTATTATTGATGTTTTGCGTGGGTTGTTCAGGTTGGTATAACTACTATCTAGAACGACATCTAGGTCTGAATATTGCTGCCGTCTCTCTGTTTGGTAGACGTCACTTCCTTTCCGGGCAGCCCACCCCCCTTTTATAGCGAGCGAGAATCCGCGTAGAGTGCTGACACATGCGCGTTCAATTCCCGTTGAAACCTTATATGTATATGTATGTATATATATATAGTGCTGTATAAACCTTTTTTACACAGCCAAAAATATTCGATGACGTAATCATATCGAACGGCTATCGCTAGCGATACGTTATCAAATACTCGAGCGTAACGACAACGCAATTTTCATGTTATAATTCCGTTCACGTAAAAAATACTCGATACAATGTTGACTCTACAACCAAGAAATGTTTTGATATGGAAACGTTATTGTATAAATAATATGGCCACAAAAGTTCTAGAAGGTAACATAATGACTTCTATTTCGAATATTTACCAATTTCATGCATAGTTGATAAGGTGTTGAACGATATGAAGAGTAGGGAAAGGTATGTTCTGCTAAAAAGTTGATTTTTAAATCATTGGTATTCAACAGTGTGAACAAAGAAGATAAAACTACTAGAAAATCCTACATCTTTTAAGATAGATGGTATAAAATTACATATAGTATTTAACTATATATACATAGGTTCATGATTATATATAATTGTCATAAAGAATCTATGTCAATAAAAAAAAGTAAGGATGCTATTTCAACAAAGGTTGGCTTATGATAGCATGTGATGTCTAATAACAAGGAATGCATGGATTAATGAACAGGTGCTTTATTCTAAAGAGACTCAAACTGAATTTCCAGATTTACAAGAAAATGAGGACAGTCCCAGTGAGGGAGAGGAAGAACTTAAGTTTGAAGAGGAATATGAGTAGGAAGACAGTATACTGACCCCATATACCCCTTTCAGACATGCCAATACAAAAGGAGTGTGTGATATTCTCCACCAGGATGACAAAGAGTACTTAAAAAAAGAAGATTGATAGTAAAAAAAAAACTATTCAAATAAAAATGCACTAAAGTGCTTAACATCGCTGCGGTGCCTAGTGTAAATCTATACTGCAGAGTGCTTACATTTATGATTGGACAAGGTGTGGTCAAATTATTGATGATCGATCACGTGATGCACATTACAAACTGTTGTTTGATGACTCAGCATTTCTCCTCAATCAAGGAGAAAAAGCTTTGTCGTTTACTGGGTACTTTCACTACTTTGCACTCTGATTGACATGTCTGTGAAGCTGTAACTGAGTAAGTAGTAGTATCATTTAATTGCCAAGCAAGATTAAGTGCTAGATTCATGATTAATCATTCTCTGACCCTTTGCAAGACCCTTTAAAATGTTTCAATATTAATGTACAAAATTTATTGTAACTTGAAAATGAAGCGTTCTTTGGAAACGTCCCGTAGTACAAATACAAATCAATAAAGTATCTATAGGTAGCAGTTTTTTCACTGCTTTGAGACGTTTCCTGAACGCGTTACTTCGCTCCAAGTCCACGTACAATCTTGAAAACACTTTTCAGAATTTTTCTAACGATTGCTTCGACAAACGGCCTTCTGTCTTGCTGATTCATATTCCTCTAAGATTGTCTAAAACATACTAAAAAATCTCCATAATAAGTTTTTACTTTTCCAGAAACGGCACCTTGACTCTTAAGCCTGAAAATTCTTTTGCGAGTTTTAAGCTTTCGTTTTCTTTGACGATGCTCTTGATACTACTATCCATACGTTTTTCTATTCATTGCTAAACGCTGATAGCTGCTAACGCTTCGGTTGCCAAGTTATAGCAGTTCAAAGGTAACAGGCAGTGCAGACAAACACACACACACACACACACACACACTGACAGACTACAGTAACCTCGCTTTGCCCCCACGCGCAGCGAGGTTAATAATCATTAATTGTTAAATATATATATTGTGCCATATACCTATTATCTTATTACTTTTACATTTTGTGTTCCATATCAACCTCATTCTAATTGAAATGGATTTAAACAATAATAATTTACAATTACTGATTCAATTGACTTGACAAAATATGATTAACTTGAAAGAAGTGATAAATGGAATTGACAAAATATGATTAACTCAAAAAGTGATAAATGGTATACAGAGATATAGATATAGAGACATAGATATAGAGACATACATAGAACCATATAGAGTCTAATCACCATCACTATAGTCAACATGTTCATTATCATATGCTTCTTCCTCATGATTTACTTCTCCATAATCATCTTTTAGAATTTCATTCATATCCTTGGAAATATATGCAGGTAGTGTTGAATAACTAATTTTTTTTACTTGCGATTTCTTCATAGATATCACAAATCTTTCTTAGGTGGAGACTACAAAGCTTGGGCCCAAATCTGTAATTCAGCTGAGAAAAAAGCTAGTTGGTTTACAGTTTCAAAGGTGACAAATGGTTACATTACTATAGCCTCACTATCATAATTAATATTTTAGATCTTCAAAATTATATAATGTACATTTTATCATCCTGTTCATGATCAAGAGCTTAGACAGATTTGTCAAGATTTTGTTGATCTTATCAAGGAGCATTCTCCTGAAATGTTAAAAAAACAAAAATCCATCTGATGTTACATATTGTTGACAGCATGAGACAATTTGGTGCTACATCAGCATATAACACTAAAAGGTTAGTGCATGTATTAAATACAGTATCTTACTTTGTATAATAGGACAAAGTCTTTCAATGGTTTGATGAGAATGCAAAACATATATGGTAATAAACAAGCTCCAAGTCATGATATTGCCAATAGGTTTTCCAAATTGGAGAGTATCACACATGTATATAGTGGAAGTTGTTTCAATGATGGAAGGTTGTAAGTATAGTGTTAAAATACAAATTAATATAATATAAATTTCCTTATCTTAACCTTCTGGAGGTTGAGAAAAAGAAAGAAGTGAGGCTTCATTTTATTTCTCTTCAGTAGGTGTAAGATCTTCAGGTACTTCTAATCTTAACTTCTTAATTGCACACTGATCTTGTGAAGAAACAATGTCCTGATTTTTCAGTCACTTCTAATGATAAATGTCCGTTATCTCCTACCCAAGATTTATTAGTACCTGTCTCTGAAGATATACCTATTTCTACTAAAGACTTACCAATAACACAATTAACTACATCATTATTATCTACTTCTCCTGTATCTATATGTCATACCTCTCCATTGCATATTACTACTACTACTACATATTGTATGAATGTAGGTACTCCATTACTATCACCTTCACCTAGTAGTAGGGATAATGAATCAGATAGAGAGAAAAATGAAGAGGAGAAGGACAAAGAAGACAATGAAAAGGATGAGGGAGAAGAGAATGAATCAATGAAGGTGAATAGTCAGGTAGAATGCAATGAAGTAAATGATGTAAAAGAAAAATTAGTTGAAATGGAAGAGGACAAAGTGAAAAGCAAAGAGCAAGAAAAAATAACCTCACCTTCTCAAGTATATACTTTCTACGACCACGATACTGCTCTAACAATTAAAGTATTATCAGGAATTTATAGCAGTTCAAGGACAAATCAAGATAATGAGCAGTTTATGCACAGCCATCTGCTATCAGATAAAAAGAAAAATGCAAATATATCTGAACAAGTGATAACTGGAGAGAAAAACTTAAATTTTTCTATTTTAATAAGCTCATCAGATAATGAATCTGACATTGATGAATTGGTTCCTGAAAGAGTAATTAGTGAAACAGATGATTTTGAACCTGATGAGAAGGATATCACCTCTCAAAATTTAGAGGAGGAACAAGAAGTTCAGAAAATATTGAAATGTCTATTAAAATGTCCTGTTAATCTATCAGATACTGAGAGTTGTCCTGAACCTAGTAGTAGTACTAGTGATAGTGAGACCATTGTTAGAGAGGAAGATCATAAGTCTATTTTTTATCTACTGATGAATCTGATAATGAGTGTATTCAAAGAGCACATACTAAAACAAGGAGGTATGTTAATTGTTACAAGTATCTACACGTTAATCATTAGATTATAATATGTACATGTAAGAATTATAACTAAATCTTGTGACTACATTGTATATTATGACAACATTTTGTTATGACTATATGTAATGGGTGTTGAATATTGACCACATCAATAGGTTTTTTCCTAATGATTTATTAAGCGATATAGTACATATATTACTGTACAAGTGTATATGTAAAGATAAATATATATCAGAGGTCATAGAATATATAAAACTTTAAAATTTGCAGTATTGCAATTGGAGTATTTATCAACAATGCATTGATATTAATATTCAATAAATTCATTAGGAAAAACCTTTGATGAGGTGAAATGGTTGTGACAGATAAGTGGATTACGATTTTAATAAATTATACTCTTCTTCCTGAGTTGTCGTTTGGTTACATAATAACATTCACTTCCTCCCTGCTTTACATAAATACATAACGTTCTTTAAATGAGCATGTTTACTATAATGCGCTCTCTGCGCATTCCTGCTCACTATAAAAGGGGTGTGGGCTGCCTGGAAGAAAGTGACGCCTACCAAAGAGTGAGATAGCAGCAATATTCAAACCTAGATATCATTTTAGATAGTAGCCATATCAACCTGAACAACCCACGCAAAACATCTATAATAGTTAGCTCTAGGTACAAACACGTGTTATCTCAATTACACGGTTGATAATAATAGATAACAACGTTTATTGCTGTACTGAATTATACATGACAGAATCAAAAATGGCTGACACAAAACCATAGTTGTCTAAATCAGATTGCCCAGCAAGAGTTAGAACTTTTCTAACATGGTCCGACCTTCTCTTGAACATCTTCCCCTCTAGAAAGTCGTTCACAAGAGAAAGTCTTACACGTTTTCTACCGTTCGCCATTTCACTACAGAAACTTACACGTATCCAACATAACGGAAATATTTACACTGAACACACGCATAATATTAATTAAGCAGCTGTTGCAACAGCTACAGGAAGTGCATATTATGATGTAAACATATGATGATGATGTAAAATTTTGTGCGTGCCATTTTGTGGAAACCCAGCCCCTTTTATACTGCGCATGCTTGTTTAAATCATAATTATGTAAAGTGTAGATGATTGTAGGGGAGGTATTTTCACATATCATAGTTTAATATAATATCATTGTTTTCATAGGATTATACAAGACCAATTACCAAGCTATTTTCTTCCAAAGGAGGAACTGGCTGATAAATTAAGTACCCTTCATCTATTAGCTCTCTTTCATCCTTCACTATGAGTACCATCAAATATAACTTCTCCTACCACTAATGACATCAGAACAAAAGGATCAGCTGATAAGGAAAGAGAAAGCGACAAAAGAACTTATTCTTGTATAACTAACTACATCTGAAAAAGATTGCCTGCGTAGTATATTTTATTATAAAGATAATTAATAACATATGCTCATTAATGTTTTAAATTAGTACTAATTATTGAGATGATATAATGGACTTACATGGAAATTGATATTAACCTGTCTAATAAAGCAATATGTTTATGAGTTTGTGTGATCGACTAAGAAACAACTTTAGAATTAAGGGGAAACACCATTGGTACAAGTATAGTTTTTGTCAAGACTCTTAATTATTTTTTAATTGTAAGTAAGCAGATAAGATGTTATAGGCCACTAACTGCCTGCTTCAATAGTATTCCACACTACTTTCATGACTTCATAAAAAGGATTCACTAGAGGATTAGACTCAGACAATTCAAATAATGAATTTAGAAATCATGTGGGATTTTGATTTTTTATAAAAAAGTTTTTGTTTTTGAGCTGGGATGACTAGAACAAAGTATGATTGAGGACTGTAGAGATTGTGAATGATCATGAAGCTTGATAAAGGTTAAAGCAGGTAGACAAAACATATGCTTCGTTTTAGAAAGGTCCATAAAATCATAAACCAATAATTTTGTTTTATATAACAACACAAGTGTAGTGGATTAATAGGTTTCAAGCAGATTCAATATTTAGAACTATACATGTATGTGTTATACATAATTAAATAAATTATCTTCATGATGTCAGAGTGGATATTAGGTGTTGTATTAAAATTATACTTATCTACTCTGCCCAACCAACCACGACGTCAGTCATTCCATCTAGGCTCTTCGGTAAGCAAAAGCGTTCGTTTCATTCGAAGTGGTTCGATAATGAAAAATGGTCGTCATGGCTTCACTGGGATGGAACTGCAAACAAAGCCTTTTGGTACATATGTAGGAATCTTTTCCAACCTAATCAAATCAAGCTCACAAAAAACGTAGAAGCAGCTTTTATTGTCAATGGATTTGATAACTGAAAGCTAGCTATTTCAGCATTTGAGCAACATAGGGGAAGCAAGTGTCACTGGGAGTCAGTAATGAAATGGGCTCACCATCAGAAGGAAATTAGCATACAGGCCCAGCTTAATGAGCAGGCTAGTGAAGAACAACAAACCAACCTGCAGTGTCTTTCAATCATTTTCTCTTCCGGATCCATCGAATATCTTGCCACTAGTGAACGGTCATTTTCCTCTCTTCACTTGCTTAAAACCTTTTTAAGGACTATGATGAGTCAAAGTTCTTTAAACCACCTTATGTTACATTATGTACACAAAGACTACACCATTGACCGAAAAGCAGCTATTACCGAATTCATTAAAAGTAATTCAGAATGTAAACAAACATTTGCTATTCCTGTATGATTATATTTTATAAGGATGATTTGATGATATTTTGTCTATAGTTTAAACTTTACCTATAGAGGGCTAATATAAGAACTAAATAATAATAATATTAGCGGGTTTTGTTAATAACAACAAAAATGACAAGCCAAATTTAGCCCCACCACTTTTTCTAATCCTGTGCCACCCCTGATGATATGTAGAATGTTCTGTTTAGATATTTGAATTTGTACTGGTATACATTGGAAATGTCGTCAACCTCACTTCAAAAAAACAAGTTTGTTTACATTATCACTATGTACTACATTGTGTAGGACATGTGTGTTGTTAGAAGTAGTCATGTTTACATATTAATAGATTGACCTCTTTGCCTTATACAATATCATATAATATCATTAGATAAGCTTTTTCAAACTTTGGACAGCTTTATATAAATTCTACTTTTAAGGAATTGTATTACAATATCAAGGACAAAAGAAGTAACACTAGGTGAATGGTGTTACCATCAATTAACTCAGTAAGGATAAAATACAATAGTAAACAACATACAGTATATATACCATTGTATTGTTTTTACCACACTAGAAGTCCTTTAAGGCTATATTAAATTAGTGTACTAATTTTAGTGATTTAAATGACCACCTTAAAAATTGTTGTGCCTTTAATATACATCTCTTTACACATGTATATGTTATTTCTTGTGTAATTTTTTATCTTAATTTTTCTGTAAGTATCACATGTATATTTTGTATTTCAATAGTTACTTGGTCTACTTTAAGTTCCTTTGGGACCATTATGTATAGCTCTACAAAGTGTAATGGAAGGACAGTCTGAGTTGGAGTATGTGGTGAGTTCTGTCATGTGATAACTCATGTGATAGTCATGTGACCTTCTCTTATAGTTTTCTGTGACTATTGTTGACAGTTATTGTTCAATTATAAGTACACATAAGAATTTATAAATATTGTTAAGAACTTATAAAAATTGCTATGAATTTATAAATATGTAGGAATTTATAAATGCAGCAGTTACAAATCTCGAACATCATTTATAAATTCCCATGTGCACCTATAAATCTTTGTTCGTATTTATTATATTTATTTTAGTATTTATAAATCCTGAACAGATAACTATTAGTTTTGACACAAACATCGCATAATACAAATTGAGCATGGCAACAAACAGAATGATTCTCTTCCCATCATTTGAAGGTATTTGCTAAGGTGATATTTTCAAAACAATATTTACTCACTGTTCACATTTGAGCTATGTTTATTACTATTATTATTGTTGTTGATGTTGTTGTTCTTGTGCTTATTTTTGTTCTTGTGCTTATTTTTGTTCTTGTTCTTGTTCTTATTCTTGTTCTTATTGTTGTTTTTGTTTCTGTTCTTGTTCTTGTTGGTCTTGTTCTTATTGTTGTTCTTGTTCTTGTTCTTGTTCTTATAGTTGTTTTTGTTGTTGTTCTTCTTCCTCTTCTTACTGTTGTTGTTGTTGTTCTTGTTGTTCTTGTTGTATTTTTTGTTGTTGCTTTTGTTATTGTTCTTGTTCTTGTTGTTCTTGTTCTTATTGTTGTTGTTGTTTGTTGTCATTGTTTTCTTCTTGTTGTTTTTGCTGTTGGTTTTTGTTAGTTTTGTTGTTGCTGTTATTATCATTATTATTATCATAGGTATTATTGTTGTTATTACTTTTATTAACGTTATAATTATTATTATTGTCATTAATAAGTATTACTAATATTAGTAGTAGTATTAGTATTTGTTTAGTAGTATAGTGACAATAGTAGTAGTATTAATAGTAGTAGTAGTAATAGTATTGTTATTGTTATAAATCGTTTAAAAATTTTATAATAATTTGAAGTTCACAATTGGTTTCTTTATATTGTCCCAAAATGTACAAAATAGTTATTTTCAATAATTGTTGTTGGTTATGTGTGAAACTAATTTAATTTTTGACTTTGTAATTAATTGGTACTGAAAGTACAAATGCTCTCCCTCAAACAGTACTGAAGCACACTATAAATATTTAAGATATCGTATTGTATCGTCAATAGATGTGCAAAAATAGGTTCCTAATCTTACTTCTAATACAAAGAAGTTTTAAAAATATGTTAAATGTTTAATAAAATACACACTAGCTGTTCCCAACCTTATTTGTAGAAGGTTTAACATCTGACATTGATTGATATAGTTAATGCATTACTGACTAACTTATTTGCACAATGTTCAATGAGAACAACTTCCACCTCTGCCTCATACCTGTAAAGATTCTTGTCCCCTACTGATAGCCCTGTGAATAATCTAGAGTCTGAACTGTTTATCATTTAATTTTATCTCTTGAATCACACTTTATTCAGTTGCTATTATTAAACAATCGCAGAAATTAATTAATAACACAAAATGTGATGTAAAAATATTGATTCTAACTAATTGTTTCAACTTCACTGTACATGTACAAATCAAAAACATATAAATTACAAAACTATTTAATTGATGTCTATTATCATTGTATTAACAAAAAAATAATGAATGATATAAATGTCCACAATATGCAATACAATAACGAGGGCTTAATTGAAGTTCAAACTCAACAACCAGACTTAGTAAAACAATTTATGGGTCTGTAGTAGGTATTTCTGTAGTCGAAGTAGTAACTCTAGGACTATCAACATACAATTTATGTGAATAACAGTAGTAAGAATTATTTTAAATTTTAAAATTTATATTTTACTAAGATTTATTTATATCCATATGTTTAATGTAAATGTTGAGGGTGGTCACATATTTATCCAGCTACTTGCCTGCCCTGCATTTAAGATCTAGGCTGTTTACTGCTTTTTCATAAGTATATATATTGGAGTGCTTGCTTAGATTATTAATGTCTATTAAATTTATTTTGCAAGTTACTTTGCCACCCTTGCAATTCCTTGAATTTACTAAGTCACACTCCTCTATTAGAACCCTTAGCACATGACTATTGAAGTCATACTCCTCTATTAGAATCCATAGCACATGACTATTGAAGTCACACTCCTCTATTAGAACCCTTAGCACATGACTATTGAAGTCACACTTCTCTATTAGAACCCATAGCACATGACTATTGAAGTCATACTCCTCCTCTATTAGAATCCATAGCACATGACTATTGAAGTCACACTCCTCTATTAGAACCCATAGCACATGACTATTGAAGTCACACTTCTCTATTAGAACCCATAGCACATGACTATTGAAGTCACACCCCTCCATTAGAACCTTTAGCACACGCCTATTGAAGTCACACTACTCTATTAGAACCCATAGCACATGACTATTGAATTCACACTCCTCTATTAGAACCCGTAGCACATGACTATTGAATTCACACTCCACCATTGAAAAGGTGTGGCTTTTTGTCGTTCATGGTTCAGCCCACAATCAGTTCGTACACGGTCCAGGTTTAGATATTCCCCGACGAGTGTAGAACTCACCCCACAATTGAATGTTGAAGAAACTAATTCTTTAATTACATCTTATGTCTTGTCGTAGACTTTCCAGTTTCTTATCTCATGAAGATGACACCGAAGGCAATTTATTACAAGACATCAGTTCAGCCCGTAAACCAAACATTCGAGAATCCAAACATTCAGGAATTATTGTGACAAGACGTTTACTCTTACTAAAGGTAGTTATTTGATTTTAACACTTAGTTTTTTGATGTTCATACCTTTATCCGTATCTATCATCAGGAGTTTTAATACTCCTGATACCGAGGATGCAGACATTAGAAATACACCAATATATTGTTATTTTCTACTCTGTCCATTTCTGGCTCTTCTTGGTGATAGGTTCATTAGATATCGAGTTGTGCTTGTTGGAACTATTCTTATAACAATTGGTATCGCAACTATTTTTGTCTGGCCTTTTGTTCATTATCATAGCAATAGTGGTATCACACTACTTTATTATGCTTCTTTTTTGCCTTTTTACTTTGGAGCATCTTTGTTCAATCAAACATTATTCAACTTGGTACTGACCAATTATTGTTAGCTTCATCAAATCAATTAAGATATTACATTTATTGGCAGAACCTTACAATTTATCTACCATCATTTTTTAGTATTCTAATTTTGATAATGATGATAACTATAGGACAGTCAGTCCATATAAAAATAATAACATTAGTTCTATACATTTTTGCAATGTTAACAACTGTAGCTGGTTTAATTGAAGTTTAAACTTAACAAGAAAATCTAGTAAAACAATTTATGTGGTCTGTAGGTACTTCTGTAAGTACTTCTGCAGTTGAAGTAGTAGCTAAAAACTATCAATATACAACAGTAGTAAGATTTACAATAATTACTTACTGCCTGGCATGCAAACAATACCAGGCAGTCCTATAATTGTTTTGAGCCACATGTTATATATATTTATATAGAGTTATGTCCATACATATTGCCTTATAGTATTGTTGTGTGCAGCAAATGAAACTAAATATGGCTGATCAAGATTTAAACCTTCTTATAGGCTAGCTAGCTTATTTTTTGCCTTGTAAAATTTTGTATTCTGCTGTCCAGTTTTTCTAACCTCAAGTTTTAAAGAAAATAAAATTGTCATTTTCAAAACAATTATAAAAAGATTTATTGCACATAGTATTGTTTACTTATTTGCTTCAATTACAAATACATATATTTCACACAATACACCTACAGGCATTGTGGGTAATTTGAATATCCATTACAACATGCTCTACTACTGGAATAGGTTATGCTAGATTGACAACAGGTAGTTCTGTATGTGATTATTTGTCTAAAATATAACTAACCATAATACTGTCTTATTATCAGTTATCTAGTAAATGCCTGTAACATGTTTTCGGACTCCATCATATTCCACAGATATAAGATACAATACTAGAAACTGATTCTATAAGGTATTGCAAACAATTAGTATTAGATATCTGTCTGTAGCACCTATCAAAATATCAAAATAAATACTAATAATTGTTAGTGTCTTACACATGTTGTGAGTCTCCATACTGAAAAAGTATGAGAAATAACATGAAAAGTAGAGACAACATGCAGCAAATCATTGATTGACTCATTTTCTTGAATATACACATACAATAATCTAAGTGTGTGTTTGATAGTGATATCTTTTTATGTCAATACATCATGGTAGGTGTGTATAACACCCACTTATTGACTATTTATGACTGGAATAAACTAGATTAATGGATAGCTAAGAAACAATTATTTTGAATAAACAAACAGTGTGCGTACTAAAATAATATTGTGAAACAATTGATAATAAGTAAATTTTTGTGTAAAAAATTTTATTGCCATTGATGACAAAAATTGCAAAATGTTCTAAATTATGTTGAATATCTAAAGAGACATAATGTGTATATACCTGTAATATTATTTTATTTTATGTTAACATAATGACACTAACAAGTAAGGATATATACTACTATCTAAATCACTTAAATGATATCAGTGATATGTTCCTGTATTCTATGTCGGTGCTATTATGTAGGAATGATGCAAATTGCCATCACTACTATCTTGTTTACATCCTTTTTATTAGACTAATACTACCCAACACTACATTTACTTGTTAGTTTAGAAAATATTTTGTTTATTGTGCATTACATAATCTTGCCAATGAGGGAGTTTGTGAAAGATATTTCTCAACGTCCTAATGGTGACATCTCTTAACAAAATCATGATATAACATATTAATACTAACCTGCCACTATTGCTCCATAAAATAGCACCTATCATCAAACAACATTCTTTTAAAATCATGAGTTGACAAATTTTTACTACAGACCCACTAACAAAGTCAACCAATAAAGCTTGTCATAAGATTTGTATAAACCTGCTACTATGCTGTTTATGAAAAGCAAACAAACTACTTAAGCTCTCAAGATTTACATTTACAAATATAAACCTGTTATGAACCAATACTCCATTAGCTATGAATCTCATTATGAGATATGTATGTGTGTTTGTGTAACCCTTACTTGTAATTCAGTCACTGAGCATATAACTGCTCTTTGTAGTGTGTGGTCTTGATCAAGAAGCCACACACAATACAGTGTAGATATTGGCTCAATAGTTCATCTACAAGTTAGAATTGTATATCGTTAATATATGTACATGTAGTAAAGAACAAGCTTGTAGAAGACTAGTCCTGTGAGTAAAGTAATTGAGAAACGTAATAAAATGGGAATAGGTTGTATTAAGAATGCTTGTGTGGCTGGCTATGGTTACTAGTAGTGATATACAATACATGTATCAAAGCCATTAAAAGGAATTTGTCCTTCAGGTGCAGTTTAGTGAGTGAGTAAACTAATTAAAAAACATGAGGATAAATAATAAATCAGAAAACATATGTATCTGACTAGTAAAGATATCTACACAATACACATGTTTGTTGTGTATAAAGAGTAAAGTTACAGTAACCTCATGTGTAAAACATGATGTGAATGCTATTCAATGTGTAATTTGATTTGAGACAATTCAAACATTAACAAACTCTGCATGAGTTCGGTCTATACTTCATTAAAGCTAATTGGTTAATAGAATCATCAGAGGTTCTCAGTAGTGAGTTATGTTTCATAAAACAGATGTTAATTTCTCTTCTAATCATCTGTCACCGTCAACTATACCTTATCAGATGTGTGTGAAGATGTAGCTATGGAAGAGGTCAATGCAGTATAATTATGTCTCACAATGAGTCTCACATTGAGTTCTCCCTATGGTGAATCAACATCTACATTACATTCACCAGATGGATAAGTAAATTTAACCTAAGAAAAGGAATTGATTAATTAATAGAAAACAATATGACTTACTGATACTTTTACATCTTTATTTGATTATGGTGCTTCTGATGATTGTTGAATTACCTTTGATGTTGTTTTCTCTAGATCTATAATTTCATGAACTCTGCCTGCTTTGGAACCATACTTTTTTTTTCACTATACTCGTTCGTTGACTGACATCACTTTTACATAAGAGACACTGTTCAAACATCGCGCTAGCCATAATTGCAATAGCTCACAAATCTAACCAACTGATATTGAAAAGGGAATGGTAAGGAAGAAATGGCACTACAAAGGAGACTGTCAGATATATTGCTATACATCAATATTTCATGGTGCTTTGCATAAGGCAAAGCAAAGGAGCCTGCTGAGCTCATTTACACTGAAAAGTATTGAAAAGCTTGAGAGAACCGCTACACGTATCTGGCATTGTGCTTCTGATGAATCTACCGGCATTTTGAAAGTGGGTGTTTGCCCTACTCCCTCTCAACACCACTTAACGACTATCGGATTTCTGGTAGTTCTCTGAATGAGAGGTATACTTACGATTGACCAGACCCTTCCTTCTTGCAGGGGGAGGGGCTGGCTACATGAGACTAGGTAAAATCGTGAATTTTGAATATGTAATAATTGTGAATTTGACGTCTATTTTTGTCATCATTTGTATTCCATACATGTGTAAAACATGTAATTTGATTAGAAACAATTTAAACATCAAACAACTCTGCCAACTATATGTACTTACAAAAATTATATAATAGCTACATATATATATATATATTGTACATGCAAAATGTACTATATTAAAACAATACTCCCAGGTAATGAACATATGCATATACTATTTCAGTTTTATTATTAGTGTATGTGAGTATTGATGACAAATTCATTTCATACATCTATGACAATTAAGGTGGCTATGTAGTTATATAAATTACTCAAGTTTAGGATCAAGCACTTTATGAGCAACAAACAACTGTGCTATGTATATACATGTACAATGTAGTCCACCTGTCATTAGCTGGTTATTTCATACATTTCACCAAACTAGGTCATTCTATTTGACTGCTAGTATAGACAGATAGAGTTTAATAGTTAGTATTATAGTTATATTATATATACTGGATCATACATGTCCATTACTGCCACTTTGTTCTAGGCATCCCAATACTGGGATGACATACTTAAGAAACTACATGTACATGTACAAAGCTAAGTGTCCTAGGACTACCAGGTGGTTCATCATTATAGGATTACTATGTGAGTAAAAAAGTCACACCTACCTTAATTGATAAAGGAACCAATACTTAACATACACATTGAAATCACATATGCCTTCAAAGGTTGGTCCTACAACAGGTAGACATTACAAATCCATATATACTAAGTATCCTGGGGATTATTTAACCTTAGTCAGTTGTTATGAAACAATCACAGAAATTAATCAAGAACACAAAATGTAATGTGAAACTGTTGATTCAAACTAATTGTTTCAACTACATTGTACATATAGGAATCAAAAACGTTAAAAAATATAAAACTATTTAACCAAAATATTAATTGAATTATATAAATGTCCATAATATACAATACATGAAAGAGAGTTTAATTGAAGTTCAAACTTGACAATTGGGACATGTTGGGAGATCTGTAGGTGTAGTTATAGTAGGAAGAGTATCTGTAGGACTATCAATATATAATTTGTGTTAGCAATAGTAAAACTTAAATGATTAGAGTTGAAAATAAATGAATGGACAAATCTACTATCGGACACTTTTTTATTTCTGTGAATCTCTTCCTATCATTTGAAGGTATTTGCTAAGGTGATATTCTCAAGACAATATTTACTTTCTGTTCTCATTTGAACTATGTTTAACTCATCAGATTATTATTATTATTATTATTGTTGTTCTTCTTGTTCTTGTTCTTGTTCTTGTTCTTGTTCTTATTCTTGTTCTTGTTCTTGTTGTTGTTTTTGTTGTATTTATTACTGTTGTTTTTGTTTTTATTCTTGTCCTTCTTTTAGCTTGTTCTTGTTCTTGTTCTTGTTCTTATTGTTGTGTTTGTTCTTGTTGTTCTTGTTGTAATTCTTATTGTTGCTTTTGTTCTTGTTCTTGTTCTTGTTCTTGTTCTTGTTCTTGTTCTTGTTCTTGTTCTTGTTCTTGTTGTTCTTGTGCTTATTTGTTGTTCTTGATCTCTTGCCTGCTTTGGAACCATACTTTTTTTTTCACTATACTCGTTCCTTGACTGACATCACTTCTACATAAGAGACATTGTTCAAACACTGCGCTAGCCATAATTGCAATAGCTCACAAATCTAACCAAATGATATTAGAAAGGGAATGGTAAGGAAGAAATGGCACTACAAAGAAGACTGCCAGATATACTGCTTTACACCAATACTTCATGGCGTACACAATACTTCATGGCGCATTGCATAAGGCAGAACAAAGGAGCCTGCTGAGCTCATTCACACGGAAAAGTATTGAAAAGCTTGAGAAAACCGCTACACGTATCTGGCATTGTGAATCTGCAGGCATTTTGAAAGTGGGTATTTGCCCTCTTTTCTCTTAACACCACTTAACGACTACTGGGTTTCTGGTAGTTCTCTGAATAACAGCTATACTTACAGTTGACCAGACCCTTCCTTCCCGCAGGGGGAGGGGCTGGCTACGCTAGACTAGGTATAATCGTGAATTTTGAATGTGTAATAATTGTGAATTTGACGTCTATTTTTGTCACCATTTGTATTCCATACATGTGTAAAACATGTAATTTGATTAGAAACAATTTAAACATCAAACAACTCTACCAACTATATGTACTTACAAAAATTATATATTAGCTACATATATTTACACATTGTCCATGCAAAATGTGCTATATTAACACAATACTCCCAGGTAATGAACATATGTATATGCCATTTCAGTTTTATTATTAGTGTATGCGAGTATTGATGACAAATTCATTTCATACATCTATGACAATTGAAGTGACTATGTAGTTATATGAATTAATCAAGTTTAGGATCAAGCACTTTATGAGCAACAAACAACTGTGCTATGTACATACATGTACAATGTAGTCCACTCGTTATTTCATACATTTCACCAAACTAGGTCATTCTACTTGACTGCTAATATAGACAGATAGAGTGTAATAGTTAGTATTAAAGTTATTAACCTCGCTGCGCGTGGGCGCAAAGCGAGGTTACTGTAGTCTGTCAGTGTGTGTGTGTATGTGTGTGTCTGCACTTCCTGTTTTTTGAACTGGTATAACTTGGCAAGCGAAGCGTTAGCAGCTACCAACGTTTAGCAACGAATAGAAAAACGTGTGGACTTTATAACAGCAGTGTCAAGAACATCGTCAAAGAAAACGAAAGCTTAAAACTCGCAAAAGAATTTACAGGCTGCAGAGTCAAGGTGGTGTTTCTTGAAAAGTAAAAAGTTAATGTGGAGATTTTTTAGTATGCTTTAGAGAATGTTAGAGGAATACAGATAAGCAAGACAGAGGACCGTTGGTCGATGCAATCGTTAGAAAAGTTCTGAAAAGTGTTTTGTGGACTTGGAGCGAAGTAACGCATTTAGGAAACTTCTCAAAGCACTGAAAAAACTGCTAGTAATAGATAATATATTGATTTATATTTGTACTACGGGACGTTTCCAAAGAACGCTTCATTTTCAAGTTACAATAAATTTTGTATATGAAATATTGAAACATTTTAAAGCGTCATGTAAAGGCTCAGAGAAACATTCATCACGAATCTAGCACTAATCATGCTTGGCATTTGAATGATGCTATTACTTACTCAGTTACAGCTTCACAGACATGTCAATCAGAGTGCAAAGTACCCAGTAACCGACTAAGCTTTTTTCCCCCTTGATTGAAGAGAAATGCTGAGTCATCAAACAACAGTTTGTAATGTGCATCACGTGATCCAATCAATAATTTGACTACACCTTGTCCAATCTTAAATGTACATGTACATGCACTCTGC
This sequence comes from Xestospongia muta, assembly GCA_963693285.1. Taxonomy (NCBI): domain Eukaryota; kingdom Metazoa; phylum Porifera; class Demospongiae; order Haplosclerida; family Petrosiidae; genus Xestospongia; species Xestospongia muta. The sequence goes on from OY848917.1 coordinate 23,461,823, forward strand.
AGTATAGGTTTACAATGGGCACCGCAGCGAGGTTAAGCACTTTAGTGCATTTTTATACTATATGTACTGGATTATACATGTCCAGTACTGCCACTTTGTTCTAGGCATCCCAATACTGGGATGACATACTTAAGAAACTACATGTACATATACAAAGCTAATTGCCCTAGGACTACCAGGTGGTTTATCATTATAGGATTACTATGTAATTAAATTCACACCCACCTTAATTGATAGAGGAACCAATACTTAACATGCACATTGATATCACATATGCCTTCAAAAGTTAGTCCTCCCACAGGTAGACATTACAAATCCATATATACTAAGTATCCTGGGAATTATTTAACCTTAGTCAGTTGCTATGAAACAATCACAAAAATTAATCAAGAACACAAAATGTGATGTGAAACTATTGATTCTAACTAATTGTTTCAACTACATTGTGCATTTACATATCAAAAACATTAAAAAATACAAAACTATTTAATTGAAGTATATTATCATTGTATTAACCAAATATTAATTGAATGATATAAATGTGCATAATATACAATACATTAAAAAGAGTTTAATTGTAGTTCAAACTTGACAATTGGGACAAGTTGGGGGATCTGTAAGTGTAGTTATAGTAGTAACAGTATCTGTAGGACTCTCAATATACAATTTGTGTTAACAATAGTTAAACTTAAAATGATTAGATTTGAAAATAAACGATATCGAGCACTCTTCATACAACAGACCTGGATACCATGGTGAATATATATATATATATTTATATATTTATTATAAGATTCATAGCTCATAGAACAGTGTTGGTTCTAACTTATAGACTTCATATATATCTATACACATATATATATGCACATATAATCCACAACAATCTTAGGATCACTCAACAATTGTTTTTATAAGGAGGATTTATTACATGTATTTAATTTATACAACTAGTAGGTAAGTCTAGTCCTTGTAATGTGGTTTGTAGTGAGTAAACTAATTGAGATTAATCATAATATGGGGACAGATTGTATTAAGAAAGCTTATATAACTGACTATAGTTACTAGTAGTGATGTACAGTACATGTATCAAAGCCAATAAGAAGGAATTTGTCCTTGTAGTGTGGTTTTAGTGAGTGAATAAACTAATTAAGAAACATAGTAAGATGAAGATAAATAATATTTCAAAAACACATGTATCTGACTAGTAAAGATATCTACACAATATATAGATAACAACACATGTTTGTTGTTTATAAAAAGTTAAGTTACAATAACCTCATGTGTAAAACATGATGTAAATGGTATTTGATGTGTAATTTCAACTCTGCCTAAATACTGCTCTATAATTACATAATACTAGGTACTTACATATATACCTTTTTCCAGTTTTATTCTTTCTGTATCTGAGTATTAATGTAAATTTTATGTCATACATCTATGACAATGGAGATGACCATGTACTTAGATGGATTACTTAAATTATGAGTCAAGCACTTTACGAGCAACAAACAAATATGCTATGTAGTGTACAATGTTGCCCACTTGTCATCAGGTGGTTATTCATTAAATTTTCATTAATTTTTTTTATTATTTATTTATTAAATAATAAATAAGTTTATTATCATTGTATTAACCTAACTTTAATGAATGATAAAAATGTGAATGATATACACTACATTAAAGAGGGTTTAATTAAACTTCAAGCTGGACAAGTTGGGGGATTGTTGTTGTTGTTGTTGTTGTTGTTGTTGTTGTTGTTCTTGTTCTTGTTCTTGTTCTTATTGTTTTTTTTGTTCTTGTTCTTGTTGTTGTTCTTATTGTTGTTTTTGTTCTTGTTATTCTTGTTGTTGTTTTTATTTTTGCTTTTGTCTTGTTGTTCTTGTTCTTATTGTTGTTCTAGTTCTTATTCTTGTTTTGTTGTTGTTCTTATTGTTGTTGTTCTTATTGTTGTTTTTGTTCTTGTTGTTCTTGTTGTATTTCTTATTGTTGCTTTTGTTTGTTGTTATTCTTATTCTTATTGTTGTTCTTGTTGCTGTCATTGTTTTCTTGTTGCTGTTGTTTTTGCTGGTTTTTGTCAATTTTGTTTTTGCTGTTATTATCATAATTATTATCATAGGTATCATTGTTATTATTATTTTTATTAACATTATTATTATTGTTGTTATCATTAATAAGTATTACTAATATTAGTAGTAGTAGTAGTAGTAGTAGTATTAGTATTAGTTTAGTAGTAATAGTAGTAGTAGTAGTAGTAGTAGTAGTAGTAGTAGTAGTAGTAGTAGTAGTATACTTATTGTTATAAGTCTTTTCAAAATTTTATAATAATTGATTGTATTAAAAAAGCTTATATATCTGATTACAGTACATGTATCAAAGCTGTTAAAAAGAATTTTGTCCTTTTAGTGTTGTTGTAATGAGTGAGTAAACTAATTAAGAAACATCATAATATAATATATAAAGGGTTCCGTTACACAATATATATATAACAACATGTATGTTGTGTATAAAGAGTTAATGTGAATGTATTTGATGTATAATTTGATTAGATATAATTCAAACATTAACCAACTCTGCCAATCATATGTACTTACAGAAATTGTATAATAGCTACATGTACATTGTACATGTATAATGCACTATGTTAATATAATAGTGCCAGGTAATGACATATAGAAAGTAGTAGTTTGTAATTATATATACAGTATCATGCATGTCTATTACTGCCATGCTTTAACCTGGGCATCCCAATACTGAGTTACGAAACTAAGATATATATATACACCAAAGCTAAGTACATGTACATGTATGTGCCAAAAGCCGAGTATCCTATGACTACCAGATTTGTCTTGGGATGGTTGATCTTTATACAGTGGCAGTGTCGTAAATATCACACCTACCTTAATTGATAGGGAAACTGTTACTCAACAAACAAATATGCTATGTAGTGTACAATGTTGCCCACTTGTCATAAGGTGGTTATTCAATGCATTGAATTTTCATCAATTTTTTATTATTTATATAATAAATAATAAATAAGTTTATTATCATTGTATTAAACAGAAATTAATGAATGATATAAATGTGCATAATATGAAATACAATAAAGAGGGTTTAATTAAAGTTCTAACTGGACAATTAGGACAAGTTGGAGGATCTGGTGGAGGAGGACTAATTGGAGTTTAAGTAGGAGGAGTATCTGTAGAACTATCAATATACAATTTATATGAACTTTACTTAACAGTTAACACTAGTTAAACTTAAAATGATTACTTACTGCCTGGCATGCAAACAATGTCAGGCAATCCTATAATTGTTTTAAACCACATGTTAATAATATTTTTATAGAGTTATATCCATACTTATTGCCTTATACTATTGTTGTGTGCAACAAATGAAACTAAATGCACGTGTTAGTAAATGTGACAGTGATAAATTTGGTCAATCATGTTTTGAACCTTCTTTTAAGCTAGTTAGCTTACTTTTTTATTCTTGTAAAAGTTTGTATTCAGTTTTTAAACTTCAATTTCTAAAAACGAAATTGGCATTTTTAAAACAATAATAAAATGATTTATCACTTATAGGTTTAGTTATTTGTTTCAATTACAAATACACATATTTCACTTGATACACCTACCGGCATTCTGGATAATTTGGATATCCATTACAACAAGCTCTATCTCTGGAATACACTATAGCATAGAAGTATGAGAAATATCATGAAAAGTAGAGACAACATGGAGCTAATCTTTGACTGATTCATTTTCTTGAATATACACTTACAATAATCTAAGTGTGTGTTTGATAATGATATCTTCTTTTTATATCAATACATCATGGTAGGTGTGTATAACACCCACTTATTGACTATTTATGACTGGAATAAACTAGATTAATGGGTAGCTGAGAAACAATTATTTTTAATACACACAGCGTGTGTACTAAATATTATATGGTGAAACAATTGGATAGTATACTTCTGTTGTTACCTCTAATATATAAATGTAACGAACATGTATGCACATAGTCTGATGACATATGAGGCTCTGTTACAAATGTAGCATGTATATGTGATGTATGCATTATAAACCTGTCTTACTCAACAGTTGAGTCCATTTTACATGTATTGTTGTTTATAGGTGTTTTCTTGTACACATAAGAGTACTTTATTTCTTTACATTGGCATAAAGTTTAGTTCTCTATAAACTATGCATACTTGTAAGCAGATAGTAATACAGTACATCATTGTATGTTCATGTGCAGCTGCTAAAGTTAATAGTCTCCACACTGAAGAAGTATGAGAAATATTATGAAAAGTAGAGACAACATGGAGCTAATCTTTGACTGATTCATTTTCTTGAATATACACTTGCAATAATCTAAGTGTGTGTTTGATAGTGATATATTCTTTTTATATCAATACATCATCATGGTAGGCGTGTATAACACCCACTTATTGACTATTTATGACTGGAATAGAATAGATTATTCGGTAGCTGAGAAACAATTATTTTGAATACATACAGTGTGTACTAAATATTATATGGTGAAACAATTGGATAGTAAATAATTTTTTTGATAAAGTTTTTTGCCAATGATTTTTAAACATGTTGAGTATGCAAAAAAGACCAACTGTGTGTATGTACCTGTAATATTATGTTAACATAATGACACAGACAATTAAGGATATATATCCACTATTTAAATCACTTAAATAATATCAGTGATATGTATTCTATGCCTGTGGTGTTATGTAATGTTATGTTATGTAATGTAATGCCATTCCTACTATCTTGTTTACATTCTTTATATTTGTTGTATTGGACTGATACTACCATCACTAGATTTACTTCTTATTTTAGAAAATATTTTGTTTGTAGTGCATTATATAAGCTTGCCAATAAGGAAGTTTGTAAAAGATATTGCCTAAGGAAGATATCTTTTAACAAAATCATGATAAAACTTATTCATACTAGCGTGACACTTTTGCTCCATAAAATAGCACATATCATCAAACAATATTCTATTAAAATCATGAATTGACAGATTTGTACTATGAATACATACACGTTAACAATGACAGAACCAATAAAGCTTGTCATAAGATTAGTATAAACCTGCTACTGTGTTGTTTACGAAGAGCAAACAAACTACTTAAGCTCTCAAGATTTACATTTATAAACATAAACCTGTTATGAACTAACTCTTTATTCAAAATATATTAGCTATAAACTCATTGTGAGGTGTGTGTGTGTGTGTGCAACCACTGACCATATAACTGCTCTTTGTAGTGTGTGGTCTTAAACAAGAAGCCACACACAATACAGTGTAGATATTGGCTTAGTAGCTAGTCTACAAGTTAGTGTAGTTTATCGTAAATAACATGTAGTAAAAAACAAGCTAGTAAAAGACTAGTCCATACAATGTGGTTTGTTGCTAGTAAACTAATTGAGAATTAGTAAGCTGACGATAAAAAATATTTAATAAAACATGTGTCTGACTAGTAAAGATATCTGTACAATATATAGATAACAACACATGTTTGCTGTGTATAAAGGGTTAAGTTACAGTAACTACATGTGTAAAACGTGATGTGAATGGTATGTGCAATTTGATTAGAGACAACTCATACATCAAACAACTCTGCCAATTATATGTACTTACAGAAATTATATAATAGGCACGTGTACATTGTACATGTGTAATGCACCATGTTAATACAATAATGCCAGGTAATGACAGATAGAAAATAGTAGCTTGTAATTATATATACAGTATCATACATGTCTATTACCGCCATGTTTTTTCCTGTGCATCCCAATTCTGAGTTGAGATACTAAGAAACTACATGTACATGTATGCACCAAAAGTAAGTACATGTACATGTACATGCCAAAAGCTGAGTATTCCAGGACTACCAGTTGTGTCCTGGGATGGTTGATCTTTATAGAATGAACTAAGTATTCTAAGGATTTTGGTATGTCCCAGTACCCACTATGGTACAGCTATTAACTGTTGGTCCATCTATAGTTAATCATTACAAATTTCTATATACTAAGAATCCTGTGAATCATGGTATGTCTCGAGATCCACAAAGGTACAACATGTAATTGTTGGTCCACCTACAATGTATAGGCTACACATCACCAATTTCCTAATGCCTAGTATCCTGCAAGCAATCCTAATATATACCTAGGATCTACTGAAGTACACTGTCCAATTTTCTGACACTTAAATGTACATGCAGTATCCTGTAATGTTGGCTTAGTGCTTCTTTAGTACTAAGTGTCTAAAATCTATTTGTATTTCTAGAATCCACTCACTTATAAGTACATATTACTATATAAGTACATATTAGTGTATTAAGTACATATATTGTTGTCCCAAGATTCAACTAAATAAACTTTGCACATCTGTATATAATCTAGGAATATATTATATATTGTTTGAAGGCATGTCTTCAGTGCTATACATGTAGCAATGCAATGCAAAGTTTTCACCTATTATATTTGTAGAACATTTAACAAGTTGTAAGATCTGTTTGTATGTCTTGCCATTTTTAATACCAAGAACATCACAAAAAGTCTTGTTCACAGATCTCAATATCAACCTACCTTTGCAAACATTTTCTTTGCACCACTTGTCGGTATGACTAGAAAAGTGACATTTTGTCAAAGATTTCCAATGTTAAAATTTTTCACAAATAGGACTGCAAGCTCTCCTAATTTCCTTACACACAAGATTGCATAAATGACAGCTATCATCACAACACAAAATCTCTAAAGTTTAAGAATTGAAGCTTTTGTTAGCATTATGCTTTGTACATGTAGTAGTAAACAATATCTTATGTCAGCAGTAGCAATAATGTTAGATGATAAAAAGAGCCATCTATCTGAGGTTTGGACTCAGATGTGTACAATTCATCTACAACAATTATTATACCACATGGCCATATACCAACTTGCATGCCTACTTGCAATACTCTTGTAATATTTGGTTGTAAGCCACACCCACTGTCCTGGCATCTTGTCTTATCTTTCTCTGTGTTACTAGCAAAGAACTAGTGTCATCATGATGTGACGCAAAAACTATAATGACATAATACGTGAATTACTTTATTTGTCTGTTTACTGGTTTTTCATACTTTAAATGTTTGAATGAGTTTCTTCTTTAGCACTATAAAATGATAAATGTGTGCATTGATTGTCGAGGACCACCGCTGACAAATTATTAATAAATTATTATGTCACTTATTCATATTCTTTTATCAATGCCACAGTACCACATCAGAAGGTTCCCATGTAAGAGCTGTCACTTTCTTCTCTAGCCAAAACACCTTTTAAAAGAATCAAATTTAAGATAAGTTTAAAAGAGTTTTGATACCTAATAAAATGTGACATTCCTAGTTTCATGTTTATTATAAATTGTTTCTATCGATTTTCTCATAGCAACACATACTGGTGATTTTGTTATTATTCTATAAAGGCATTGTCTCAGTTTGTGCATGAAGAGAATTTGCTCCTTTGTTCAAGTGTTTCCATACAACCTGTCCTTACACTCTTTTTCAACATATTCAACAAATCCTGCATCAATGGCTCCATATATATCACAACAAGTCTTCATGTTCTAATACTTAAACTCGGCCACATCCCAACTCCTTACATCTATGTATGTTCTTTAACATAGAGCATAACAAGGTTACATACATTACAACAAATATGTCACAAGGATTTAAAAAATACAAAGATGAAAACGATAGACTGTATTAAAAAACTTTATTTGATGCCTTTCATTTAGCATGTGTGTAGTAGATGCCTTCGTAGTGTGTAATGGTATTTTCTCGAAGTTAAGAAGCCAAAAAACTCATCTTTGTTGTTTAATAATTAAATTAACCAAATAACTTATATATAACTATCTAGTATGTCTCTTATGTTGAAGTGTTTTAGCTATGGTGACCTTAATACAAGTGTGTAGTAGAAAAGCGTAAATAGCTACATGTACCAATAGAAAACAGACATCCTGATAAAGTTTATATTATCTGCTACTCTATTTTTTTCATATAGTCTATCGTTCTCATCTTCGTATTTTTTAAATCCTAGTGATTGTCATAACTTCAGCTGATAGAACTACATGTATCTTTTATACTAATGTATTCACTTGACATTTTTTGTTTTATAATGTAATTCAAGTACTGATGGTCATATACATTGTTCCACAAATATTACCTATTTTGGCCTACTTGTCCTTTTGGTGTTGCCTGTCCCATTCTACCTTTTGGACCTTATGGTCCTATTTCACCTGTTAGGCTGATTATTCATTTAACACCTCTAATACCAGGTGGACCTATTCTTCCTTTTTGTCCTGGTGGACTTTGAAGACCTATCGATCCATTTAGACCATTATAGGCATCTCTACCTAGTGGGCCCAGAGAGCTTTTGTCACCTCTGAAGATTTAAAGGAGGAACAAGAAGTGCAGAAAATATTTGAATGTCTACTAAAACGTCTTGTTAATCTATCAGATACTGAGAGTTGTCCTGAACCTAGTAGTAGTACTAGTGATAGTGAGACCAGTGTTAGAGAGGAGGATCATAAGTCTACTGTTTTATCTATTGATGAATCTGATAACGAGTGTAATGAAAGAGCACATACTAAAACAAGGAGGTATGTCAATTGTTACAAGTATCTACCTGTTCATCATTAGATTATAATATGTACATGTAAGTATTATAAGTAGATGTTGTGACAAGATTGTATTATAACAGCATGGTGCTTATGACTACATGTAACGGGTGTTAAATATTGACCACATCAATAGGTTTTTATTCCTAATGATTTATTAAGTGATGTAGTACATGTATTACTATACAGTGTACATGTAAAGATAAATATATATCAGAGCTCACAGAATACATGAAGCTTTAAAATTTGCCTATTAGCTCTCTCTCATTCTTCACCACGAGTACCATCAGAGCTAATTCCTCCTACTACTAATTACATGAGAACAAAAGGACCACCTGATAAGGAAAGAGAAAGTGACAAAAGAACTTATCCCTGTATAACTACCTCTGAAAAAGATCAACTTCATCTCATATTTTATTATAAAAATAATTAATAAAATATGCTCATTAATGTTTTAAATTAGTACTTATATGGAAATTGATATTACCCTGTCTAATGAAGCCATATGTTTATGAGTTTGTGTGAACAACTAGGAATCTACTTTGGAATTAAGAGGAAACACCATTGGTACAAGTATTAGTTTTTTGTCAATATTCTTAGTTATTTTTATTTGTAAGTGTACAGATAAGATGTTATAGGCTACTGACTGCCTGCATCAATGGTTTTCAACACTTCTTTCATGACTTCATAAAAAGGATTTACTAGAGAATTAGACTCAGACAATTGAAATATTGAATTTAGAGATCATGTGAGATTTTGATTTTTTATAAAAATGTTTTTTTTCTTTTGAGCTGGGATGACTAGAACAAAGTATGATTGAGGACAGTAGAGATTGTAAATGATCATGAGGCTTGATAAAGTTTAAAGCAGGAAGACAAAAACTATGCTTTGTTATAGAAAGGTCCATAAAATCCTAAAGCAAAAATGTTGTTTTTATAACAACACAAGTGTAGTGGATAATTGGTTTCAAGCAGATTCAATATTCAAAACTTCACATGTATTTATTATACATAATTACATAAATTATCTTCATGGTGTCAGAGTGGATATTAGGTGTTACATTAAAATAAATACTTATCTACTTTTCATTTGATGACCATGAAGAGATCATGTAAGTTTTTAACAAGCAAGTATTCTTAGATTATGTGATGGTATTATTGCTCAAAGGTTATGTGCAGTTTGTGTAAAGACCTACACTAAATTATCATTAGAATTATAAATACAATTACTATTAGAACAACAAATAGTTGAAAACATCTAATTGTAATGATGTTGACCAAATCTTGACAAAGAATACACCAACATACTAAAATTTAAGAATATTAATAATAATAATAATAATAATAATAATATTGATAATAATAATAATGATTATATTAATAATAATAATAATAATAATAATAATAATTAAACAATAATAAACTAACAGTTAATCTTCTTGTCCTCCTTTTCTTAAAGTTGAGTCAGTAATGCTTTGTCATTATTAATTGTTAATAATTAATAAGTCGATATTCATGAACCAATTTGTAACTTGTAGCAACTGTCTAGAATTACTCGATCTATTTTACTATTCTTTCTCCCCCTGTCAGTAATTATTATATTTTGATACTTTTCCTTTTATTTCAAATATTTAACTTATTTCTTTAAATGTTATAATGTTGACTATATATTAATTGTTTATAAAATTGAGGGTTGTTTTAACCAATGTATGGTTTCACATGCTGTATGTATGTAACAAGTTATTTGATGCAAACTAAACACATTACATGATTTTGATTTCTAACATATTATCAGTCAATCTGATAGTATGTTAAAAATCAAATCACTGTGACATAATTGTTACATCTATTACTATCACTTTTCTCATTGTACTCTGATATTTCCTTGTCATTTAGGGTAATGTATGTCCTTGCTAGGATAACCAATGAAGTAGATGATAAAGGTGACAGCAGAGAGGATACTAGTGACCAGAAAAGGCTCAAAAAATGTTCTAGATGATAACAGTTTACTGTTGGTTGAGAGGACATGTTGAGTTGTATGTATCCTTGCAAAAATATAAATTGGATATTTGGCATATTTAAATGAAATTTGTTTAATAAGAATTGTAATTTGTAATTTTTTTTACTTTAAAAACTGAAAAATGTGCCTGAAGCTGACTGGAATGAGTCCATATTAGTTGTGATTACACATGTAATCTAGAGTAAGACTGCCTGTATATTTGAAACTTGGACCCATGTCTCAATGATTGTATTTATTTATTGCATTGAGGATTGTATTTATTTATTGTATTGAGGATTGTATTTACTGACATTTACTGGATAGGAATATTAATTGCAGATGCTGACATATATACAACAACTACATTAATATAAACAAGTAAGAAACACACGTACATCAATCATCATAATACTAGCAAATATTTATTGTCCATAATATAAAGATAGCAAAATAATGTAGATAACAATATTGCAACTAGAAATAATAATAAGTGTATCGTAACGACTGCATAATTTATAACTAACCACCTCCTTAGAGATGATGTAGTGGGAAGGGTTCTGGGATTTTGAAAAAGATGGCCAAAGCTTAACCTGAAAACGGATTTAGTAAGTCCAACATTTAACCTATCCCTCATCATAATATCATAATGTCATCTCAGTCATTACAAGTCCCAAAATACCGTCACAAAATACCGTCTTTCATTTTCTTCCTAATATTGCTATAACTAGGTCACTACAATGTCTTAGTGATTACAGCGTTCTCACCAATGTATATATGATATGTGGAACGTTTGTTTACATACTCCAATTTGTACTGGTATACATTGGAAATGTTGACAACCTCACTTGAAAAAAAACAAATTTGTTTACATTATCACTATGTACTACATTGTGTAAGACATGTGTATTGTTAGAAGTAGTTGTGTTTACATGAATAGATTGACTTGTTTGTCTTATACAATATCATACAATATCATTAGGAAAAGCTTTTTTTAGACTTTTGGACAGCTTTATATAATATTCTATATACTTTTAAGGAATTGTATTACAATATAAAGGACAAAAGAAGTAACACTAGGTGAATGGTGTTACCATCAATTAACTCAGTAAGGGTAAAATACAATAGTAAACAAAATATACTATTGTATTGTTTATACCACAATACAATTCCTTTAAGGCTATATTAAATTAGTGTACTAATTTTAGTGATTTGAGTGACCACCTTAAGAATTTTTGTGCCTTTAATATACGTGTGTATACACATGTATGTTATTTCTTATTGTGTAAATTTTTATGTTAATTCTGCTGTATCACATGTACATTTTGTATTTCAATAGTTAATTGCTCTAGTTAAAGTTCCTTTGGGACCATTATGTATAGCTCTATACAGTGTAATGGAAGGATAGTCTGACTTGGAAACTGTGGTGAGTTCTGTCATGTGATAACTTATGTGATAGTCATGTGACCTTCTCTTATAGTTTTCAGTGACTATTGTTGACAGTTATTGTTCAATTATAAATGCACACAAGAATTTATAAATATTGTTGAGAACTTATAAAAATTGCTATATATTTATAAAAATATAGTAATTTATAAATGCAGCAGTTACAAATCTCTAACATCATTCTTAAATTCCCATGTGCATTTATAAATCTTTGTTCATATTTATTATATTTATTGTAGTATTTATAAACCCTGAACAGATAATTATTAGTTTTGACACAAACACAGCATAATACAAATTGGGCATGGCAACAAACAGAATGATTCTCTTCCCATCATTTGAAGGTATTTGCTAAGGTGATATTTTCAAAACAATATTTACTTTCTGTTCACATTTGAGCTATGTTTAACTCATCAGATTATTACTACTATTATTATTATTATTACTAATATTATTATTATTGTTGTTCTTGTTCTTGTTCTTGTTCTTGTTGTCTTGTTCTTGTTCTTGTTCTTGGCCTTATTGTTTTTGTTCTTGTTGTATTTCTTATTTGTTGCTTTTGTTCTTGTTCTTATTGTTGTTTTTGTTCTCTTGTTGCTGTTGTTGTTGTTGGTTTTTGTTGGTTTTGTCGTTGCTGTTACTATCATTATTATTATCATAGGTATCATTGTTATTATTATTTTTATTAAAGTTATTATCCTTTAATTTTATCTCTTGAATCAAACTTTAGTCAGTTGCTATTATTAAACAATCACAGAAATTAATCAAGAACACGAAATGTGATGTGAAACTATTGATTCTGACTAATTGTTTCAACTACACTATACGTGTACAAATCAAAAATGTATAAAATACAAAACTATTTAATTGATGTCTACTATCATTCTATTAATAAAAAATAATGAATGATATAAATGTCCACAATATACAATACAATAACGAGGGCTTAATTGAAGTTCAAACTCAACAACCAGACTTAGTAAAACAATTTATGGGTCTGTAGTAGGTATTTCTGTAGTCGAAGTAGTAACTCTAGGACTATCAACATACAATTTATGTGAATAACAGTAGTAAGACTTACAATAATTATTTACTGCCTGACATGCAAACAATACCAGGCAGTCTTATAATTGTTTTGAGCCACATATATATATTTTTATATAGTTATGTCCATACATATTGCTTATAGTATTGTTGTGTGCAGCAAAATGAAACTAAATAGGGCTGATCAAGATTTAAACCTTCTTATAGGCTAGCTAGCTGGGTTTTTTGCCTTGTAAAATTTTGTATTCAGCTTTCCATTTTTTTTCTAACCTCAAGTTTAAAAGAAAATGAAATTGGCATTTTAAAAACACATAGTATTGTTTATTTATTTGCTTCAATTACAATACATATATTTCACACGATACACCTACCGGCATTGTGGGTAATTTGAATATCCATTACAACATGTTCTAACACTGGAATAAGTCATGCCATATCGACAACAGGTAGTTCTGTATAGGGTTGTGCTTCTAAAATATAACAAAACATAATATCGTCTCATTATCAGATATCTAGTAAATACCTGTAGCATGTTTTCCTATTCCACCATGATCCACACTTATAATAATCAAGTCTAGAATGTGATTCTATAAGGTATCGCAAACATGTAGTATTATATCTCTGTCTGTAGCACCTATCAAAATACAAAATAAATATTACTAATTGTTAGTGTCTTACACATGTTGTGAGTCTCCACACTGAAAAAGTATGAGAAATAACATGAAAAGTAGAGACAACATGCAGCAAATCTTTGACTGATTCATTTTCTTGAATATACACTTACAATAATCTAAGTGTGTGCTTCATAGTGATATCTTCTTTTTATATCAATACATCATGGTAGGTGTGTATAACACGCACTTATTGACTATTTATAACTGGAATAAACTAGATTAATGGTTAGCTGAGAAACAATTATTTTGAATAAACACACAGTGTGTGTACTAAAATAATATTGTGAAACAATTGATAATAAGTAAATTTTGTGTAAAAACTTTTATTGCCATTGATGATAAAAATTGCAAAATGTTTTAAAGTATATTGAATATCTAAAGAGACATAATGTGTATATACCTGTAATATTATGTTAACATAATGACACTAACAAGTAAGGATATATACCACTATCTAAATCACTAAAATAATATCAGTGATATGTTCCTGTATTATATGTCGGTGCTATTATGTAGGAATGATGTAAATTGCCATCACTACTATCTTGTTTACATCCTTTTTATTAGACTGATACTACCAAACAATACATTTACTTTTTAGTTTAGAAAATATTTTGTTTATTGTGCATTACATAATCTTGCCAATGAGGGAGTTTGTGAAAGATATTGCTCAAGGTCCTAAGGGTGACATCTCTTAACAAAATCATGATATAACATATTAATACTAACCTGCCACTATTGCTCCAAAAAATAGTACCTATCATCAAACAGCATTCTTTTAAAATCATGAGTTGACAAATTTTTACTACAGACCCATTAACAATGACAGAACCAATAAAGCTTGTCATAAGATTAGTATAAACCTGCTACTATGCTGTTTATAAAGAGCAAACAAACTACTTAAGCTCTCAAGATTTACATTTATAAATATAAACCTGTTATGAACCAATACTCCATTAGCTATGAATCTCATTATGAGAAATGTATGCATGTTTGTGTGTGTGCAACTCTTACTTGGAGGCCAGTCACTGAGCATATAACTGCTCTTTGTAGTATGTGGTGTTGATCAAGAAGCCACATACAATACAGTGTAGATATTGGCTCAGTAGCTAGTCTATAAGTTAGGATTGTATATTGTTAATACATGTACATGTAGTAAAGAACAAGCTAGTAGAAGACTAGTTCTTTGAGTAAACTAATTGAGAAAAGTAATAAAATGGGGATAGGTTGTATTAACAAAGCTTGTGTGGCTGGCTATCAATACTAGTAGTGATGTACAGTACATATATCAAAGCCATTAAGAAGGAATTTGTCCTTCAGGTGCAGTTTAGTGATTGAGTAAACTAATTGAGAAACATAGTAAGATGACGATAAATAATATTTCTAAGTAAATATGTACCTGCCTATTAAAGTTATCTACACAATATATAGATAACAACACAAGTTTGCTGTGTGTAAAGAGTTAAGTTACAATAACCTCATGTGTAAAACATGATATGAATGGTATTTGATGTGTAATTTGACTAGAGACAATTCAAACATCAACCAACTCTGCATGAGTTGGGCATGAGTTCGGTCCATACTTCATTAAAGCTAAATTGGTTAATAGAATTATCTGAGGTTCTCAGTAGTGAGTTATGTCTCATTAAACAAATGTTCGTTTCTCTTCAAATCATCTTGACATTACAAATCAATATATTGTAAGTATCCTGGGAATTATTTAACCTTAGTCAGTTGCTATGAAACAATCACAGAAATTAATCAAGAACACAAAATGTAATGTGAAACTGTTAATTCTAACTAATTGTTTCAACTACATTGTACATGTACAAATCAAAAACGTTTGAAAATACAAAACTATTTAATTGAAGTATATTATCATTGTATTAACCAAATATTAATTGAATGATATAAATGTGCATAATATACAATACATTAAAAAGAGTTTAATTGTAGTTCAAACTTGACAATTGGGACAAGTTGGGGGATCTGTAAGTGTAGTTATAGTAGTAACAGTATCTGTAGGACTATCAATATACAATTTGTGTTAACAATAGTAAAACTTAAAATGATTAGAGTCAAAAATAAATGGACAAATCTATTATCGGACACTTTTCTTTCTCTGAATCTCTTCCTATCATTTGAAGGTATTTGCTAAGGTGATATTCTCAAGACAATATTTACTTTCTGTTCTCATTTGAGATATGTTTAACTCATCAGATTATTATTATTATTATGATTATTATTATTATTAATATTATTATTGTTGTTGTTCTTGTTCTTGTTCTTGTTCTTGTTCTTGTTCTTGTTCTTGTTCTTGTTCTTGTTCTTATTGTTGTGTCCTTTTCTTATTTTAGTCAATAGTTTGTGTAGTTTGCACTTGTTATTATAGTATAACCTACTAATAATATTATAGTATGACGTCATAACACATGTAATATAGAAATGTTAGTCAGGAAACTATGTTCGAACTATGTTGATGCTGCTGGTATCTCTGCCTTTGTGTTGTGTTGACTCATAGCTCTAAATAAAAACACTTAGTGAGGCCAATAGGTATTAGAGAGGTCTATTGAAGGCTAATTGGTAAAGTTATTTTAACTGTTCTTAAGCCTGATGTATTAGATGGAGCAGCTTATTTTCAATTATATGTTGATCAGAGCTCTGCCTACAAGGCAATAGTTCATTCTATCCATCAATTGTATCAGTCTAATGAGATTGAGAGTCTCCTGTTTGTAGATGCATCTAATGCATTTAATACTCTGAACAGAGGCCTAGTGCTAGCTACTCTTTATTTGTGTCCTTCACTTGGCAGATTTCTGATCAATACTTATCGTTCTGATAGTTCGTTAATCATTAGGGGAGACACTATACACCATGCAAGGTGATCCTATGTCTAAGTTTGCTGTTGCTTGAATACCTTTGATAAAAATGCTAGCTAGTTTGGCTGATGTTAATTAAGTTTGGAATGCCGATGATGCTATAGGAGCAGGTTCTCTGGTTGAGCTGAGGAAGTGGTGGGACAGTATCAATCTCCATGGTAAGGCATCCAAATGCTATCAAGACTTTCCTACTGGTCAAGGAAAATATCTTCAACAGTGCCTGTGAATTGTTTGATTCTACTGGTGTTAATATTACTGTTGAAGGTGTTTGTGAGTTGGGGTGTCCTATTGAGTCTGAATCTTTTGTCACTGAGCAGATTGAAGCCAAGGTGGGTAGTTGGTGTAAAGATGTAAAGATGTTAGCTGAAATTGCCGAGACACAACCTCAAGCTGCATATAGATCATTTGTTCACAGTGTGTTTGGGAGGTGGACATACTTCTTCCATACATGCCCATTAGAAGAGAATTAGCTTTCCCAGCTAGAAGATACACTTAGGAAGTTTGATGGCTCCAACAAAAAGTCAAAGAGCTTGGTATGGTCTTATAGATGTTCTGATACATTTGTAGTGTTTGACACTCCTTTGTCCATAAAAAAATAGTGAAGGGCCTGTTGTTAGGTTTTGAGTCATACACATAGGAGGCTGAAGGGGAGGGGGGCTGGAGGGGCTAGAGCCTCCCCAATATTTAAAAAGAGGGGGCTCAGCCCCCCCCCCCCCGAAATTTTTATTGCTTGCTACTTACCCCACACAAAGAATCTAAGTTAATCTTATTGGTGTTGATAAAACTGACAAAAGTTTTGAGATATTTGCAGGCCACAATGACGGAAAAACAACTTAACAATTGTCTGGTCCTTCATGTACACAAATGCATAACTAATGAGTGTGATCTTGTTGAAATAGCTAAGGAATTTGTTATGGTAAATGATGAGTAAAAGAAATCCTTTGGTACATTTTAAATTAATGTTGGTGATACTGATTGTGATTATATCAAACATACTTTCTGCATTATGGGTACATTCGTGTCTGAATATTCATCACATATAGTTATGGTGTGAGCGCCCCCAAAAAATATAAGTGCCTCATTCGCCTATGGTATGCTAAATAATATTGATTGATGATTTTATTAATGAGGAATACACTTTCATAGAAATATAGTCCTTTTATAAACAAGAAATAACTATTTTTATTATAATAAATAAATTCACTAGTAAGATCACCACAGTTTGTACTAGTGTCTTAACACATTCAGTGGTAGTGTCATAAACTTATAATTCATGGTCAAGATATTGAAGATCACAAAGCATCCATAAAAGTTAGATTATATATAGACTGTTTCTTTTTGAACCATTATGAAAGTGATAGCATATCATATGATCTGATATAAATATACAATTAACTATGTGTGACTTAAAAGAATTTTAAGTTAATGCTTATAAGATTGATTCTTTTGTTGTGGTGCCTATAAAATTAAACAATGATAAAAATGAATATAATTAGTAGTGTTGTTCTAGTTTGCTTAAAACATAGCTTTAGTTTTAATTATTAACTTTGAAGTCTTTTTAGTTCAACGATATCAGTAATCATATTCATAGCAATCGTTAATGAGTTCATAAGCGTACACTGTCGCGCCCCACAAGAGCATAATTACATATAAAAGCATAAAGACAAAATCATAAGTATATATAAAAGGAAACCAAAACAGTCTTGGTTGCCAGTGTGTTGTGGGCCAGCGTCTGCAATGCATCATGACCTCTGAGATGGTTACCAGCATACTCTTCGGAGTATCCGAAAGGTGGATACGGCTGGTAGTCTTCCTTTAAACGAGATGAGGCTTGGTGTATTGTAGTCCCGGTTTAGTAATGACGATGATTTTCCCGAAGCTCGAAACCCAGTACGGCTGGTTTGAAGTTAGGGCGACGTTCCAGCCAGGATTACCTCATCTTTGGACAAGGGTTACCAAGCCAGGTGTCGGTCCTAGCTAGCAATAGCAGGGAATCCTGGAGCCTAAGTGGTAGCCTGCGTAGGAAATGAGTCACGAAAGATCGTTTGGGCAACAACACACAGGTTTTTTTTTGGAATTATAATTCTATTTAATTATAAACAAATCTAATTATCTATTTATAAATCTTTTTTAGAGTATTAAAGAATAGTCAGTAAGGATGTTCAGGAGGTGAGTCAGTTGGATCATATCAGTAACACAACTACACCTTTTTTAAGAAAGTAAAATGTTGAGCTGGCAGGTCTAAGAGCAATAAATTATTTACAAAGTGTCATATGTAGAATATGTTTCAACAATTCTAAAATATTTTCTTTGCAATAACTTAAGTAATAAATATAATCTTTAAACTATTAAACTGTCTTTGTGTTGCTGTTGCTGTTTGATTCCTAGTTCTATTAAAAGAGTATCCTCTAACTTGAGATAATCATCGTATTCCTACCAAAGCAATAGAAATGGACTCATACTTATATTTTCAGACCCAAACTCGCTAATTTAGCTTTCTCTTTCCAACCACTATCTTTGCTCTGTTGAGGTGTTTCCGATAATTACCACATAATAATTATACTTCATTAACTAATATAACCTCTGTAGCAGATATTGCTTTAGCTTCATCCAGTAATTTCTTCTCTTCACTACGCATACGTTCTTTTAATTAATATTAATTATTCATTAAAATGGCTTCCTAAAAATTACGGGTGCTTCTTCGTGTAACGTGACTGCTGATTTAACAACATGTCCTATGATGACATCTTTATGTGTCATAGAGTTAATAGTGTTAGTTCTGGTTTAAGGTTTGGTGATGTCATCAATATGATGACATCACTTGTGTCATTTCATTATGATGTCTACAACCTGAATGAATATAAAAATAATTATCTGTGTTATATTATCATACATGTGTATTGTTATTGTGTATTTATTATATATGACATAATTTCCAATATGTCCTGTAATTGTATACATATACATGTATTTTGCTATTAAAATATGAGGCATGTATTCATGGCAGGTTTGAGTCAGCTAGATATAATTTTAAGTTAGAGTAAATTCTTCCACTTACACTTAAACAATTTACACGTTAGCTTACAACGCTGTAACCATTGTACAAAACAAATGACCATCCTTAGGGTCCTTTTCATACTACAGATACATGTAGATACAGAAACTTTAATACTTCCTTAGCTTTTTCTTTTTATTAGTGAAATTGCATTGTGGATTCTTAATAAAAAAAGAATTTCGATAATAGTTTATTGCTGGTGAATTACCAACTATATCAATAGCTCTATATGCCGTATAGTTTGATGAGATGAGAGTGACTATACTAAAGAAAAATTTACCTTCTGGAGTGAAGACACAGGCAGTGTGAATTGTATATGTAGAAGAAGTCACATGAAGGTAACTAAAGAAATCAGGGGAGGAGTAGGTGGCAAGAAGATCTAGGGAAACTACATCATATAATAGTTATGATAATGACATCATTGAATGTTTATATATATGTTTTATATTATGTATACAATTAATATAATTGCATATACATGTTATATGGCCAAAAAATATAGAACTGCCTGGTTTATTTTGCAGCCTATAATCATGTTATGCAGAAAAATTGTAAGCATTAAAGACTCCAGGATTTAGTAAGGGGTCTAGAAAACAGAAAAGATTACTATATACTACGTGCTCACTCATATCAGAACAGCAACCAATTGTGTAAGACACACACTCATACACATTATACAGTAGTAGCAATGAATATTGTTAATATAATATTTTGATTGTCTTGTATGTTGTTGTTTACTTAACCCACAAGTGGCTGAACACCTAGTATGTTATATAACTTCAGAGCCTCTAGGCATCCATGAAGAGAATCATTGTATCAACGTCTATAACAAAATTTTTGAAAAGGGATTTGTTCCCTAACAATTTTTTAAAAAGTCCATATAAGACTGAATCTTAAGATAATGACAGTTGATGCAAACTTTTTAGATATTGGTTCATATATTTATAGATGTATTTATACATGTAGTCACTAATGTAGGTTTATTAGTTAATAAAAATGATTCCATGAAGCAATGATATAGAAATTAAGAAGATGATAACAATTTACAAAACAGTGAAAGCAGAGAAGATAGCAGCTATCATAGAAAGTATTGTAATAATGATAGGTTACTGCGATTATGAAAATACTTATGGTGAAGTTTACATCGATTTATTAGCTTGTCAAATGATTTATTTCCAAAAAATGAAAATGAACACATGGACGACAATGCAAAAATAAACAAAATACTATTATCGTAAATATAATAAATCAATAATTTCTACATTACAAGTATACAGCAAAGAAAATGTTCCCTAAAATTTTTATAAATACACATGCAAATTTAAATACCATTATAACAAACAGGATTATACTTTATTATTAATTCATTGTATCTGGTATATTTTTTGACATATCAATTACTAATACTTCCTACGCTCTTTCTCTTTAGCAAATATACATCACCTCAAAATTAATATTGAACACAAAAAGTAAATGAGATGCATAAGATAGAAGATCTGAACAAAGTAACTGGGACAATGACTATACATTACAGTCAACGATCATTTTTAAAAATTGAGAATTTAACTAAGTCACTTTTTCTATGAAGTTACAGTGATACATGTTTGTTAAGTGACATCAGTACTACTGTTATTAATTGTTGCATAATGTTTTACATTATAAAAATGTTTCTTGTTCACATAGTACATATAGATGCTAATTAACATATCATATTTTTACAAACTCTAACAACATATCTGAGCACAAGCAATTAGTCTGCTTAATAGGATCATTTTAGCTAACTTCATAATAAAATTAAAGTGATTATGTAACCTATCATTTTGACCCGTTTTTAAAAATTGAAGCAACCATGGACTGGATTGTATAGTCTATGGGTCTTTATATCATCACTGACTTCCACTGTAGATTAAATCCTATGAAATGACTGGTACGCATACAGTTGCAAAAAAACTCACAGTCAACAAATAACTAGTAAATAAGATCAACAACAAACCTCCACAAAATAATGACTTAAATAACAGTATTAAATGACATGTAACTACTGAACCTCACTCTCTCTTTTCTCTTTGACTGAAATACAAAAATAAAAGACTTAAATACAAGACCAACTTATGAATATTAATAAGTTACTGACTGAGGCAGGATATCACACAGCATAATTAAAAAAGTCTTCTACTGTAATTACTCACTAGCGTGTAATCAGGACAAGATCATTGATACAAATAAATCAACTTTGTAATCAGTCTAGAAAGAATGATTGCAAATACCATATTTGGAAACTTAAAACAGTATAAATTTATAGTCAGCACATTTGATCAAGCACACAGTTGTTCTGTATGTTTACAACTACATTCATACATGAAACAGTTATACTAGATAGTTTATATTGAATATTTATTTGTAGATTTAATAGCAATATAGTTAATGCCAGTTAGTTCCAAGCTTGTTTAGGACCAAAAAGCTATATCTATTTCACATTGTTCTATTTATTTATGCAAATGTCAATACCAATTTAATTTTAAATGCATATCCTAATGAAGTCTCATGTACTTAAATAGAAACGTTTAAGAGTTAGGATTAAATACATCAATAAACAATAAATTGCAGTATTAGAAGCTAATATCTGACATATAGACCAGCTATCATTAGGTAACAATGGTAGTTTGCTTTTTACTGTTCAGGTGGCCTGTTTGTTGGCTTACTGTCATAAATGTAATTCTCAGTAATAAGTAGTAAATGTAATATAGGAATGTTATTAACCACATATTTCAACCACATGTTGCTATATATGGTGCACATGACATGCAAAATTAATTAACATATATCAATTCAAAAATAAAATATGTAAGTCTCTTTAATATATTCTGATCTCCAATTGAGTTAGTACTTTTAATGGACAATGTTTACATAACAATTATTAATTTTATAACTATCACAATAATACTAAAGAAAAATTAAAGTAAAAACAACATTACATTTTAACCAAAAAATACCAAACAGTTTACATTTCTAAAAAAAACATTTATTCACTTTGAGTTTTAAAGTTCACCACATGTAATAATAGCCAAAAGTCCAGCTAAAATGAAGCACATAATGGCTGGAGCTACAATAACAGACCCAGATATAAATGATTCGCAAGGGTCGATGACGGTAACGTTGCAGGAACTGACGTTTCCGATATATGGCACTGTGCAGCATCCGACATTGGCATTGAAGTCTGTAATGTATTGTATACACGTAGAGTTAGCACTAGAACAATTAATTCTTGCCGAGTTTATTACTGGACAGGCATCTACTAGTTCATTGATAAAGCGTATGTTGCTAGAGTAGTGACGTAGGTATATAACCTCGCAAAAATCGTTGCCTTGTTTTCCACAGATCCCTCGCAGGACATAATTTATCAGGTAGTTCCTAAACTCATCTGAAATATTGAGACAGCGATAGTAATTTAAGATAGGATTAATACATTTAGCAACACAAACTTGGCTTATTGCGTTATTGAATGTCACCAACTGATCTTCAGTAAGTGCACTAGCATTAGTCTTGATTAGATTTGTAACACCACTTGATAGTAGAGTAAGATTACACTCTGGTGGGGAGTTGTTCAATATTGCTATGCAGGACTGCTGGCGAATTTGCAGTATTTCTCTTTTAACACCGTGAACAATCCTCTGGTTAACCAATTCAACTAGATTGTAGGTTAAGATCCTTGCATTGACAAGTTGAAATAAAGAAAAGATTGAAGTTAGGACAAAGAATAGGCAAAGAGATTTTGCCATGGCGATTTGTCTGTAATGAAAATGTTCGACGTTTCACATATTTATAGCATAGGTACTACACGACTGGATGTGAAACATGACTAGAATGTAATGTATGCAATAGGCTGTGACATCACTTCCTTTTGTTTATGCGCGATTTACTGAGTAGACATGATGAGTAAAATATATAATGTTTGGTATGGCCACAATGCTTCCAAATGGTTTGCTTTAAATCTAATGTGTTTCATACACTATTATATGCCTAAATGTGTATTGTGTTTTTGGTGCAGAGGTAGTTCAAATTAACTTTATAATATGTTATCATATTCTAATATTACTAGATATGTTGATGACTTCTGATTCATAGTGCTAAATCCAGTGTTTGCTGGAGAGAGATACTACTGTATTGTTACTGCTATTAATGCTGATGGTACTGAGGAAAATCTCCAATACTACACCTACTGAAGATAATAAAACCATATATAGTATATGGTAATAATTGATAGTTAATGAAATTATGTTGTTCAACAAGTAGTTGTATGGTAGTCATTAGAACGTAATCTGCAAAATAAATATTAAATTTGTAAGTTACATGGTGGTTACTATACAACATGTCACACTTATGATTTAATCACTCACTACATAATTAGTTGTTATTATTAACAATTAATACAGTTGGTGATTAAATTGTAAGTATGACAGCTATTTAGCCTCATACCCAGGCTAAACGTCTGGTAACTACTGCGCATGCCTTTTAATTTCCACAGATTTCTTGGAAAATAGTATACTCTAGGAATCCTCCGTCAACTATGACGTCAAATTCTTTTAACTTCAATGTTAGATTAATTGTGATGGCTACTTGTAATACTAACTTTTCTGCTGGTCTACTGTAAGCTCTAAAGAAGCTAGGAACCAGCTGTTAAAATCCCTCTAGAACCAGCTTTCATCTAGGTTTCTATTGATGCATCTATCCATCTAGCCACTCCATGATTCAGCTTCAATTTTTTATCAATCATTGCACACTCATTACATGATTATTTCATCATTATCTGCATAAATACTAGGTATTAGCTAAGACTTAAAAAATAATTCTAGTCTATAACTGCAATTTGTGTAAAAGATATTTTAATTTTCATATTTAGGGTGTTATTACACTTAAAGTTTAGAATTCCACAAGCAAACAAAACAAATTAGCTATGATTATAATGACTCTAGTCATATGTGATATCGTCAAATTGGTGATTGTCTACAATACATTATGAGTCATTCATTACCAGTTATCAGAAAAGATGATCAGGAGGAGACAAGGTCTTTGTCCTTTTCTTCTTTTAGTCAATAGTTTGTGTAGTTTGTACTTGTTATTATAGTATAACCTACTAATAATATGACACATGTAATATAGGAATGCTAGGCAGGAAACTATGTTCAAATTATGTTGATGCTGCTGGTATCTCTGCCTTTGTGTTGTGTTGACTCATAACTCTCAATAAAAACACTGGAGTGAGGCGAATAAGAGGTCATTGAAAGCTAATTTGTAAATCTATTTTAACTGTTCTTAAGCCTGATGTATTAGATGTAGCAGCCTGTTTTCAATTTTGTGCTGATCAGAGCTCTGCCTGCAAGACAATACTTCATTCTATCCATCAATTGTATCAGTCTAATGAGATTGAGAGTCTCCTGTTTGTAGATGCATCTAATGCATTTAATACTCTGAACAGAGGTCAAGTGCTAGCTACTCTTTATTTGTGTCCTTCACTTGGCAGATTTCTGATCAATACTTATCGTTCTGATAGTTCATTATTCATTAGGGGAGACACTATACTATCAAGAGAGGGTACCACACAAGGTGATCTTATGTCTTTGTTTGCTGTTGCTTGAATACTTTTGATAAAAATGCTAGCTAGTTTGGCTGATGTTAATTAAGCTTGGAACGCTGATGATGCTATAGGAGCAGGTTCTCTGGTTGAGCTGAGGAAGTGGTGGGACAGTATCAATCTCCATGGTAAGGCCTATAGCTACTATCCAAATGCTATCAAGACTTTCCTGCTGATCAAGGAAAATATCTTCAACAGTGTATGTGAATTGTTTGATTCTACTGGTGTTAATATTACTGTTGAAGGTGTTCATGAGTTGGGGTGTCCTATTGAGTCTGAACTTTTTTTAGTGTGCCTATATAGTGGAACATGTGGTCATCATGTGATGTAAGATAAGTGATAATATGAGGCTAGTTGTAATACATACTCTACTAATTTATTATCAGTAATATTATTGACAGTAGATTAGTATTATATACTGGTATATGGTAATATTTACTACAACAGTATATCATACTCTATTTAGTATGAACAGCTGTCAAATTATCATATAAAGTTGATATACATCATTATGTGACTAATAAGAATGTAATTTAATAGCTCATTTTGATATTGTATTCAGTAATATGAAATTAGTAAACATACTCAATGTATTAATCTGTATTTTATGTGGTTATATACATGTACATGTACATGTATATTGTGATGTGGTCTATAGTACATGTATTGGTACATGTAGTTGTGTTATTGTATCATAGTTGATACTGAGTGATAATATAATGACAGCTGCTATAATGATATAAGTTGATCATATGGAGCTCAAGTTACAAAACACCCAGATATCTCTTCATAGAAAACTGCTGAAATCAGTGGTTTTGTTTCTAAAGAGCTTAAAAAGGAGACCTACAAAAGGTCACACTTTGTAGTTGAGCTATTACCACTGTGTGTGGGTTTGTGTGTTCTACTAATGTTTAATACTACACAGAGTAGCGGTGAGGCTAGTCCAGTGAATCTTGGCTCAGCTTCTTATTCTTATCTAAGAGTAAATGTCAATATTAATAGCTAGGTTTACATTTAACTACATAAACAGTCATTTCTATAGTATATAATGTAATTAGCAATGTAAACAATTTTTGTTTTATTACCATTATGTTTATCAGTTTTTTTACTATTATAGGATGCATTCTGATGAAAGAATACAAATTATTTAAATGTAAATCAACCAATCAGTGATACACACACACACATAGGCAAATATATTTATACTGTGTAGAAATTATTCAGTTATTTTAACATCAAATTATAGCTTGCATCAGCAAATTATTATTAAATCTAGAAGTCATGTCAGTTGGTATGTTATACTATTACAAGGCAAAGAATTATACAGTGAATAATTGCCATAGTAATTGATCAATTTATATAAACTACAAATACAGTCCTAGTATAGTAATTTGCGTACTATATTCACAAAGAGAATATATAAGTACTTTAGTGTCTAAGCTAAGGAAACATAAATCATAATCTAAAATACACATACTGTGTAGACATGTATGTTTGTGACTAATTAAAGGTAATTGTTGCACATGAACACCAGTTAGTAGAGTGAATATTAGCTCACATATGATACTATAACAATAATGAATTGTATTCAATTAGCCCTCTGAAAAGCCACTGTTATATTTATAATCAGTGAATATGGAATCAGGAATTCATCTTAATTACTCGTTGTGTATTTTTTGATATGTTGACATGATATTGAATTCCATAATGAACCACCTATGTAAGTTACAAATTAGTTGTAATGTTGTAATGTGTATATTGAACATATAAAGAGCACATAGGCAGAGAGTCTAGTACATAGCTAGTGGAATATTATATTATCTCAGAATGTAGAAAAATAGAAGGTTGAATACAACTCATCATGTATATTGTTATGTTGTTACAGTCTGGTATATGAGATGGTTGTCAATCTATGGACAGGTGTTCATGTTTGACAAATTACCTTTAACTAGTCGTATACTTGCCTGCAAAGCATTACTAATTCTATGTTATGTTTTACATTTCCTTTATTAAGCTTTAGGAGTATAATCATGTCTTTTAGCCATACAGCCTTGAAATTATGACTTATGAAGAAATGATTTTGTGTGTAACATGAACAAACATATACATAAATGAATATAGGTTGTGATTACCTAAAAGTTATTTGTTGTATGCACATGATGAACATATATCAGTAGATTGGGGTGGTTCTTGGTGTAACTGGACTATTGACATCATAATAAAATGAAATGACACACAGTGATCATCATATATGATGACATCACCTAATCCTTTAACAAAACCTAACATTATTAACTCTGTGACACATGGTTATGTCATCATAGGACAAGTTGTTACATGAGTCAACTTACGCCAAGAAGTACCTGTAGATTGACTATCAGCTCACATATTATAAGCCCCAAGATTGTAATATAAGTGATGAATTGTATTCATCCTTCTGAAATGTCATGGTTATCATTATTGTCATGTTGCAAATATTGCTTTGAGCAATTCAGTGTAACTTGTAAAAGTAGATTGCTCAGTTAGATGCCGGACTATCCCATGATTTAGTAATTTCATTTTGTCATTGTTAAGGTTATGATCTGTTGATATACCTTATCATATTATATATCTCATTCTATTTTGTAAGCCACTGACTAAAGGTGTCCATATTTGTATACATGTATGATTAGTCCTAATATACAAATATAGTTAGTACGTGATGTCCTGTGATAAGGTAGATATTATTTTTGTACAGAAGCCTCAGATGGACATTCCAATTCCCATTTCCAATTTCTTCCATGCACCTTTGCGTATTAAAAAATTCCAATTAAGGACCCAGTTACGGAAGCCGCAGATGGACATTCCAATTTGTAAGACCCAATTTCAATTCCATGTAACTACCAAGTTGGTGAGTTCCAATTCCTTATTCTCTATTCCATTCTTGGCACATGTTCCATTTCTAATTTTTGTTATACTTTTCTTATTTCAAATTTCCATTTTTAACATGTGTGTTACATTTATATTCTTATAAAATGGCTAATACAGAGCTTGCTGTTTTCAGTGTCATTTCTCTGTCTCCTCTTATGAATTTATCTGAATTTTCAAGAGATGAGCTAATACACTATTTTGCTATGTGTGGACTTTCTACTGATTCAATTGAAAAAATACTGACAGGAAAATATGGTTACTCTATCACTAAGAGACATATAAGAAGGATTAGAGCCATATTAGGTGTCAGTCAAACGTGAGAAGAATCATCTCTTATGAAAATATGTGATACCATTCAGGTATAAGCAATAATATAGTTATATTACTCAAAATGTTAAAGCATTTATTTCTATTATAAGAAAGAATTACAATTTCTGGTGGATTATTGGGATATAGATGTATGTGGAACCAATTGCGTATTACTCATCAGTTAAATGTCAGAAGGTTATACCTTATATATGTCTATTGTAGCTATTACCAATTATATAATATTATAGAAATACAGTCATGGTTTTGTTACCTTTAATCAATCCGGAAGGTTCACAAGAAAGGAGTAGGCAATGATTGAAAGAAGGATATATCATAGTAAGGTAAGTAAATTGTTTGCCATATTTTCAATATAATTTATTTTTAGTGTCCAAATTTTATTCGGCACTGTGATGGCTATGATAAATTAAAGCCATTTGGTATCACTATTCACGGCTGTGTTGATGGATATGTTGCTAATATATATAAATGATTCCTTTATTTTTTAATTTTTTAACATAGGTACTCAAGAAGAATTATGTAAATGAAATGTGCAAGTACTAACAATGATCCACAAATTATTGTACAGTATTATTTAGATACAGCAAAAGCAATTAATGGTATAAGTTATGAAATAAGCTATAATATAAATTAATAACTTCCTAATAATTCAGGTCTTCGTAGAGTAGTAAGAGCTGACAGAGGGACAGAAAACTCAAAAATTTCTATTGTTCAACCAACATTAAGAAGTATTCATAATGATAGCTTGTCTGCTGAAATGAGTTTTAGATATGGTCGATCTAGCTCTAATCAGGTAAATACTTTAAATGAAACTTAAAAACATTGCTAATTATATAGAGAATTGAAGCTTGGTGGGCCTTCTTAAGATGCAGATTGACTGGTGGATCCAATTTTTCCATGTAAGGTAAATCTTGCATATAGAGGAGCTATAATTCATTATAATAAATTGCCTGGGTTAGCAAATCAATGGCTGCTTTGATAATTCTTTGGAATACACACTGTGAGTTCATAATGCTAAATACTTATTAGCAATTACTCAAACAAATTTTGTTCAATTTATAGTGAGACATCACGTTATTGCTTTGGACAAATAATTGAGAAGGAACTAAATGTTCTTGTGAATGAGTGAAATCATCACTATATATTAGAAAATGCAAATATTGTGAAACTATAGGTGGAATTCCTGAGATAGTTTATTTTTTTTACCAGAACAATATGGTGAGTGTTATATGTTTCAAGTCATAATAAATTTAAAACTTAATTATGAACCACAGACTATAAATGCACACTCAATTATGTGTTGTTACAGTATGCCAAAAATAATTTTTGACACAAATCATCCTTAGTCTTAGATGAATTTAGAGTCAGCTAGATATAATTTTAAGTTAGGAAAAATGCTTCCACTTACACTTAAACAATTTACACATTAGCTTACCACACTGTAACCATTGTACAAAACAAATTACCATCCACCTTAGGGTGCTTCTTATACTACCGATACATGTAGATACAGAAACTTTAATACTTCCTTAGCTTTTTCTTTTTATTAGTGAAATTGCAATAGTTTATTGCTGGTGAATTACCAACTATATCAATTAGTCTGTATACCATATAGTTTGTTGAGATGAGAATGATTATAGTAAAGAAAAATTTACCTTCTGGAGTGAAGACACAGACAGTGTGAATTGTATATGTAGAAGAAGTCACATGAAGGTAACCAAAGTGATCTGGGGAGAAGTAGGTGGGGAGAAGATCTCGGGAAACTAGATCATGTAATAGTTATGATAATGACATCATTGAATGTTTATATATATGTTTTATATTATGTATACAATTAATATAATTGTATATACATGTTATATGGCCAAAAGTATAGAACTGCCTGGTTTATTTTGCAGCCTATAATCATGTTATGCATAAAAATTGTAAGCATTAAGGACTCCAGGGTTTTAGTAAGGGTCTAGAGAACAGAAAGATTACTATATACTACGTGTTCACTCATATCAGAACAGTAACCAACTGTGCAAGACACACATACATACACATTATACAGTAGTAGCAATGAATATTGTTAATTTAATATTTTGATTGTCTTGTATGTGGGTTTTTACTTAACCCACAAGTGGCTGAACACCTAGTATGTTATATAACTTCAGAGCCTCTAGGATGCCATCAAGAGCTTCTTTGTATCAACATCTATAACAAAATTTTTGAGAAGGGATTTGTTCCCTAACAATTTTTTAAAAAGTCCAGGTAAGATAATGACAGTTAATGTAAACTTTTTAGGTAATAGTTCATACATTTTATAGATGTATATATATACATGTAGTCACTAATGTAGGTTTATTAGTTAATAAAAATAATTCCATGAAGCAATGATATAGAAATTAAGAAGATGATAACAATTTACAAAGCGGTGAAGATAGCAGCTATCATAGAAAGGTTACTGCCATTATGAAAATACTTATAGTGAAGTTTACATCAATTTATTAGCTTGTCAAATGATTTATTTCCAAAAAATGAAAATGAACACATGGACGACAATGCAAAAAATAAACAAAATACTATTGTAAATATAACAAACTGATAATTTCTTCACTACAAGTATACATCAAAGAAAATGTTCCCTAAAATTTTTATAAATACACATGCAAATTTAATACCATTATAACAAACAGGATTATACTTTATTATTAATTCATTGTATCTGGTATATTTTTTTGACATATCAATTACTAATACTTCCTACGATCTTTCTCTTTAGCAAATATACATCACCTCAAAATTAATATTGAACACAAAAACCAAATGAGATGCATAAGATAGAAGATCTGAACAAAGTAACTGGGACAATGACTATACATTACAGTCAACGATCATTTTTAAAAATTGAGAATTTAACTAAGTCACTTTTTCTATGAAGTTACAGTGATACATGTTTGTTAAGTGACATTAGTACTACTGTTATTAATTGTTGCATAATGTTTTACATTATAAAAATGTTTCTTGTTCACATAGTACATGTACATGCTAATTAACATATCATATTTTTACAAACTCTAACAACATATCTGAGCACAAGCAATTAGTCTGCTTAAAAGGATCATTTTAGTGAACTTCATAATAAAATTAAAGTGATTATGTTACCTATCATTTTGACTCATTTTTAAAAATTGAAGCAACCATGGACTGGATTGTATAGTCCATGAGTCTTTATATCATCACTGACTTCCACTGTAGATTAAATCCTATGAAATGACTGGTACGCACACAGTCGCAAAAAAACTCACAGTCAACAAATAACTAGTAAATAAGATCAACAACAAAACTCCACAAAATAGTGACTCAAATAACAGTATTAAATGACATGTAACTACTGAACCTCACTCTCTCTTTTCTCTTTGACTGAAATACAAAAATAAAAGACTTAAATACAAGACCAACTTATGAATATTAATAAGTTACTGACTGAGGCAGGATATCACACAGCATAATTGAAAAAAGTCTTTCTACTGTAATTACTCACTAGCGTGTAATCAGGACAAGATGATTGATACAAACTGATCAACTTTGTAATCAGTCTAGAAAGAATGATTGCAAATACCATATTTGGAAACTTAAAACAGTATAAATTTATAGTCAGCACATGTGATCATGCACACAGTTGTTCTGTATGTTTACACCTACATTCATACATGAGACAGTTATACTAGATAGTTTATATTGAATATTTACTTGTAGATTTAATAGCAATATAGTTAATGCCAGTTAGTTCCAAGCTTGTTTAGGACCAAAAAGCTATATTAATTTCACATTGTTCTGTTTATTTATGCAAATGTCAATACCAATTTAATTTTAAATGCATATCCTAATGAAGTCTCGTGTACTTGAATAGGAACGTTTAGGAGTTAGGATTAAATGCATCAATAAACAATAATAAATTGCAGTATTAGTAGCTAATATCTGACATATAGACCAGCTATCATTAGGTAACAATGGTAGTTTGCTTTTTACTGTTCAGGTGGCCTGTTTGTTGGCTTACTGTCATAAATGTAATTCTCAGTAATAAGTAGTAAATGTAATATAGGAATGTTATTAACCACATATTTCAACCACATGTTGCTATATATGGTGCACATGACATGCAAAATTAAGCAACATATATCAATTCAAAAATAAAATATGTAAGTCTCTTGAATATATTCTGATCTCCAATTGAGTTAGTACTTTTAATGGACAATGTTTACATAACAATTATTAATTATAACTATCACAATAATACTAAAGAAAAAATCAAGTAAAAACAACATTACATTCTAACCAAAAAATACCAAACAGTTTACATTTCTAAAAAAACATTTATTCACTTTGAGTTTTAAAGTTCACCACATGTAATAATAGCCAAAAGTCCAGCTAAAATGAAGCACATAATGGCTGGAGCTACAATAATAGACCCAGAGATTGCTGATTCGCAAGGATCGATGACGGTAACGTTGCAGGAACTGACGTTTCCGATATATGGCACTGTGCAGCATCCGACATTGGCATTGAAGTCTGTAAGATATTGTATACACGTAGAGTTAGCACTAGAACAATCAATTCTTGCCGAGTTTATTACTGGACAGGCATCTACTAGTTCATTGATAAAGCGTATGTTGCTAGAGTAGTGACGTAGGTATATAACCTCGCAAAACTCGTTGCCTTGTTTTCCACAGATCCCTCGCAGGACATAATTTATCAGGTAGTTCCTAAACTCATCTGAAATATTTAGACAGCGATAGTAATTTAAGATCGGATTAATACATTTAGCAACACAAACTTGGCTTATTGCGTTATTGAATGTTACCAACTGATCTTCAGTAAGTGCACTAGCATTAGTCTTGATTAGATTTGTAACACCACTTGATAGTAGAGTAAGATTACACTCTGGTGGGGAGTTGTTCAATATTGCTATGCAGGACTGCTGGCGAATTTGCAGTATTTCTCTTTTAACACCGTGAACAATCCTCTGGTTAACCAATTCAACTAGATTGTAGGTTAAGATCCTTGCATTGACAAGTTGAAATAAAGAAAAGATTGAAGTTAGGACAAAGAATAGGCAAAGAGATTTTGCCATGGCGATTTGTCTGTAATGAAAATGTTCGACGTTTCACATATTTATAGCATAGGTACTACACGACTGGATGTGAAACATGACTAGAATGTAATGTATGCAATAGGCTGTGACATCACTTCCTTTTGTTTATGCGCGATTTAGTGAGTAGACATGATGAGTAAAATATATAATGTTTGGTATGGCCACAATGCTTCCAAATGGTTAGCTTTAAATCTAATGTGTTTCATACACTATTATATGCCTAAATGTGTATTGTGTTTTTGGTGCAGAGGTAGTTCAAATTAACTTTATAATATGTTATCATATTCTAATATTACTAGATATGTTGATGACTTCTGATTCATAGTGCTAAGTCCAGTGTTTGCTGGAGAGAGATACTACTGTAGTGTTACATGTCACACTTATGATTTAATCACTCACTACATAATTAGTTGTTATTATTAACCAATTAATACAGTGAGTGATTAAATTGTAAGTATGACAACTATTTAGCCTCATACCCAGGCTAAACGTCTGGTAACTACGGTACTGCGCATGCGATTAATTTCCACAGATTTCTTGGAAAATAGTATACTCTAGGAATCCTCCGTCAACTATGACGTCAATTTCCTTTAACTTCAATGTTAGATTAATTGTGATGGCTAGTTGTAGTACTGATAGAAACGTTTCTGCTGGTCTACTGTAAGCTCTAAAGAAGCTAGGAACCAGCTGTTTGAATGCCTCTAAGTCTGCAAGATATTTCTCTAGAGAGACAATTCGAAGTTTGCACTTAATACAAATATATAAAGAGAGACCATGATCTCTCGAAATGATGGCATCAAGCAAAGAAGTTATTCGAGAAACCCAGTTGTTTTGCATCCCAACAGCACTGAACAAGTTTGTTGCTCTTTTGGCTTCCACTAAATCACTGCATAGCCGACAAACTCGACTAGCCGTGCTAAAACTCGTGTAGTGAATGTAACGTAACGTCATCATTATAAACCTAGCCCATCGATTCGTCATTTAATTAAAAAGTAGTAATTATGATGTCAACATGTTTCAATAATTACGCGCATGCGCAAGCAATAGTCACCAGGCGTTCTACTCTTTACTAGAACGCCTGGGTACGAGGCTAGACAACTATTGTGTATATCAACCACACACGTAAATTTCAAGATGGTTAACACAGTTTAATTTGATTGCATTTGTTGTATTACTAAGATTATGGGTGCTTCTTGGTGTAATGTGACTGATGATTTAACAATATGTCCTATAATGACATCATTATGTGTCATAGAGTTAATAATGTTAAGTCTGGTTTAGGGTTTAGGTGATGTCATCAATATGATGACATCACTAGTGTCATTTCGTTACATGATGTCATCAGAGTCAAGTTACAAACCACCCAGATATCTCTTCATAGAAAACTGCTGAAATCAGTGGTTTTGTTTTAAAGAGTTGAAAACAAAACCTACAAAAGGTCACACTTTGTAGTTGAGCTATTACCACTGTGTGTGGGTTTGTGTGTTCTACTAATGTTTAATACTACACAGAGTAGTGGTGAGGTTAGTCCAGTGAATCTTGGCTCAGCTTCTTATTCTTATCTAAGAGTAAATGTCAATATTCATAGCTAGGTTTACATTTAACTACATAAACAGTCATTTCTATAGTATATAATATAATTAGCAATGTAAACACTTTTTTGTTTTATTACCATTATGTTTATCAGTTTTTTTACTATTATAGGATGCATTCTGATGAAAAAATACAAATTATTTAAATGTAAATCAACCAATCAGTGATACACACACACACATAGGCAAATATATTTATACTGTGTAGAAATTATTCAGTTATTTTAACATCAAATTATAGCTTGCATCAGTAAATTATTATTTAATCCAGAAGTCATGTCAGTTGGTATGTTATACTATTACAAGGCAAAGAGTTATACAGTGAATAATTGCCATAGTAATTGATCAATTTATATAAACTACAAATACAGTCCTAGTATAGTAATTTGCATACTATATTCACAAAGAGAATATATAAGTATATTACTGTCTAACCTAAGGAAACATGTACTATAATTTAAAATACACAAACTGTGTAGACATGTATGTATATGACTAATTAAAGGTAATTGTTCCACATGAACACCAGTTAGTAGAGTGAATATTAGCTCACATACGATACTATAACAATAATGAATTTTATTCAATTAGCCCTCTGAAAAGCCACTGTTTTATTTATAATCAGTGAATATGGATTCCAGAATTCATCTTAATTACTTGTTGTGTATTTTTTGATATGTTGACATGATATTGAATTCCATAATGAACCACCTATGTAAGCTACAAATTAGTTGTAATGTTGTAATGTGTATATTGAACATATAAAGAGCACATAGGCAGAGAGTCTAGTACATAGCTAGTGGAATATTATATTATCTCAGAATGTAGAAAAATAGAAGGTTGAATACAACTCATCATATATATTGTTATGTTGAGCTGATTGCCAATTTATTGACAGGTGTTCATGTTTAACAAATTATCTTTAACTAGTCACATACTTGCCTGTAAAGCATTACTAATTCTATGTTATGTTTTACATTTCCTTTATTAAGCTTTAGGAGTACAATCATGTTTTTCTGCCATACAGCCTTGTACTTGTGACTTATGAAGAAATGATTTTCTGTGTAAATCAGACAGGTCAACCATATACATAAATGAATATAGGTTGTGATTACCTAAAAGTAATTTGTTGTATGCACATGATGAACATATATCTGTAGATTGGGGTGGTTCTTGTTGTAACTTGACTATGATGATGTCATAATGAAATGACACATATTGATGACACACCTTACCCTTACCCTAAGGTAGATATTTTTTTTGGGACCAAGTACATTCGTATTTCCACTTTTCTTCGTTTTATAATATTGTTTTATACGATTGCCAATAAAATAAACCCCGTATTGCTACCGCCTACGCATGTAGGAACAAGAATATTACTTTTACGGCGAGCGCTTTGAATTGGGCGTGACCGATCGAAGCTTCCGAGTACTGTTACATCATAAAACGTCTTTGAGTAGTTCTACAGCTTCTAACAGCTCTTCAGTCTTCAAATATAGTAATAATCTAATCATATAAGAACAGCTGTACCATTAAAATAATCTCAGAATGATTTTACAACTATATTCTTGTAGATAAAATTATATTTATAACTACACTATTCCTTAGTGAACCACTAAGACCATAACTTAGCACTATGTACTTTAATAATAAATGCTCCTTCCTACATTTAATGTTATTTTATAGTGAATGCAAAAGCGGAGATAGTACTTTAAATGGTATCCTCACATCATCAAACTTATCAATTTCATTTTAGTCACATTTTGTTTATAACTGCTTATAAAGAGAAAATAAAAGAAAAGTTATGTCTAAACAATGTAAAGACACTCTAGATCTATAAGGTGTAATATGAACTAATGTTGATCACTCTAGCAACCTAATGCACAACAAAGTGATTTCATTGATTTCTTTTTTTTATAAATTGGCACCTAAATTTGACACTTACCATCTTTTGTGCATCTTTACCGTCTCTGGCTACTTAAAACGCTCGTTAATTTGGTTTAGTTTGTGTATGACACCACATACCTGATTTTAGATCTATGTGAGCAGATTTTGATTCATGTACCATGCATTCAGAAGTTTTATTCTATTCTCCACATTAACCTATTTTACCTCTACAACCTGAATAAATATAAAAATGACTATCTGTGTATAGTTAATTGAAAATGGTTATACATCTCCAGGTAGCAGTGAGTCTTACACTTGACACATCATCATGTCAACTACATCTATCTTGGCACAAAAATGAACTATCTTGGCATATATGGTCGTACTTCTAACAGAGTGTAGGTAATGAGCACATGATATTTCACTCATCACAGCTATAGCAATCTTTAGATAATAATTTATATAATTATTATAAATCATTACTGTATTATATATAACTGCATATGATTGATTGGTTGTTTTAACCAATATATGAATATACAAATTGTGTGTATATAGCAAATTATTTGGTGCAAACTAAAAGTAAAGCTTGTATAGTTTCATTCCTGACGTACTATCAGATTGACTAAACTGTCAATCTGATAGTACAATAGAAATGAAAACAGTATCATCTTTACCTTCAATTTCCATCACATAATTTGCTACATACATGCAATCTATTTATCATATATTGGTTATACCAATAACAATATCTTACATTGAATATGTCTGTGCCTAATTATGCATGTCTATTATTATTATACATGTGTATTATTATTGTGTATATGATATATATGACATAAATGATCATCCACCTTAGGGTGCTTCTCTTACAGATACATGTAGATAGAGAAACTTTAATACTTCCTTAGTTTTTTCTTTTTATTAGTGAAATTGCAATGTGGATTCACATTGAAAAGAGAATTTTGATAATAGTTTATTGCTGGTGAATTACCAGCTATATCAATAGCTCTATATATCATATAGTTAGTTGAGATGAGAGTGACTATACTAAAGAAAGATTTACCTTCTGGAGTGAAGACACAGAGAGTGTGAATTGTATATGTAAAACAAGTCATATGAAGGTAACCAAAGTGATCAGGGGAGAAGTAGGTGGCAATAAGATCTAGTGAAACTACATCATGTAATAGTTATGATAATGACATCATTGAATGTTTATATATGTGTTTTATATTATGTATACAATTAATATAATTATCTATACATGTTATATGGTCAAAAAGTATAGAACTGCCTGGTTTATTTTGCAGCCTATAATCATGTTATGCAGAAAAATTGTAAGCATTAAGGACTCCAGGGTTTTAGTAAGGGGTCTAGAAAACAGAAAAGATTATACTATATATACTATATACTACATACTAATGACATGAGAACAAAAGGATCACCTCATAAGAAAAGAGAAAGTGACAAAAGAAGTTACTCTTGTATAACTCCCTCTGAAATAGATCAACTGCATCATATTTTTTATTATAAAGATAATTAATAGCATATGCTCATTAATGTTTTAAGTTAGTTCTAATTATTGAGATGATATAATGTGCTTACAGGGAAATTAATTATAACCTGTCTAATGAAGCCATATGTTTATGAGTTTGTGTGATCAACTAGGAATCTACTTTGGAATTA
Organism: Xestospongia muta; assembly: GCA_963693285.1. Lineage (NCBI taxonomy): Eukaryota > Metazoa > Porifera > Demospongiae > Haplosclerida > Petrosiidae > Xestospongia > Xestospongia muta. The sequence goes on from OY848917.1 coordinate 23,500,763, forward strand.
AGTTGAAGCATCGTTGGTACAATTATTAGTTTTAGTCAAGAGCCTTAATAAATTTATTATTGTAAGTTTGCAGAGCAGAAGTTATAGACCACTGACTGCCTGCATCAATGGTTTTCCACACTGCTTTTATGACTTCATAAAAAGGATTCACTAAAGGATTAGACTCAGACAATTGAAATAATGAATTTAGAGATCATGTGGGGTTTTGATTTTTTCAATATTTTTATTCTTTTGAGGTGGGATGACTAGAACAAAGTATGATTGAGGATTGTAGAAATTGTAAATGATCATGAGGCTTGATAAAGGGTTAAAACAGGTAGGCAAAGACATATGCTTTGTTATAGAAAGGTCCATAAATTCCTAAAGCAATAATTTTGTTTTGTATAACAACACAAGTGTAGTGGATAATAGATTTCAAGCAGATTTAATATTTAGAACTATACATATGTATTATACATAATTAAATAAATTATCTTGATAATGTCAGAGTAAATATTAGGTGTTATATTAAAATTATATTTATCTACTTTTCATTTGATGACCAACCAACACTGTCATGATATTATGGATCTTTTAATTACCAAGCTATCTCATTGAGCTGTAGTTTGACTGCAACTTAGCATTACTTCTTTACAATTTAAACCTTAATTATTTTAGTTTCAATGTATTTATATATATATATATATATATAATCTAATATAGGGACATGATATTACTTATAAATCCAAAAAAACAAATTTCTTTGGAATATAGAAAATGATGAATTTGCTGCAAATATATATTTCAATAAAATCGCTATTAAAAATAAACAATATTTATTTGTAATAATCCAAGGTTTTTCCTCTAGAATGAGCCCAAATAATGTCACATTTGTCTTTCCCTTTGCTCAGAATATCTTCCAATATGATCTAGCACAAGTAAATATTCATTCATTGGTTGAAGTTGATACAAATATTTACCTATGAATTATAATAGAATGTCATTTATAATGAGCATGAAAAAACTAAGATTACTAGCCTTCCAAAAGCAAAATAGTACGGTAAATCTAGTTTCCTTTTAGACATAAGAAAGAACAACAGGTAGCCTGCTAACAAAGGATCAGAAGCTTCAATTGGGCTGGATTTCTCTAGCATAGCATGAGCCTAAGAATTACCAAGGTCAAAATTATTTGAACAAAGAACACAATCACTAAAATCTATGAAGCCATTAATTTCAAACTCTTCATTGCTCTTAGTAACAATTATATTCCAAACATCAATATCATTATGAATCACAACTATGTTGCAGGGTGAGTATTTCTGATTCAATATGCTCCTCAAAGCTATCGAAAGTTTTTGTGATAAAATGCAATTTATCAGGATCTATTAAGACCTTGGGAACTCCTTCATGCAATGTAAGTAGATGTTTTAAGTCTCAGTAATAGTGTTTCTCAGATTTTATATCAGGATGAGAAAAATCCTAAGAAACAGACATTCAGTTTTGGTTTATATTATTTTCATACTAATATACATGTAACTCTGTATACAACATGCCAATGTATCCTCCAAGTTTAAACATCAGTCGTGGGGTTTGAGGAACATAATGCAGTATCTTTCCTGGAATGTATATTAAAATACGAAGGGAGAATTGAGCATGTCCAGCGACAGGATTATTATAAGCAGGAATAGATCCATCTTCATCAAGAGACTTATAGTTCAACAAAGTCTGCTTTTTTCAGCGTAATTATTTCTGACCCTTGTAATGAAGGAATAGGAAAAGGTAGATTAAAACCATTGGTATATAAGAACTTGTTTATTTTCGTTAATAAATCAACATAGTCTAATTTTGCTGAATCCTGCTGATTCAAGATCTTTAATACATACTCTTTATCAGACGTTACATGTATCTTTTGTTTTGAGGTAAGAGACAATGAAGTACTTCTTGAAGAAGACAAATCACAACAAAGTAGTAGTTATGATCATTATAGCTAACTAATTCCTTAATGGAATCTTCTACAATGTGTTTAAACGGGAAAAATTCTTTGATGAGACAGACAATAGTCTGTATAATGAAGTTTTGAGAGTTTATCCTACAATAATAATAAAATAAACACTAACAGAGATTTATAAAAAACATACACTCTACGGATCTTTAAATATTTAAAAAATTTATAAAATATTAAAATACACACAGAAATTATGTATAAATAATGTTAGAGATTTATAAAACTCTCAAAAATATATAAGTGACCCAAGGTGTTTTATACTATCAAAAAAACAATGTTAGTAATCTACGTATACTGTCGTTAAATTTAAATACATCAAAGGATATACAAATACTGCTAAGGATTTACAAATACGGTTTGTAATTTATAAATAGTGCAGACATTTATAAATTGCTATATAAATACAGTACTATTTTCTAACATTTACAAGAGGGTTAAGAACACTTAAGAACACTCTCTCAGCTATGTAGCCATTCTTTCTATCACTCCTTTCTTTATTCATCCATCCAACCATACATGTGTTCATGCCATTTGTCCATTCATCTAGGTTTCTATTGATGCATCTATCCATTTAGCCACTCTATGATTCAGCTTCAATTTTTCATCAATCATTGCACACTCATCACATGATTATTTCATCATTATCTGCATAAATACTAAGTAGCTAAGACTTAAAAAAATAATTCTAGTCTATAACTGCAATTTGTGTATTAATAGTCGCATTCTTTTTTTTGGTGTTAGAATTGGACTTATATCATCTTGATGAAAGTATGGTATAACAAAGACTTTAGTTGAAATGAAAAAATGCTGTTTTAATGTATGTGGTCATGTCAGAGTGTATATGAAGTGCACATGTGATACATGTATGTATATACAGACTACAGACAAGTTGTTTAATATAGTAGATGTTTAAATGTGTATTAAAAGTGCGTATCTTTAATGTACATGCACATACATGTAAAAGATATTTAAAGTTTCATATTTAGAGTGTTATTAAATTAAAAATTAGAATTCCACAACCAAATGAAACAAATTAGTTATGTTAGTCAGGAAACAATGTTCGAACTATGTTCATGCTGCTGGTATCTCTGCCTTGTGTTGTGTTGACTCATAGTTCTAAATAAAAACACTGGAGTGAGGCCAATAGGTATTAGAGAGGTCTATTGAAGGCTAATTGGTAAAGCTTTTTTAACTATTCTTAAGCCTGATGTATTAAATGTAACAGCCTGTTTTCAATTGTGTGCAATAGCAAGGCAATAGTTCATTCTATCAATCAATTTTATCAATCTAGTGTGATTGAGAATCTCCTGTTTGTAGATGCATCTAATGCATTCAATGCTTTGAACAGAGGCCTAGTGCTTGCTACTCTTTATTTGTATCCTTCACTTGGCAGAGTTCAGATCAATGCATATTGTTCTGATAGTTCATTATTCATTAGGGGAGACACTATACTATCAAGAGAGGATACCATGCAAGGTGATCCTATGTCTATGTTTGCTGTTGCTTGAATACCTTTGATAAAAATGCTAGCTAGTTCGGCTGATGTTAATTAAGTTTGCAACGCCGATGATGCTATAGGAGCAGGTTCTCTGGTTGAGCTGAGAAAGTGATGGGACAGCATTAGGGCCTACAGCTACTATCCAAATGCTATCAAGACTTTCCTGCTGATCATGGAAAATATCTTCAATAGTGCCTGTGAATTGTTTGATTCTACTAGTGTTAATATTACTGTTGAAGGTGTTTATGTGTTGGGGTGTCCTGTTGAGTCTGAATATTTTGTCAATGAGCAGATTGAAGCCTAGGTGAACAGTTGGTGTAAAGATGTCAGGATGTTAGCTGAAATTGCCAAGACACAACCTCAAGCTGTATATAGATCATTTGTTCACAGTGTGTTTGGGAGGTAGACATACTTCTTCCGTACATGCCTGTTAGAAGAGAGTCAGCTTTCCAAGGTAGAAGATACACTTAGCAATAATTTTATATCATTGCTAACAATCAGAGATTAGGTGAATGACTTAGACTGGGAATGGCTTGCCCTTCCTTCTTGTTATGGGGGGATGGGTCACACCTTCCCATTTACATTCTCTTAAACTCAGTTCTCATCCTCACTTACGATAACTGAACCAATGTGGAGCTCCTGTTAAACATGAGTGACACTCTACCAACTGAAGTGATGGAGAGAATGTTGGAATTAAAGAAGGAGTATTGGAGGTTTAGAGACTGTGATAACAAGAATTTGGCCGCATCTGTGCAATTGGTTTACTTCCTGATTGTTTGAGGCTTTTTGAAGCAGCAAATGAGAGAGGAGCTTCAGTATGGCTGTCCGCACTACCACTAAAAGAGCACAATTTTGACCTCCACAACGGGTCATTCCGGGATCCAATCTGTCTTCAGTAGGCTTGTGACATCCTCAACTGTCAGTGTCCTGTGTATGTGGGAACTCTTTCACAGTTGATCACTCTCTTATTTGTCCTTATGGCGGGTTCCATACACTGAGACACAATGACCTGTGGGATCCTATTGCTAATCTTTTGAAGGAGGTTTGTCCCAATGTCTGTCAACAGTCCCCTTTACAACCACTATCGGGAGAGTCACAGGACTGCCTCTACTGATGATGGTGTCAGATTGGATGTTGCCGCAAAAGACTTCAAGGGATACCCTAGTCAGAGAGTCTACATTGACGTCAGACTTTTTAACCCTCTATCTCAACCTTACCAGGGCCATTCTCTTCAAGTGTGTTACAAGAGAAATGAGGAGGACAAGAAACGTAAATGTGACTAGCGAGTTAAAGAAATCAAAAACAGGAGTTATTCTCCTCTTATCTTTTCAATAACGGGAAGTATGAGACCCGTTGACACTCAATTTTTAAAAAGAGTATTTTCCTTTCTATCAGAGACCTTTCTCAAACCTTACAGTACACTTATGACTTTCATGAATTTTATACACTGTTGACTCTCATTCTCTCTTCTCTGTTCTACCATTCGTTGCCTAAGAGGATCTTGCTCATTTGTGCCCCATTGAAACGCCAATCAATGACATAGACAGGGCGGTCTTGGATGGACATTTATAGTCTTTCTATGACTTTTAAATTAACGTCACATAGTAGTTGATCAATTTACATAAATTACAAATACAGTCCTACTATATTAATATACACAAAGAGCATATATAGGCATATTAGAGTCTAAGCTAAGGAAACATGAATCATAATCTAAAATAAGTGCACTGTGTAGACATGTATGTATGTGACTAATTGAAGGTAGTTGTTGCACATGAACACCAGTCAGTAGACTGAATATTAGCTCACATACGATACTTTAACAATAATGAACTGTATTCAATTAACCCTCTGAAAAGCCACTGCTATATTTAAGATTGCTGAATATGGAATCCACAATTCTTCCTAATTACTCATTATAATTATAGTTTTGATATTTACAATGATTTTGAATTCCATATTATTCCACCTATATTAGCTGCGAATTAGTTGTGATATTGTTGTTACAGTCTGGTATGTGAACTAATTGTCAATCTACTCACATGTGTTAATGTTATTACCTTATGTATCACATACATGCCTGCAAAATATTACTAATTCTATGTTATGATTTATGTTTTCTTTAACCTTTATGGGCATAATATTTTTCAGCCATACAGCCATGAAATTGTGACTTAAAAATAAATGAATTTGTGTGTAAATCAGCCAGGACAAACATATACATAAATGAGTACAGGTCACGACTACCTAAACGTAATTTGATGTGTGCACATGAACATATGTCATTAGATTGTTCATATGTATTATTTATACATCTCCAGGTATAGTAGTGAGTCTTAGATTTGGCACATTATCATGTCAACTACATCTACGTTGCTACTGTGGCACTAAAATTAACTATATATCATGGCATATATGGTCTTAATTTCCAGCAGAGTGTAGGTAATGTGTACAAATGCTTCAATGAAAGATATTCCACAATAATTTTAATTACCAACAGCAAAAAACTATTTAAATTGGAGCCACCAGGCTTACACAGAAGTTTGATGCCTCCATAAAAAAAGTCGAAGAGCTTGGTATGGTCTTCTAGACGTTCTAATACATTTGTAGTGTTTGATACTCCTATGTCCATAAAAAAATGGTGAAGAGGCTGTTGTTAGGTTTTGAGTCTTGCTACTAATGGAGTCATGCTGTTCATCTTTCTTTTGAAGGTAAACTTCTCCTCTAATACTTCTTCTGTTTGAACTTCATCATGTCTTTCTCTCTCCTGTAGTTTTTCCTGCTCTTGCTCCACTAAATCAAACTCCTCCCATGGAAAGAAACGACAGTAGCAAGAAAGTAAATATTGCAACTCCTTGGCAAGTTTATTTTTGTATATAAATATGCTTGCTTATTATTTTTTTAGTAATGACAGTTTGTCATCTTAGTAGTATATGTAGTAAAACAACATTATAGAGATAGCCAGAGCAGCATTATAAGTAATCATCATCAAGGAATTGTGTTAGTGTTATAGTATATTAATTAAGGCATTGTGTGAATTCTTTAACTCTAGTTGGATGTCCTGTTTACTATACGGTCATACATCAAACACTTATTAGTATTATTAGTATGTACATGTTCTATCAAAAGGTATAGATGATACTGACTAGGTTATATTAATTATTGATATTTGTATGTATATACCCAAAGAAAGAGCCAGATGGAGGACAACATCCATACATATCATAAATTGGTGATCATCTACGATACATAATGAGACATTCATTACCAGTGATCAAAATAGATGATCAGGAGGAGAAAATGTCTTTGTCCTTTTCATATTTTATTCAATAGTTTGTGTAGTTTGTACTTGTTATTATTGTATAACCTACAATGATATTATAGTATAACGTCATGACACGTGTAATATAGGAATGTTATTAGCCACATATTTCGACTACATGTTGCTATATATGGTGCACATGACATACAACATGTAGTTGAAATATGTGGTTAATAACATTTCTATATTACATGTGTCATGACGTCAACATTAACTTCAATGAATTCAAAAATAAAATATATAAGTCTCTATAATATGTTCTGATCTCCAAATGAGTCAGTGCTTTTAATAGACAGTGTTTACATAACAATTATTAATTTTATAACTATCACAATAATACTAAAGAAAAAATCAAGTAAAGTGAACAATAAATTTTAGCTAAAAATATCAAACTGTTTACATTCCTACAAAACATTTATTCCTTTTCTGTATGATAGTTTTAAAGTTCACCATATTTATAAAATTGCCAAAAGTCCAGCTAAAATGAAGCACATAATGGCTGGAGCTACAATACTAGACCCAGAGATTGCTGATTCGCAAGGATCGATGACGGTAACGTTGCAGGAACTGACGTTTCCCAAATATGGTACTGTGCAGCATCCGGCATTGGCATTGAAGTCTGTAATGTATTGTATACACGTAGAGTTAGCACTAGAACAATCAATTCTTGCCGAGTTTATTTTTGGACAGGCATCTACTAGTTCATTGATAAAGCGTATGCTGCTAGAGTAGCGACGTAGGTATATAACCTCGCAAAACTCGTCGCCTTGTTTTCCACAAATCCCTCGCAGGACATAATTTATCAGGTAGTTCCTAAACTCATCCGAAATATTTAGACAGCGATAGTAATTTAAGATCGGATTAACACATTTAGCAACACAAACTTGGCTTATTGCGTTATTGAATGTTACCAAATGATCTTCATTAAGTGCACTAGCATTAGTCTTGATTAGATTTGTAACACCACTTGATAGTAGAGTAAGATTACACTCTGGTGGGGAGTTGTTCAATATTGCTCTGCATGACTGCTGGCGAACGTGCAGTATTTCTCTTTTAACACCGTGAACAATCCTCTCGTTAACCATATCAACTAGATTATAGGTAAAGATTCTTCCATTGACAAGTTGAAATAAAGAAAACACTGAAGTTAGGAGAAAGAATAGGCAAAGAGATTTTGCCATGGCGATTTGTCTGTAATGAAAATGCTCGACGTTTCGAATATTTATAGCATGGGTTCTACACGACTGGATGTGAAACATGACCGGATGCTAACATAAGCAATGGGCTATGACATCATTTCCTTTTGTTTATACGCGATTTACTGAGTAGACATGATTTGTAAAAGGTAAATTTATATTTGCTCCTAGTAATATAGCTGTAAATATACTTTCATTTTTAATATATTGCCATATGAAAATATAAATATATATAGTGATGTTTACTTCAATGCATTAGCTTTAATAAATGATTTACTTCCTAAAAATGAAAATGAACACATGGATGACAATTCAAAAAAAAATACTCTCTCGAATATAACATACTGATAATTTCTATATAAGTATACAGCAATGAAAATGTTCTCTAATTTTTTTTAAAATACACATGTAAATTTAAATACCTTAACTGTAGAATTGTTATAGAAAGCCTTAACAATGTAACTGGGACAATGACTATATATTATATTTTTAAAAAATTGAGAATTTGACTAAGTCACTTTTTCTATGAAGTTAAAGTGATACATCCTTGTTGAGTGACATTAGTACTACTGTTATTAGTTGTTGCATAATTTTTACATTATAAAAATGTCTTTTGTTCAAATAGCAAATGTATATGTTAATTAACATATTTATATACAAACTCTAACAGTATATCTGAGCACAAGCAATTAGTCAGCTTAAAAAGGACAATTTTAGCTAACTTCATAAAAAATTAAAGTGATTGTGTTACCTATCAGTTTGTCTTATTTTTAAGATTGAAGCAACCATGGATTGGATAGTCATGCGTCCTTATATCACCACTATGACTTCAACTGTGGATAAATTCCATTGTGCCTACATGAATAAAGAAGCTTATTCTTAGCACAAAAAGTCTCAGAGACACTAAAGACTAAGATCTGGAATTTGGGCATGATAAAACGTTAGACGTGGTCTGACTTATGTACATCAAAGCACTTAAGCATGAAGCTTTGAAACACTAAGCTTAACAACCCAAAGGTATGCTAGATGGTATAGACAATTCTGTTCATCTGATGTACTAATATAGATTGTCTGGGAATGAGATTGCATTTACTACAGCTATCAATCCAATTATTAGTTGATGCCTTTTTTAACTACTGATTGATGTTTAAAGTTTATTAAGAAATTCCTTTTCATGTTGTGTGTCTATGAAATAGAAATAAATGGCCATAAGTTTGTTTAGATGAAGATCATTACAAGAGCTTATATTTATGATGTTGAGAAAAAGCTGGAATCCACTTAATGTGGTACATGTATGTATATGCAGAGTATAAACAAGTTGATTAATATAGTAGATTTTTTACATATGTGTTAAAATTCATTATATTACTATTACACTTAAAGTTTAGAATTTCACAACTAAACAAAAAACTTTCAACTGCGCATGCTTGGATATTATATATGGTGTACATGACAAAATTGCAAGAAGTGGTGGTCGTATACATGAAGATATAACCAACTATATTAAAGCTCCTCCTGTTAAAAGATGCCAAATAAAGTCAACATAAGTGAAGACAGAGGTTTTTGTACAGAAGGAAGTAATATCATAATCATATTGATCCCCACCCCTATATAAATTGCCACGTCGTAAACATATTTAACCCCTTTTACGATCAAATACAATTGTAGCAGGCTTTTGCAACAATTTTTAATTTCGTCAATGAATTATCTTAAAAAAATTCAATATTGTTAAAAATCCAATATCATCTTACTACTTCCTTTAGTTCTTCCCTCCTTAATGAATCTAAAGGATCTATGATTTGGATTGTTTCAAAATATCATATTGTTCAAGAAAAACGTAGTCTTTGTGAATAGGGTAAGTATACTTTGATATGGGGAGCCATTTTTATCAAAAGTAAACAATTTATGGATATATAATGAAGTTTTGAGAGTTTATAAAATACGACAATAATAATAAAATAAATATAACAGAGAATTATATAAAAAACACACACTCTACAGATCTTTAAATATATCAACAGTTTATAAAATATTAAAATACACACAGGAAATACGTATAAATAATGTTAGAGATTCATTAAGACACATGAATTTATAAGTGACCAAATATATTTTTTATTTTTTCAAAAAAAATAATGTTAGTAATCCACATATAACTGTAGTTAGCTTTAAATACACCAAAGGATATATGAATACTGCTAAGGATTTACAAATAGGGTTTGTAATTTATAAATAGTGCAGAACATTAAAAATTGCTATATGAATACAGTACTATTTTGTAACTTTTACCAGAGGGTTAAGAATACTTAGAAGAACACTCTCTCAGCTATTCATTCTGTCACTCCTTTCCTCATTCATCCATCCAGCCATTGAGATCTTAATGCCATTCATTGTCCATTCATCTAGGTTTCTAGTGATGTATCTATCCATCCAGCCACTTTATGTTTTAGCTTCATCAATTGTAACTCACTCATCACATGGTTATGTCATTATTATCTGTATAAATAATAAGTAGTAGCTAAGACTTAAAAAATACTAGTCTATAAGCACAATTTGTGTAATAATAGTCGCATTCTCTTTTTTGTATTACTAACTAAAGGTGTTATTTATATAATCTGTCTGATTTATTTAAGATCAAAAAGGGAGGAACTATGTTAATGAGATCAATGATGATCTAATGAAGAGAATATTGAGCTAGATAAATTCTTTCTACTGTAATTACTCACTAGCGTGTAATCAGGACAAGATGATTGATACAAACAAATCAACTTTGTAATCAGCCTAAAAAGAATTATTGCAAATACCATATTTGGAAACTTAAAACAGTATAAATATATAGTCAGCACTTGTGATCATGCACACAGTTATTCTGTATGTTTACAACTACATTTATACATTAAACAGTTATACTAGATAGTTTATATTACTTGTAGATTTAATAGCAATATAGTTAATGCCAGTTAGTTCCAAGCTGTTTAGGACCAAAAAGCTATATCTATTTCACATTGTTCTATTTATTTATGCAAATGTTAATACCAATTTAAATTTAAATGCATATCCTAATGGAATCTCATGTACTTGAATAGAAAAGTTTAGGATTAGGATTAAATACATCACTAAACAATAAATTGCAGTCTTAGAAGCTAATATCTGGCATGTAGACCAGCTATCGTTAGGTGACAATGGTAGTTTGCTTTTTACTTGTTCAGGTGGCCTGTTTACTGGCTTACTGTCATAAATGTAATTCGTAGTAACATAAAGTAAATGTAGATATGTATGCTATATGTGGTGCAAATGACGTGCAAAATTAAGCAACATCGTTCAATTCAAAAATGAAATATGTAAGTCTCTATAATATGTTCAGATCTCTAATTTAGTCAGTACTTTTAATGGACAATTTTTACATAGGAATTATTAATTTTATAACTATCACTATAATACTAAAGAAAACTCAAATAAAAACAACGTTACATTTTACCAAAAAAAACTGTTTGCATTCCTACAAAATATTTATTCACTTTGAGTTTTAAAGTTCACCACATGTAATAATAGCCAAAAGTCCAGCTAAAATGAAGCACATAATGGCTGGAGCTACAATAACAGACCCAGATATAACTGACTCGCAAGGATCGATGACGGTAACGTTGCAGGAACTGACGTTTCCGATATATGGCACTGTGCAGCATCCGACATTGGCATTGAAGTCTGTAATGTATTGTATACACGTAGAGTTAGCACTAGAACAATCAATTCTTGCCGAGTTTATTTTTGGACAGGCATCTACTAGTTCATTGATAAAGCGTATGTTGCTAGAGTAGCGACGTAGGTATATAACCTCGCAAAACTCGTCGCCTTGTTTTCCACAAATCCCTCGCAGGACATAATTTATCAGGTAGTTCCTAAACTCATCCGAAATATTTAGACAGCGATAGTAATTTAAGATCGGATTAACACATTTAGCAACACAAACTTGGCTTATTGCGTTATTGAATGTTACCAAATGATCTTCATTAAGTGCACTAGCATTAGTCTTGATTAGATTTGTAACACCACTTGATAGTAGAGTAAGATTACACTCTGGTGGGGAGTTGTTCAATATTGCTCTGCATGACTGCTGGCGAACGTGCAGTATTTCTCTTTTAACACCGTGAACAATCCTCTCGTTAACCATATCAACTAGATTATAGGTAAAGATTCTTCCATTGACAAGTTGAAATAAAGAAAACACTGAAGTTAGGAGAAAGAATAGGCAAAGAGATTTTGCCATGGCGATTTGTCTGTAATGAAAATGCTCGACGTTTCGAATATTTATAGCATGGGTTCTACACGACTGGATGTGAAACATGACCGGATGCTAACATAAGCAATGGGCTATGACATCATTTCCTTTTGTTTATACGCGATTTACTGAGTAGACATGATTTGTAAAAGGTAAATTTATATTTGCTCCTAGTAATATAGCTTTAAATATATTTTCTAACGTGTAATATAATGTTTGCTATGGCCATATATAAGCTTCCAACAGGTCTGCTTTAAATATAATGTGTTTTATACACTAATTTATGCCTAATGTGTATTGTGTTATTGGTGAAGAGGGTAGTTCAAATGGACTTAAAATATGTTATCATTTTCTAATATATCTAGATGTGTTAATGACGTTCTGATTTGTAGTACTATTGTAGGTCCAGTGTTTGCTGGAGAGAGATACTACTGTAGTGTTACTGCTATTAATGCTGATGGTTCTGAGGAAAGTCTCCAATACTACACCTACTGAAGGTAATAACACCATATGTGTAGTGTTACTGCTATTAATGCTGATCGTACTGAGGAAAATCTCCAATATTACACCTACTGAAGGTAATAACACCATATATGGTATATGGTAGTAATTGATAGTTAATGAAATTATGTTGTTCAATAAGTAGTTGTATGGTAGTCATTAGAACGTAATCTGTAAAATAAATAATAAATTTGTAAGTTACATGGTGGTTACTATACAACATGTCACACTTATAATTTAATCACTCACTACATAATTAGTTGTTATTATTAACCAACTAGTACAGTGGATGGTTAAATTGTAAGTATGACAACTATTATGCATTACAACCACACAAGTAAGTTACATACTATTATCAATATTATATATTACACAATAGGAATAACATCATTACACGAGCACATACCACTTTCTCATTTTTGTCAGGTGACACTTGAGGTTCATACTGTTCACCTGGTGACAATACTACATTCAAGCTAAATATATTTGTCATTAATATAACTGATAAATATACTATACAAACTGAGAACTTATCTTTTATGAACTATACAGTAATACTAATAGTACATAGAAGTGAGATATGTTATACAAGTAAATATTTACATAATGTTTTCTAAGAAATGAAGTAAACATTATAGGGATGGATCTTATCAGTAATACAACAAATGCAATCAAGATAGTAAGGATGGCAATTGCATAATTCTTACATAATAGCACAGCCACAGAGTGCAACAATATATTACCCATCACTATACATTTACTTCATTTTTTTGGAAAATATTTTTATTGATTTTTTGCCTCCTTATCAAGCATTTTGATAGTCAATAGCAAAAGCTGTAGCATGTTGGAAGACAATGAGATTACATATTTAACCAGATAAACAAAAATATTATTATTAATAGCTAATTAAATAAAGTTATAACAATAGTGTAGCTTGGAACTTGGAATTATTCCACATCCGTTCTTTTAACTAATATTAATTATTGATTAAAATGGCTTCCTAAAATATGGATGCTTCTTGGTGAACGTGACTGATGATTTAACAACCTGTCCTATGAGACATCATTATGTGTCATAGAGTTAATAATGTTAGTTCTGATTTAGCGTTTAGGTGATGTCATCAATATGATGACGTCACTAGTGTCATTTCGTTACATGATGTCATCATAGTCAAGTTGCACAAGAACCACCCAGATATCTCTTCATAGAAAACTGCTGAAATCAGTAATTTTGTTTCTAAAGAGCTAAAAACGAGACCTACAAAAGGTCACACTTTGTAGTTGAGCTATTACCACTGTGTGTGCGTGTGTGTGTTCTACTAATTTTTAATACTACACAGAGTAGAGGTGAGGCTAGTCCAGTAAATCTTGGCTCAGCTTCTTATTTTTATCTGAGAGTAAATGTCAATATTCATAGCTAGGTTTACATTTAACTACATAAACAGTCATTTCTATAGTATATAATGTAATTAGCAGTGTAAACAATTTCTGTTTTATTACCATTATACTTATCAGTTATTTTACTATTATAGGATGCATTCTGATGAAAGAATACAAATTATTTAAATATAAATCAACCAATCAGTGATACACACACACATAGGCAAATAAATTTATACTGTGTAAAAATTATTCAGTTATTTTAGTATCAATTTGTAGCTTGCATCAGTAAATTATTATTAAATCTAGAAGTCATGTCAGTTAGTATGTTATACTATTACAAAGCAAAGAATTATACAGAGAATAATTCCCATAGTAATTCATCAATTATATAAACTACAAATACAGTCCTAGTATAGTATTTTGCATATTATATTCACAAAAAGCATATATAGGTATATTAGTGTCTAAGCTAAGGAAACATGAATCATAATCAAAAATAAGTGCACTGTGTAGACATGTATGCATGTGACTAATTGAAGGTATTTGTTGCACATGAACACCAGTTAGTAGAGTGAATATTAGCTCACATATGATACTATAACAATAATGAACTGTATTCAATTAGCCCTCTGAAAAGCCACTGCTATATTTACAATCAGTGAATATGGAATCCAGAAGTCATCTTAATTACTCGTTGTATATTTTTGATATGTTGACATGATTTTGAATTCCATAATGTACCACCTATGTAAGCTATAAATTAGTTGTGATGTTGTAATGTGTATATTGAACACATAAGAACACATAGGCAGAGCGTCTAGTACATATAGTGGAATATTATATTATCTCAGAATGTAGAAAAATAGAAGGTTGAATACAACTCATCATGTATATTGGGATGTTGTTACAGTCTGGTATATGAGATGGTTGTCAATCTATAGACAGGTGTTCATGTTTAACAAATTACAATTTAACTAGTCACATACTTGCCTGCCAAGCATTACTAATTCTGTTATGTTTTACATTTCCTTTATTAAGCTTTATGAGTACAATCATGTTTATTAGCCATGGCCATACAGCCTTGAAATATGACTTATGAAGAAATGTTTTTGTGTGTAAATCGGACAAACATATACATAAATGAATATAGGTTGTGATTACCTAAAAGTAATTTGTTGTATGCACATGATGAACATATGTCAGTAGATGGGGTAGTTCTTGGTGTAACGTGAATATTGACATCATAATGAAATGAAATGACACACTGTAATGTCATCAACCTAACATTATTAACTCTATGGCATATCATCATAGGACAAGTTGTTACATCAGTCAAGTTACGCCAATAAGTACCTGTAGATTGACTATCAGCTCACATATTATAAGCCCCAAGATTGTAATATAAGTGATAAATTGTATTAGTTCTTCTGAAATGTCATGGTTATCATTATTGTCATGTTGCAAATCTTGCTTTGAGCAATTCAGTGTAACTTGTAAAAGTAGATTGCTCAGTCAGACGGTATAGGTCAGTAGATTGCCGGACTATCCCATGATTTAGTAATTTCATTTTGTCATTGTTAAGGTTATGATCTGTTGATATACCTTATCATATTATATATCTCATTCTATTTTGTAAGCCACTGACTAAAGGTGTCCATGTTTGTGTACATGTATGATTAGTACTAATATACAAATTTAGTTAGCACGTGATGTCCTGTGATAAGGTAGATATTATTTTTGGGACCAAGTACGTTTGTATTTCTACTTTTCTTCGTTTTATGATATTTTTTATAAGACTACCAATAAAATTAACCCCATATAGCTACCGCCTACACACGTAGCAACCACAGAATATAAGTTTTACCGCAGTCGGCGTGACCGATCAAAGCTTCCGAGTACTGTTACTTCATAAAATGTCTTTGAGTAGTTCTTCAGTCTTCAAATATAGTAATAATCCAATCATTTAAAGAACAGATGTACCATTAAAATAATCTCAGAATGATTTTTACAATTATATTCTTGTAGATAAAATTATATTAATATATAGCTACAATTTTGCTTAGTGAACCACTAAGACCATAACTTAGCACTATGTACTTTAATAATAAATGCTCCTTCCTACATTTAATGTTATTTTATAGTGAATGCAAAAACGGAGATAGTACTTTAAATGGTATCCTCACATCATCAAACTCATCCATTTCACTTTAGTATTGTTTTGTTTATAACTGCTTATAAAAGAAAATAAAAGAAAAGTTGTGTTTAAACAATGTAAAGACACTCTAGATTTATAAGGTGTAATATGAACTAACGTTGATCACTCTAGCAACCTAATGTACAATAAAGTGCTTTCATTGATTTCTTTCTTTTATAAATTGACACCTAAATTTGACACTTACCACCTCTTACGCATTTTTACAATCTCTGGCTACTTAAAATGCTACTTAATTTGGTTTAGTGTGTGTTTGATACCACATGACCTGATTTTGGATCCATGTGACCTGATTTTGATTCATGTAGCATATTCAGAAATTTTATGCTTTTCTCCAAATTACACCTATTTTTTACCTCTACAACCTGAACGAATATAATGATTATCTGTGGACAGTTAAATTGAAAATAGTTATAAATCTCCAGTTAGCACTGAGTCTTAGACTTGGCACATCATCATGTCAAACACATTTATGTTGTCACAGTGGCACTAAAATTAACTATCTTGGCAAATATGGTCGTAATTTCCAGCAGAGTGTAGGTAATGTGCACATAATATATCATTCATCACAGCTATAGCAGTCCTTGGATAATAATTAATAATAATAATAATAATAATAATAATATTTATAAATCATTACTATATTATATATAACTGCATAAGATTGATTGGTTGTTTCAACTAATATATGAATATACAGATTGTGTGTATAATATACAAAATTGAAAGTAAAGATTGTATTGTTTTTGTTCCTAACATACTATCAGATTGATTAAATTGTCAATCTGACAGTACAATAGAAATGAAAACAGCATCAAGTTTTCCTTCAGTTTCCATCACATAATTTGCTACATACATGCAATCTATATATCATATATTGGTTATAACAATCATAACACCTTACAATGAATATGTCTGTGCCTAAATTATGCATGTGTATTATTATTATATATGTGTATTGTTATTATACTATGTATTATTATTGGGTATTTATCATATATGAGATAATTTCCAATATGTCCTGTACTTGTATACATATACATGTATTTTGCTATTAAAATATGAAGCATGTATACATGGGAGGTTTGAGCCAGCTAGATATAATTTTAAGTTAGGTGAACATGCTTCCACTTACACTTAAACAATTTACACATTAGCTTACAATGCAGTAACCATTGTACAAAACAAATGACCATCCACCTTAGGGTGCTTCTCACACTACAAATATATGTAGATACAGAATAATTCCTTAGCTTTTTCTTTGTTATTAGTGAAATTGCATTGTGGATTCTTAATAAAAAGAGAATTTCGATAATAGTTTATTGCTGGTGAATTACCAGCTATATTAATAGCTCTATATACCATAATAGTTTGTTGAGATGAGAGTGATTATACTAAAAAAAGATTTAACTTCTAGAGTGAAGACACAGACAGTGTGAATTGTATGTGTAGAACAAGTCACATGAAGGTAACCAAAGTAATCAGGGGAGAAGTTGGCGGCAAGAAGATCTAAGGGAACTAGATCATGTAATAGTTATGATAATGACATCATTGAATGTTTATATATATGTTTTATATTATGTATACAATTAATATAATTGTATATACATGTTATATGTCCAAAAAGTATAGAACTGCCTGGTTTATTTTGCAGCCTATAATCATATTATGCAGAAAAACTGTAAGCATTAAGGACTCCAGGGTTTTAGTAAGGGGTCTAGAGAACAGAAAAGATTACTATATACTACATGCTCATTCCTATCAAAACAGCAACCAACTGTGTAAGACACACGCACATACATATTATACAGTAGTAGCAATGAATATTGTTAATATGATATTTTTGTTGTCTGGTATGATGTTTACTTAACCCACAAGTGACTGAATACCTAGTATGTTATATAACTTTTGTTTGTGTATTGTAGGTCTCTTATATACAGAACCAATTGAGCCACCGCCATTTATTTTGTCATATGCACTCCCATTTAGTTTGCCATATATACCAAGTAAAATTTCTATGCCATATAATATTGACACCATATCTCATCCATTGGTCTTTGAAGATGAGGTCATTATTTGTTTGCTACCATTAATTGCAGTAGTTAATTGTCTTAATAGGGTGGCTAATACATGACATCAAAATTTGCATTCATAATATTCGTTTGGTAAGAATTGTTTTGTAAAAAGTACAATGAGACATGATAGATTAGATTGGGAGCAACACTGACTATATTATAATAATGCAACTTTACCTGTTTAAAAGGGCAAAGTGGAGACATTGAAGTTAACAAATAGCATTTCATTATAATAAACGTGTTAAGACACTGGTTTCTATATCAAACTAAAAGTATTAATTACAAGATGGAACTATTGTTTATTTAGATATGACAGTTTGGTTTTTATGGTATGATTCAGCAGAGAGAAAAGCAGAAGGGATTGTTTAAAGGATGATTTGGGTCCCTAAAAAAAGGGAATAGAGTTGTAATATTTTATAGGTATGATGTATGCATATTAGAGCAAATCGCATATGTAAACATAGCTGTATATAATTGTGATATAATCATGTACATACCCAAAACTAAAGCCAGATCCTGGACAAGATAAAGCATGTGTACGATAAATAGTGCCATATTGAATGCAGACATGTCTATTCATTTTTTTGTCTAAAATATAATATAAATACAATCACAATTTTCAAATATTCCTTACTTGAAGCATATTACTATATTCAACTATCCAGATCCACATTTATAGGCTTCAATAGTGTAATATGGAGTTTCCTTGGAACTCAGGCATCCAATATAAGTTTCACAGCTGTAGTATCCACAAATGTTAAAAACAGTACAATTAAGTATACTATTATATTGAAGTGTTGTACACGTGTGAATTTCCACACTGAAAAGGGAAGTGAGATACTATAACAACAAGAATGAGTACACTGCAAGTCCTTGACCAGTTCATTTCTTAACTTTATACTGCTGATGATAGTTTCTTATTAATGATAATCTGAGACTGGATAGTTATATAGCAGCACAACACGATTGATATAACTAGACCAACCTTGTAATTAGTCTTAAAAGAATATTTGTAAATATAGTATTTGGAAATGTTAAAGTTAATTAAAGAACTGTGTAAAAATTCCCTTAACTTTATAGTCATCACATATGATGATGTGGTTGTTCTGTTTACAACTACATTAATACATCAAACACAGGTTGGTTTATATTATAAATGTACTGTAGAATTAATAGCAATATAATGCAACAGAATGCAACAATTTATCACTAGCTTTATGAGTAATTTAGACCATCTCTACTGTCTTGTTAGTGTTGTATGTATTAAACTGATATTGCCACTTTTATTTTTACTTCATTTTTCAGAAAACATTTTATTTACTTGTTTGCTCAAGTTTTTTAAATGCAAAGTGTTTTGGCAGTCAATAGTGAAAGCTGTCAATAGCATGCTGGAAAGGAATGAGGTTCCATGTTTAATCAGCTCACAAAAATACGTTCCTACGTGTTATATATGGTGAAGATATTATTATTTATTAATAACTAATTAAATAAAGCTAGCGATAACAGGAAAGTAGCCTGGTACTTGGAATTATTCCATCATAAGTTGTGGACATCAAGGAAATTCGTATGTATCGTAGCTAGTTTTACAGTCACTACTGACTTATCGGTCGTACAATAATGATCATGGATCTTTTACCTGAACATCAAAGCAGGAAAAAGAATATTTTTTGGTAGTAAACGGCTAAAATCAATAGTTTTATTTCTGAAGTGCTCAAAATGAGACCTATAAAAAGTCATACTTCGTAGTTGAACGTGTTATCTCTGTGAATTTGGTTGCCAAACTGTTTATGATTTTAGTTAATGTGATAATAAATCAAAGAGAGAGGAGAGGAGGCAGAGGAAAGATGAAGGAATCTAACATTTGACCAATTGTGTAAGAGATGCTAAGAAACCTTCTCTTAATCTATAACTAAGTCATAATGAAGGGATTATCATAAAAAGAAATACTACAAAGAATTAAACGTTTTTGACCAGTTTTGAGTGAGATATTCATTGTTTTCAGCCAATACATTTCAATGGATAATATGGGTCATCTCTACATAGGCAACTGCTACCTGGTACCACTTGTCTGATTAATGCAGCTATACCAGTTACCAAAATGGAGATTTCTAAGCATATAACATTTCATTAAATTAAATTTATTGAAGCACTGGGTTCTATATCAACCTAACAATATTAATAATAACACAGAGGGATTATTTAATAATATTTAGAATATGACAGTTTGATTGTTTGTATAATGCAGCAACAAAAGAAGAGAGCACTATTTCAAGGTTGATTTGGTCCCCTAAATTAATGGAATAAAATTTGAGATATTTTCTACATGTTATGTATCAGTGTATACATAATTATACATCTATAATATTATCATGATATTATTATGGACATACCCAATACAAGAGCCAGCTCCAGGACAACATATAGCACGTGTGCGATAAAGAGTGCCATATTGAATGCAAACATAACTATACAGTTTTTTCTGTCTAAAATATAATAATACATTTACAATTTAAATATCTCATTACCTGTAGCATCTCTTCCACCATCCACATTTATATGATGTAGTAGTGTAATATGGTGTTGACTGAGAGTTAATACATCCAGTATAAGATTGACTTTTGTAGCATCTATAAATATTCAAAATAAGAGCATAATTAAGTATTATTATGTTGAAGTGTCTTACACTTGTGAGTTTCCACACTGGAAAAGAAAGAGAGATACTATCACAACTAGAAATAATACACTGCAAATCCTTGACCAGTTCATTTCTTGAGTTTATCAAAGTGAATTTGCTGATTATATTTCTTTCCTTATTAATAATAGTGTAGTAGCACAGTAGTTATATAGCAGCACAACAAGATTGTTATGACTAGACCAACCTGTAATTAATCTTAAAAGAACTATTGTAAATACCATATTTGGAAATGCCAAAGTTAATTAAAGGACTGAGTAAAATTCCCTTAACTTTATAGTCAACACATATGATCATGTGGTTGCTCTGTTTACTACATTTATACATCAAACAGTTATACACTCAAAATAGCATTTTTTCATTTCAACCATTGTCTTTGTTACCATAATTTCATCAATATGACGTAAGCCCAATATTGAGTTACCCCAAAGCTAAAACTGCTCTAACTCAATATGTATAAAGTTAATTAGAAGCCAAAAGGTACTCTTTGTAGTTTATGTCTAATAATTGAAGCCATGAGCAAGAGATAGATACTATTTCAACTTAACTAATTGGATTAGGAACAGTTTAAACAGAATCTGCTTATAGTTTCAATTGAAGCCATGATTCAATTACAATAGCAAAGTGGATGTAAAAGAAATGTGGTTGTAGATGCAACTAGTTGGCTTTATGCATATTAAGATACACTATAGTTGGCCTTGTAGCAACTTAGAATGGGTTTACATCATATTGATGAAACTGTGGTAACGAAACCTCTGTTAAAACAACAAAATGCTTTTTTCAGTGTACTAGCTGCTTTATATCTATTATTATATGATATAATTATGTTTATTTAATACTAGCTAACACAATATAGTACCAATTACTTTCAAGAATATTTTGGACTACATTGTATGAAACTATAGCTATTTCACATTTAATACATAACTAATTAATGAAAAGCATTGAAGTGCAAACCCTTCCCACAGTTTTGCTTTTAAAACTTTGATGGGACTTCACTTTTTTAGAATGAATGAGACTAGCATTATGTGTCCTATTGCGTGGGTATGTCACAGTATTGGTGCACATGAGATACACTATACATACAGACTATAATAATAACTTTATATATAATTTGTTTTTACAGTATATTTGTGAGTGTGTGTGCAGATATGTACATATAATTTAGCTTCATTTGTCATCTTCACATATTATATTTATTTAAATTTACATTGAATATACTTTTTATAGGGTGATATTACACCTAGAGCACTATAGCCAAATAAAACGAACTAACCTAATTGATCAGGAAATGTCTTTGTCCTCTCTAACAAGAAAGTTAAAGTGAATTTAGATATGTTTAGATTGTAGTCAGCATTGACTGAAAGTTGAATAATGTTTTATTAGTTAGTACTTTAGTGACATTATGCATTGTACATGTAGGTGTACCGGGAAGCTGTTATCAAAACATAGATTATTCAATATGAGATCATGTAAACTTGGTCAAGTCCATGTAGGTTTTGAAGCCACATACAATTATTAGTTAAGCAAATATGTTTAATATTGAGTTTCCTTAGAACACAAGTATCCAGTATAAGTTTTATGACTGTAGCATTTATAAATGTTTAACAATTGTAAAATTAAGTACAAAGTTGAAGTGTTATGAACTTGTGATTTTTCACACAGAAACTAAAGAGAGATACTATGATAACAAGAAGAATAGAGTGCAAGTCCTTGCACTGCTCATTCTTGAGTTTATCAAAATGTACTGCTGATGATATTTCTTTTTATTAACAATAACAGGTCATAATGGCAGTAATTATACAGAATCATTGATATGACTAGATTAACCTTGTAAATAATCTTAAAAGATTTATTGTAAATACCGAATTTGGAAACATCAAACTTAATTAAAACACTCTGTACAATCCTTTTAATTTTAATGTCAGCACATACAATCATGTGGTTGTTTTGTTTACAGGTACATTTATACATGAAATAGTTATACTAGCTGGTGAATATTGTACACGTACTGTAGAATTAATAGCAATATAGTTAATGGCAGTTAGTTCCAAGAACCACGCTGTATGTAACAGGAATCTATTCTGTGTATAACTTTATCTACTTCTCATTGTTCTATTCATATATACAAATATCAATACAATTTATATAAAATAAAGTTTAAATACATATGCTCAAGAAACATCATGTACCTAAATCGTAATCTTTGGAATTTAGGATTAGACATTTTATAAGCAATAAATTGGATTATTAGAGCCTAATATCTGGCATATAGACCAAATATCATCAAGTGGTAATGGTAGTTAGCTTTTTGTCACACATATACAAATATATAACTTAATACAACAACAGAGAAAGATTACAAAAGTAGCCATAATTAAAACAGATCTGAGCATGTTCTAACAAAACAAACAACAAAAATATTTACATAATTAATAATACCTTTCAATACGTAACAAATCTAAAACAAAGCTAGATAATATGTACAAAGCTAATTAGCAACAAAAAAGATAATCGCTTTCTCATAGCTACAATTTGAAGTTATTATTTCGTCTGAACTAACCTGGCTAGTTTTGAGTATCCACCTTTTGCTCATAGTTTCATTTATTGGACAATAAACTATGTATACAAAGGTTACTTTTTGGCTTCTAGTTGGCTTTAAACATATTGAATTAGACTAATTTTAACTTTGTGGTAAATTGATATTAGGCTTACATCATATGATGAAACTATGTTAACTGAAAGACCTTGAACAAAGTGTTATTTGATGTATTATAACTACTGAATTTATTAATATATAAGTTTCTATAGTATTTTCTAATCTCAAATTCATTCAATAGTTTAATTTTTACAATCAAAATAATTCTAAAAGAAAATTGAAGTAAAAATCAACATTACATTTTAGCTAAAATTTAGCGAACTCTTTCAAAACATTTATTCCCTTTCTCTAGGCAAGTTTTATAGCTCACTACATGAAGAAAATTGCCAAAAATGCAGCTAAAAGTAGGTACAAAATGGCTGGGACTACAATAATAGACCCAAATATTCCTGATTCACATCGGTTGACAACATTAACTTTGCATAAACTGACATCTCCAAAATATGGTATATAGAAATAATACAATTATTACCGCTGATCAGATAGCTAATCAGGAGGAAACCATGTATTTGTCCTTTTGTAGTTTAGTGCGGTGGCCTGGTAGGTCGCGTTTTGGGCCTATCTTAAGATCTAAACCCTAAACCCTAAACATGACCTACCGGGCCACTGCAGTTTAGATCTTAAGATAGGCCCAAAACGCGACCTACCATGCCATCACAGTAACTGCACTAGGATTGATATTAATCTTATCTGTTATTTTATCACCAACTAGCAGAAGAATATTGCACTCCGTTGGGTAGTTGTTCAATATTGTTTGGCAAGACTACTTGCTTTTTCGTAACATTTCTCTTTTAATACTGTGAACAATCCTCTGGTGACCAATTCAACTGGATTGACGGTAAAGATATTTGTGTTGACAAGCTTAAAAGAAGAAAACACTAAAGTTACAACAAAGAATAGATTAGAATAGAGAGTTTTTGCCATAGCGCTTTATATATATGTTCGACGTTTCACGTATTAATATATACTCAGTCAAGCCAATAGGGAGTGGGATTATTCCATACTTTCATAACACATAGGTGCGCGAACCTACCATGATTATCAAAGTTATCATAAAGTTCATCCTATATCTTTGAATTTAACATCTTTTGTTGATAGGAATATTTCAACTGATTAGCTTCATAGCTATATAACTTTGAATGAATGCTATGTAAGGTGTACATGACCACTTGCAATGAATTCAAAAATTAAATATGTATGGCTCTATAATGTGTTTCGATTGAATCAATCAAAAATCAAATAAATCAAATTGGTTGTTTTAATTGACAGTGTTCACATGATAATGTTTTTATAATCAAAATAATTCTAAAGAAAAATTCAAAAAAAAAACATTATATTTTAACTAAATACTACATTGTTTAGATTCCTACACAGCAGTTATTCACTTTCTGTATGTTAGGTTCAAAGTTCACTACATGTAAAAAATTGCCAAAAGTGCAGCTAAAATTAGGCATACAATGGCTGGAGCTACAATAATAGACCCAGATATTGCTGATACGCATGGATCGACGACGTTAACGTTGCAGGAACTAACGTTTCCCAAATATGGCACTGTACAGCATCCTAAGTTGGTAGTGAAGTTTAAAACGTATTGTCGGCACGTAGAGTTGGCACTAGAACAATCAACTCTTGTCGAGTTTATTATTGGACAGGCATCTACTAGTTCATTGATAAAGCGTATGTTGTTAGAGTAGCGACGTAGGTATAAAACCTGGCAAAAATCATTGCCTTGTTTTCCACAGACCCCTCGTTGGACAAGATTTGTCAGGTAGTTTTTAAAGTCATCTGGAATATTAAGACATCGATAATAATTTAGGACTGGACTAACACATTTAGAAACACAAATCTGACTGTATGCATTATTGAGTTGTGCAAAATCATCTTCAGTAAGTGCACTAGCATTATTGATGATCGTATTTGTAATATTACCCACTAGTAGAGTAACATTGCACTCTGGTGGGGTGTCGTTTAAAATAGGTAGGCAGGACTGCTGGCGTTTTTGTAGTATTTCTCTTTTAATACTATGAACAATCCTCTGGTGAACAAATTTAATTGGATTATGGACAAACATTTTTGCGTTGACAAGCTCGATTGAATAAAACACTGAAATTAGGACAAACACTAGGCAGAGGGATTTTGCCATAGCGATTTTTCTGCAATCAAGATGTTCGACTTTCCTGTATTTATATATACTCCGTCTGTATAATAGGGTGGGGCTCACTTCAGACGTATACAGATGTCATAAAGCTCATCCTATTGTAGAAAAAGAGCACTTAAAGATCAGATTGTTTACATAATATAATGTGTTTTGTATGGTATATGTGTACATGAATATTCAGTGTACAAGCACATGTATGATTTGCTAGAACATTCTATCACGTGGTGTATCTAGAATATTTTTTTCTTTGTTACGTTTTGATATATATATTATTGAGTTTTGTTTCCAAGTCGGTCTTCGTCAATCTTACAAATAAAACTATCACTTATATCTTCTATTTTAACATTTTTTGTAGATAGGAATATTTACACTGATTAGCTTCATAGCTATTTAACTTGTTTCTCACTTCTTTGCCTTTTAACATTTCATAAGTTATAACCTTATTAACATGTTCAACTGCACCAAATCCACATAACATGTAAAGTAAGAAACAGTAGATGTCATTACTATAATTGCTGCTGTACGTTATAATAATTCCATGTATTTTAAAGTAAGTACTAACATATGCCAATATTTTACTCGTCACAGCTAGAGGACTCCTTGGATAATAACTTATATAATTAGGATAATTTATTGCTATAAATATAACTGTAACGATTAATTGGTTGATTTAACCAAGATATGAAGATACAAATTGTGTGTATATAGCAAATTATTCGATGCAAACTGAAAATAAAGATCATATTGTGTTCATTCCTAACATACTATCAGATTGACTAAACTGTCAATCTACTGGAATGTTAGAAATGAAAACAGTATCATCTTACCTTTAGTTTCCATCACATAATTTGCTACATACAAACAATCTGTCTATTCATACATTGGTTAAAACAATCAATAACGTCTTACAGTAAATATCTGTGCCTAAATTATGCATGTGTAATATTATTTTATATGTGTACTCATATATGATATAATTCCAATATGTCTTGTATTTGTATATGTATACATGTATACTGCTATCCAATTACAGGAAGATAAATTAGTTTTATTGTTAATAATAATAATTAACATTAGTAACAATTATAAGTAATAGATAAAATAGAAGCATTTAAAATTATTGATAGAAGTGGAACAAATATATTTTGTAAAATAAAATATAATAAGTTTCAAGTTATTTTAAAGGTATACAAGCACAATCCTTCATCACAACTCCACTCTTCCATTTTATCTGTAAAACCACCTAATTTGGTAAATTAAAAAGGACAATGTAGCTTGAACCCATCCTATAATCTGACTATATGGCTTATACCACTGCATTGATAGCAAATTGTTAATGTAAACCGAAAGTAAAGATCATACTGTTTTCATTACTAACGTACTATCAGATTGACTAAACTGTCAATCTGATAGTATGTTAGAAATGTAAACAATATCATCTTTACCTTCAGTTTCCATCACATAATTTTCTACATACATACAATCTGTATAATCATATATTGGTTAAAACATTCAATAACGTCTGACAGTGAATATGTCTGTGCCTAAATTATACATGTATATTATTATATGTGTGTACTCATATATGATATAATTCCCAATATGTCTTGTACATGTATGTTGCTATCCAAGTATAACAAATAAACTATTTTTTTATTTTAAATAATAACATTAGTAACAATTGTAAGTAAAAGATAAAAAAGAAACATTCAAAAATATTGCCAGTAGTGGAAGAAATGTATTATGTACAATAAAACATAATAAATTTCAAGATATGCTAAAGTTATAATGGCACCATCCCCCATTCCAACTTCACTCATCCATTTTATCTGTGAAACCACGTACACATAATTTGGTAGCATGTATAATTGAAAAGGACAATGTAGCGTGAACCCAACACATACTCTGACTATATGGCTAACTCTACTTCTTCGATAGCCTTTCAGGAAATGTTCTTAACTCCTAGCTTACCTTACAGTCTAAAATACAATCCACAAATAATGCAAAAGGGGTAAAATAGGCCTGTCTGGCTTTGACAAACTCAAAATATTTAACATTTTCTCTCTTTCTGTTGATACTAGAATGGCTTTAACATGTCTATGGAGATACAACTGGCCATCAGTATCTACAACAAGTATATCGATCGATGACTCATTTTGTGGCTACAATATAGAGTAATAAATCAGTTTTCGGACGTCACGTATATTTGGACACTGTGTTTGAATGCTAACAGTGACTGATGAAAACTACTAGCATCTTAAATGCTTAACGCTTAAGTAGTGGCACTTCAAACATGGCTTGCAGAAATTTCGGAATATCGGACAGAAGACTGTATTTTCGTAGGTTGTTATCTAGATTGTTTACAAGTATGGTCCTACATGACAACATTCAAACACTAATCATCGCTCTGTAGAATGATGCAGTTGTCCATTGAAATCTTTTTCCTTCAAAATAGTATGGATAATCTAAAAATGCGTACCCCGAGTGCTGTATAATCGGACACGCCCATTATTAAAATAGCATCGGAGTGATCTGATAGTATCAGTGTTTTATTACTAAACAAAACTTAGACTTCACATTCACAACAAAACCAAATCATTATATGAATTTTAGAGTACATTTCTAATGGACTACTCGTGCACTCTACGTAGAACCAAGTGTCACACCTATCACAAGCCACCCAACTACTCTGTTGAAGTTAGCAGCACATTCGTGCAGCAGCACATTCCTCAGGTACTAGATAACCACGCCTTATTAAATATTTGTGGTTTCAAGTATTTTTGATAGGGTGGAGCTGCAGTTGCTGTT
The DNA here is from genome assembly GCA_963693285.1 of Xestospongia muta. Lineage (NCBI taxonomy): Eukaryota > Metazoa > Porifera > Demospongiae > Haplosclerida > Petrosiidae > Xestospongia > Xestospongia muta. The sequence goes on from OY848917.1 coordinate 23,529,529, forward strand.
CGCTGTATACTGAAAACTTACAACAACATTGTGTGACTCTGTTGAAGTTAGCAGCACATTCGTGCAGCAGCACATACTTGTAGGCGGACCTTAAAACCGCGGTATGTGTTGCTGCACTTAATGTACATTCCTCATTTGAATGTGCTGCTGCAGAAGCCTAATTAATGTCCCATCACCACATGACACTGCAACAAGGAAACTTGTGTTATTTTGAAAAGAAGTCTGAAGGTCAGTGTTTTTGTTAGAACACGTAAGAAGATTTAGAAGCATATAATTTACAAATGAACTATTTTTCAATAAGTTGCTTAATCTAAAATCAATAATTTTGTGTTTATATACAGGGAAGTTGTTTTTGTAGAAGGCACTTAACAGCTATTTCGTATGAAAAGTGAAATTTCTCCATTATTAACAAAGTGAGAACCTACAAGTATAATTCAATGAGGTTATGTCTTGTAATTATTATCTGGAATTACCTCTGGCCAGATGATTGATTTCATAAAATCACTTAAATAGAATGCAGGTTTTTTTAGACAATCACTCACCAAAGCAAGTAAATAATAATCAATTTCCATTAGCTACATGAAACTTGTATGAAATAATTGTTTGTTAGACTGATATTCTCACCATATCATCAAGGTCAATTGGCCAGCCATCATCTAAATACTTCACTTTACCAAAATCACTGCAACATTCTCCATTTATTAATTGTCTGATTGTGTGCTGTTTGTATATCATAAACACATGATTTTTTAAATTTTAAATGATAATTGTAAACATACTTCATTTGCTTTGATTGTTGTTCTAATGAACCTTCTTGTAAATATGCTGTCACTGATAGAATGATAGAGTATTAGATATAGTATTCACATATATGAATAACATACTGATCTGATTTGTCACGTCTAAAATTCGGATAACTTTTAAGGTAAAACTCCTTGCCCCATTTTTGTTTAGTACAAAAGATGTCATCCTTATCTGTTACTGGTTGAGATGTAAATGATGGAAGTAGTATGTCATTGTCCTCTAAATCTTCTTCTAAATATCAATAAACATAGAATTTATAGAACTATATGCTTACGATCCATTATATAATTAACTTCATTTTCTCCATCACAACCTAAAGTTAACAAAGATTGAAATTACAATCATTCAGTAATCATGTAGTTTATAATGTACCTGGGTTGACATAAGTTTTAATGGTTTCTACGTAATCTGGAGGAACATTTTCCATATGCACTTCTGCTACTGAACAGCTAGGAATTAACAGACAATGTATTAATATACATTATTTCATGGACAACATACCTTATTTTAAGGATCCACTTCTTGTAAGTTGTCAGCTATTTTTATAGATAATGTCAACATGTAATAAACAGTCTCTACCTCAAAATTATCCTCATCGTATGGTATTCTGAAATAACTTGCCACATACTGTTAAATTTAATTATCTGATGTAAATGTTAAATCTTAGCTATGCTTTTCACATACCTTACATATATATACATTTCTGTACATGTCAGGGCATGTGTCCTTATGATTAAATATGTCAGGGTACCCATTTTTAATTAAATCGTTTACCAACCTTCACCACATTGATTTTCCAATTGTTATATCTTCTTGCTTCCTTCATTACTGTTGCCCTCCACGTAGCAACTGCTTTCCTGTAAGTTTGTCTCAATCATGTGCAGTATCACATGTGAATATACCTGAAAGTTTCAATGAGTTCATTTGCTTTATCACTTATTTTGTCATGAATAGTATATACCAATACATCCTTATTCTCATGTTGGCTGAACTGTAATAGATAAAGTGATGATAGTGCATGTGTTTTATTAGTTTTCACTCACTAGAACCATGTCCTCTTCCAAAATAGGACAAATTATCAGGAATATCTCTCCATATCGTTGGTGTCCACTAGACCTCTGTTGTATATATGGTACATAGTCAAGACTTCTTCATTATAACTTACTTTCATGTAAAAACATGGATTCACTCTATCAAATTCTGACATGGATTTTCTTGTCATGCAAATTTGTAAGTCAGCACTGTTTATGACTTCAACATAACCCAAATCCTTTATAATAGAGTATTGTTCAAACATGACATATTTGATTATTTCAATTACTGACTGTATAAAAGGTTTCAAATTTGTTGTTACTAATTGTCTTCAAAACATTTATAAAAAAGTATACTGTCTACATTTATTTGAGTGTATTATTAATGATTAGGCATTTGAGATGGACTGTACCTTAGATGAAATAAATTTTTCACTGTTTGTTAATTCTTTTATGTCTTTTAAATTGAGGTTTACATCATCCAATGACAACACAGTCAAACTATCGTCAATGGATAATATTGTTTTAAGTGCCAAACCATTGCTCTTATTCAGTGGGATTTTGTGGGTATTAATAACTGACATTTCTGATTGCATTGTTTCACTTGTCTCTGTTTTGGTGTTAACTACTAAATAGAACAAACTGGAATGGAATGTTTTGTGTTTAACAACTCACAATTAGAGTTAAAGTGTACTGGTGGAAATTCATTATCATCATCACTGTTGCTTTCAGACATAGTGTACAAAACTGGTTATCAATAAGAAATGACTTATCTAAGCATTTTGTGTGAATCACTAACTTTCTTGCTTTTGAAGATTATTTAGCTCCAACAAGATCATTGTTCGAGCTATTTGAGCTTCACTCTATGATTTATGTAACCTGTCTATGCAAGTAGGCATTTTTTACACTTACTTCTTTAAAATTTAATTTTCTCTTCTCGATGAAACACTTTGCTGCCTGTAAACGTAAATGAACATTATACAAGTTAATGAAGTCTTACCATGCAGACAAATACCCCACAATCACAGGCATTACTCTGTGTTGGACTGTTGCACATCTATGGATGTACAAGTACTATAAAAATGAATTAGTGTAACATACTTTGGAATCACAGTATCTCCACTCACGAATGGATAGTTTAAACTTTGACAGTCTACACAAATATAGCCTGCTTTTTTCAAATGTTATCTTATGCAATAATTCCTTACCATATGCTATTAATTAAATGAGGCCGACTATTATGATATGAATCGACTTCATATATGATCTTATCATTTACATCAACAACCTGTGTAATTAATGTATCCCAAACATATATTATGTTGATTAAGGCACTGACAATGAGAATCCAATGTTGTGGACGATGAACTGGAAATATGATCATGTCTTTCTCTAACAGATTTTTGCCCTAGAATTTATTACTTTTTGTTTAATTTTAAAGTTATAAAATCCTTACATATTTTGTGACACCACTAAAGCCTCTTGCTTTTAATAATGGAAGGAATATGGAGTCGACAACAGCAATATTCCTCTAGTTTTAACAATTTCTGTGACATGCATGTAAAATTATTTGACTTACATCCTTTGCTAACAATATTAAGTAATTCATTATTACCTACACAAGTAGATACTATTATATAATATATACAATAATTATATATGTATATGTATACTTATGTGTGTGTATGTATATATAATAATTTATGAATACATATATATAGTTTACTTCTGCAGTTAGCCACACTCCTGGCTGTAAGGTGTTGTACGGTGCCTTGATCTCTTTCCAGTCCTTTATCATATATATAGAATAAATTCTTTGCTAGCAATGCACTTACTATTTCCTTGTCTTCATTAACAACTAATGGACTCTGATAGAAATATATTGTAACAGTAAAGCATGCACATTTTAACAACAGACTGACTTCTCTCCATGATAAAATTGGTGGACAATCATCAATCGCTTCCAATACGGTCTATACAAGTTTAGTTAGTATAATCAATTACAATATGTATTATGTGATATGAAATAATTTCATACTAACCTCCGACTCATCCGACTTGTATATAGCTAGACATACATTTCTCTAAGAGGCAATCATAATGATGTATTGTTTTCATTAGCTTTACTCACAGAAATATAGTCTATATTTTTGTTGTAATCATAGTTAGTAATTATGTTATTGTCATCATATTCAATCCACTCTCCACCAGGTGTTTTCACTAATGCTGTGTCTATTGTTTTTGTTTGTTTTAATATAGGTAACTTATAGCTGTATAATAACTTACAGTGACCTGTGTCTACAGATGTTGGACGTCCATGATGAACCTACACAGCGATAGGATTAAATGGAAACTTTCATTGTAATCAGTACTAACAGCTATTCCAAGTAATCGGTAAGTTCTTGAGGTGTAATCATGTTTGGTAGTATTTTCAATTGTAATTGTCCTATTAGATATAATGTCAGATTGATTACATTGCTTACAACTTACTCTTGTAGCAACAATGGCTGGTTTGATTTTTTACTTGAATATGTGTTTCGAGAAATGCCTAGTATCTGTACATCTGGTAGTGAAGCAACATTTGTGCTAACAGTCATTAGACGTTCATTGCAAGGTATGCATCTGTAAGCTTTATTATGACATTATTGTTTACAATATATAGCTTACAAATGATGGGATGTTTCATCTGAGTAGCAAGATATTTTCTTTCGCCACAATTCTGATATACAGTCTTCTTTTTGTCCAACCACTGAAATTAATAGTATTTTTGTGTACTCTTCTCCAACATATATCTAATTGTTAATATAAACAACACTGTCATCGTCACAATAACAGACCTCCTTGCAGATAGGACATTGTTTCTTAGTGATTGTATGTATGTTAAACAGTTTCTGTTTATTAGACAAACATTCTTAGTAGATTACAGTTGTACATTGCTTAAATCTCCATTACCTGCATTGATTGAACACTAACAGCATCAATAAGTAATTCTATTCCTTCTATTACATCATTCTGGCCACCAAAAGCTATGTGTGTTGATGTCATCAATGCCTATTAAATTACATAAATCATATCATATTGCCTGAAATAAATGAATACTGTTATCATCTGTGAATTAGCAACGTTATCTTCTACTGTGCACTCAATGTTTAAGTATTCTTTTTGGACTGGTGTTAATTCCACTTGTGGTATACCTATTATAATAATTCATCAATACTTCAAAGTTTGGGGTTTCTAATTACCACATAGATGTTTTGCCAGGGGGGTTACATGCAATAACTGGAGGACGCTGTTTATCCAACATAGGTTGCTGGTTTCATTTCCAAAACCCTTGTTGGGTGTATAGCATAACTCCAGTGGCGCTCCAGTCTCATAGATCTGTCATATATATACAAACACCTTGTCAAAGATGAGTGTTTATTAACTCACAGGTGTTGATGGTAACAACCAAGGTTGAAAAGATGTTATAATGACATCATCATCATCATCATTGTGTTCATCACTCCTAGAGAATTTCAACTTTTCACTATCATTAATGACTTCTTGTTTTTCCTGCATTAAAGTGAGTACATAGTACATTAAACACTTAATTAATCATACATTGCATTCTACGGACAATGTTTCATCACAGCCTCCCCTATAGGAGATTATAATATGTATTTGTGTAAATATCGTTAGTCATCTGACTTTGGTTTGATGGACACTTGAGATGATTTTGTATTGCTAAATTCATCATATTGGGACCTAAGTGAGAAAACTGAAAGTTATCTCTAAACATATTTCTGTGCATACAGCAATATAAAATCCTTCTTTGGAGGCTTTTGGTAGTGACCCATTAGGTTTTGTCCTGGCTTCTTAGATCTTTTTGACCACTTCTCCTCAAGCAGTTTTGTTTTTGGTTTATCTAGCTGTTTCTGAATACATGTATATATATATATATATTGTATATATAGACAAATAATGTACTTTACCTTTAGCCTCTGTCTGTCTTTAGTAGAAACATTGTCAATATAAGCCAGCTGCCTTCCAAAGTGAATTGAGTAGTGCTCCTTTAAAAAAAGATCTGGTCGCTTTCTGTGCTTTGGATGGTCACTTCTTTTCAATATGAGGTTCCAGGCCTCAATTGTTCCAGCAGTTCGATTTCTGCTTGTTGACATATCTCCTGAATTAACACTCCTCAGTATATTTGTCCAAAAAGGAACCATAGACAACCATTTCCGTTCCATTGTTTCGATCCATTTAGGTTGAAAAATTGGGTTTGGAGGACATGTTTTGTCAGTACAATACTTCAAACTTGACAACTTTTGCTTAAAAAAAGCAAAGAATGGCTTCTTACATGATGAAAGGATCATTGCTTCTTCTGAATTGGTAGTACTTTCCAGTATATTCTCTGCTAGCTCTTCGTTAATGTTGTCAATGTTGCTGTCGATTAACTGGGGAACCTCTCCAAGTTTTTTGAAAGTATCTTCAAGCTCATTAATTGCACATTGCACTTCATTGTTGACATACTCCGAGCCAAAGATTAGAGCACATCTCTTGAGATTTATTAAAAAAATTTCAATTGATGTAGAATTTAACAAAACTGAAAAGCAGTACATTGAGAAGCTGTACTGCTCTTTTATGGCACTAAAGTAATGTAAATATACTAACAAATTGTATGCTGTGATAAACTTACAACAATTTTTTCATGTCATACTTGGCACTCTTCATAACATGACTTATGCATGCATGTACGAAACACTTGTTGAAATCTGAGCTTGTTGAGCACCTGTTTGCCACACGAAAACAGCGGTGTAAATAATCTGATAATGTCTCCAAGTTAAAAACTCTTAAAAAGCTGAGAAGAAGGACTAGGCTTCTATCAATAATGATGTACTTAGGAACAACGATGTTTTGATGCCCATACAACAATGCTTCATGTCGTCGGAAGTCTTCAAGAAAATGGGAAATGGCCATTACAGAATGCTCTGTCGAAATAAGTTCAGCCACAGCAATAGGTGGCTGACCTTTCTTTGGGTGTCCAACAACAAGAGCATAGTATAAGGATGTGTTAGACTCATAGTCAGTACCCTTTAAACTAATAACTGTACCTGTCGCATCCAAGTACAAAACTTGGTCTTTGGCAAAATTGTGATATATTCTTACTCCTTCCTCAGTAAAGAAAGAAACACTAAATGGTTTTGCTACAATCCGTTGAATGTATCCGCAAATGTTTCTTTTGCAGCCAAAGGATTCTGTGATCTCTTTGTCTATAACTTTCAGAGACATAACAAGATCCAAGTGTGGAAATTGGTCTCTTTGACCCTCTGATGAAATTTTTCGAAGAACGTGCTGACTACTGCCAACCTTGTCCCTCTTTCCTGACTCCAGCTCTGCTAACGTTAAAGACGAAAACTTTTTGTTATAAAGACAAGATGGTGTTAAGGAAAGTACTTCTGTTTTGGCAATTGTTCTATTGCTTGAGCGTATTTGCCTGGATCGTCTCTCGTCTGTGGCATGCTTAACGAAGGGGGATGTAAAATTTATAAAGACATTTAATGTTATTGGAGGATTACTCTGACAAAAGGACATTATCTTGAGATGAAACTGTACAGGGCAATCAGTAAATGTACACTTTCCTGAACAACGAAATGAATAATGAGATGACTTTCTTGAATGTTTTCTTTTCATCCAACGGTTTTTCATAGCAAAAGAGCAGTATGGATTGTGAGGAGACAGAATATTGATGATTGGGTTTTGCCAGTCAGTCTTAGTAGATAACTCTGGCCATATACTTGATGGTATGGTAGTCATCACATTTGCAGGAACTGAAGCATAAAAGAAACGACTGTTTTGATTCCCTCCTATAGTTGACATCTACATAATAATAGACAATGCTTTTGAGTTTGAGTAGATGCAGCATATTTTACCTGAAGTTGTCGTTCAGTCCAGTATGCAGGCGAAACAATGAAACTAGGCAACTCTTTCCTTTCCTGTTTTATTGTAATAGTATCCTCTTAAAAATGAACTTTTCACATACCTGCTGTTCTCCAAATGCCAGTTCAAGAGCTCTCTTTTGTGGATGTTCTATTTTGAAGTTTGTATGTATGTAGCACGTTTCCAATTTCAAACTTACCTTCTTCATACATAAGTTCATCCATCCCTTTACTAATGCATACTTGACATTTATATGTATCAATGCCTTTTGCTAAGACATCATCAATACCTACACAATCATAATGATACCAATCTCCACAATAATCACACATGATCATGTCCCTAGCAGGAAATAAAAAGTTAACATTGAAAAATTATGTATACATAATATAAACACACACATATATACCTAGTCTCATCATATCTTTTTTTGCATATGCAGTATATTGTTGTAGAACCCTATTATGTTTTATGTAAGAAATGTTACAACAGCGCTTTTAGACTTACAAATAAAGATGCTGTTGAAGAGAGAGGAGTGACAACATTGGTAGTCTATAAATGTCCAGGTAAACATTTCATGTCATTAACATAATTATAATTTACTATGGTGTCATAACAGAGAGAGAGGGAAGTTTCTTTTGTGGCAACAGCCTACATGTTATACAAGTACATGTCAAAGTCAATGCATCATTTCCTTAATCTTACATGATTGGAATTATGAGTACACGATAATACTGTGTTTCGGATTGAATATGAACATAACTTGTCATCCTATTAAGAATGGTTCATGGACAATTTGAACTAGTTTATGACACTTACGGAAAGTTGTTCAAATGTATTATTAATAAGCAATGATGTGTCTGCATGTTTGTGAAGGCCATCTTGTGTTGGAGAGTTAGCTTGCATCAGCTCAGTGATAATGTGAGTGTCCTATTTTAAATCGTTAATAACTGCACATGTCATCTACAGGTCCACTTACTGTGTTGAGACATTGTTGGGGTGAAGTAGTAACTTGTGATACCTTAGGGAGAGTATAATCATCCTATATTAAATACTTAACTGTACCTTGTTATTACATGTCTACTTACCTTGTTGAGACATTGTTGGGGTGAAGTAGTAGCTTGCGATTTATTAGGGAGAATATATCCATCCTATTATATATATATTAACTATATTATGTCATCTACAGGTCCACTTACTGTGTCAAGGCCTTGTTGAGGTGAAGTTGCAGTAGCAACAGGAGTAGCTTGATAGTTGGTAATCTATATAATATAGTTGAAGATAATGATGTATGTACATTTATATAGAAAGTGCATGTATGTGTCATATAAATATGCTATATATCTGTTATCTTACCAGCTTTATGATATTAGTCCTGAAGTTGTTTACATTTTTATACCAATGATTGCTTACAGCTTTGATAAGTCTTGGCGATGGATTGGTTTTACCACATGCACTGATTGCGGCCTGGACCCAATAGCCATGTCCTTTGCAGGACGCTTTTTTTGGTGGAAGCCCATTTAGACAAATGTAATTAGCAAGAGCATTACTGTTAACATGAAACTTCACTTTGGGCGGCTAAAGAAAAAGAAAAGCAACGATTACATACATGCATTCCTTACCATGCTATCCACTTAGTTATAAGAAACAGGATATTGAAGGTTAGAAAAATGTAAACAATAATATCATATTCAAGTGTCTCAAGTTAGTATAAATACTATCGTCAGTTGTTATGATGTGGGTGTGACTTTCTCGGCCAGCAATAAGACCATTTATTCATTTTTTAGTACATTTCTTTTTATTGCTGGCTATTGAGAGTACAGATGTAAATGACAATATTATATTCAAGTGTGTCAAGTTAGTGCAAACACTATCGTCAGTTGTTTTGATGTGGGCGTATCTTCCTCGCCCAGCAATAAGACCATTTGTTCATTTTTTAGTACATTTCCTCTTATTGCTGGCTATTGAGACTTTGAATGTAAACGGCAACATGATATTCAAGTGTGTCAAGTTAGTGCAAATACTATCGTCAGTTGTTTTGATGTGGGTGTGTCTTCCTCGCCCAGCAATAAGACCATTTATTCATTTTTTAATACATTTATTCTTATTGCTGGCTATTGAGAGTACAGATGTAAATGACAATATGATATTCAAGTGTGTCAAGTTAGTGCAAACACTATCGTCAGTTGTTTTGATGTGGGCGTATCTTCCTCGCCCAGCAATAAGAACATTTGTTCATTTTTAGTACATTTCCTCTTATTGCTGGCTATTGAGACTTTGAATGTAAACGGCAACATGATATTCAAGTGTGTCAAGTTAGTGCAAATACTATCGTCAGTTGTTTTGATGTGGGCGTATCTTCCTCGCCCAGCAATAAGACCATTTGTTCATTTTTTAGTACATTTCCTCTTATTGCTGGCTATTGAGACTTTGAATGTAAACGACAACATGATATTCAAGTGTGTCAAGTTAGTGCAAATACTATCGTCAGTTGTTTTGATGTGGGTGTGTCTTCCTCGCCCAGCAATAAGACCATTTATTCATTTTTAGTACATTTCTTTTTATTGCTGGCTATAGAGACTTCGAATGTAAATGACAATATGATATTTAAGTGTGTCAAGTTAGTGCAAATACTATCGTCAGTTGTTTTGATGTGGGCGTGTCTTCCTCGCCCAGCAATAAGACCATTTGTTCATTTTTTAGTACATTTCTTCTTATTGCTGGCTATTGAGAGTACAGATATAAATAACAATATGATATTCAAGTGTGTCAAGTTAGTGCAAATACTATCGTCAGTTGTTTTGATGTGGGCGTGTCTTCCTCGCCCAGCAATAAGACCATTTGTTCATTTTTTAGTACATTTCTTCTTATTGCTGGCTATTGAGAGTACAGATGTAAATAACAATATGATATTCAAGTGTGTCAAGTTAGTGCAAATACTATCGTCAGTTGTTTTGATGTGGGCGTATCTTCCTCGCCCAGCAATAAGACCATTTGTTCATTTTTTAGTACATTTCCTCTTATTGCTGGCTATTGAGACTTTGAATGTAAACGACAACATGATATTCAAGTGTGTCAAGTTAGTGCAAATACTATCGTCAGTTGTTTTGATGTGGGTGTGTCTTCCTCGCCCAGCAATAAGACCATTTATTCATATTTAGTGCATTTCTTCTTATTGCTGGCTATAGAGACTTTGAATGTAAATGACAATATGATATTTAAGTGTGTCGAGTTAGTACAAATACTATCGTCAGTTGTTTTGATGTGGGCGTGTCTTCCTCGCCCAGCAATAAGACCATTTGTTCATTTTTTAGTACATTTCTTCTTATTGCTGGCTATTGAGAGTACAGATGTAAATGACAACATGATATTCAAGTGTGTCAAGTTAGTGCAAATACTATCGTCAGTTGTTTTGATGTGGGTGTGTCTTCCTCGCCCAGCAATAAGACCATTTATTCATTTTTTAATACATTTATTCTTATTGCTGGCTATTGAGAGTACAGATGTAAATGACAATATGATATTCAAGTGTGTCAAGTTAGTGCAAATACTATTGTCAGTTGTTTTGATGTGGGTGTGTCTTCCTCGCCCAGCAATAAGACCATTTATTCATTTTTGGTACATTTCTTCTTATTGCTGGCTATAGAGACTTCGAATGTAAATGACAATATGATATTTAAGTGTGTCAAGTTAGTGCAAATACTATCGTCAGTTGTTTTGATGTGGGCGTGTCTTCCTCGCCCAGCAATCAGACCATTTGTTCATTTTTTAGTACATTTCTTCTTATTGCTGGCTATAGAGACTTTGAATGTAAATGACAATATGATATTTAAGTGTGTCAAGTTAGTGCAAATACTATCGTCAGTTGTTTTGATGTGGGCGTGTCTTCCTCGCCCAGCAATAAGACCATTTGTTCATTTTTAGTACATTTCTTCTTATTGCTGGCTATAGAGACTTCGAATGTAAATGACAATATGATATTTAAGTGTGTCAAGTTAGTGCAAATACTATCGTCAGTTGTTTTGATGTGGGTGTGTCTTCCTCGCCCAGCAATCAGACCATTTGTTCATTTTTTAGTACATTTCTTCTTATTGCTGGCTATAGAGACTTTGAATGTAAATGACAATATGATATTTAAGTGTGTCAAGTTAGTGCAAATACTATCGTCAGTTGTTTTGATGTGGGCGTGTCTTCCTCGCCCAGCAATAAGACCATTTGTTCATTTTTTAGTACATTTCTTCTTATTGCTGGCTATTGAGAGTACAGATGTAAATGACAATATTATATTCAAGTGTATCAAGTTAGTGCAAATACTATCGTCAGTTGCCTTGATGTGGGCGTATCTTCCTCGCCCAGCAATAAGACCATTTGTTCATTTTTTAGTACATTTCCTCTTATTGCTGGCTATTGAGAGTACAGGTGTAAATGACAATATGATATTCAAGTGTGTCAAGTTAGTGCAAATACTATCGTCAGTTGTTTTGATGTGGGTGTGTCTTTCTTGCCCAGCAATAAGACCATTTGTTCATTTTTCAGTACATTTCTTCTTATTGCTGGTTATTGAGAGTACAGATGTAAATGACAATATGATATTCAAGTATGTCAAGTTAGTGCAAATACTATCGTCAGTTGATTTGATGTGGGTGTGTCTTCCTCGCCCAGCAATAAGACCATTTGTTCATTATTTAGTACATATCCTTTTAATGCTTGTTATTATGACTTTTTGAATGTAAACTGTTGTAATGATCTATATTAAGAAATCACATTGAATAATGGTGTCATCTTTGTATATGACAAACCATTATAATTTTATATTTGCATGCAAGAGTGTTAAACTTGTCACTGTGAGATGAACTTAAACTATCTGTGTCAATTTAGTAATAAAAGTCACGTAAATATTTATAATAACCTAACTTTTTAGACTTGTTTGCAAAAAATCTAGTATAAGGAATTAAGGCCAAGTTTTGCTGGAGGCCAGTGCCTGTAGTGCTAGTTTTATTGATTATTTATGCTAACAATTTCATGCTAAAAATTTTGTTCTTAAAATATAAAAAGTAATTGATTACAATTTATTAAACAAAGTATTTTGAAAGGATTTAATTGGCTATCATTTATAATATATTAACTAAATGGATTGAATTTTCTGTTCTACACACAATCTTGTTGTAAGTTTTCAGTATACAGCGAACAGCAACTGCAGCTCCACCCTATCAAAAATACTTGAAACCACAAATATTTAATAAGGCGTGGTTATCTAGTACCTGAGGAATGTGCTGCTGCACGAATGTGCTGCTAACTTCAACAGAGTCATTGTGTGTAGTACAGAACATTCCATCCGTTTAGTTAATATATTATAAATGATAGCCAATTAATTCCTTTCAAAATACTTTGTTTAATAAATTGTAATCAATTATTTAAGAACAACATTTTTAGCATGAAATTGTTAGCATAAATAATCAATAAAACTAGCACTACAGTCACTGGCCTCCAGTAAAACTTGCCCTTAATTCCTTACACTAGATTTTTTGCAAACAAGTCTAAAAAGTTAGGTTATTATAAATATTTACGTGAATTTTATTACTAAATTGAAACAGATAGTTTAAATTCACCTCACAGTGACAAGTTTAACACTCTTGCATGCAAATATAAAATTATAATGGTTTGTCATATACAAAGATGACACCATTATTCAATATGATTTCTTAATATACCAACTAACTGATGATAGTATTTGCACTAACTTGACACACTTGAATATCATATTGTCATTTACATCTGTACTCTCAATAGCCAGCAATAAGAAGAAGTGTACTAAAAAATGAATAAATGGTCTTATTGCTGGGCGAGGAAGACACACCCACATCAACTCAACTGACGATAGTATTTGCACTAACTTGACACACTTGGATATCGTATTGTCATTTACATCTGTACTTTCAATAGCCAGCAATAAGAAGAAATGTATTGAAAAATGAACAAATGGTCTTATTGCTGGGCGAGGAAGACACACCCACACCAACTCAACTGACGATAGTATTTGCACTAACTTGACACACTTGATTATCATATTGTCACTTACATTCAAAGTCTCCATAGCCAGCAATAAGAGGAAATGTACTAAAAAATGAACAAATTGTCTTATTGCTGGGCGAGGAAGACACACCCACATCAAATCAACTGACAATAGTATTTGTACTAACTTGACACACTTGAATATTGTATTGTCGCTTACATTCAAAGTCTCTATAGCCAGCAATAAGAGGAAATGTACTAAAAAATGAACAAATGGTCTTATTGCTGGGCGAGGAAGACACACCCACATCAAAACAACTGACGATAGTATTTGCACTAACTTGACACACTTGAATATCATATTATCATTTACATCTGTACTCTTAATAGCCAGCAATAAGAAGAAATGTACTAAAAAAATGAATAAATGGTCTTATTGCTGGGCGAGGAAGACACACCCACATCAAAACAACTGACGATAGTATTTGCACTAACTTGACACACTTGAATTTTGTATTGTCACTTACATTCAAAGTCTCTATAGCCAGCAATAAGAGGAAATGTACTAAAAAATGAACAAATGGTCTGATTGCTGGGCAAGGAAGACACACCCACATCAAAACAACTGACGATAGTATTTGTACTAACTTGACACACTTGAATTTCGTATTGTCACTTACATTCAAAGTCTCTATAGCCAGCAATAAGAGGAAATGTACTAAAAAATGAATAAATGGTCTTATTGCTGGGCGAGGAAGACACACCCACATCAAAACAACTGACGATAGTATTTGCACTAACTTGACACACTTGAATTTTGTATTGTCACTTACATTCAAAGTCTCTATAGCCAGCAATAAGAGGAAATGTACTAAAAAATGAACAAATGGTCTTATTGCTGGGCGAGGAAGACACACCCACATCAAATCAACTGACGATAGTATTTGCACTTACTTGACACACTTGAATATCATATTGTCATTTACATCTGTACTCTCAATAGCCAGCAATAAGAAGAAATGTACTAAAAAATGAATAAATGGTCTTATTGCTGGGCGAGGAAGACACACCCACATCAAAACAACTGACGATAGTATTTGCACTAACTTGACACACTTGAATTTCGTATTGTCACTTACATGCAAAGTCTCTATAGCCAGCAATAAGAGGAAATGTACTAAAAAATGAATAAATGGTCTTATTGCTGGGCGAGGAAGACACACCCACATCAAAACAACTGACGATAGTATTTGCACTAACTTGACACACTTGAATTTTGTATTGTCACTTACATTCAAAGTCTCTATAGCCAGCAATAAGAGGAAATGTATAAAAAATGAACAAATGGTCTTATTGCTGGGCGAGGAAGACACACCCACATCAAATCAACTGATGATAGTATTTGCACTAACTTGACACACTTGAATATCATATTGTCATTTACATCTGTACTCTCAATAGCCAGCAATAAGAAGAAATGTACTAAAAAATGAATAAATGGTCTTATTGCTGGGCGAGGAAGACACACCCACATCAAAACAACTGACGATAGTATTTGCACTAACTTGACACACTTAAATATCATATTGTCATTTACATCTGTACTCTCAATAGCCAGCAATAAGAAGAAATGTACTAAAAAAATGAATAAATGTCTTATTGCTGGGCGAGGAAGACACACCCACATCAAAACAACTGACGATAGTATTTGCACTAACTTGACACACTTGAATTTTGTATTGTCACTTACATTCAAAGTCTCTATAGCCAGCAATAAGAGGAAATGTACTAAAAAATGAACAAATGGTCTTATTGCTGGGCGAGGAAGACACACCCACATCAAATCAACTGACGATAGTATTTGCACTTACTTGACACACTTGAATATCATATTGTCATTTACATCTGTACTCTCAATAGCCAGCAATAAGAAGAAGTGTACTAAAAAATGAATAAATGGTCTTATTGCTGGGCGAGGAAGACACACCCACATCAACTCAACTGACGATAGTATTTGCACTAACTTGACACACTTGGATATCGTATTGTCATTTACATCTGTACTCTCAATAGCCAGCAATAAAAAGAAATGTATTGAAAAATGAACAAATGGTCTTATTGCTGGGCGAGGAAGACACACCCACACCAACTCAACTGACGATAGTATTTGCACTAACATGACACACTTGATTATCATATTGTCACTTACATTCAAAGTCTCCATAGCCAGCAATAAGAGGAAATGTACTAAAAAATGAACAAATTGTCTTATTGCTGGGCGAGGAAGACACACCCACATCAAATCAACTGACAATAGTATTTGTACTAACCTGACACACTTGAATATTGTATTGTCGCTTACATTCAAAGTCTCTATAGCCAGCAATAAGAGGAAATGTACTAAAAAATGAACAAATGGTCTTATTGCTGGGCGAGGAAGACACACCCACATCAAAACAACTGACGATAGTATTTGCACTAACTTGACACACTTGAATATCATATTATCATTTACATCTGTACTCTTAATAGCCAGCAATAAGAAGAAATGTACTAAAAAAATGAATAAATGGTCTTATTGCTGGGCGAGGAAGACACACCCACATCAAAACAACTGACGATAGTATTTGCACTAACTTGACACACTTGAATTTTGTATTGTCACTTACATTCAAAGTCTCTATAGCCAGCAATAAGAGGAAATGTACTAAAAAATGAACAAATGGTCTGATTGCTGGGCAAGGAAGACACACCCACATCAAAACAATTGACGATAGTATTTGTACTAACTTGACACACTTGAATTTCGTATTGTCACTTACATTCAAAGTCTCTATAGCCAGCAATAAGAGGAAATGTACTAAAAAATGAATAAATGGTCTTATTGCTGGGCGAGGAAGACACACCCACATCAAAACAACTGACGATAGTATTTGCACTAACTTGACACACTTGAATTTTGTATTGTCACTTACATTCAAAGTCTCTATAGCCAGCAATAAGAGGAAATGTACTAAAAAATGAACAAATGGTCTTATTGCTGGGCGAGGAAGACACACCCACATCAAATCAACTGATGATAGTATTTGCACTTACTTGACACACTTGAATATCATATTGTCATTTACATCTGTACTCTCAATAGCCAGCAATAAGAAGAAATGTACTAAAAAATGAATAAATGGTCTTATTGCTGGGCGAGGAAGACACACCCACATCAAATCAACTGATGATAGTATTTGCACTTACTTGACACACTTGAATACCATATTGTCATTTACATCTGTACTCTCAATAGCCAGCAATAAGAAGAAATGTACTAAAAAATGAATAAATGGTCTTATTGCTGGGCGAGGAAGACACACCCACATCAAAACAACTGACGATACTATTTGCACTAACTTGACACACTTGAATATCATATTGTCATTTACATCTGTACTCTCAATAGCCAGCAATAAGAAGAAATGTACTAAAAAAATGAATAAATGGTCTTATTGCTGGGCGAGGAAGACACACCCACATCAAATCAACTGACGATAGTATTTGCACTAACTTGACACACTTGATTATCATATTGTCACTTACATTCAAAGTCTCCATAGCCAGCAATAAGAGGAAATGTACTAAAAAATGAACAAATCGTCTTATTGCTGGGCGAGGAAGACACACCCACATCAAAGCAACTGACAATAGTATTTGTACTAACTTGACACACTTGAATATCGTATTGTCACTTACATTCAAAGTCTCTATAGCCAGCAATAAGAGGAAATGTACTAAAAAATAAACAAATGGTCTTATTGCTGGGAGAGGAAGACACACCCACATCAAATCAACTGACAATAGTATTTGTACTAACTTGACACACTTGAATATCATATTGTCACTTACATTCAAAGTCTCTATAGCCTACAATAAGAGGAAATGTACTAAAAAATAAACAAATGGTCTTATTGCTGGGCGAGGAAGACACACCCACATCAAAACAACTGACGATAGTATTTGCACTAACTTGACACACTTGAATTTTGTATTGTCACTTACATTCAAAGTCTCTATAGCCAGCAATAAGAGGAAATGTATAAAAAATGAACAAATGGTCTTATTGCTGGGCGAGGAAGACACACCCACATCAAATCAACTGATGATAGTATTTGCACTAACTTGACACACTTGAATATCATATTGTCATTTACATCTGTACTCTCAATAGCCAGCAATAAGAAGAAATGTACTAAAAAATGAATAAATGGTCTTATTGCTGGGCGAGGAAGACACACCCACATCAAAACAACTGACGATAGTATTTGCACTAACTTGACACACTTAAATATCATATTGTCATTTACATCTGTACTCTCAATAGCCAGCAATAAGAAGAAATGTACTAAAAAAATGAATAAATGGTCTTATTGCTGGGCGAGGAAGACACACCCACATCAAATCAACTGACGATAGTATTTGCACTAACTTGACACACTTGATTATCATATTGTCACTTACATTCAAAGTCTCCATAGCCAGCAATAAGAGGAAATGTACTAAAAAATGAACAAATGGTCTTATTGCTGGGCGAGGAAGACACACCCACATCAAAAGAACTGACGATAGTATTTGCACTAACTTGACACACTTGAATTTTGTATTGTCACTTACATTCAAAGTCTCTATAGCCAGCAATAAGAGGAAATGTACTAAAAAATGAACAAATGGTCTTATTGCTGGGCGAGGAAGACACACCCACATCAAATCAACTGACGATAGTATTTGCACTTACTTGACACACTTGAATATCATATTGTCATTTACATCTGTACTCTCAATAGCCAGCAATAAGAAGAAGTGTACTAAAAAATGAATAAATGGTCTTATTGCTGGGCGAGGAAGACACACCCACATCAAATCAACTGACGATAGTATTTGCACTTACTTGACACACTTGAATATCATATTGTCATTTACATCTGTACTCTCAATAGCCAGCAATAAGAAGAAATGTATTGAAAAATGAACAAATGGTCTTATTGCTGGGCGAGGAAGACACACCCACACCAACTCAACTGACGATAGTATTTGCACTAACATGACACACTTGATTATCATATTGTCACTTACATTCAAAGTCTCCATAGCCAGCAATAAGAGGAAATGTACTAAAAAATGAACAAATTGTCTTATTGCTGGGCGAGGAAGACACACCCACATCAAATCAACTGACAATAGTATTTGTACTAACTTGACACACTTGAATATTGTATTGTCGCTTACATTCAAAGTCTCTATAGCCAGCAATAAGATGAAATGTACTAAAAAATGAACAAATGGTCTTATTGCTGGGCGAGGAAGACACACCCACATCAAAACAACTGACGATAGTATTTGCACTAACTTGACACACTTGAATATCATATTATCATTTACATCTGTACTCTTAATAGCCAGCAATAAGAAGAAATGTACTAAAAAAATGAATAAATGGTCTTATTGCTGGGCGAGGAAGACACACCCACATCAAAACAACTGACGATAGTATTTGCACTAACTTGACACACTTGAATTTCGTATTGTCACTTACATTCAAAGTCTCTATAGCCAGCAATAAGAGGAAATGTACTAAAAAATGAACAAATGGTCTGATTGCTGGGCAAGGAAGACACACCCACATCAAAACAATTGACGATAGTATTTGTACTAACTTGACACACTTGAATTTCGTATTGTCACTTACATTCAAAGTCTCTATAGCCAGCAATAAGAGGAAATGTACTAAAAAATGAATAAATGGTCTTATTGCTGGGCGAGGAAGACACACCCACATCAAAACAACTGACGATAGTATTTGCACTAACTTGACACACTTGAATTTTGTATTGTCACTTACATTCAAAGTCTCTATAGCCAGCAATAAGAGGAAATGTACTAAAAAATGAACAAATGGTCTTATTGCTGGGCGAGGAAGACACACCCACATCAAATCAACTGATGATAGTATTTGCACTTACTTGACACACTTGAATATCATATTGTCATTTACATCTGTACTCTCAATAGCCAGCAATAAGAGGAAATGTACTAAAAAATGAACAAATGGTCTTATTGCTGGGCGAGGAAGACACACCCACATCAAATCAACTGACGATAGTATTTGCACTTACTTGACACACTTGAATTTCGTATTGTCACTTACATTCAAAGTCTCTATAGCCAGCAATAAGAGGAAATGTACTAAAAAATGAACAAATGGTCTGATTGCTGGGCAAGGAAGACACACCCACATCAAAACAATTGACGATAGTATTTGTACTAACTTGACACACTTGAATTTCGTATTGTCACTTACATTCAAAGTCTCTATAGCCAGCAATAAGAGGAAATGTACTAAAAAATGAATAAATGGTCTTATTGCTGGGCGAGGAAGACACACCCACATCAAAACAACTGACGATAGTATTTGCACTAACTTGACACACTTGAATATCATGTTGTCGTTTACATTCAAAGTCTCAATAGCCAGCAATAAGAGGAAATGTACTAAAAAATGAACAAATGGTCTTATTGCTGGGCGAGGAAGATACGCCCACATCAAAACAACTGACGATAGTATTTGCACTTACTTGACACACTTGAATATCATATTGTCATTTACATCTGTACTCTCAATAGCCAGCAATAAGAAGAAATGTACTAAAAAATGAATAAATGGTCTTATTGCTGGGCGAGGAAGACACACCCACATCAAAACAACTGACGATAGTATTTGCACTAACTTGACACACTTGAATATCATATTGTCATTTACATCTGTACTCTCAATAGCCAGCAATAAGAAGAAATGTACTAAAAAATGAATAAATGGTCTTATTGCTGGGCGAGGAAGACACACCCACATCAAATCAACTGACGATAGTATTTGCACTAACTTGACACACTTGATTATCATATTGTCACTTACATTCAAAGTCTCCATAGCCAGCAATAAGAGGAAATGTACTAAAAAATGAACAAATCGTCTTATTGCTGGGCGAGGAAGACACACCCACATCAAAGCAACTGACGATAGTATTTGTACTAACTTGACACACTTGAATATCGTATTGTCACTTACATTCAAAGTCTCTATAGCCAGCAATAAGAGGAAATGTACTAAAAAATAAACAAATGGTCTTATTGCTGGGAGAGGAAGACACACCCACATCAAATCAACTGACGATAGTATTTGTACTAACTTGACACACTTGAATATCATATTGTCATTTACATTCAAAGTCTCCATAGCCAGCAATAAGAGGAAATTTTACAACTACTAGACATAAATAATAACAAGAACAGTTGAGAGAACATAACATTTGACTTTTTATAATATACATGGTTGTTCATCAATCAATTAATTAATCAAAGATACAACCTACACAATCCACAACATGTAGTACATTCATGTAAAATTATGACTGTCTCATTTTAACTGTTCTATTAATGGGAAACGTTTGAGGGTTACAGACTATTTACAGCGCTGTTTTCATGTGGCAAACAGGTGCTCAACAAGCTCAGATTTCAACAAGTGTTTTGTACACGCAAGCATAAGTCATGTTCTAAAGAGTGCCAAGTATGACATGAAAAAATTGTTGTAAGTTGATCACAGCATACAATTTGTTTGTATATTTTCATTACTTTAGTGTCATAAAAGAGCAGTACAGCTTCTCAATGTACTGCTTTTCAGTTTTGCTAAATTCTACATTAATTGAAACTTTTTTAATAAATCTCAAGAGATGTGCTCTAATCTTTGGCTCGGAGTATGTCAACAATGAAGTGCAATGTGCAATTAATGAGCTTGAAGATACTTTCAAAAAACTTGGAGAGGTCCCCCAGTTAATCGACAGCAACACTAACAACATTAACGAAGAGCTAGCAGAGGATATACTGGAAATTACTACCAATTCAGAAGAAGCAATGATCCTTTCATCGTGTCAGAAGCCATTCTTTGCTTCTTTAAAGCAAACGTTGTCAAGTTTGAATATTGTACTGACAAAACATGTCCTCCAAACCCAATTTTTCAACCTAAATAGATCAAAACAATGGAACAGAAATGGTTGTCGATGGTTCCTTTTTGGACAAATATACTGAGGAGTGTTAATTCAGGAGATATGTCAACAAGCAGCAAATGAACTGCTGGAACAATTGAGGCCTGGAACCTCATATTGAAAAGAAATGACCATCCAAAGCACAGAAAACGACCAGATCTTTTTTTAAAGGAGCACTACTCAATTCACTTTGGAAGGCAGCTGGTTATATTGACAATGTTTCTACTAAAGACAGACACAGGCTATCCATCAAACCAAAGTCAGATGACTAACGATATATACATACATATTATAATCTCCTATAGGGAAGGCTGTGATGAAACATTGTCCGTAGAATGCAATGTATGATTAATTAAGTGTTTAATGTACTAAGTTCTCACTTTAATAAAAAGTCATTAATGATAGTGAAAAGTTGAAATTCTCTAGGAGTGATGAACACAATGATGATGATGAAGATGTCATTATAACATCTTTTCAACCTTGGTTGTTACCATCAACACCTGTGAGTTAATAAACACTCATCTTTGAGAAGGTGTTTGTATATATATGACAGATCTATGAGACTGGAGTGCCACTGGAGTTACGTTATACACCCAACAAGGGTTTTGGAAATGAAACCAGCAACCTATGTTGGATAAACAGTGTCCTCCAGTTATTGCATGTAACCCCCCTAGCAAAACATCTATGTGGTAATTAGAAACCTCAAACTTTGAAGTATTGATGAATTATTTTAATAGGTATACCACAAATGGAATTAACACCAGTCCAAAAAGAATACTTAAACATTGAGTGCACAGTAGAAGATAACGTTGCTAATTCACAGATGATAACAGTATTCATTTATTTCAGGCAATATGATATGATTTATGTAATTTAATAGGCATTGATGACATCAACACCTATAGAGTTTGGTGGCCAGAATGATGTAATAGAGGGAATAGAATTACTTGTTGATGCTGTTAGTGTTCAATCGATGCAGGTAATGGAGATGTAAGCAATGTATAACTGTAATCTATTAAGAATGTTTGTCTAATAAACAGAAACTGTTTAACATACATACAATCACTGAGAAACAATGTCCTATCTGCAAGGAGGTCTGTTATTGTGATGATGACAGTGTTGTTTATATTAACAATTAGATATATGTTGGAGAAGAGTACACAAAAATACTATTAATTTCAGTAGTTGGACAAAAAGAAGACTGTATATCAGAATTGTGGTGGAAGAAAATATCTTGCTACTCAGATGAAACATCCCATCATTTGTAAGCTATATATTGTGGACAATAATGCCATAATAAAGCCTACAGATGCATACCTTCAATGAATGTCTAATGACTGTTAGCACAAATGTTGCTTCACTACCAGATGTACAGATACTAGGCATTTCTCGAAACACATATTCAAGTAAAAAATCAAACCAGCCATTGTTGCTACAAGAGTAAGTTGTAAGCAATGTAATCAATCTGATATTATATCTAATAGGACAATTACAATTGAAAATACTACCAAACATGATTACACCTCAAGAACTTACAGATTACTTGGAATAGCTGTTAGTACTGATTACAATGAAAGTTTCCATTTAATCCTGTCACTATGTAGGTTCATCATGGACATCCAACATCTGTAGATACAGGTCACTGTAAGTTATTATACAGTTATAAGTTACCTATATTAAAACAAAAACAATAGACACAGCATTAGTGAAAACACCTGGTGGAGAGTGGATTGAATATGATGACAATAACATAATTACTAACTATGATTACAACAGAAATATAGACTATATTTCTGTGAGTAAAGCTAATGAAAACAATACATCATTATTATTGCCTCTTAGAGGAATGTATGTCTAGCTATATACAAGTTGGATGAGTCGGAGGTTAGTATGAAATTATTTCATATCACATAATACATATTGTAATTAATTATACTAACTAAACTTGTATAAACCGTATTGAAAGTGATTGATGATTGTCCACCAATTTTATCATGGAGAGAAGCCAGTCTGTTGTTAAAATGTGCATGCTTTACTGTTATAATATTTCTATCAGAGTCCATTAGTTGTTAATGAAGACAAGGAAATAGTAAGTGCATTGTTATCAAAGAATTTATTCTATATATATGATAAAGAACTGGAAAGAGATCAAGGCACCGTACAAAACATTACAGCCAGGAGTGTGGCTAATTGCAGAAGTAAACTATATATATATATTCATAAATTATTATATATACATACACACACATAAGAATACATATACATATACATATATAATCATTGTATATATTATATAATAGTATCTACTTGTGTAGGTAATAATGAATTACTTAATATTGTTAGCAAAGGATGTAAGTCAAATAATTTTACATGCATGTCAAAGAAATTGTTAAAACTGGAGGAATATTGCTGTTGTCGACTACATATTCCTTCCATTATTAAAAGCAAGAGGCTTAGTGGTGTTACAAAATATGTAAGGATTCTATAACTTTAAAAAAGTACAAAAAGTAATAAATTCTAGGGCAAAAATCTGTTAGAGAAAGACATTTAATTAATAGCATATGGTAAGGAATTATTGCATAAGATAACATTTGAAAAAAGCAGGCTATATTTGTGTAGACTTTAAAAGTTTAAACTATCCATTCGTGAGTGGAGATACTGTGATTCCAAAGTATGCTACACAAATTCATTTTTATGGTACTTGTACATCCATAGATGTGCAACAGTCCAACACAGAGTAATGCCTGTGATTGTGGGGTATTTGTCTGCATGGTAAGACTTCATTAACTTGTATAATGTTCATTTACGTTTACAGGCAACAAAGTGTTTCATCAAGAAGAGAAAATTAAATTTTAAAGAAGTAAGTGTAAAAAATGCCTACTTGCATAGGCAGGTTACATAAATCATAGAGTGAAGCTCGAATAGCTCGAACAATGATCTTGTTGGAGCTAAATAATCTTCATAAGCAAGAAAGTTAGTGATTCACACAAAATGCTTAGATAAGTCATTTCTTATTGATAACCAGTCTTGTACACTATGTCTGAAAGCAACAGTGATGATGATAATGAATTTCCACCAGTACACTTTAACTCTAATTGTGAGTTGTTAAACACAAAACATTCCATTCCAGTTTGTTCTATTTAGTAGTTAACACCAAAACAGATATAAGTGAAACAATGCAATCAGAAATGTCAGTTATTAATGCCCCCAAAATCCCACTGAATAAGAGCAATGGTTTGGGACTTAAAACAATATTATCTATTGATGATACTTTGAATGTGTTGTCATTGGATGACGTAAACCTCAATTTAAAAGACATAAAAAAATTAACAAACAGCGAAAAATTTATTTCATCTAATGTACAGTCCATCTCAAATGTCTAATCATTAATAATACACTCAAATAAATGTAGACAGTATACTTTTTTATAAATGTTTTGAAGACAATTAGTAACAACAAATTTGAAACCTTTTATAGAGTCAGTAATTGAAATAATCAAATATGTCATGTTTGAACAATACTCTATTATAAAGGATTTGGGTTATGTTGAAGTCATAAACAGTGCTGACTTATAAATTTGTATGACAAGAAAATCCATGTCAGAATTTGATAGAGTGAATCCATGTTTTTACATGAAAGTAAGTTATAATGAAGACGCCTTGAGTATGTACAATATATACAACAGAGGTCTAGTGGAGACCAACGATATGGAGAGATATTCCTGACAATTTGTCCTATTTTGGAAGAGGACATGGTACTAGTGAGTGAAAACTAATAAAACACATGCACTATCATCACTTTATCTATTACAGTTCAGCCAACATGAGAATAAGGATGTATTGGTATATACTATTCATGACAAAATAAGTGATAAAGCAAATGAACTCATTGAAACTTTCAGGTATATTCACATGTCATACTGCACATGATTGAGACAAACTTACAGGAAAGCAGTTGCTATGTGGAGGGCAACAGTAATGAAGGAAGCAAGAAGATATAACAATTGGAGAATTAATATGGTGAAGGGTTGGTAAACGATTTAATTAAAAATGGGTACCCTGACATATTTAATCATAAGGACACATGCCCCGACATGTACAGAAATGTATATATATGTAAGGTATGTGAAAAGCATAGCTAAGATTTAACATTTACATCAGATAATTAAATTTAACAGTATGTGGCAAGTTATC
Source organism: Xestospongia muta (assembly GCA_963693285.1). Classification (NCBI taxonomy): domain Eukaryota; kingdom Metazoa; phylum Porifera; class Demospongiae; order Haplosclerida; family Petrosiidae; genus Xestospongia; species Xestospongia muta. The sequence continues at coordinate 23,555,566 of OY848917.1, forward strand.
TCAGAATACCATATGATAATTTTGAGGTAGAGACTGTTTATTACATGTTGACATTATCTATAAAAATAGCTGACAACTTACAAGAAACGGATCCTTAAAATAAGGTATGTTATCCATGAAATAATGTATATGAATACATTGTCTGTTAATTCCTAGCTGTTCAGTAGCAGAAGTGCATATGGAAAATGTTCCTCCAGATTATGTAGAAACCATTAAAACTTATGTCAACTTAGGTACATTATAAACTACATGATTACTGAATGATTGTAATTCCAATCTTTGTTAACTTTAGGCTGTGATAGAGAAATGAAGTTATTTATATAATGGATCGTAAGCATATAGTTCTATAAATTCTATGTTTATTGATATTTAGAAGACGATTTAGAGGACAATGACATACTACTTCCATCATTTACATCTCAACCAGTAATAGATAGGGATGACATCTTTTGTACTAAACAAAAATGGGGCAAGGAGTTTTACCTTAAAAGTTATCCGAATTTTAGATGTGACAAATCAGATCAGTATGTTATTCAGATATGTGAATACTATATCTAATACTCTATCATTGTATCAGTGACAGCATATTTACAAGAAGGTTCATTAGAACAACAATCAAAGCAAATGAAGTATGTTTACAAGTATCATTTAAAATTTAAAAAATCATGTGTTTATGATATACAAACAGCACACAATCAGACAATTATTAAATGGAGAATGTTGCAGTGATTTTGGTAAAGTGAAGTATTTAAATGATGGCTGGCCAATTGACCTTGATGATATGGTGAGAATATCAGTCTAACAAACAATTATTTCATACAAGTTTCATGTAGCTAATGGAAATTGATTACTATTTACTTGCTTTAGCGAGTGATTGTCTAAAAAAACCTGCATTCTATTTAAGTGATTTTACGAAATCAATCATCTGGCCAGAGGTAATTCCAGATAATAATTACAAGACATAACCTCATTGAATTATACTTATAGGTTCTCACTTTGTTAATAATGGAGAAATTTCACTTTTCATACGAAATAGCTGTTAAGTGCCTTCTACAAAGACAACTTCCCTCTATATAAACATAAAATTCTTGATTTTAGATTAAGCAACTCATTGAAAAATAGTTCATTTGTAAATTATATACTTCTAAATCTTCTTACGTATTCTAAGAAAAACACTGACCTTCAGACGTCTTTTCAAAATAACACAAGTTTCCTTGTTGCAGTGTCATGTGGTGATGGGACATTAATTAGGCTTCTGCAGCAGCACATTCAAATGAGGAATGTACATTATGTGCAGCAACACATACCGCGGTTTTAAGGTCCGCCTACAAATATGTGCTGCTGCACGAATGTGCTGCTAACTTCAACAGAGTCACCCAACTTTATTGAAGTTGGTGTCACAAGCTGGACAAACTATATCACTTCTGGCACTAAGAGCAGGAGATAAAGAGACATCTAGTACATTGTGTATGTCAATATTGATATGCTGGTACAATATGCTAGTATATTAAATTGGTACATTATGCTGGCACATTATGATTATACATTATACTAGTACCTTATGCTGGTACAGTATGTTAGTATGTTATATTAATAAATTATACTGGCACATTAGGATTGTACATTATAATAATACATTATGCTGGTACAATATGTTAGTATATTATATTGGTGCATTATGCTGGCATATTATGATTGTACATTATAATAGTACATTATGCTGGTACAATATGTTAGTATATTATATTGGTGCATTATGCTAGCATATTATGATTGTACATTATAATTGTACATTATGCTGGTACATTATGTTAATATATTATATTAGTACATTGTGCTGGCACATTATGATTGTACATTATAATAATACATTATGCTGGTACAACATGCTAGTATATTATATTGGTACATTATGCTGGTATATTGTGCTAATACATTATGCTGGTATATTATTTTGATGATACACTATAATACATTATGATAATGTATTATACTAGTACATTATGCTAATACATTATGATATCAATAATAATGCTTGTATTACTTATCGACATAGAAATTATATTAATTTTATATTAAGTTTATCAATAATTCACTTTAACTGTCTAAACCAGATTTCTTAAAATAGTTACATTATAGTGAATATGTCATTAGTTTAAAATTGTTATTTAAGCCTACTGTCTATTTTAAACTCTGCAATAATGATATAAGTATTAGAGAAAAGACTATAAGTCAAACATGAAAGTGTAAAACATCCTTGTTTATTTGGATATAAGTGTATGTGTATTACAATAATTGTCTATATTATAGCTAAACTTACAAAAGAGTACAAAATTACATAACATGAATACATGAATAATTGGAAGAATAATTGAACAGATAAGTTGGTACATCCTTTAGAATGGAGTGAACATGTATTAATATATAGATATATTATGCTGGTATATTATGACAATTTATTGGATTAGTCCATTATGCAATTACATTATAATGTTACAATTTATTAGTATATTGATACGTTATGTTTGTACAACTGTACTCTTTCATTATGCTAGTATAGCATATTAGTACATTATGCTGGACATTATGATTGTACATTATACTAGTACAATATGCTGATACAATATGCCAGTACATTATATTAGTACATTTTGCTGGACATTATGATTGATATTAAACTAGTACATTATGTTGGTATAATATGCTAGTATATTATATTGGTATATTATGCTGGCACGTTATGATTGTACATTATTATAGTATATTATTCTGGTACAATATGCTAGTATATTATATTAGTACATTATGCTGGAGATTATGATTGTACATTACACTACTACATTATGCTGGTATAATATGCTAGTATATTATATTGGTATATTATGCTGGCACATTATGATTGTACATTATTATAGTATATTATTCTGGTACAATATGCTAGTATATTATATTAGTCATTATGCTGGCACATTATAATTGTATATTAAACTAGTACATTATGCTGGTATAATATGCTAGCATATTATATTAGTACATTATGCTGGCACATTATGATTGTACATTATAATAGTACAATATGCTGGTACATTATGCTAGTATATTATATTGGTACATTATGCTGGCACATTATGATTATACATTATACTAGTACAATATGCTGATACAATATGCTAGTATATTATATTAGTACCTTATGCTGGACATTATAATTGTATATTAAACTAGTACATTATGCTGGTATAATATGCTACTATATTATATTGGTACATTATGCTGGACATTATAATTGTACATTATACTAGTACATTATGCTGGTATTATGCTAGTATATTATATTGGTACATTATGCTGGCACGTTATTATTGGTACATTATGCTTTCACACTAGGATGCTGGTACAATATGCTAGTATATTATATTAGTACCTTATGCTGGCACATTATGACTTGTCTTTAACCATTACATTCCTGCATTTTATAGTCATAATCTTTCACATATACTGTGCTAATTACACACTCCTTTATAATTCTAGTCATTGTTTCACTGTAAAGACAGTATATTCTAAAGCAATGCATTATATTATTGTAGTTACTTTTGCATTGTATGTCAGCTTCAAATTATAGCTCTTATGTTAGTCACATTTTAGTCAAAAAAATTTTTTTTTCTAATTCTCACAAAATTATTATATAATTATGAAGGCGTCTTCCTAACAGTTCATGTGTAAGGTAGTAGTATATTTAGTCAATTGATGTAAAAATTGTGATTAGTTTATCTAAAACTCCCTACCCTTGATAAATAGTACACATCTTCCAACAAATTCTTCAGATGGTTTTATAGATATACCTGCACCTGTTAATTAAGATAAGTGAGCATTATTAGTACTGCTACTTCTTCCTCTATTATAACTTGCACCTATTCCAACTGATATACTTGGTAAGACAAAAACATAAGCTTATGCATTCATTACATTAGTAGCAGAGGGTTTTAAATTAAATCTTAAAAAAAATATTTAATTTGTTGTACTTCTATATTATTACAGTATATTATTCTGGTAAAATATGCTAATACAATATATTAGTGCACTATACTGGACATTACAATTGTACATTGAAATAGTATATTATGTTGGTAAAATATGCTAGTATATTATATTGGTACATTTATGCTGACACGTTATTATTGGTACATTATGCTGCCTCATTAGGATTGTACATTATAGTACATTATGCTGGTGCACTATGCTAGTATATCATATTATGTACAATAAATTTTTATCATGAGTTTGTATCTGGCTCAAATAAATGGTAGATGACTATTTATTAATGGTCAAAATATATATTATTAACCATACAATTTATTTTGTATTTATAAGTACATGTCACAAATTAATGCTATATTCAACAATATACATTCCGACTAACTCTAAGAACAAAATAATCATAAACTTGGAAATACGTGTAATGTTATTTGATGCTAACTGAAACTAAAAAAATGCTTCATACTGTTTTAATTGTTAATGTACTGCTGCTTATGTAGCTAATGGTTAGAACTAATATATAATGATTTATAATGTATTTTGTTATGGATACAAGCAAACTAAACAGTGTTCATAAATGGATTGAAATGACTTTACCTCTTTTAAAGCATTGTATTGGTATATTATGATGAAAATAGTAACATTGGAAATTATAATAAATAATTATTATTATATTTATAATTTTCACATTATTACATGCACATGAGTTGACAGATAGAATAGGTTTGGTTGATTTTTATAAATTTCCTTAATGTCAAGTAACTGTTATCTTACAGTGTTACATAAACCATTGTTTTACTTATTAAATAGTAATAGAGTAATAACTTTATTGGTTGAAACAACAAAAATGATGTTGTCAAAACGAAAACACATTTAACATCTGAGTTTCAATTTTCAAGATCATTTATGAATATAGACACTTATTAGTGTAACATGTGATAAATAAAGTGTCACTGCATTATCATTTAGTTATCTAGAGATTATATTATCTTTTAAATGTTTAATGTCTTCATCCATTGGTCTTTAATAAATGAGGTCATTATTTGTTAACCACCATTAATAGCAGCCGATAATTGTCTTAATAGGGGGAGTAATATATGACATCACAATTGGCAATTTGTAGTATTTGTTTTGTAAGAATTATATTGTTCTTAATGTAAAAAGTACAATGAGTCATGATAGATTAGATTGGACAACAATATCCTTACAATGGAATTTTAGCCAATACAAGGTTGATCAACTTAGATCTGAAGTGATTTAAATCACCCATATTCAAATAAATATTATAAGGGAACAAAATTATGAAAATAATATCAGACATACAAGTGTACAGAAGATTAACAATGTTTTCTATAGATAAGCTTTGATACTGATTGACTACAAGAATAATTGTCTAGATATGATCTATCTATATAACCACATCAAGTTCACACATCACATTTATTTCTGTTGATATTCAATTGAATCAAAATAATTTGAAAGTAGCAAAAAGAAAAAAATTTATTTCAAAAAAGTAGCAGCAAAACAAGGGGAATAAGTTTTCAGTTCTCTAACAATAGTTATCACTTATACAAAAAGAAACTAATTTTATTTCAAATATTAGCAGCAACATGGTAGCAGTTATTTATTTTATACTGTTTTACACATACAATCAGAGTCACCAGATGAGTATCCTGATTGACTGTTACAATAATTTCCAAGCAGACCACCAATACAATCACATGCCCTGCAGCTACCCCATAACAGTCTTGGAGAGTGTGAAGAAAACAGACTTTTACTGTAAGAAAGAGAGGACCACTTCTTCTTTGAACCCCACTACAAAGCATGTTAGTAGTTATTACAAATGTATTTAAAAGTTACCTTGCAGCTACACCTAATTTTCCATCTCCTTATTGAACATGAACAACTGTACTTTTGGTGATAGGCATAAATGTTTATTGATCCTCCTGGTTTTGTGTACACATTAAAGCAGGCAGTTGCATCTCCTACTGGATCATCATCACAGAGTGTGGTTGATGCTATAGGTTTAATGTAGTAACCAATAGAACAGGATGCTGCCATACCAATTCGAAAGACACCCTATTATATTTACATACAATTAACATGTACTAAAATTTATTTGACTCACTAGCAATTTCACTGATGCATCTCCAGTAATTGTGACGGTTGGTCCTACATTCAAACTACATTCTGCATGTTTGAAATCAAGACTCATATCAAATGTCATAGTACCACTAAGACTTCCACTGAGCGTTATATCCAGTGTGCCTACATAGATGAAGAAGCTCATTCTTAACACAAAAAGTCTCAGAGATACCAAATTCCATGACCTGGAATATAAGTATGGTAAAAGATTAGAAGTGTCCTGATTTATGTAGGTTGAACCACATATCTTTCCATATTTAACAGTAATGCCAGATAAAATATTTTGATGACTAAGATACTTGACATCGACAGCTCTATATGTGTAACCCCAAGCGTAAAGTTCAACAATTGCTCTTGCAAATACTTTATAGCCAGATGAACCTAGTCCTCCAAATCCACCAGCAGCCACTTTAGCATGAAGCTTTGAAACACCAAGCTCATCAACCCAAAGGTACGCTCGATGGTAGGGGTAATTCTCTTCGTCTGACGTTCTACTAGATTGACTAGCGATGAGATTGTATTTATAATAGCCATCATTCCAATTTGTAGTTGATTCCCTTTTTGATCTTCTGATTGAGGTTTGAAGTTTATTTAGAAGTTCTTTTGCATATTGTGTGTCTATGAAATTGAGATAATTGGCCATGAGTTTATTTAGATCCACGTTCTTAAACTTGATAGCAGATTCAACAAGAACACTCATTAGCTCTTTTTCGGTCGAACGTTCTCCTGCATTATCAGGATGATCAGAGAAATAAATTGATTGCTTGAAAGGAAAGATTAAGCTTTCTACAACTTCAATTACTGTCTCAACAATTGTAGAATATTTCACTAAAGATGTAAAAGCTGTTTGTACTTTTTCATCATGAGATACAGTTCTTAATGCATCAATAGTTGGTGCTAGAAGACTGGACTGATTAGAGTGTATTAAAGGTAAAAGTAAAGGAATGATTTTCTTTGAACCAGTGTTACCTAGTGCATGTATAATATGAATGATATAAGTAGAATCGTTTGTTAACTGAAAGACTTTTTTTGCTTTTTCAAGCTCCTTTGCAAGTGTATTAGTGATACGATTTTCTACATTACTATGACGACCAAGGGTGGCATAAAATAAAATTACTTGATTTGTATGGTTTAAATGCTTCAAATAGTCCTCAAGGTATTCCGCAGTGGAATGATGAACAGAAGATAGTAGTGCAATTTGTAGGAGTAGGACAAAATGTTCATCTTCTTCAAGTGGTAAATGAAGCATATCAAGTAATACCTGTGTCATTTATAAACATTTTAAGTTATGTAGTATTATCATCATATTGTATACCTTCTGTGCTTCAACACTTCCTTCTGAACTCAGTAAATCATAAAGTATTCTTCTTTCTTGGCTTGCAAATGGGCTTGCACTGAAAGTCTTAGCAAATATTGGTTACATTTAATGTAATTAAAAGTATATATATTTACCTTCTCCTTTAACTTTCTGATGAGCATAGGTAGCTTATGTTGGGTTCCAGGAAGAGGTCCATACTTTGCTTCCATTTGTAGTAGCTGCCTCCATTGTCTTAACGATGCTTCTACAGCATGTATCAAGTCATTTAAAATGTCATTATTAAATTACCTGCACGTTTTGGTTCTGTATTGCGTGTTGCTCTTGTGAGGGTATCATCAAGTGATGGCAAGTCATCATGAAGTTCCTTCATCAACATTTGATTGTGTTTTTCTGTGAAAAAGAAATAATAACAAAGAAACATAAACCAAGTTAAATGTACCTTGATCAGTTTTGACCAGGATATCGTCAATAATTCCTTCTTGTTTAATCAGTTCCTCTAAACTGCGAGCATAACGACTTTGACTGTAACGCTCACATCGAATTAAATTCAGTTCATACATAGTTGAAGCTCCTAAGGAAGGTACATTATCAAACGTATTTCTTGAATCAGTGTCGTTGGCCTTAGTGTTTCCTCTCACATCAACAGTAGTATGTCCTGTAGATAAATGAATTGTTTTTTTGTCATCCATTTCTATTTTCTCTTCTTGATGGAAATGCAGCGATTTGGTTGGAACTCCAGAGTTCCCAGCATACTGAATGACATCACCCTCATCTATTGTTCTCTGTTGTATCTGTCGATTATTCTTTGAATAGTATCTGATCAGATATTAACAATATCATCACTAATGATATTTAGATACCTGTAATGCGAGTGATGAAAAGACTGAGAATCTCTCTCTTCTTCCTTAGCAGTTCCCTTAAAATTTGCTTGAAATGAGGCTGATATACTTTTCTTTAAATTGATAATGTCTTCCTTCTCATCTTTGGGATAAAACACAGCTACTATTTTACCAGTAGTGCTTTGTGCAAAACAAAACCACTTGCTCATATCAATGCTATATTGATAGCTTCCATCATCACTTCAAAGTAAGTGAAAATATAAATGACATAATTATATGTAGATCTAAATTGGTAGTTACCTGAACCCAGATCCACTTGGTTGTTCCTCTGTGACATTAACAATCATAGCCTTAAAATTTGATACAGTAATACAATATAGTGTTACTGAGTCACGTCTAAGAAAACCAACTATACAAAGAACAGATTAATATCACTACAGAGTGTATGTATACCTGATTTACAGGCTCTCTTGACATTAGAAGAGAGGATTACAGTTTTTCCATTACTAAGTTGGACTTTAACAGAATAATCATATGTACATATGTTGTTCTCCTATATTAAAAGCATACACAAGCATAAATGTATATAATAGAAAGAAATTTACCTTGCAGTTGTCAGTTTTGATAAAACTCTCAAATCTATCATCATTTGCTTTGCAAAGAGGAACCATTAATATGACACCTGCAACTGCAAATGATGTAAGCAGTAACATTGTGTTTATCTTCAACAAAGAGTTAGGTAAGGTAGTAGGTACACCTTACTGTAGCTGCAGTAACTCTTACAGCTTTTATAGGCAAATTTTCTCTTTAATCTGATTGGTCAATAGTTAATACTATAGTAGGAAATACAATGTAACATATTGAATAGTTTAATTACTCATATATTGTTACATTGTTTTGATTACTAATGACTACTGTTTATGTAGCTAATGGTTACATAGAACCAATATATAATTATTTGTTATTGGTATTTTGCATGGATGCATGCAAACAGATTATTTTCATGAATGGGTTAAAAAGACTTAACACAACTTTTAAATTATCTCATTAAAGCATTCTATTGTGATAATATGACGAAATAGCAACATGGAAATTATAATGTATTATTATGTAATAATATGCACATCATTATTTCGTTTACATTAATGTCAAAAAGAGAGTTAACGGGTAGGATAGTTTTCGTTGCTTTTAATTAAATTTTCTTTAATGCCAATGCAAATTTTCTATTTATTAATAATGATAGAGTAATAACTTGATCTGTTAAAACATCTATCAAGTTATAACGAAACTTAACATTGTAATGTTTGAGTTGCTTTGATCCTCAATATTGAATCTATTGAGTGGTGACCGATAGCAATTATATTATAATTATAGGCATATGAATGGTATAATATCATTGACATAACTGAAGAGTAGGTTACTCCACTATTTTTGTCAAGACTAGTTATATACATTAAAGAAGATACAGGTTTCATTTAGTTGTTACAAAAATTACATGACATAATAGACAACATTATTACACAGTCGTATGATAACTAAATATATATTATCATTAACAAACCAGTAAAGCTTTCCTTTTGAATTTGTCCTTCTGGTGGAACAAGGTATTTGTGATGACAAGCTGGTGTTCCACACATTTGGTGAGGAAGAGGGATCCATTGGAGTTGTGGTTTCCTACTGTTTCCCTTACCATGGTCTCATTTCACAATTGGAAATTCTTTCTGACTCTAGCATTAAAGTCTCCTAGTATGATGATTTTGTCTTTTTTTATGATTTTTTAGAGGATGAAGTCCCAATTGGAGTAGAAGCCTTCTTTAGTCTCATTGTCAGAAACCAGAGTTGGGTGTACACACTCATGACTGTGTCTGTTGGTTCTTGGAGAGTTGGAGTCGGAGAGACATGAGACATTACTTAATGCCAACTCAGAGATCCAGGAGATGGTTGGCAAGCACATTCTTCATGGTGAATCCAACTACATGTATCCTTGGTGGATCTTGGGATTCCCTTTCAGAAGAACGTGTAACCACCACTTGTCTGTTGGTTCTTGGAGAGTTGGTGTCGGAGAGACATGAGACATTACTTAATGCCAACTCAGAGATCCAGGAGATGGTTGGCAAGCACATTCTTCATGGTGAATCCAACTACATGTATCCTTGGTGGATCTTGGGATTCCCTTTCAGAAGAACGTGTAACCACCACTTGTCTGTTGGTTCTTGGAGAGTTGGTGTCGGAGAGACATGAGACATTACTTAATGCCAACTCAGAGATCCAGGAGATGGTTGGCAAGCACATTCTTCATGGTGAATCCAACTACATGTATCCTTGGTGGATCTTGGGATTCCCTTTCAGAAGAACGTGTAACCACCACTTGTCTGTTGGTTCTTGGAGAGTTGGTGTCGGAGAGACATGAGACATTACTTAATGCCAACTCAGAGATCCAGGAGATGGTTGGCAAGCACATTCTTCATGGTGAATCCAACTACATGTATCCTTGGTGGATCTTGGGATTCCCTTTCAGAAGAACGTGTAACCACCACTTGTCTGTTGGTTCTTGGAGAGTTGGTGTCGGAGAGACATGAGACATTACTTAATGCCAACTCAGAGATCCAGGAGATGGTTGGCAAGCACATTCTTCATGGTGAATCCAACTACATGTATCCTTGGTGGATCTTGGAATTCCCTTTCAGAAAAAGGTGTAACCACCACCTTTTTCCTCAGCTGCCCTTCACCAGCCTTACGAGCTCTTGAAGTGAGCCACATTAATGCTGAAATGTTTCAGCTTCCAGGCAATAAGTGCAGCTTTAGTCAACCATGTTGTCATTGTCTATGAGAGTCCAAATGTTTCGGGTTTGAAAATTGAGCTTGATTTGATCTTCTTACTACTAGAAGGGGACAGTAATTGCAAGTGGACATGCTGTTGCACACCTGCAAATACACAATCCTTAACAGTAGGTAGGTCAAGTTTCTGTGGCAAGAGATACCTTGATGGCTGGAATCTTCCAACTGCTACCGCCTTCATTATCCTTCATAGCCATTAATATTGTGTTAACACAATCTGCCTAATCTGCTATTGAGGATTTGGTGGGAACTGGTGGATTCCCTTTGTCTAATTTCTTTCCTCCAACCTTGCCACCATGGGTGACCCTCCAGAAGTTTTAGACTCCAAAATGTACACCAGTATAAATTAACATTATGTTACATTATAAATAATTAAATTTATTAATTCAATTGTCTGTTAACTAAATAGCAATTTAATGTATAAAAAGAAGACATATCACTACAAGAAAAACCTATATTGAAATATGACGTCAGAACTGTACATGCATATAGTTTTGATACACATAAAAAAAACAGATAATGTATTGTTAAATAATTGATTTTTATTAACACATGAAATAAATGAAAACCAAAATCTCCTAACTGTCTGTTATAGGCATGTACTGATTGTTTATAGAAAAGGGAATATCTTATATTGCTTGTCTTTAACCATTCATTACAGTTGTTACAAAAAATCACATACAACAATAAACAACGTCATAATTACATGATCATATGATAACTAAATGTATACATTTATTAATGTACCGGTAAAGCTTTCTCTTATATATCTAGTATCAATAATATTATAAAATTTATAATATTTCAACAATATTATAAAACTAATGTCCATGAATTCTAATCAGTAAGGATGAATTACTTATCAAGACCTACCATTGTTGTGTTTTATCTAATCATAAGATTTACATGGTCCATATGTGCATTCAAATTGTCAATTATGGATATATAGTCAAACAAGCCAATCAAATTTTATGGTTTCTAGGAATGATTTCAAAATACAAAACATTCTGTCTTTTTAATGTATATAACAACCGTTAATGCTTCAACAGGAATCTTTAATATACAATTAAAATAAGTTATATATAATATAGCTAGCTGGTTTTGTTTAATGTATTATTAAATAGTCTAAAAAGTGAGTCAAAATAACAAAACAATTTGTGATATCATTAAAAATATACTCACTTATACAAGAGACATTCTTATCTTTATTTTGTTCATGGCAGTAAGAGTTTACATTGTAACATAATTAAAATTTTTTCTTAATATAATACATAGCATATATTTAAAAGGCTACAGTTACTGGTACTATGTTACCATAACAGTTATTGTAAAGGAAAATTAATTTTAAAGATGCAAGATCATTCCTAGAAACAATTAAGTAACACTTAGTGATTGGCAGTATAAATGTATTAACCAGGACAAGTGTCAATGCTATCGTGAATGAGTGGAAAATTGGTAATTGGCTTAGCATGATCAATTGACCATAAGTTTGAAGAGAAAAGACAAAATGATGGACATTCAATCAAACAAATGACAAGCTTTCAGACACACACACTGACTGTTATAAAAGCATGGATGAATGATAGATATCAAAGGCAGACAAAATGATAAAGGGAATCAAAAATAGTTACAAGATGGGCTAATTGGCTTCATATGTATGTAATACCATAACTGGTTACATTACAGCTATAACATTATAAAAGAATTGTAATTTGTGGAACAACATTAGTCACAATAGCAGCTTGACTAAATCTCTATCTATCTCTTTTTCCATTCAAATTTTGATCTTATGATCTGTAGGAATTAAGTTAGTTATTTGTTCTGTCAGAGGATCTAATCCTTAGACTCTCATTCTACTTTACTTTAACCATTTACTATACTTAATAAAAGATAATTGACCAAAAGGTTAGACTATATAACTTTTATATAACTATTATGATAATAAACATAAATCATGTTTTCTAGCCACACACTAATCATCACACATCAATATCACTATCACAACATTTATATAATTAGTCTTATTTTCTGCTCATTTATTTCCTGTTTATATTAATAGCTACAACCATCCTCTGTATACTCTTTATCAACAATGAAACTAGCTGGCAATATAATCTAATCTAGCCAATAAACATTTGTACTGTATAAATAAATTGATGATTCCCTTTATAAACATAGCTTCCTATATTTTTATATTAATACTTTGCACATCAATATTTATTTATAATATATCTGTCTATATGTTAATCTGTTCATTGGTCACTCCATCTTTCTATCATTCTGTTAACATTCATTTGTCTGCTCTTTCCTATCAATCCATAATGGTATCTTAGTCAATTTTTTTATTCGCTTATATTCTCTATTCTTTAGTTATCTAATGTACCTATTTATCCAACTATTTGACAAGTTTTCATTTAATAGAAGTAATATATTAATCAATCTATTGTTCATTGTTCCTAAATGTTAAAAATAACATCTGCCTTTCTATCAACTTAATGGTCAATCCATCTATCCATACATTATTCCATTCATCCATTTGTCTATTGATCTAAATGTTTATAAACATTTGTTTATATTAGTTAACATGATATTTTAAGTTATAACAAGGAAAGTGGATGAGTCTCAACAACAACAACAACAACAACAACATGTATGACAATCCAACTATTAAGCTATATATATACTGTTAGTATATTGAAAATATTGACTAAGAGAAGGATGGTTATTAAAGGGATATATCTATGGATGAGTATGTAGATAATTGGAAGAATAAATTATGTGATAACTTCATAGATAGACCACTGGTCATGGACTAGTTGTATATTGATAGTAAAAGAGATAAAACAAATATTGATTAGATAAAATGATATCAATAAATGTACAGGTTGGGCATTAGGCACAGGCACAGATTTTTAATCATTGGGCATGAAACATCACTAATTATATTTGTAAAGACATTTCTCATGCATCACATCAACTTTCTTTTGCTTTGATGATAAATTGACTATTTGACATGTGCATCATGAATCATGATACAATAAATTAACTTTGGTAATTGATAATTCATATATTGTACAATTAACAATGTAGTATCAAAACACAAAGCCTACTTGTTGTCTATTATAGGCATGTACTTACCGTTTCTAGAAAAGATTGATCTTAGCTTGTCTTTAACCAATACAATGTGGTCTATAGAAAATATGTGGATTGTATATATCACTGACATAACTGGTGATGTCAATATTAGGTTACTGCAACCTTATGTGTGTTAGTTTTCATATAATGAATCTGTACATACTAGATTATAATTTTTTGCAGGCAAGAGTATGCATGGTTGTATATATGTAATAATGATGATATCTATAGTTATATGTGACTATTTGTAACACCTGAATGTAACCTTAAACTGTTACTACTCAAAATCAGGAATGAGTTTAAAAAATAAATGTTTAATATTTTAATCTAATATACATTATGATAATTGTTGGTATCTCAACAATTGTCTTCAGTATGCAATTCAAATGAATTATGTATTATATAACTGCTTCTGTTGAACAAATTATCACAATAGTTTATACAATAATCAAAATGACAAGAAGATAAGTGCAGACTACTTAGTTATGAAGTGATTTTATCTTTATTTTGTGTATGAAAATAAGAATTTATATTGAGACTATAATTTGCAAAATTGTATTTTTTAATATAATACATAACAATTTTATCCAAGATTATTATTTCTAGTACTATTACCTTAACAGATATTAAATAGAAAAATAATTTTAAGATGTAATGTCATTTTAGAAACAATTAATAACAACTGGTGATTGGTAATATGATTGATTAACTAGAACAACTAGCAATGTCATCATGAATGGAATTAGGTAATTGACTATATATAATCAATTGACCATGAACATGAAGAGAAAAGAAAGAATGAGGAACATTCCAATCACCAATAACAACCTGTCAGATGTTTACATTGACTGTTGTAAAAAAAAGATTGCCCATGGTTCTGTCAAGGTATTCAATCTTTATCTACCTGCAGCTGGATTCAACATTTGTTTTTAATCCAAGTACAAACTTGTCTAAATCTCCCTCAAATGTGTCAAACACTTGAGTCATTGTGTTTAAAAGTATAATAAGCACATTTTTGAAGTGCTCAATACTGACCTTAAGACATCACTTTTCATAAGCTGGCCTTTTAAGATGTAAAATCGAATTCAAGTATTACTTTAAACTTAATTCAATAATAAAACTAATCGAGTTAACTAATGTTTGGGTGTAACAAATCAATTTCATGAGTGCTTGAAGTTGTGCTTCAAGCATTTATAAAGTGCTTGAAGTACTTAAGCACTATATATCATGAAACACTTGTGATTAAGCAATTTGAAAATGCCTGTGCTTCAAGTACTTTATCAAGTACTTGACTATTGTTAACAATGGATGGAAAATAGACAGAGAGTCTCTATCTATTTTTCCATCTTAGCTTTGGTCAGTCCATCCAGTATGAATATATTAGCTACACTCTGTCAAAGGACCTATCCCTTGACTCTTATTCTACTGTACTTGACCAATTTACTATTAACAAATGATTATTGACATAAAAGGTCAGATTATATAGCTTTTACATAACCTTTTTGGTAATAAATATAACTCACCTTTCCACCCACACATTTATCATTCCTCATCACTATCACTATTACATATATCTATATAATTAGTCTCATTGTCTGTTCATTCATTTCCTGTTTAATATTAATAGCTATAATCATCTTCTATACAACCTTTATTTACAAAGAAACCATTTGCCAATACATTCTAATCTAGCCAATGAATATTTGTGCTGTATAAATAGATTGATATATTTCCTAGGTACTTAATAATCTGTCTATGTGTTATTCCCTATATGAACATAGTAACTCTATCCAGCATTTCTTTTGTTAAGAATATTACTAACCCTTCTACTTTTTGCTACTACATATACTGTAAACCAAAGTGGTTTTCATGTATTCTATCAATCATTAGACTTGTGTAATATTTCATATTATAGTGTTTTATAATAGTAATACAAGTTTGTTATTTCTTTAAGTTTGTGCTATTTAAAGAGTGTGGGGCAATCTAGCATTTAGCATGACCTTTTAATGACAGTCATTGAGCTGTCCAAACTGGATGTGTTTATGATAGTTATTTATATACTGTATATGTCATTGAATTAAATGGCGACTTAAGCCTACTCTCTGTTCATAAAAATGATCTAAGTACCAGAGTATGAGACTATAAATCTCATATAAGGGTGTCTTTGTTGTGTCAGGCAGTCCTATATAATCATTTTGGACCATGTGTCTTGTGTATATGTAATGGTTTGTGTTTGTTATCTTCATTTTAACATTTTGTTGCATGTGATTTTCAAGAGCAACGAATGAAATTAAAACACAACATTTAACTGCCAAGAAATTTAGCAACATTGAATTTTGTCAAACTAAAGTGAGAGCTGTATGAGCTTCTTGCTATCTTGCTCTTCTGTATTCACAGCATTCTATAGCTATTAATCTTCCATTGACATTGCTGATGATTGTACAACAATTGTAGCTCTAGTCAGTGTATCCTATTGTTTAATGATTGATTCATACTAGTACATGTACAAGTGATAGTTCCATAGTTTTGTGTTCTTTTTTAGATAGCTCATAGATTTATCCGATGAAAATGATACGAACATAAAGACCATAAAATAAACAAGTATAAGTAAAGCAAAAGTAATTCTAAATACAATAGCTACATAGATTTTTTAATTGCTAAATGAATACATGCATCAATCCATTTATCCACCCATATATAATGGATGTATAGAATGGGTAGGGGTATATGAAAGGAAATATTTTAATAATATAATCATATTACATCTGTTATACATGTACATGTACTAATTGTCTACTAAATGATATGAATACATAAACATGTGAACACATGGCAATGACAATACAGAACTGATGATAGATGCTAGCACACATCTTTATTGTTGAAGTGAAAATAAATTTTAAATTTTAACATAATATATAACATGTCTATTCAAGATTACTATTGCTAATACTATGTTACCATAACAGTTGATGTAAGATCATTCCTAGAAACAATTAATAACATCAGATGATTGGTAATATGATTGACAGCTTGCCTTTAACCAATACAATGTGGTCTACACAAAATATATGGATTCTATAATATCACTGACATAACTGGTGATGTCAATATTAGGTTACTGCAACCTTATGTGTGTTAGTTTTCATATAATGAATCTGTACATACTAGATCATAATTTGTTTGCTGGGAAGAGTATGCATGGTTGTATATATATAAAAATGATGGTATCTATAGTTATATGTGACTATTTGTAACACCTGAATGTAACCTTAAACTGTTACTACTCAATTCAGGAATGAGTTTAAAAGTAAATATTTAATATTTTAATCTAGTATACGGTATGATAACTGTTAGTATCTCAACGGTAGTCTTGAATATGTAATTAAAATAAATTATACATTATATAGCTGCTTCTGTTGAATGAATTATCACAATAGTTTATACAATAATCAAAATGTCAAGAAGACAAGTACAGACTACTTAGTTATAAAATGACAGAGAATCTCTATCTATTTTTCAATCTAAACTTTGGTCAGTCCATCCAGTATGAATACATTAGTTACACTCTGTCAAAGGACCCATCCCTTGATTCTCTTTCTACTGTACTTGACCAATTTTTACTATTAATAAATGATTATTGACCTGAAAGGTCAGACTATATAGCTTTTATATAACAGTTATAGTAACTCAATTTTTCACCCACACACTTATCATCACTCATCACTATCACATACATTTATATAATTAGTCCATAATGTAATACTATTCCTAAAAACAATTAATAACATTGGTAATTGGTAATCTGTGGCAGATCTTTTAGACTACAGATCATATCACTCTTGGGATCATTGGGACACATAACCTCTGCCACCATGGTAAGGTGACAATCTGAGGAAGAGATATAACTGAAAATGTAATGACACATAAAGGTGTTTTTTTAGTATAATTATGATTTGAATGAAGACCTTTTAGCTACAGCAGCATAAAGTATATTATGATACATTATTAGTAATTAAATTTATTAATTCACTTGTCTGTTAACTAAATAGTAATTTAATGTATAAAAAAGAATACATATGACTACAAGAAATCACTATACTGAATTTTGATGTCAGAACAGTATAATATGTATATAGTTTTGATACATATATAAAAACAAATAATGTATTGTTAAATAATTGATGTTTATTAACACATGAAATGAATGTAAACCAAAATCTTCTAATTGTCTGTTATAGGAGTGTACTAATTGTTTGTAGAAAAGGGAATATCTTATATAGCTTGTCTTTAACCATTACAGTTGTTACAAAAAATCACATGCAACAATAAACAACGTCATAATTACATGGTCATAAGATAACTAAATGTATACAATCATTAACGTACCAGTAAAGCTTTCTCTTCTTTATCTAGTATGTATATAAAACTAATACACAATTACACATAAGACTGTTCAGTACTATATAAGGTTTTCATGTTATACACATGTACTAATCTTATAACATAATAATTAACATTATTTTGAAGCTTTATAAAGTTGCACATACTTAGTTAAGGTCATCATTTTATATTACATATATATATTTGACATTCCTTCTTTCCAATCAGTTTATTAAAGACAATGACAATAATTGTCCTAGTAAAGTATAGATATACATATAGGTTTAACTCTACAAGGATATATGTTTCTTCTCACTAATTATAGTTATGATCTTTTGGTCATTTATAATACTATTTTACATTCCTAAGTTAAGTAAAGAAAATAATATGCTCAGTTATATAACAATTGTTGTAAAGGAAAATTAATTTTAAAAACGCAAGATCATTCCTAGTAACATCTGTAATTGGCAGTATCTATGTATTAACCAGGACAAGTGTCAATGTCATCATGAATGAGTGGAAAAATTGGTAATTGGCTTAGCATGATCAATTGATCATAAGTATGAAGAGAAAAGACAAAATGATGGACATTCAAACAAACAAATGACAAGCTTTCAGACACACACACTGACTGTTATAAAAGCATGGATGAATGATAGATATCAGAGGCAGACAACAAATGATAAAGGGAGTCAAAGATGGGCTAGTTGGGTTCATGTGTATGTAATACCAGAACTGATTACATTACAATTAATATTAAAAAAGAATTTATGCAACAACAATATTTACTTATTTATTGTGCGTTGACAACAGACACTGATAAAGAAAATGGGGTTGGAAAGATAAATATTGTACATGGATAATAGGATAACTGATAAGAAGACACATCCTTGAATGAAAACTGGTCATGTATTAATGGATATAGGTAAATGACAAATAATAAATACACATATATGGATAAACAGATAAATAGATGGATGAAATTAGTAAATGATAACTGATGTCTTTAAATCTACCAGATTGTCCATGATTCTGTCTAGTAATTCAATGTTTATCTACTTTGGATCTAATCTATACATTTGTTCCAATTTCTCAATCTAACAGCTTGACTAAATCTTTATCTATCTATTCAAATTAAGATCTTTTGATCTACTAGAAATTAAGTTAGTTATATTTTCTGACAGAGGATCCAATCCTTAAACTCCCATTCTACTTTACTTTAACCATTTACTATACTTAATAAAGATAATTGACCTAAAAGGTCAGATTATATAGTTTTTATTAAAACTGTTATAGTAATAAATATAACTCACCTTTCCACCAGCACACTTATCATCACTCATCACTATCACAAATCTATATAATTAGTGTCATTGTCTGTTCATTCATTTCCTGTCTATATTAATAGCTACAACCATCCTCTGTATAATCTTTATTAAAAATAAACTATCTGGCAATATATTCTAATCTAGCCAATGAACATTTGTACTATAAAAATAAATTGATAAATTTATAATCATAGATTCCCTATATTTTTATATTAATACTTTGCATATCAGTTTTTGGTTTAATATGTCTGTCTATTTGTTAATCTGTTCATTGGTCACTCCATCTTTCTATCATTCTGTTAAAATTCATTTGTCTGCCGTTTCATTGTTCTTAATTGTTAAAAATAACATCTGCCTTTCTATCTACTTAATGGTTAATCCATCTATCCATACATTATTCGATTCATCCCATTTGTCTATTCATCTAAATGTTTATAAACATTTGTTTATATTAGTTAACGTGACTGTTTATGTTCTAACTTGATTAACAAAAAAGTGGATGACTCTCAACAACAACAACAACAACAACAACAACAACAACGACAAAAACAAAAATGCACATGTATGACAATCCAAATATTAAGCTATATATTGACTGTTAGTAGATTGAAAACATTGAGTAAGAGGTAAGTAAAATGGTTATTAAAGGAATATATCTATGGATGAATATATAGATAATTGAAAGACTCCATAGATAGACCACTGGTCATGGACTAGTTGTATATAAATAGATAAATAACAGATAACACAAATATTGATATTTATAAATATACAGATTGGGCATCAGGCACAGATTTTTAATCATTGGGCAATGAGACATCACTAATTATATTTTTAAAGACATTTCACATAGATCACATCAACTTTCTTTTGCTTTGATGATACATTGACTATCTGACGTGTGCATCATAAATCATGATACAATAAATTAACTCTAGTAATTGACAATTCACATTCACATTGTACAATTACAATGTAGTATCAATACTATTATAGACATGTACTTACCGTTTCTAGAAAAGATTGATCTTAGCTTGTCTTTAACCAATACAATGTGGTCTACACAATGAATGTAGATTGTATAATATTACTGACATAACTAGCAATGTCAATATTAGGTTACTGCAACCTTATGTGTGTTAGTTTTCATATAATAAATCTGTACATACTAGATCATAATTTGTTTGCTGGGAAGAGTATGCATGGTTGTATATATGTAATAATGATGATATCTATAGTCATATGTGACTATTTGTAACATCTGAATGTAACATTAAACTGTTACTACTCAAATTCGAAAATTAGTTAAAAAAATAAATCTAATATCTAATATTTAAATCTAATATATGTAATGATGACTTTTAGTATCTTAATTATAGTCTTAAATATGCAATTCAAATTAATTATCTATTATATATATATGCATGTACTTACTGCTTCTAGAAAGGACTGATCTTTGTTCGTCTTTAACCAATACAATGTGGTCTACATAAAATATGTGGATTATGTAATATCATAGACATAACTGGAGATATGGATATTAAGTTATTGGAACCTTATGTGTGTTAGTTTTCATATAATGAATTCTGTATATGGTATATAGATGTGTAAGATAAAGCATAATTTGTTCGTTGGCAAGATGATGTCTATTGCTACATGTGACTATTTTTAACACCTAAATGTAACTTTAAACAGTTACTATTCAAGTTCAGTATTATAAGATTTTCATGTCATACATATTTATAGTAGTCTTATCACAACAACTATCATGATGTTTGAAGCTATATATAGTTACACATGTTTGGTTAAGGTCATCATTTTTTATTACATATACATAATTGTTATACCAATTGTCTTAATACAATACAATTTATACATGTGGCTAAGCTTAATGTAAAAATCATAAGCTATAAATAGAAATTAAGCCTATATTAGAAATCATAAATTATTGATAATAGGTAATGATATATATGTATTAGGCATTGATTGCATCATGTCTCATTTCTTTTTTCAACAACACTATAATACTAATGTTCATGAACTCTAATCAGTAAGGATGTATTACTTACTATTGTTGTATTTATACCTAAGTTAACTTGTTATTAAAAAGATAAATTATAATTACTCTTATAAGGCATTTTTCATAAATAATACAAGTTGACTTTGCCTGTTAGCCATTTTTGATACCATCTTTACATTAAAAAGATGTTGAAACTAGGTTAAAAAATAGTACATAGACATATTAATGAGTATGTAGATATGAATATTAATAACCTGATGTATTGCTAGTGTTATCTTTGTAGGTATTCATAAGTTTCAAATGGTCCACATTTCCATTTACATTGCCAATTGTGGCTATATAGTAAGCAAACCAAAAAGGTCGATTAGTTTCTAGGAATGAGTTTAAAAAATAATTTTTAATATTTTAATCTATATATATACATTATGATAACTGTTAATATCTCAACAATAGTCTTGAATATGTAATTCAAAGTAATTATACATTATATAGCTGCTTCTGTTGAATACATTATCACAATAGTTTATACAATAGTCACAATGATAAAAAAGTATACACTACTCAGCTATAAAGTGATCTTATCTTTATTTTGACAATAAAAGTTTACATTTAGATTATAATTTGCATAATTTTGTTTTTAACATAATATATAACATGTATATTCAAGATTACTATTGCTAATACTATGTTACCATAACAGTTGATGTAAGGTCATTCTTAGAAACAATTAATTACAATACAATATTGTCTACACAAAATATATGGATTGTATAATATCACTGACATAACTGGCGATGTCAATATTAGGTTACTGCAACCTTATGTGTGTTAGTTTTCATATAATGAATCTGTACATACTAGATCATAATTTGTTTGCTGGCAAGAGTATGCATGGTTGTATATATGTAATATGATAATATCTATAGTTATATGTGACTATTTGTAACACCTGAATGTAATCTTAAACTGTTACTACTCATATTCAGGATAATATCTAATATTTTAATCTAATATATGTTATGATAACTGTTAGTATCTCAATAATAGTCTACAATAATCAAAATGACAAGAAGACAAGTACAGACTACTTATTTATAATGTGATATTATCTTTATTTTGTGTATGGCAATAGGAGTTTGTATTGATACTATAATTTTCAAAATTGATCTTCCAACTGCTACCGCCTTCATTATCCTTCATAGCCATTAATATTGTGTTAACACAATCTGCCTAATCTGCTGTTGAGGATTTGGTGGGGACTGGTGGATTCCCCTTTGTCTAATATCTTACCTCCAACCTTATCACCATGGGTGACCCTACCAGAAGTTTTAGAGTCCAGATGGTATCACTCTTGGGATTGTTGGAACACATAAACTCTGCCACCATGGCAAGGTGACAATCTGAGGAAGAGATATAACTGATAATGTAATGACAAATGTGTCTTTTTAGTATATGATTTGAGTGACAAATATTTAGCTACACCAGTGTAAATTAACATTATGTTACATTATCAATAGTTAAATTTATTAAATCACTTGTCTGTTAACTAAATAGCAATTTAATATATGAAAAAGAAGACATATGACTACAAGAAATCACTATACTGAAATATGACGTCAGAACTGTATATGTATATAATTTTGATACACATATAAAAACAGATAATGCACATAACACATAATATATAACTTTATAAAGTTACACATACTTAGTTAAGGTCATCATTTTATATTACATATATATAATTGCCATGCCTTCTTTTCATGCAGTTTATTAAAGAGAATGTCCTTGTAAAGTATAGCTATACATGTAGGTGTAATCCTACAAGGATATACGTCTATTCTCACTAATTATAGTCATGATCTTTTGGCCATTTATAATACTATTTTTACATTCTTAAGTTAAGTAAAGGAAATAAAACATAGACATGTTAATGAGTTTGTAGATGTGAATGACCTGCTATATAACTAGTGTTATGTATGTATATATTCTTAAGTTTGGGATGGCCCATATGTTCATTCACATTACCATTTGTCACTGTAGAATTAATCGATCCAATTAGATTGTTTTAGATATTGTTTATGTAACATAGTAACTCAGTAGCAGTCTTAAATTACATGCTTTATATATAACATTAAAAATCAATTATACATTATATAGCTACTACTGTTGAGTATATTATCAAAACAGTTTATACAACAGGTCAAAATGATAATAATATTAATGTCAATGTGATATCAGTAAAAACAATATTAAAGGATATTATTATATTTATTTCATGCATTACAAGAGGAGTTTACGTTGCGACTACAATTGACAAAATTTATTTTAATATAATGGATAGCATATATATCCAAGACAATTGTTACTAGTACATTATTACCATAACAGTTATTGAATAGGAAAATGATTTTTTAGGATATAAAAATCATTCCTAGAAACTATTGATCATGAGTAACATCTGGTGATTGACAGACATTACACATAGGTGTAATGTCCAAGAATTTAAATCTGTTGAAAATCATAAATTATAAATTATAGGTAATGATTGTACATGTATTACAAATTGATTATGTTATGTTTCAATTTCCTTTTTAGCAAATTATCAATACTAATGTCCATGAACTCTAATCGGATGTACATATGTTATAATATAAAAGTTCCTATTGTGTACATTTATTGACTAATAGTTGATATCTGCTGTGATTTTAAACTCAAATTAAATTTTCTACTTCTATCATTTGTTGTCTAAGATAGTGATGTAACTGAAGATAATGATATTAGGTTAACACAACATTTAAGCAAATCTCTAAATACTAGATGAGTAAGATAAATTATAATTTATTTGGTGGTAAGATGATGCATAGTTGTATACATGTAATAATGATGATGACTATTGCTAAATGTGGCTTTTGTAACAGCTAAAGTAGATATAGTTATATATCCTAGGTTATTGGCATCATTATATATTACATATATATATTTGGTATACTTTCTTTCAATACAGCACATTAAAAATTATATCAATCGTCTTAGTACAATAGATTTTATACATGTGGATATAGATATCACAGGCAGATAAAAATGATAAAGGGAATTAAAAATGGTTACAAGATGGGCTAGTTGGGTTCATATGTATGTAATTCCATAACTGGTTACATTACAGCTAATAGTACAGAAAGAGTTGTAATTTATGCAACAACAATAGTCATCTATTTATGTGCGTTGACAATAGAAACTGATAAAGAAAATGGGGTTGGAGAGATAAAATCTGAACATGAATAATAGGATAACTGATAAGAAGACACATCCTTGAATGAAAACTGCTCATGTATTAATGGATATAGGTAAATGACAAATAATAAATACACATATATGGATAAACAGATAAATGGATATGTGAAATTAGTAAATGATAACTGATGTCTTCAAATCCACCAGATTGTCAATGATTCTGTCTAGTCATTCAATGTTTATTTACTTTGGATCTAATCTATACATTTGTTCCAATTTCTCCATCTAGCAGCTTGACTAATCTCTATCTATCTCATTTTCCATTCAAATTTTGATCTTTTGATCTACTAGGAATTAAGTTAGTTATATTTTCTGACAGAGGATCCAATCCTTAAACTCTCATTCTACTTTACTTAAACCATTTACTATACTTAATAAAACATAATTGACCTAAAAGGTCAGATTATATAGTTTTTGTATAACTGTTATGGTAATAAATATAACTCACCTTTCAATTTATATAATTAGTCTTATTGTCTGTTCATTCATTTCCTGTTTACATTAATAGCTACAACCATCCTCCTTTTACTCTTTATTAACAATGAAACTATCTGGCAATATATTCTAATCTAGCCAATGAACATTTGTACTGTATAGATAAATTGATGATTCTCTATATAAACATAGATTCCTTATATTTTTATATTGATACTTTGCACATCAGTATTTTGGTTTAATACGTCTGTCTATATGTTAATCTATTCATTGGTCACTCCATCTTTCTAACATTCTGTTAACATTCATTTCTCTGCTGCTTGCTATCAATCCATAATGGTTTCTCATTCAATGTTCTATTAACTTTTTTCTCTATCCTTTAGTTAGTTAATGTACCTATTTATCCAACTATTTGACTTACTGCTTCCAGAAAAGATCGATCTTAACTTGTCTTTAACCAATACAATGTGGACTACACAATGTATGTGGATTATATAATATCACTGACATAACAAGTGATGTCAATATTAGGTTACTGCAACCTTATGTGTGAGGTTTTCATATAATGAATCTGTACATACTAGATCATAATTTGTTTACTGGCAAGAATATGAATGGTATGTAATAATGATGATATCTATAGTTATATGCGACAATTTGTAACACCTGAATGTAACCTTAAACTGTTACTACTCAAATTCAGGAATGAGTTTAAAAAATAAATATTTAATATTTTAATCTAGTATACGTTATGATAACTGTTAGTATTCAAGTTCTCAAGAATTATCTTGAATATACAATTCAAATTAATTATATGTTATATACTGCTTTTGTTGGACACATTATCACAATAGTACAGACTACTTAGTTATAAAGTGATTTTATCTTTATTTTGCATATGGCAATAAGAGTTTACATTAGGACTATTAATTTGCAAAATTTACTTTTAATATAACATGTATATCTAAGATTATCATTGCTAGTACTATGTTACCATAACAGATAGTAGATAAAAAAATTTTGAAAGATGTAATATCATTCCTAGAAATAATTTATAACATCTGGTGATTGATAGTATGATTGATTAACTAGAACAAGTGGCAATGTCATTATGAATGGATGGAAATTTGAATAGCCAATTTATTATTTAAAGCTTTCAAAGTGTTTTAAAGCATTATATAAAAGGCAAGCATTTGTGCTTGTGCTTAAATAATTTGTAGCATTAGTGCTTGCAAGGAGACTTGTAAACACACTTGCTTGAAACAATAGCATGTTAAGGTTTCATTTGCTGAAACTAAAATAGTATCACTAAAAAGGGTTTTTTGCATGAAAGATACAGACAAACCTCATGGCATTACTTTTCATAAGCTGGCCTTTTAAAATGTAAAATTGCATTCAAGCATTAACTTTTAATTTCAATTCAATAATAAAACTAATTGAGTTAACTAATGTTTTGGAGTGACAAATCAATTTCATGTGTCCTTGAAGTTATGCTTCAAGCATTTTTAAAGTGCTTGAAGTACTTAAGCACTATATATCATGAAACACTTGTGATTAAGCAATTTGAAAATGCCTGTGCCTGAAGTACTTTATCAAGTACTTGACTATTGTTAACAATGGATGGAAAATAGACAGAGAGTCTCTTTATCTATTTTCCCATTTTAGCTTTAGTCAGTCCATCCAGTATGAATATATTAGCTACACTCTGTCAAAGGACCCATCCCTTGACTCTTATTCTACTGTACTTGACCAATTTACTATTAAAAATAATTATTGACCTATAAGATCAGATTATATAGCCTATATATTGTTTTGGTAATAAAAATAACTCACCTTTCCACCCACACACTTATCATTATCTCATCACTATCACTAATATATATATATATATATATATATATATATATATATATATGTATAATTAGTCTCATTGTCTGTTCATTCATTTCCTGTTTAATATTAATAGCTATAATCATCTTCTATACAACCTTTATTTACAAAGAAACCATCTGCTGACTCACAATAAACAACCACCTCCAAATGAAAATACAGCTGGTACCTTCCATTGGAATTTTGTCTAAATACATTACTTCAAAGATACAACAGAGTATCTAAGTGATAATAGTATATGACCTTTATAATCTATTCATATAGAAATTATTTTAATTCATTGGATTGAAATGGGTACTTAAGCCTATTCTCTGTTCATAAAAATGATCTAAGTACCAGAGTATGAGATTATAAATCTCACATAAGGGTGTCTTTTGTCGTGTCAGGCAGTCCTATATAATCATTTTGAACCATGTGTCTTGTGTATATGTAACAGATTATGTTTGTTATCTTCATTTTAACATTTTATTGTGATTTTCAAGAGCAACAAATGAAATTAAACCACATGGTTTAACTGCAAAGAAATTTAGCAACATTGAATTTTGTTAACTCAAATTGTGAGTGGTACGAAGCTTCTTGCTATGTTGCTCTTCTGTATTCCTAGCATTCTATAGCTATAAATCTTCCATTGACATTGCTGATGATTATGTAACAATTGTAGCTCTAGTCATTGTTTAATGATTGATTCATACTAGTACATGTACAAGTGATAGTTCCATAGTTCTTTTTTTGATAGCTCATAAATCTATCCAATGAAAATGATATGAACGTAAAGACCATAAAGAAACAAGTATAGATTAAGCAAAAGTAATTCTAAATATTAATTTCTAAATGAATACATGCATCAATCCATTTATCCACCCATATATAATGGATGTATAGAATGGGTGGGAATATATGGAAGAGAAATATTTTAACAATATAGCCATATTACTTCTATTGTACATGTACATGTACAAATTGTCTACTAAATCATATGAATACATAAACATGTGAACACATGGCAATACATGAACAGCAATGATAATGCAGAACTGATGGTAGATGCTAGCACACCTCTTTATTGTTGAAGTAAAAAACAATCATAAGATCAGACCTGTATAAACATAATATGTGAGAACAACAGCTTACATCTAAGTAAAAACAGCACACTTTATTTTAGACCATTAAATGATAGAATTTGAGTTATAATTATCTATTATTCTATAGTTTTTTTATGTAAATGTTGTTGTTGTTTTTAATGACGATGATTATAAAAACAAAGACATCACACTCTTTGACCAGTGATTGATAGAGGGCAGTATCTACATAGAGGAGTAATGTACCTCATATATGAAGTCTGTTTTTTAAGATATAGTACACATATTACATTTAGTATATGGTTATCATATACATAAAGCCTCCTTGTTATCTATTATAGACATGTACTTAATGTTTCTAGAAAGGACTGATCTTAGTTTCTCTTTAGCTAATACAATGTGGTCTACATAAAATATGTGGATTATGTAATATCATTGACATAACTGAAGATATGGATATTAAGTTATTGGAACCTTATGTTTGTAAGTTTTCATAATGAATTCTGTATATGCTATATAGATATGTAAGATAAAGCATAATTTGTTTGTTGGCAATATGATGTATGGTCATATACATGTAATAATGATGATGTCTACTGTTACATGTGACTATTTGTAATGCCTAAATGTAACCTCAAACAGTTACCATTCAAGTTCAGTATTGTAAGATTTTCATGTCATATATTTTATACTAATCTTATCACAATAACTATCATGATGTTTGAAGCTATATATAGTTACACATGTTTGGGTAAGGTCATCATTTTATATTACATATTAATAATTGTCTTAGTATCGTAATTACTGTTATAAGGTATTTTATAAATAATACAAATTGATTTTGTCAGCTAGTCATTTTTGATACCATCTTTACATTGAAAAGATGTTGAAGCTAGGTTAAGAAATAGTACATAAACATATTAACGAGTATGTATATATGAATATTAATAACCTCATATATAGTCAGTGTTACTTTGTATATATTCATAAGTCTCAAGTGGTCCATATTTCCATTTACATTGCCAATTGTGGCTGTATAGTAAGCAAACCAAACAGATTGATTAGTTTCTAGGAATGAGTTTAAAAAATAATATTCAAATATTTTAATCTAAGATATGCTATAATAACTGTTAGTATCTCAACAATAGCCTTGAATATGTAATTCAAAGTAATTATACATTACATACCTGCTTCTGTTGAATCTATTATCACAATAGTTTATACAATAGTCAAAATGATAAAAAAGATAAGTATAGACTACTCAGCTATAAAGCGATCTTATCTTTATTTTGACAATAAAAGTTTACATTGAGATTATAATTTGCAAATTTTATTTTTAACATAATATATAACATATATATTCAAGATTACTATTGCTAATACTATGTTATCATAACAGTTGATGTAAGATCATTCCTAGAAACAATTAATTACATCTGATGATTGGTAGTATGAGTGATAGACACAAAATATATGGATTCTATAATATCACTGACATAACTGACAATGTAAGTATTGGGTTACTGTAACCTTATGTGTATTACTTTTCATATAATGAATCTGTACATACTAGATCATAATTTGTTTGCTGGCAAGAGTATGCATGGTTGTATATATATAATAATGATGATATCTAAAGTTATATGTAACTATTTGTAACACCTGAATATAACCTTAAATTGTTACTACTCAGATTCAGGAATGAGTTTAAAAAGTAAATATTTAATATTGTAATCTAATATACGTTATGATAACTGTAAGTATCTCAACAATAGTCTTGAATATGTAATTAAAATTAATTATATATTATATAGCTGTTTCTGTTGAATAAATTATCACAATAGTTTATACAATAATCAAAATGACAAGAAGACAAGTACAGACTACTTTGTTATAAAGTGATTTTATCTTTATTTTGTGTATGAAATAAGAGTTTACATTGAGACTATAATTTGCAGAATTTTATTTTCAATCTATAAATACATAACATATATATCCAAGACTACCATTGCTAATACATTGTTACCATAACATATATTAAATAGAAAAATTATTTTTTAAAATGAAATATCATTCTTAGAAACAATTAATAACATCTGGTAATTGGTAGTATGATTGACAAGTGGCAATGTCATCATGAATGGATGGGAATTAGGTAATTGATTATGTCTAATTAATTAATCATAAACATGAAGAGAAAAGACCAAATGAGAAACAATCCAACAACCAATGACAAGCTATCAGATATTTACACTGACTGTTGTAAAGGAAAGACTGTCTATGCTTCTGTCAAGGCATTCAATCTTTATCTACCTGGATTCAACGATTGTTCTTAATCCAAGTACTAGGTTCACTAAATCTCCCTCAAACTGTCAAGCACTTGAGTCATTGTGCTTAAATGTATATTAAGGACATTTTATGAAGTGCTCAAAGTGCTTTAAAGCATTATGTAAAGGGCAAACATTTGCGCTTGAATAGCTTGTAGCATTAGTGCCCACAAGAAGATTTGTGAGCAGATTTGCTTGGAACTATAGCATGTTAAGGTTTCATTTGCTGAACTAAAATAGTATCACTAGAAAGATCTTTTGGCATGAAAGATACAGAACTCATGTCAACTCTTTTCATAAGCTGGCCTTTTAAGATGCAAAAACTAATTCAAGTATTAACTTTAATTTCAATTCAAAAATAAAACTACTTGAGTTTACTAATGTTTGGGTGTGACAAATCAATTTCATCAATGCTTGAATTTGTGCTTCAAGCAGTTTTAAAGTACTGGAAGTACTTAAGCTCTATATATCATGAAACACTTGTGCTTAAGCAATTTTAAAATGTGTGTGCTTGAAGTACATTATCAAGTACTTGAGTATTGTTAACTTATCAACAATGGATGGAAATAGACAGAGAGTCTCTATATATTTTTCCATCTTATAGCTATAGCTTTGTCCATCCAGTATGAATACATTAGTTACACTCTGTCAAAGGACCCATCCCTCAACTCTCTTTCTACTGTACTTGACCAATTTACTATTAATAAATGATTAATGACATAAAAGGTCAGACTATATAGCTTTTATATAACCTTTTTGGTAATAAATATAACTCACCTTTCCACTCACACACTTATCATCCCTCACACTATCACTATTACATATATCTATGTAATTAGTCTCATTGTCTGTTTATTCATTTCCTGTTTAATATTAATAGTAATAATAATCTAGTATAGCATAATCTATCCATATAGAAATTATTTTAATTTTATCAATAGCTTATTTAATCCTATCTATCATTTCTTTTGTTAAGATTATTACTAATCTCTCCAGTTTTTGCTACTACATATACTGTAAATTAAAATTATTTTCATGTATGCTATTGATTATTA
The DNA here is from genome assembly GCA_963693285.1 of Xestospongia muta. Taxonomy (NCBI): domain Eukaryota; kingdom Metazoa; phylum Porifera; class Demospongiae; order Haplosclerida; family Petrosiidae; genus Xestospongia; species Xestospongia muta. The sequence goes on from OY848917.1 coordinate 23,587,687, forward strand.
GACCTGTGTAATATTCCATATTATATTTTTTTATAATATTAATACAGGTTTGTTATTTCTTTAAGTTTGTGATATTTAAAGAGTGTGAGGCAATCTAGCATTTAGCATGATCTTTTTATGACAGACATTGAGGTGTCTAAACTGGATGTGTTAATGATAGTCATTAATATAGTGTATATGTCATTGGATTGAAATGGCTACATAAGCCTACTCTCTATTTATAAAAATGATTTAAGTACCAGAGTATGAGACTATAAATCTCACATAAGGGTGTCTTTTGTCGTGTCAGGCGGTCCTATATAATCATTTTGGACCATGTGTTTGTGTATGTAACAGATTATGTTTGTTATCTTTGTTTTAACATTTTGTTGTATATGACTTTCAAGAGCAACGAATGAAATTAAACCACATCGTTTAAGTGCCAAGAAATTTAGCAACATTGAATTTCTTTAACCCAAATTGCAGTGGTGTGAAGCTTTTTGCTATCTTGCTCTTCTGCATTGCTAGTATTCTATAGTTATTAGTCTTCCATTGACATTGCTGATGATTATACAACAATTGTAGCTATAGTCAGTGTTTTCTATTGTTGATTCATACTAGCACATGTACAAGAGATAGTTCCATAGTTTTGTGTTCTTTTTTAGATAGCTCATAGATCTACCCAATGAAAATGATATGAACATAAAGACCATAAAATAAAAAATTACAGGTGAAGCAAACGTAATTCTAAATACAATAGCTACATAGATTTATTAATTGCTAAATAAATGCATGCATCAATCCATTTATCCACCCATATATAATGGATGTATAGAATGGGTGGGGATAGATGGAAGAGAAATATTTTAATAATATGATCATATTACTTCTATTATACATGTACATGTACTAATGTCTACTAAATGATATGACTACATGAACATGTGAACCATGTGTCTTGTGTATATGTAACAGATTATGTTTGTTATCTTCATTTTAACATTTTATTGTGATTTTCAAGAGCAACAAATGAAATTAAAGCACATGGTTTAACTGCAAAGAAATTTAGCAACATTGAATTTTGTTAACTCAAATTGTGAGTGGTACGAAGCTTCTTGCTATGTTACTCTTCTGTATTCCTAGCATTCTATAGCTATAAATCTTCCATTGACATTGCTGATGATTATGCAACAATTGTAGCTCTAGTCATTGTTTAATGATTGATTCATACTAGTACATGTACAAGTGATAGTTCCATAGTTCTTTTTTTGATAGCTCATAAATCTATCCAATGAAAATGATATGAACGTAAAGACCATAAAGAAACAAGTATAGATTAAGCAAAAGTAATTCTAAATATTAATTTCTAAATGAATACATGCATCAATCCATTTATCCACCCATATATAATGGATGTATAGAATGGGTGGGAATATATGGAAGAGAAATATTTTAACAATATAGCCATATTACTTCTATTGTACATGTACATGTACAAATTGTCTACTAAATCATATGAATACATAAACATGTGAACACATGGCAATACATGAACAGCAATGATAATGCAGAACTGATGGTAGATGCTAGCACACCTCTTTATTGTTGAAGTAAAAAACAATCATAAGATAGACCTGTATAAACATAATATGTGAGAACAACAGCTTACTTCTAAGTAAAACAACACATTTTATTTTAGACCATTAAATAATAGAATATGAGTTCTAATTATCTATTATTCTATTGTTATTGTTTTATGTAAATGTTGTTGTTGTTTTTAATGACAATGATTATAAAAACAAAGACATCACACTCTTTGACCAGTGATTGATAGAAAGCAGTATCTACATAGAGGAATATTGTACCTCATATATGAAGTCTGCTTTTTAATATATAGTACACATAATAACATGTAGTACATGGTTATCAATACGTAAAGCCTCCTTGTTGTCTATTATAGACATGTACTTACAGCTTCTAGAAAGGACTGATCTTAGTTTGTGTTTAAGTTATACAATGTGGCCTACATAAAATATGTGGATTGTGTTATATCATTGACATAACTGGAGATATGGATATTAAGTTATTATAACCTTATGTGTGTTAGTTTTCATATAATGAATTCTGTATATGCTATATAGATGTGTAAGATAAAGCATAATTTGTTCGTTGGCAAGATAATGAGTGGTCATATACATGTAATAATGATAATATAAGTTCAGTATTATAAGATTTTCATGTCATAATATTTATGCTAATCTTATCACAACAATTATCATGATGTTTGAAGCTATATATAGTTACACGTGTTTGGGTAAGGTTATCATTTTATATTACATATATATAATCGTTATACCAATTGTCTTAATACAATACATTTTATACATGTGCCTAAGTTTATGTTAAAAATCATAAACTATAAATAGAATTTAAACATTTAAGCCTATATTAGAAATCATAAATTATAGATAATAGATAATAATATATATGTATTAGGCATTGATTGTATCATGTCTCATATCTTTTTTCTACAACATTATAATGTTACATATTAAGACTTACATTGTTGCATTTATACCTAAGTTAACTTGTCATTAAGAAGATAAATCATAAATACTGTTATAAGGCATTTTATTTATAATACAAATTGACTTTGTCTGTTAGCCATTTTGATACCATCTTTACATTGAAAAGATGTTGAAGCTAGGTTAAGGAAATAGCACATTGACATATTAATGAGTATGTAAACATGAAATTAATAACCTGACGTATAGCTAGTGTTATCTTTACATGTATTCATAAGTCTCAAATGGTCCATATTTCCATTTACATTGCCAATTGTGGCTGTTTAGTAAGCAAACCAAACAGATTGATTAGTTTCTAGGAATGAGTTTAAAAAATATATATTTAATATTTTAATCTAAGATATGTTATGATAATAGTTAGTATCTCAATAATAGTCTTGAATATGTAATTCAAAGTAATTATACATTATATAGCTGCTTCTGTTGAATACATTATCACAATAGTTTATACAATAGTCAAAATGATAAAAAGTATAGACTATTCAGTTATAAAGTGATCTTATCTTTATTTTGACAATAAAAATTTACATTGAGATTATAATTTACAAAATTTTATTTTTAACACAATATATAACACGTATATCCAAGTACTATGTTGCTAGTACTATGTTACCATAACAGTTGATGTAAGATCATTCCTAGAAACAATTAATAACATCTGATGATTGGTAGTATGATTTATATCTTGTCTTTAGCCAATACAATATTGTTTACACAAAATATATGGATTATATAATATTACTGACATAACTGGTGATGTCAATATTAGGTTACTGTAACCTTATGTATGTTGGTTTTCATATAATGAATCTGTACATACTAGATCATAATTTGTTTGCTGGCAAGAGTATGCATGGTTGTATATATGTAATAATGATGGTATCTATAGTATTATTTGACTATTTGTAACACCTGAATGTAACCTTAAACCGTTACTATTTAAATTATGAAATGAGTTTAAAAAATAATATTTCATATTTTAATCTAATATATGTTATGATAACTGTTAGTATCTCAACAATAGTCTTGAATATACAATTCGAATTAATTATATATTATATAGCTGCTTCTGTTGAATACATTATCACAATAGTTTATACAATAGTCAAAATGATAAAAAGTATAGACTATTCAGTTATAAAGTGATCTTATCTTTATTTTGACAATAAAAGTTTACATTGAGATTATAATTTGCAAAATTTTATTTTTAAGATAATATATAACATGTATATCCAATTAATATGTTGCTATTACTATGTTACCATAACAGTTGATGTAAGGTCATTCCTAGAAACAATTAATAACATCTGATGATTGGTAGTATGATTTATAGCTTGCCTTTAACCAATACAATATTGTTTACACAAAATATATGGATTGTATAATATCACTGATATAACTGGTGATGTCAATATTAGGTTATTACAACCTTATGTGTGTTAGTTTTCATATAATGAATCTGTACATACTAGATCATGATGTGTTTGCAGGCAAGAGTATACATGGTTCTATATATGTAGCAATGATGGTATCTATAGTTATATGTGACTATTTGTAACACCTGAATGTAATCTTAAACTGTTATTACTTAAATTCAGGAATGAGTTTAAAAAATAATATTTAATATTTTAATCTAAGGTATGTTATGAAAACTGTTAGTATCTCAACAATAGTCTTGAATATACAATTCAAATTAATTATATATTATATAGCTGCTTCTGTTGAATACATTATCACAATAGTTTATACAATAATCAAAATGACAAGAAGATAATTACACACTACTTAGTTATAAAGTGATTTTATCTTTATTTTGCATATGGCAATAAGAGTTTATATTGAGACTATAATTTGCATAATTGTATTTTTTAATATAATACATAACATGTATATCCAAGATTATCATTGCTAGTACTATGTTACCATAACAGATATATAATAGAAAAATAATTTTTAAGATGTAATATCATTCTTAGGAACAATTAATAAGAACTGGTGATTGGTAATATGATTGATTAACTAGGAGAAATGCCAATGTCATCATGAATGGATGGGGAAAAAAGTAATTGATTACATATAATCAATTGACCATAAACATGAAGAGAAAAAAAGAATGATCTTTTAAGATATAAAAATGAATTAAAGTATCAACCTTTCATTTCAATTCAATAATAAAACTAATCGAGTTAACAAATGTTTGGGTGTGGCAAATCAATTGCATGAGTGCTTGAAGTTGTGCTTCAAGCATTTTTAAAATGCTTGAATAAGTAGTTAAGCACTATACATCATGAAACACTTATGATTAAGAAAATGCTTGTGCTTGAAGTAGTTTATCAAGTGCTTGACCATGGTCACTAGAAAAAATAGAGAAAGAGTCTCTATCCACTTTTCTATCTAAGTCTTGGTTTGTTCATCCACTAAAAACTACATTAGTTATACTCTCTGTCAGAGAATCCATCCCTTGACTCTCATTTTACTTTACTTGAGCCATTTACCATAATTAATAGAAGATTATTGACCCAAAAGGTCAGATTATATTATATAGCTTTTATATAACTGTTATCAATATAACTCACCTTTCCACCCACACACCACATCATCTCATCACTATTACTATATATCACATACATCTATATAATTAATCTCATTGTCTGTTCATTCATTTCCTGTTATATTAATAGCTATAATCATCCTCTTTACAATCTTTATTAACAAAGAAACAACTGGCAATATATTCTATTCTAGCCAATGTACTGTATAAATAAATTGATGAATCTCTATATATTAGATTCCTTATATTTTTATATTAATACATTGCACATCATTATTTCTGTTTAATATGTCTGTCTACATGTTAATCTGTTCAATGGTTACTCCATGTTTTTATCATTCTCTTAACATTCATTTGTATGCTGTTTCCTATCAATCCATAATTGCCTCTCATTCAATGTTCCATTCACTTATATCCTTATATTCTCTATCCTTTAGTTAGCTAATGCACTTATTTATCCAACTATTTGACAAGTTTTGGTTTAGTGTATCTATCTATACAACAATAATGACAACAACAACAACTACATGTAATACATTGTTATATATATATAGACTGTTGTTAGTAGATTGATAAGAGAATGATGGTTAGAGGGATATATCCATGGATGAATACATGAAAGAATAAATTATATATATATATATATATAAATTATGTGATAACTCTAGACCATGGACTGGTTATGATAGATAAGCAAAAAAGATAAAACAAATATTAGATGATAAGACGATTTAGTTAAATATACAGATTAGTCACCAGGCACAGTTTGTAATCTTTAGGTATAACATATCACTAGTTATATCTATAAGCATATTTCAAACTTGTGAGTATATACATCATATCAATAAATGATTTTTAATAACACATATACATGTAGAAGTTATGGTTTTATAGCTTTGTACTCCTCCTGATGTATATAACAAAACAAAAATTATATGGAAATAAAGACCTTAGAATAAATTATACATGAAACAAAAAACTCTAGTTACAATTGCTGCATAGATTTATGAATACATTTATCCCATCCACCAATCCATTCACACATCATAGAGAAATAAACAGGGTGGATAAATAGGAGAGATATATTAACCATATAGCCATATAGCTTATAGTATATACATGTACATGTACAATGTCAAACTAAAAAAAGGAACAACAACATTAAAACCAGACCTGTTTAAAGATAATACAAACTTAACAATTTATGTGATGACAACATCTTACTTCTATCAATAGGTGGTCAAAAAATGTGTTGTCTTTGTAGTTATAATTATGAACAACAATATAAGTGAATAATATAGAGTGTACATATTAAAATTCATATTTAAGTTTTGTACTTCTATCATTTTTGGTCTAAAATAGTGTCTTTTTATATAAAGGAGAGTATCATGTAGAAGGGTAATGTACTTCATATTTGAGGTCTGTTTATTTTGATATATAGTACACAAATAATGTAAAGTAAAAATGTGTAGTATATGGCAAACAATACACAAACCTCCCTGCGCTGTCTATTATAGGCATGTACTAACTAGTTAAAGAAAAGGCCTGATCGTAGGTTGTCTTTAACCATTACAATGTAGTCTGCATACTATATATTGATAATATAATATCACTGACATGACTGGAGATTAAGTTGCCACTCTATTTTTGTGAAACCTAATTATAGAAATTAGAGAATTTGAGGGTTACTTTAATTGTTACAAAAAATCATATGAAACAATAAAAAACATTATTACTACACACTCATTGTATACACTAAATGTATACACATTAATATATTATTTTAATAAAAGTCAACATATTATATGTATGTTACCTACTGAGACTGTGCATCTAATTTAAAACCTTCAGTGAACTTGAATCAATAAGAATGAAATTTCTTACTATGACCTACCAGGATATACCTCTCTTCTCACTATTTATAGTCATGTTCTTTTGGCCATTTATAATACCATCTTTATATTCCTAAGTTAAGTTAAAGAAATAACACACAGACATGTTAATGAGTGTTTAATGTGAATGACATGCTATAGTAGTGTCATTCATAAGTCTGATGTTCATTCACATCACCACTTGTCACTAATCAATATACATAGTTAATCAATCCAATTAGATTGTTCTAGCTGTTGTTAATGTAGCATAGTAACTCAGTAGTAGTCTTAAATATACAGGCTTTATGTATAATATTAAAAATCAATTATACACTATAATCAGATTAATTTTGTTAAGCTTGTGTCTACTACTGTTGAGTATATTATCAAAACAGTTTATACAATGGATCAAAATGATAATAATATTAATATCAATATCATATCAGTAAAAACCATACTAAAGTGATATTGTTATATTTATTTCACACATCGCAAGAGGAGTTTACATTGCGACTACAATTGACAAAATTTATTTTTAATATAATACATAGCATATATATTCAAGACTATTGTTACTGGTACAATGTTACCATAAGAGTTATTGAATTGGAAAATTGATTTTTAAGATATAAAAATCATTCCTAGAAACAATTGATCATGAGTAACATCTGGTGATTGACAGACATCACACATAATTGCAATGTCCAAGAATTTAAGCCTGTTAGAAATCATGAATTACAGATAATAGGTAATGGTGTACATGTATTACAAATTGATTATGTCATAACAATATTAATATCCACAAATTCTAATCAGATAATGTGCATAATTATGTACATAATTAGAACTCATATTGATATTAGGTAACTGCAGCATATAAACAATTCTTTATACACTATATAAGAGAAAGCTTAATCTTTTTTGCTGGCAAGATAATGGTTGTATACATTTAATAATGATGATGTCTACCTTTACATGCCACTTTTTGTAAGATCTAAAAGTGACCTAAACTTTTGCAGCTCATGTTCAGTATTACAAAATTTTCATGTCATTTCCATTTATTGACTAAATGTAAAGAGAAAAGACATGGAGACTTTAACTGACTGATAAAAGGTATGGATGAATAATAGATATCATAAACGGACAAACAAAAAAATAACAAAGGTAGTCACAAATGGATACAGGATGATCCTGATGGACTAGTTGGGTTCATATGTATGTAACACTATAACTGGTTACATTACAGCTAATATTACAAAAGAATTGTATTTCGAGCAACAACAATAGTCACCAATTTATTGTATAACAGTCTACTATTGATTGTGGGTGGACAACAGAAACTGATAAAGAAAATGTGGTTGGAGAGATAAATATTGTACATGGATAAAGGAAGAACAGATAAGCAGGCACATTCTTCAAAGAAACTGATCATGTATTGATGATAAAGGCAAATGACAAATAATAAATACACAAGAAGATAGATTGAAGGATAGACAGATGGATGGATAAATTAAATTAGTCAATGATAGTTGATGTTTTCAAATCTACCATCTGTCTGTAACTCATATTGTCCATGTTTATTCACTTTGGATTGGTCATATCTACACATTTGTTCCAATTTTAAAACTATCAGCTTGACTAAATTTCTATCTATTTTCTATCCAAATCTTCATTTTTTGATCATTCTACTTTATTCGACCCATATACTATACTTAATAATAGATTTTTGGCCCATAAGATCATACTATATAGCTTTTATACAGCTGTTATTGTAATCAATATAACTCAACTTTTCACCTACACACTTATCATCTCTAACACTATCATTATCACAACATCTATGTAATTAGTCTCATTGTCTGTTCATTTATTTCCTGTTTATATTAACAGCTACAATCATCTTCTATACAATTGTTATTAGCAAAAAAACTATTTGGTCTAGTCTAGCCATTGAAATCTCTGGTGTATGAATAAATTGATAGATACCCTATATAAACATGAACAGATATTTAATAACACTTTGCGTATCTATTTGGTATAATATGTCTGTCAATTCTCGTCTGTTTATCTGTTAATCTGTTCATCAGTCAGCCCATTTTACTATTATTTGTTAACATTTAATTGTCTGTCATTTGCTTGTCAATTCATAATATAATGGTCTTTACACCAGTGATCAACTTTATTTATTTATAAAAATGGACAAACTTATTGGATTTAAAATGCAAATGAGTAAACTATTAAATAATAATATGTGTTCATTCCACTTATTCTTTATCAATTAATTAGATCATTTATTTATTTATATAACTGTCTGTTCTTTAATCCACGTATATGACAAATGTTGCAACAAAATACAATTGATATATTCATCACTTCATTGTTTTTCATCTAACTTGTTCCTACTAATGTTGTTGTTTCAGTTGCTAAAAACATAAAGGTTATGTATTGATAGATAAGCAAATAGTTAAATGGATAAGAAAACAAACATTAGATTGACAAATGGTATAGATGAATTGATAATGGTAGATAAAATAAATTTTAAATATAATCTATAACATATATCTCTAAGATTATTATTACTGGTTCTGTGTTACCATAACAGTTATTATATAGAAAAAAATAATTTTTTAAATGTAAGATCATTCCTAGAAACAATTAAGTAACATTTGGTGATTGAAAATATCAAGTACTATATAGAGCAAGTGGCAATGTGATTATAGAAAAATTGTTAATTATCGGCTACCATAAATTGACCATAAACATAAAGAAAAAAGGGAAAATGATGGACATGCCAATAGCCAAGACAATTGCTGTTAGACACATAGAGCTAATTGTCAAGGTATGAACAAATGAATGTCACAAACTGACCAATAAAATACAATGATAATAATGAAAAGTGTCAAAAATGGAAAAAACCTAACTACTATGGTTAGTGTACAAGTGTATGTATATTACCATCACTTGCTACATTATAGACAGATAAACTTAAAATAGAATTATAAAATTATATAACAATAATACTCTACTATCTATTGAGCTACATATGGTGGGTGGACAAAAGAAACTAACAAGGAGTATGGTGCTTGGAGAGATAAATATCTAGATCAATTGAAAGAATTACAGTTATTGCAATGGATTAAAGATCTGAAAATTAATTTTTTAAAGATGTGAGATCATTTTTCATCACTTCATCTATCATTTGCTTACATCTATCAATGAATGACAAAATAGATAGATAAATGGTTGACAGATTGATGTGTGAAAATCTATTAACAGACTGATGACACAAACACTGATTGAGAGATCATTACATTTTGGATTGATAAGTTCATGACTGGGAAACACTGAATCTAACTAAAGAATAGAAAGATGAAAACAACAGGTAGACAGATGAAAATGGACAGACAGTTTAGCCCAAAAAAGGTTCAGTAGAATATTAAACAATATCATCTCTTCCTTTAATTATTTTCTTTATCCTTTATTATTTATTTATCCACTATATTTGCCATTTCTTGATCAAATACATCTATTTTTAATAATTTACCATCAATCTAGTGTTTTTTCTATTGCTGTTTAATTCAATGCTTCTCTTAGATGAAGACATCTGTCATTCTATCCACCTAGTGGTAAATCAATTTATTCATTCATTTACCAATTTGTCTATTGGACATACAGTAGATTCTAACAGTTTACACTTCAGCTTAATTAACTAACAAATGTAAAAATATATTTCTAACCTCTATACATGTACAACAACACTACCTTTTATAACTTATGGGCTGTGGATGAACTGAAGGGAGCTGACTAGTGGGTGATGGTTAAAGGATGAAAGCAATGATGCATACATAAGTAAGTGGAAGAATGGATTAATTAATATCTCTTTAGAGAGACCACCGACGGAAACAGATGGATAAACAGTTGAAATTACAACTATTAATTGATATATTTTATATCCATAATAATAAATACAGACAAAGACATGATCAGCTAGATAAAAGATAGTTTGACAGGCTACATAAACATCAGACAGATGGGTTGTTTGTAACCTGAATAAATGAACTGCATGTCTACTTCGCTGTACCCAATTATCTTCAATGACTTTATTATGATATTTCTTAAATAGCATTGCAAGAGACTCTGTAAATCATTTGTCATTCCTAGAGGAAAATGTGCTGCAAAGAGGTTTGAGCCTAGACTATTTTTGTAGACTTATATTTTACTCTACAGAATTAGTACATAAGAATTTTGTAAGATGTCAATACTTGGTGAAGCTTCCGTGAATAAAATATAATAACTAACGTGGATTTTAATGACGATTTTCTTATTTTTTGGCCTGCACCTAAAATATTATAATTTTATTCATTAGTGGGTGTTGTCAGGTAGGATGTTTTATTATAAAACGAAACATTAGAGACAAGTCACAGCAGTGACAGCACACGGCATTAGTGTATCATCCTGATAACAATGAGTGTGCTAAGGATTTTCTGTTGCCTTACTGCCTTTATTTTTTGGTTAAGTCTGTTTAGTTTTGGATACTCAGGATCAGTGTAAGAATATATTAATATTATGCAATTATACAATACGCATTATATATATATATATATATATAGATGCTATGAAGTAGGACTTCGTAGTGTTCTTCAAACGTCTTCAAGATATCATCAAGGTCATTATGGTTATTCATGTGGATTTTGGGGATCTAAAAGATGTACCAGGTATTGGACTGGTATAGAATATTATAATCACTACGTTCACTTGACTTACTCAAAAGCAACATGTTGTGCAGGAACACATACTGGTACATATCCTAATTGCGTACGTAAGTTATTATGATTTTAATTACTATGAGTGTTTTAACAACTCGTAGCATTCTGTAATCCTTCATGCAATTATGGTATCTGTTTACATAACTCTGCCTCAAATGTCAACTATTGTCAGTGTAATGCAGGATACAAAGGAACAAACTGTGATCAAGGTTAGACAATACCCACCATAATTATTTATCATAGTTTCATCAATATGATGGAAGCCCAATTTTAAATACCACATAACCAAACTAGTCTAACTCATTATATATAAAACCAATTAGAAACTAAAAAGTAATTCCTTTCTCAAGCCATGATTGGATACTATTTCAACCATGTTAACTTGGATAATTCAGTTGAAATAGTATCCATCTCTTGGTTATGGCTCAATTATTGGTTAATATATTATAAAGATTCCTTTTTAGCTTCTATTTGACTTTATACATAATGCATTAGACTAGGTATAGCTTTATGGCGACATATATGTGTGTGTGTGTGTATTTATTACTTATGGCATGCAACACCAGGCAGTCATATATAGAAATGTTTCGGGCCACATCTTATAAAAATATCCACTTATATCATTTTATTATGCTGCAATTATGATAAATAGCATACTTTAACAGCTACACACGTAAATTATTTAGTTGCTTAGTTGTTTGCTACATTACTTCTCTCTGTTCTTAGGCATTCCACAGGTAAGAAGTTTTAATTATCAAACTGCATTTTTACTGTACTATAGCTACTTCAAAATAAGTCATATTATTTTACAAATATTATAATATTATAACAGATGTAAATGAATGTGAAGAAGCTCATATTTGTCACAAGATGGCTACTTGCAACAATACTTTCGGTTCTTATGTCTGTAAATGCCATGAAGGATATACTTTAGCTTATGACAAGTTTACCTGTGTTGGTAAGTAAAATGAAATTGTCACATTAAACAGCCAAATTGATTGGTTTAGATGTAATATTGAATTTAGATGCCTTATAGTATCACACTATTTCTGCAGTCTTAGTTGCATGTGACCAAACATCATTGTAGAAGATATTTAGACATCATACATGCATATTAAAAGTTAGGATTATAAAAGTAAATTATCACAAAATATACATAAATAGGTGTGCAAATTATAGATGTAATTGTTTCATTGTATAGATAAAAATGAATGTACTGACAACACACATAAATGTGGTACTACTGGAAGATGTGAAAATACAAAAGGGTCTTACATTTGTCACTGTGGATATGGATATGAGCCTATCATTGACCTAAAAACAAACTTTCAGTATTGTGCAGGTAACGTTTGAAACTTGAAAACAAACAGGGCATTAATTGATGTTCATGCTTCATTAAATGAAGAGTAAATGGCTGACCGTTATATAAAATAGCCACCTTAAATATACTTGAAGTTTGAATTATAATAACTGTTGAATCAAATATATACATATAGAATTTGCAGTTAACTTCTAACCAAATGTTCTTAATGAAAACAGTGTTCACAAATAACCAGTGCACAAAAGTTGTCATTTCTTGACTTGAATAAGTCTGAAGTAATAAAAATCAACTGAAATAAATTAAGAAACCACAAAGATTAATACTGTCTTTAAATGGAATTGATAATTTAGCATTTTTCTACATATATATGTGGGATTGGTTAATTGGCAGTTGTTCATTGGCAGTCGTTATATTTATATACTTGTACTTTAAATAGCATATTCTCCTTTATTATAGATATTAATGAATGCAAAATTGGAAATGGTGGTTGTGATCAAAACTGTACCAATGAACCAGGCTTTCACAGATGCTCTTGTGTTGATGGATATGAACAAAGTCTAACTGATCTTAATAAATGCAATGGTATACAATAAAGCAATAAAAATTTCAGGCTTCATCTCTATTGTGTTAGATATTAATGAATGTATTCTTGGCACACATAAGTGTTCTCACTTTTGTAAAAATACTATTGGGACTTATATTTGTGGTTGTCAACTTGGTTGTCAATTGATGAGTGATGGCTTATCTTGTCAAGGTAATAAATTTTGAAAAATAATAGGAAACATAACTCATTTTTGTAGATATTAATGAATGTACCAACTCTACATTACATGGATGCAATCATGTATGTACAAACTTGGCATGTGAAAATGGAAGGTATATCTGTTCCTGCTACAATGGATACGGCCTCATGGATGATAACCGAACATGTACAGGTGAGTTTATCATAAATATGTCCCACCTCAGGAACAATATTTGTGACAGTGATGTTTTATCCAAATCATATAGCCACAAATGGTCCTAGTGTATAGACAAGATATATATGTACTGCTGTGTAATTTAATTTTCTTAGGAAAGATATTGTTGATACATTTAGTCTTATCTTGCAAATAAGGTCCTGTTCTATGAGGACCAAATCTTGCAGAGCTTTGAAAAAATGCAGCTACTTTTAATTTGTCGAAGACAAACATTGTAATGAGAAAAATTTGACTGCAAATATTTAAATAATTAATACAATAATGGTACTTATTAAAGGAAACTTGTCAAAACATTTATAAAATAATTTTAGAATTTTAACAATAGAGTTACTGACAGCATTCACAATAACATATGTGGTTCTGTGGGCTACATTGTCATTGTCACTGCAGACACACAAACCTCATTACGTCACAAATAAATTAATTTGTCACAGTATATCTATCTCAATGGTTTAAGCATTTTTCATGTGCAATATATATAAACACCTAGTTTTACTCTTTTTCATTGATTGCTTTTTATTCTTTTCCAAATTAGTTTCTCAAAATACTGTAGACATTGTGCTTAAACCATATGTGTTATAGTTGCTCTATAATTGTTTTCTTTTATTTTATTATCATAAACTTACTTTCTTGCCTATATATACTCTGTTCACATTGAGAATTACACCATTCAAAAGGCCTGGTAAGTCTGCAAATTTTCTAAATAAGGGGCTAGATTTTTAGAAATTGTTACAAATCAGAAATTCCATTTAGAATTAATGGTGTTCTCTATCTTTAATATTATCTAATGTCACGCATAATTTGTACATTATTAATGATCTTGTGCAAGTATTCTCAAGCTTCAGTAGAAAAGTTCAAAAACTGTCAAAAATACCTTTGCAGTAAAAGTGGGATAGACTAAGAAGAGATAATGGAAGAGAGCCACATAAATCTTCATTATTACTGAAAAAATTTGGCAAGTATGACACAATGCGCAAGTTGACATTTCACAATGCAAATCACAGCTGATATTTATAGAAATATCAATGGATTGAATAAACGCTATGAATATTTTAACTATTTAAAACTTTTTTACAATAAATCTATAGTGTATTCAAAACAAATAGAGCAATGTAGCACAAATCTAAGATACACTGCAAAACTAATAAAGTGTTAATGTGATTTTCAGATATCAATGAATGTCTAACTAACAATGGTGGATGCCAATATCAATGTAAAAACACGGAAGGAAGTTATATATGTGAATGTCCTGTGGGTTATCGTATTAGTAATGACTCTCGAACATGCAATCGTAAGTTCAATAATTCTTTATGATTACTAAATATTGCTTATATAGCCTTGCCCTGCCCAATTTTATCCTCACCTGTCAATGGAGAAATATTTTGTTCAGATAAAACTGTAGTTGTTGGTAGTAATTGTTCCTTTGTTTGCAATGAAGGCTATCAATTACAAGGTTCACAAAGTAGAGTTTGCTTACCAGACACAAGTTGGAGTGGATTGCAAACTGAATGCAGAGTTATGGAGTGCCCAAATCTTGTAGCACCGCAACATTCAACCATCGTGCAAAGTTGTTCAAGTATTATTAATTCAACTTGTTTTTTAAGCTGCATTCAAGATTATTATCACGAAAATGGTGTATTATTTGAACAGACATGTTTATTTAAGAATGGCATTGCTAAATGGAGTGAAGCTACAGTATGTAAAGGTAAGAGATATATATATAAAATGAATTTTTCATTCTTCAAATTTAAACTTATTAGAAATTGATGTCTGCAATCCTAATCCATGTGGATCTGGCAACTGTTCAGTAACTGATGAAAAAACAGCTTATTGCTCATGTCCTGGCCTTTATTCAGGAAGTACTTGTCAGAGAAGAAGGTTGATTGTGTCCAACATACCTCTATTGTCTATAAATCAGCTATCTTCACCAATTTACCTATATGCAACACCTCGTACTACCCTCAATGTGACAATTACCACACGTCCACCAATCTTGGTTTCTCCCAATGAGAAGTCCATTACATATCCTCATCAACAATTTTTTTTTAAAATCATGTCAACCTATTCTGGAATTGTTAGATTGAAATTTAAGCTAGACTCTTCCGAGGAATATGAGCCAGTAAACGATCAAGTTGCTGTTGTCAGTGATGAAAATGCAATGGGACATTACTTTGATGATATGGAGAAAGGTTTGTTGAGAGAAAGTTGCTGTCAATTTAACTTGAATTTACTAAATCGTTTCTGTCAAAATGCAAATCATCCAATCAAATTTTATTCATCTTGTGGGTGGATGGGAAATCAGCGAAGGGCAGTGACTGATGGTGTTGTCTTCATTGAGTATGGCATTTTCAAGATTCCTCTTTCTATAGCTGGTATTGATATAGCAGTGTCTGATGAAAATGTTGATATTGATCTGAATGGAGAAGGTAATTGTGAGCGTTGTTCTATAAAAAGACAAGGTTGTGTTTCTTATCATCCTACGAGTGAAGATGTACGCGATCTTTTGAAATTACAAGCATTACAAAGAACATTTTTAAAATTGTCTGCAGGTATTCTTCCTACATCTATAGAAGTTGTTATTCCTGAAAATTCAACAAGGACAGCTTTTTCACCAATAGATTTTTATGCAAGACTAATCAAAACATCAATGATTCGCTCACTTACTGAATGCACTAACTTGATTCCACCAGGTATCCTTAGTTCTGGTCTTAGTTACATAATAGCAATTTCATCTGACCTCTCAGTTAGCTACAATCAGCAAAACGTTACATACATTCATTTACCTGGCAATCATCCCGTGTGCATTATGAGATCACTTTGCAGTGACAGAGAAGACTCTATAACTGTTGGAATTACTAACTCCCTCAGTAAAAAGCTGTTAAATCTTGGCATGTTTCAAAATTACATACAGAAAGGATGGAGTATAGACTTGTACTCACTTACCACATCAAGATTTGGTTTAGGAGTAAGACAGCCAACCATATACTGGGATGGACATAGTGAAACAGTTATAAGACTATCTGCATATGACACATTATTGAACATGAAAGTTAGTGGAAAATTTGATGGAGATTTTTTGACAGTGAAAGTTTTTTTTGCTGGATCTCTGACCACATCTAGCACAAATAAAGTTTCCACTATTTGTTCTGTAAGTTATATTGTCCTATTTAGATCATTACGTGTACATCATACATGTAGATACCTAGGGAAATGAAAGGAAAGCTGGTATTTGAAATTCTAACTGGTGCCACGGGACACACAAGTACATTATATTTACATTCTGATGATGGAAATGCTCTTTATATTTCAGAAGGTAGCTTGATTTTACTTTGTATTGTTTATGATTTTTTTAAATGCAGATACATGTAAGGACAGCTCTGCAAAAACGGGTGTTATGACCTCACTTTATTTATCTCCAATTGCTACTAATGGCAGCTATAGCAACTATATTCATATCACAGAAACTGGGTCATGTGAACTCAAAACTCACTTACAGTTTGGAAAATCCCTTCAAATCAATAATGTATCATTACGCAGCAAATGTTTAACGTTGCAAATAAAAGAATTAACTTTTACTGGACTGATCTTTAAGTTTATATTGTTTCCTGATATTGTTATGGTCCTACTTGGGAAGAAAGTTAATGCATTTCTTGAATCAAGTGTTGACATTCCCACAGCACTTGGAAACTTTATTGTACTTCAACCAAGATTAGACAAGCCTAATATACGAGCAGCACTGTTTGCTGAAGAACATGGTGTCGCGTGCTTTTTACAATCTGCCAATGTTTCTTTATTTGATACCCAAATTCCTACTGATGTGTGGATAAGCGATACTGACATAACATTCTCAGCCAAAGCACAAATTTTTTATATTGATTCAGTTGAACTAAATGGTAAAGGAACAACAAGTAAGAGATGGGAATCACAGCAATTTCAATTGAATGTTGACATGAGTGACACATTAAATGATGCAATGACTCAGTATGCAAGACAGAAGTTAAATAAACAAGCTAAAGAAGCTGCAGATCGTGTCGATGAAGCAAATTATAATACTATTCAAGCAAAAGAAAAGGTGAAAGATGTGAGGAATAAACTGGCTAAGTTGGATAAAGAAGTTCAAAAGGTTCAAAATATACTGAAGCAAAAACTAATACAGAGAATGCGATATATGAAGCAAAAGAAAGCCCATGAGTATTATTTACAAAACTATTTAGAGACTTACTGGAATGCTACCGATGAACTTACAGATTCTATTGAGAGTGTGTGCCAAATTAAAGAATGTGAGAGATCTTGTCGTGCAGGTGAAAAAATAACTATTTGCTTCAGGCCATCAAAGACTATTTATGAGTTTAAAACATGCTCTTACTATAATACGACATTTTACAAAGGACATAAGCAAGTATCCCGAGCTGTGAACATACATGAATGCAGTCGTGGAGGAAATAACATTGGTGGCCAAGTCGCTATATGGGGTATCAGTACTGTTGTTGCAACAGCTGTTAATCCAGTTTTTGGTGCTGTAGTTGGTGTGGTAGGCCTTTTTTCAATACAAAAAGGTCACCCAACATGTTCTAATAGATATATAACGGATTTTGTTTGGGAAGAAAGAGAGTTTTCAAAGCTTACCACCGAATACAGACAATGTAAAGTTGGAAAAGTTGGCAATTATTCTCGAAAAGGTTGCAATTTTACATCTGAATGTGCTGTTATAGTCGAAGATTCTATCTGTTATATGAAAAATTACTATTGCTACTCAAATCGATCCCAACTGCTTTTGAAATTTCATCAAGACAATAAAGAACTTGTGAGCAACATTAGTAGACGAAGTTATCTTTATCAGAAGGCTCTGAAAGACTTAGCTGACATCAGCTTTGAAATTTCTTCATTGGAATTAAAAAACATATCTCTTTTGAACCAAGTCATTTCTACATCTTCCATATTACAAAGTGCTTTACAAGCTGAGATGGTTGCTAATGGTAGTTTGATGAATATAAACAATGAAGAAAAACGAAACTTAGACTTGAGAAAGTATATTATTGATAACAGCATTGAATTTTCAATCAAGATTATTCGCTTGTTTTTTGATACAATTGTTGAAACTCAAACACCAGTTCTAGTTCCACTCCATGTTGTTTATGAAGTACCTTTTCGCCAAACAAATCATGATGTGACTGTTGTCATTGATATTTCTGCATCACTTGAACTCATTCAGAAAACTATAATCGACAATATTATAGATGATATCATTGATGACATACTTGGAGTATCATCTGGTAGGAGGAGAAGAGATAATCACATGATATATTTGTCTGAAATATTTAAAGAGAACTGCGACCTACAGACGAAGCTTATGAATTATTTGAATCAACTTTATGAAATCTTACAAGAGATTTATGAAAGCACACAGGAAACTATTACTTTCTTAACTACTGCAAAAGAAGAAGCAAAAAATACATACGAAAACACTGTGAACTTTCTAGCGGATATTGGAACCAACAACTCCTTAAGCAGTCTTCTACAGCAAAGAGAATATGATTTTTATCAAAGCCAATTGGAAGCCTTTGATGTCGCATTATACAGACTCTTAGATACAGTAGTGAATGAATGGAAAGGTAAAATGGAAAGCCTACATAATGGTAGTGTTGCATACTTTGATGTGACATGCTACAGCTTTAGTGATTGTCTTAGAATTACTTTAAACAGTTTCCAGTTATTGCTTTCAGAAATACCTGATGTAAAAGCAATGTCTATTCTTGAACAGGCTTCTAACATTGAACAGTCATTGTTGGCAATTGCTAGTAACAGCTCTCAGAACTACAGCCAAATTAAATCTGTCTTAATTGAGACAATACAAATCATGCAAATGTTGGTGAACTTGGACTATTGGTGTTCACCTCCTCCTGTTATCCTTGAGCATCCAGAACGTGAAGTATACGTACAATCTGGAGATAGTGTTTTACTTCATTGTAGAGCAAACACAAGCTTACCTTTTACCTACATTTGGAAAAAAAACAACAAAACAATACCTTTTGCAACATCTGAAGATCTTTTATTACCAAATGTAGACATTTCACATTCTGGAATTTATCAATGTGAAGTACGAAATGCAGTCGGATCAACAAAAAGTGATGAATCGCTTGTCTATATTTACAAAATACCAAGCTTCAATCAACAACCAAATTCAGTATCTACAGTCATACGCGATAATCAAAAGTCTTATTTTATATGTGATGTTAGTGCTTTTCCGCGGCCATTTTATGAATGGTCATTTAAACCCAACATTACATTTCCGTGGAATGTTATTAAAAATGAGAATCAAAGTCTTCTATATATTAGGAATGTTTCATATGAACATGAAGGACAATATCAGTGTAATTCTTCCAACAATTTTGGTTCTGCTGTATCACAAGTTGTTAATCTCACTGTACTACCTGGAAAGCAAGTAACTTTGAGTTATAAAATCCAGTGTACCTTTGAAACTAAACAAAATTATCAAAATTCAAGTGAGAACAAGCTGTCAGCTTTCTTAGCTAAACTTGCTAAATTGATAAACTTTGAATTGACTCCTGTCAGAAATGTGATATTCAGCAATACACTTGATACGATAATTTTTGAATTACATGTGACTGCATCACATTCTTTACTTAGTGTTGATGTTGAGGACTGGTTAAATGAAACTGTAAAGAGTTTGAGTGAACTCTTTAGTGCCAAAAAAGCAATAGAGGCATCCTTTAATAATGTTAGCTATCCATTTGCATTTAAGAGTAAAACAATGGTGTACACTGCAGTAGTTGGAAGTATTCAAGTGTATCCATTACATTTCAATTGTTCTGTGGGATTTAGGTTTGATCTAAATGATCTAATTTGTGGTGAGTTAAAAGTTTGTATGTAAAAATAAGTAATATCATTATACTTTAAATTCTATAGTTGGCTGCGAACCTGGATATTATTGGAATGGCTATGTTAAAGAATCTCTTAGACCAAAACCTGGTGTATTGTTAGAAATCGAATATCCAATTTGTACAATGTGTGATGAAGGGTCCTATCAGGATGCAAAAGCAGCAGCTTCCTGTAATAAATGTCCAGCAAACTATTCTACAGTGATTAGAGGCTCCAAATCAAGAAATGATTGCCAGAGTATGTCAGATTTAATAGTAATATAGAATAACGTTTTCAAAATATGTCAAAACTGTTAATGAAATAATACTTTTGTGTTTTGCAATCTTTGTTTCTATCATAGAACTATGTCAACCAGACACATACTCTCGTACTGGATTTGAACCTTGTATCAACTGTCACCACGGATACTATCAACATTTGTATGGACAGAAGTCTTGTTTGAAGTGTGTTCCTAACTCTGAAATTCCAGCTTGTAATTCAGGTAATAGAGAAATCTCAAAACGATAATTAAAGATACCTTTAAACAGTATTTTGTGAGAAAAATCATTACTCATATACTGGTTTCAAACCTTGCCTACTATGCCCAAGAGGATATTACCAACCAGTTACAGGACAAACTTCATGTCTTCAGTGTCCCTCTGACTCAATAGTTAATGTGACACAATGTTTACCAAGTTAGTTTTATAGTCATTAATAAATAATTTTTATATTTGTAACCTTTTAGATGCTTGTGATCTTCCACCAATTAAAGGACATTGTTATGGTCACATTCCTCGCTTCTTCTACAATACAAGCAGTGTCAGATGCCAAAAATTCATTTATAGTGGATGTTATGGCAATGAAAACAATTTCTTAACCAGGCAGAAATGTGAAAATAAATGTATTTGTGAGTTTCATATTAGCACATGATTAGCACATGTGACTGTTAACTTTATTTAACAGATCCTTGTAGTCAATCACCATATAAAGGACCTTGTTATGGTAACATTCCTAGATATTTCTATAATAGAACCAGTGCAAAATGTGAAGTCTTCACTTATGGAGGATGCTTTCCAAATAAGAACAATTTTCTGACTAAGCATGACTGTGAACATTATTGTCAATGTAAGTTAATTATTAGAAGCATTAATAAAAATAACTTTTATTTGTTTTTGTTTGTATGTAGTCTGCCCACCTTCATGCACACCAACCTTTTGTAAAGAAAATATTGGAGCTATATGTTCACTGTGAGACCATCCATTTTTAATACAATTTTAAAAAATAAATTATCAGGTTGCCATTCCCAAGTAATAACAGTGCCTGTCCTGGTGGATGTGTCATTTCCAGTTGTCATACATGTTATTATGCTGTTAATCCACTTCCACTTCCTTCAAAGGCAATGCTGTGTTCTAAATGTCCTCAAAATGAAAATGAGGTTGATGTAGCATGTATAAGTGAATGGGGTCAATGTGTTCATGACGCACTGAATTTGAACACTGTAAGTGAAATTACAAAGTTTACTTAGTACATATGTATGTTTTGTGTGCATTAATTTGCATAAATTTTAGATTATACTGTGTTTTTAAAAATATACAAATTGTACACCAATTTAAAATTTTATGTGCAATTTATTAGCATTAAATAGAGGATATTTTATATATTACACAAGAAAAAATTAATTGTGCAGAATGATTTTGTACATTGCAAAATTATACATTATGCTAGACTACAAAAGAATGATAAAAATAACGCATTACAAGTTCAATAAAACTCCTTATATTTCTTTTTTTGTGATTACTTTTAAATATAGCTAAAGCTACAAATTAAAAAGACTTACTTTTTTTCTTCTTTTAAAACTTCTTTTATTCTGTCTTAGTTGGACACTTTTTGCTGGAGTCTTTATGTATATATTTTTAAAAAATTTTTTGAGTAATATATTTGAATAGGATTTAAGAATGCACAATTTATAAATGAGCATGCAATTTGTGATTGTTTAGAAAATTGTACAGTACAACATGTGTAAAATCACCAAAAAATTTCCAACAAAATTTCCTTATTATATTAGTGCTAACCACTTTTTCATGTTAGGCAAATATTGTAAGAGCTTTTGTGCGTTTATATTGTTATTACTTAATTTTTCTTTTCTTCTCCATTTAGATTGTTCCTAATCAGAGAACACCAAACAACTACCATTGCTATGAGTATTCTTGCTCTAACTGAAAAAGTGATGAATTTGCAAACTTTATAACTATGCTGTTAAATGTATATATAACCTGCTCTTTTGAGACTGATATTTTTTTCATGCAACTTACCCCAAAATAGTAAATCATACACATTACACATTGTATTAAGTTACAAATATTAATACACGCATATTATTGTGAACATTTTGACATTGTTTTCATTTTACGCAACTAGTTTGATAATGTGATAACAAAAGTTACGATTTTGAAATTCACTAAAGATTTCATTATTACTGTCCTACACTAGTTCAAGTTTACGTTATTAAACCATTGCCAATTACTTCTATAAAAATCATCAATACTCATAAAGGTTTATTTTAGCGTATACCATTTGGGATTTTAACAGTTCTTAGTATTTTTTTAACGTCTCATGGAGAACCTCCTCCAGCCCCTTCCAAATGTCTGTGTTTACATAGATGACATTCTAGTTTCTGGTATTAGTGAAGCAGATCACATGCAAAAACTAGAACAAGTTTTGTCTTGCCTATCATCAGCTGGAATTATCCTAAAACACTCCCAATGTACCTTTGCCACCACTTCAATGGAGTATTTAGGTCACATAATTGACAGCACAGGTTTACATACATCACCTGCTAAAGTTCAGAAAATCCAGAAAGCACCTGAAATATCACAGAACTAAGATCTTTTCTATGTCTCATCAACTATTACAGGTCCTTGTACTCTACCACCTGCTAAAGCTTGTTATGGCAACTGTAATATATTATAATTGTATTCTATTTAGTCACTTACTAATTGTTTGTCATGTATTTTTGTTAATAGGTGTTTATGATATCCTTTTGTTATAGGTGAAAAGTTAGCAGAGTTCTGCAATTTTGGAGAAACACTCGAACAGATACTCCGTGATCATATCGTTTTCAGAATAGGCAACGAACGCCGGCAGCGTTGTCTACTTGGTGAGGAGGATCTCACTTGTAAGAGTGCTATGAAAATAGTTCTAGCACTACAATCTGCAGACAGCCAGGTAAAGGAGCTGCAAGGTGCTACAAAGATACATCAAATCTGTAAGCCTCAGAAATCGCAGAAACCCAGGAAACTAGACTTACCTCAACAGAGTTTATCGTAGTCCTCGTTGTGGAGGAAAACACAACCCTAACGAGCCTAACGAGTGTCGATTTAAGGATGAATGTCACTTTTGCCACAAGAAAGGACACATATCGAAAGTTTGTCGCAAGAAGACAATGAGCGAACGAATAAGTGTACGGCAACCTCACAACGTACAAACAATGTAGCTGAACAAGATGAAGAGGAGTATCCTATGTATGCTGTAACTACAAACAAGAATCACCCACTCAAGGTTAAGGTGAATATAAATAACGTTGACTTACAAATGGAAGTTGATACGGGAGCCACGCTATCCATTATCAGTAAAAAAACATACGAGAGGCTATGGCCCACAAAAAGGCTGGTCCAGTGTTGAAGTACTCTAACGCAATGTTAAAGACTTACACAGGGGAACACATTAAGGTGTTAGGATCTATAGATGTCAACGTGACCTACCAGAATCAAAAGAGACAATTACCTTTGTTGGTAGTGTCGGGAGATGGTCCATCACTGTTAGGCCGAAATTGGCTACAACAGATAAAACTGGACTGGTCAGGGCTACATGCTGTTAGTGCTGTAAGTCCAAAGAGTCAGTGGCAAGACGTCATTGATCGCCATCCAGATGTTTTCAGAGATGAACTTGGAAAAGTTTAAGGAACTATGCAAAATTTTATTTGAAGCCGGATGTAAAACCGAAATTTCTACAAGCTCATCCAGTTCTGTATGCCATACGAGAGAAGGTTGAACGTGAACTTGATCGTCTACAGGCAAATGGTGTCATAAAACCAGTGCAATTCTCTGATTGGGCTGCACCAATCATTCCTGTCGTGAAGAAGGACAGATCAGTTTGTATTGGCGGGGATATAAACTAACCATCAACCAGGCCACTAAAACAGACACATACCCACTCCCGAGAATTCATGACTTGTTTACCTCTTTATCTGGAGGAACAACATTCAACAAATTTGATCTTGCTCATGAGTCGTTTACCACTTCCAGACTCTCCTACAAATGTTCCAATCCCTGGAGAAACTGTCTTTTTGATGAGTGCTCTACAATCTTCCGCAGTTACTGCTAATCAAATTCGACAATGGACAACTTGTGATCCACTGTTAGCCTAAGTTAGAGATTTCATCCTTTATGGTTGGAGAGATACCTCTGAAAATTCTCTGAAACCATTTCAACAACGTAAAAATGAACTTAGTGTTGAAAGTGGATGAAAACAAGTTATCGATGAACTTCATGAAGGTCACCCAGGTATCTCGTGAAGAGCCTCGCATGAAGTTTTGTAAGGTGGCCTGGCATGGATAATGACTAATGGTTTCAATTGTCAGAGTACTAGACATTGTCCACCACCAACTCCTCTACAGCTGTGGGAATGGCCAGAACGTCCATGGTCAAGATTACACGCAGACTACACAGGTCCATTTTTGGGTAAGATGTTTCTTATCGTAGTAGATGCCTATTCAAAATGGCTAGAAGTAATACCTGTAAGCTCTGCTACATTCCTCTAAACAATTGAACAGATCAGATCATTATTCTCAGTGCACGGTTTACCCAGGTGCTAGTGATTGACAATGGCACTGCATTTACAAGTACCAAATTTGAGAATTTTATGAAGAGGAATGGAATAAGACATGTTAAGTCTGCTCCATACCACCCAGCATCTAATGATCTGGCAGAAACCTCTGTCCAGACATTTAAGGAAAACACGAAGAAACAGTCAAAAGACTCTCTGTAGTGTGATGTAGGTACTCCTTCAAGTATAAAAGAACTGATTGAAAAGTGAGAGCATGAATGAACACAGAAAACACATGCACGTTTATATATAAAACTCAATGGAATGTTCTACAGGTGGTTTCACACCTATAAACCATAAACATTAGCATTACATGAATAGAATATTAAATTAATATTATCAAAAGTCATTGAGATACCACACTCCTCCCCCTTTAAGTGTAACGAGAGGGTGAATGAATACCTGTCAACTGGTGGACGAGACTGGGTGGAATGTCGGATAGGAGCAGTTCCATCAGTTGGGGGTATAGGACGGTTGGGGATCACAGGTATTGGGAAATTACTGGAGAACCCATCTTGCCCAACCCACTCATCATCGATGTATGACGGTAATTGGATGTCTAACTCACTTGTTTCATCTGCATACTGTCTTCTCAGTTGGTCTACATGTCTTCGTAAGATTAATCCTTCATCTGTTCCAATCTGGTATCACACAGGTCCTGTAACTTTAACTATCCTCCCTGTAACCTATTTCGGTCTATGGAAATTCTTGGCATGTACCTTTTCTCCAACTTCAAATTGTCTCGGTGCTCTTCCTGGGATACTTTTCTCCTGCTTTTCATTCATTCGCACAGCTGTATCTGGGTGGAGTGAGTCCTCAACCTCCTCCCCATCAAAAGTTGGGCTGTAGAGACTCCTGTTGTTGTCTGAGGGGTAATACGATACTTGAATAAGAACTGACTGAGTCTAACTTCAATTGGGCCATCTAACTTCGTTACTGCATTCTTGAATGTCTGTACTGCTCTCTCAGCTAGTCCATTTGACGATGGGTGGTATGGCGATGTGAGGACTTGTTTTATTCCATTGGCCGCTAAAAATTGCTGGAACTCTACACTAGTGAAGCCGGAACCATTATCTGACACTAATTGATCCGGTAGACCAAATGTAGCAAAAATACCTTGTAATTTGGCAATAGTCGATGCAGCCGATGTAGAGGGAACTATATGTACCTCTATCCATTTGGAATGCGCGTCCACCAGTACTGGGAAAAGCTCCCTTGAAACGGACCAGCATGGTCAATGTGCACTCTGGACCATGGGCGTGAAGGCCATTCCCATGGATGTAGGGGGGCTCTTTGGGGGGACAGTCTGTGTTGTTGACAAGTGTCACAGTGCGAACAGTGGTAACGATATCATTGTCCATCCCTGGCCACCAGACATACGAGCGAGCAAGACTCTTCACTTCATTTGGGATAATACCAACTTGCGTCCAGGTGGGGGAATCACAAATCTAGACCCCTCAAGAATACAGCCATCTACAGCACTCAGTTCTTCACGACGATTGAAGTAAGGTCGAAAGGAGGAATCAGAAATTGTTTCTGGCCAACCGTGAAGGAGGAAGTGGTGAATTCTTGATAATGTAGGGTCTTTTTCTGTCCACTTGCAAATATGAGAGGCAGTAATTATGGTGTCTGAAAGGTGCTGGAATAACATTTTGATATCTCCTGGTGGTG
This sequence comes from Xestospongia muta, assembly GCA_963693285.1. Taxonomy (NCBI): domain Eukaryota; kingdom Metazoa; phylum Porifera; class Demospongiae; order Haplosclerida; family Petrosiidae; genus Xestospongia; species Xestospongia muta. The sequence continues at coordinate 23,615,171 of OY848917.1, forward strand.
GAATGTCCGACACCTCTGGATGTTCTGGAAGTGGTAATCGACTTAGGGCATCTGCATTACCCATTTTTTTTCCAGGTTGATGTTGGATGCTATATTGACATGCCCCTAATGTCAATGCCCATCTCTGTATTCTTGAGGAAGCCATCATTGGTACTTGTCTGGGTTCATTAAAAAGATACTTCAGGGGTTGGTGGTCTGAATAGATAGTGAAGGGCCGTCCATACAAATATTGATGGAATTTTTTACTGCAAATTTATGGCTAACCCCTCTTTTTCAATTTGGGAATATTTCTGCTCCACTTTTGCCAGAGTACGGGAGGCAAAGGTGATGGTTTTTTTGGAGTTGTCATCCATTCTATGGGCTAAAACGGCATCCAGTCCATATTGCGATGCATCACAAGCACAATCAGTTCTTGTTGACTATCATAATGAACTAATACGGTGGATGATTGCAGTAGCTGTTTGGCTTGCTTGAATACTTCAGAGTGTTCTTTTTCAAGACCATTTAACATCTTTTTGCATGAACCTATAGAGAGGGGAAAGAAACATAGCAAGGTTAGACATGAATTTAGAATAATAATTTATGAGTCCAAGGAAGGACTTTAGTTCTGACAAGTTATGTGGTTCTGGGTCATCTTGAATTGCTCAGACTTTCTCAGGTGCTGGGTGCAGACCATCCTTATCAATTATATGTCCCAGGTACTTGACAGATGGGGCCAGGAAAATACACTTGGGTTGCTTCAGAGTTACCCCAGCAGATTTTAGATGGTCCATCACCTTATCAAGGTTCTTGAGATGTTCTTCCTTATTTGGACCTGTCACCAGCATGTCGTCTAGATAAACTATGACACCAGGTAAATCTTGCAATAAGCCCTCCATTGCTCATTGAAAAATGGCTGGTGCCGATGATATACCAAACGGTAGTCGTTGGTATTCAAAAAGACCTTTGGTAGTGTTGATAGTAGTATACTTTTTCGAACTCTCAGATAACAGCACCTGCTTGTAAGGATGTGTGAGGTCAAGTTTCGAAAATACTTTCCCTCTGGACATTGCAGTAAATATGTCATCCACTCTTGGTAATGTGTAATTGTCCAATTATGACACCGCATTGACTGTCATTTTATAGTCACCACAAATGCGGATACTTCCATCCGCTTCACAATGGGTACTATCGATGTTGCCCAGTCTGAAAATTGGACTGGCCTGATGACTCCAGCTTCCTGCAACCGGTCAAGCTTTTAGTAAGTATGCCAATGGCCTGGGTTTGAAGTAACAAGGTTGTGTATTGGGTGGAACATGTATTTGAGCTTCCATGCCTTGAGGGTTCTTAACTCCTCGCGGAATAACCGTTGATGTTTCTGGAGCAGGTCATCCACCTCCTGATTGTTAGACACTCTATGAATGACAGGCCAATTCAGTTTGATATGTTCTGGCCAATTACGGCCAAACAGGGATGCTCCATCACCTTTATCGACCACTAATGGAAGAAAAGTTGTTTGCGACTCATAGCTGACAGCAACTGTGGCCACACCTAACACTGGTAACTCTTCCCTCATATACGTACGTAGGCTAATATCTGTTGACTCCAAAGGTACTGTATCCTTCAGCACTGTATTGTAGGTAGACCCACTAATAACAGAAACTGATGCTCCCGTATCCAATTCCATAGGGACTGGACGGTTATTGATCATAATGGACAGGGTGAATGGTTTGAATCTGGAGACCACTGGAAACATTGTATATACTTCAGATGACGCAGTAGTTGTTGAACTGGATGGGTTGCTGGTTGTCCTAGGAGATGGATCTGAAATCGAGTTGTAAACTTCGAGAAGATGTGTTCAGTTTTGAGGATCAGTTCTTGAGCTACCGGATCATCTAGAACTTGTAACATAATCTGAGCATTTACTTCAACACACTCTGGCAATATGGCCAGTCTTGCCACATGCTCGACAAGTTTCATGAACAAAACGACACGTTGTAGCCAAATGAGGTCCCCCATAATGGTAACAAACTTTGGGAGGATTGACGGGATAACTAGTCTGCTGCTTCCCTTTCACCTGGTTCACTGACACCTTGCGGTCCGACAATTTCATCTGCCTTGCTAGAACAGATGCTCTCTCCACACTGGTGGCTATTTCCACAGCTCGATCGAACGTGAGATCATTGTCCTCCGTGAGCAAGCGTTTTCGAGTTGCCTCGTGGGCCAAGCCACACACAAAACGGTCTATGAGTAATATACTTTGCACTTGAGGTTCGTACTGACAACAAGTAATTGACTTCTTTAAACCGACCACAAAGTCGGTTATACTTTCGTTACGAAACGAGTATCGTTCGGCGATGACGGATGTAGTAGGTTGGAAATGCTTGGTCAATACGGTGATAAGTTCGTCAAGAGATTTGTCTTCTGGTTCAGCGGGGCTTAAGAGATTCGATAAGAGGTTGTAGTGCTTTCTACCAAGTGAATTTAAGAATACATACATTTGTTTAGCATCAGCAACCTCGTTGGCGGAGAAGAAATTCTTAATTCTCTTCACATAGGGGGGAAAAGACTCTTGAGTAGGGTCAAACGATTCGATTTTACCAACGGATGACATGGTCGTGGGAACGTTACGATACCTCGTCGCCAAGGTAGTGATCTAGGTACTCCTTCAAGTATAAAACAACTGATTGAAAAGTGAGAGCACGAACAAACACAGAAAACATGCACACACGTTTATATATAAAACTCAATGGAATATTCTAGAAGTTCTACACGTGGCTTCACATCTACAAACCATAAATATTAGCATTATTACATTAGCATGAATAGAATATTAAGTTAATATCATCAAAAGTCATTGAGATACCACACTCTCTCAATACTGGTATAGCTCGTTTTCTCTTTAGCTACCGAATTCGTTTAGCTACTCGTTCTTTAGCTACCGAATTACCCCTCATACAACAACTGGCACTAGCCCAGCTGAACTTTTATTCGGTAGACTTCCTCATTCACGTTTGGATTTATTGAAGCCAACCTTAGCTGAAAGAGTACATAAGAAGCAAGAAAAGCAGAAAGAAAATCATGACATTCATTCAAAGGAGAGAAAATTTCACGTTGGTGATGCTGTGTTTATATGTGATTTTCCAGATCGCAAACATTGGCTGTCAGGAAAGATTACATCTGTTCAAGGTCCATGTTCCTATCTAATAGAACTCGAAGATGGACGAGTTGTTTGACAACATGTTAATCACATTCGAGCCTGTACCTCTACCTCAAGCTCACCTCCTATTGACACATCAATTCCATTAAATGATTCTGATGATGACCTAACTGATATTGCAATCTCCACACCTCCTTCACATGAAGATTCGTTACCAGTTTTAGTTGAAGCACCTCAACCTACATTACGTCGTTCAACAAGGATTTCTCGACCTCTTGATCGTTACTTCTAGAACTCAATTAGTTCAATTTATAAAGGGAGGAATGTAATATATTATAATTGTATTCTATTTAGTCACTTACTAATTGTTTGTCATGTATGTTTGTTAATAGGTGTTTATGATATCCTTTTGTTATAGGTGGTATTGTTTAAGTAGTGTTAATGTTTATTTCTTAGCACTAGGCTTTTGACGTGCTACTTTTTTGTTCACAATTTGTTAGTCCTATTTTGTATTTAAACGTTGCTTTTAGAGTTTTGTTGTGTAAAAAAGATTTATTCAAGTTTGAGTTATTCAACAGTTTAAGTTACCACAGCAACATTCCTAGATATTTCTATAATACAACCAGGGCAAAATGTGAAATCTTCAGTTATGGAGGATGCTATCCGAATAAAAAATATTTCCAGAAACAACATGACTGTGAATGTCATTGTAAATGTCAGTTCAAAGTTTGTTACTAATAATTTTATTTACATTGTATAGTCTGTCCACCTACATCTACTCTAGATTTTTACAAAGAAAACATTGGAGTTTTGGGCCCTTTGTGAGTTAGTTTTGTAGTGTTTTGATAACTTAAACTTGTCTCAGATTGCCATTTCCAAGCAGTACAATGGTTCCTGTCCTGGTGGATGTGTCATTTCCAGTTGTCATGCTTGTTATTATGTTGTTAATAAACTTACATTTCCTTCAAAGGCAATGTCATGTCCTAAGTGTTCTGATAATACAAATGGAATTAACGAGGCATATATAAGTGAATGGGGTCAATGTATTGATAAGGCTCTGAATGTGACTTTTGTAAGTATAGTTATAAAGTTAATGCATGTATTCTTTAGTGTTAAACAATTCGTGATATTAACAGCCTTAGTAAAATGTTATAATAATCTTTTATATATTGGAATCTTTGTTGCTTACAATCTGTAATGTGTTTCTGTTTAGATTCCTCCTGAACAAAGGACACCTAACAACTACCATTGTTATGGATATCCTTGCCCCTAACAACAATAAGGCAGTGACAATAGCTTTAAAATTTTGCTACTTAATGCAAACGTAATTTACTCTTTTGAGACTGCATTTATCTTGCAACTTACCTTACAGCATACACATTGTTGTTTTAATGATTAGATATAGCTATGCACACATTTTTGAGACTTTTTAGACACTTTGAATATAGTTTCATTTTGTAGTAGAAAGTTGATGAGATATTTGAAATTCTATAAATTATATAAAATTGATATCCTCTGACGTATACATTGCTGTACTTAAGTCCATAGTCAAAGAAACAAACATACTGAACTGAATTTCCATATGGCAGTCAGTGACAATAATATGATAAGCTCCAGGAGAATATGAAAGCCAGTGTCTGGTTCAGTAATGCTATGCTATGCTATGATAGTCCACTCTATGATCTATCCTCTTTTGCTATCACAATTACTATACCCTCCCTATCACATACACTGATAACAAGTTATTAAACTCTGTATTATGTCATAGTCTGGAGGAGTTAAACTACATTTTTCAATAATGTGAGAACAACTTTTTAAAACATCCCATCTATATATTCTAGTAAATCACAGAGTAAAGAGGTTTTAAGAACAAACATTATCTGTTATTAGATCTAGCAGACCTGCTTTTTTGAAAGACTTAATGTTATATTAATTTCAGTCTATGTAGTCTTACAGGGCACTAAACCATAGCGAAACTGATTTGAATAAAATTAAGAATAATTAATAGAGTAATAATAGAGTGTACGTTATGACTACAATTGACAAAATTTATTTTTTAATATAATACATAACATATATAGAAGACTATGTTTACTGGCACTATTATACTATAAGAGTTATTAAATAGGGAAGCTGTAAGACACTTACACTGACTGTTATAAAAGCATTGATGAATGATAGATATCTTAAGCAGATAACTAAAATGATAAAGGGAGTCAAAAATGGATGGATTAGTTAGGTTGATATATATATAATTGCATATATAATTGCTAATTTATACAATAACAATATAGTCTATTATTTATTATTTATTATTATTGTAGGTAAACAACAGAAACTGATAAATAAAATGAGATTAGATAGATGAATAGATAGATGAATTAGTAAATAATAACTGATGTCTTCAAATCTACCATTTGTCTGTTAACTCATATTGTCCATAGCTGTGTCAAGTCATTCAATGTTTATCTACTTTGGATTGATCTATTGGATCTGTTCTATTCATCATTTGCTCTGCTCTATTCAAAAATTTTCTTAATATAACTATACTTGATTAAATCTCTGTCTATGCTTCCATCAAATCTTTGATCTGTTGATCTACTAGGAAATACATTAATTTAGTTATATATACTCTTTGCCATGCAAAAGATCCATCTCTTGACTGTCATATTACTCTACATGACCCATTAACCACACTCAATAAAAGATTATTGACCGGAAAGTTCGACTATACATTATTTTAGTGTTATAACTGTTATAGTAATGGCCAGGCACCTCTTAATCATCTCATCAATTAAACTACTATCACATATCTATATAATTAGTCTCATAGTCTGTCCTGTTTACATTAATAGCTACAATCTGTCTAATCTTTATTAACAAAAACAATTATAGTGTTTTAGTGCTTTTCATTAACAAAGAAACTATATCTGGCTTTATATTCTAGTCTAGCTGATGAACACTTGTACTGCATAATAAATTGATAGATACCCTATATAAAGAAATTGACATGAATGCTGACTTAGAGACCATTACATTATGGATTTATAGACAAATGGCAGAAAAATAAACATTAACATATCAATAAAATTATAAACTGATCAATGGACAGACAGACAGATGAATATGGACAGACAAATTAGACAAAAATACAGATGAGTAAAATATTAAATTAAAACATGTTCCTTAATTCTATTAAATTTTTACTCTCTATATCGATTAATTATATATATGTATTTATTATCCAATCATATTTCCTTCCATCCATATATATGATAATTTTTTATCAAATACAAGTAATTTATTTATCAATCAATAATTCATTCATAGTTTGTATTCAATTCATTGCTTCTGTTAGTAAAGAAATCTCTCTAACCATTTAATTGTCATTTCATCTATGCATCCATCATTCCATGTATCCAGTATCTACTTACATAAATGAAAACAGTCTTGTGTGTGTTTAGTTAATATAACAGTTCACATTATAGATTTAATTAAAACAATTTTTTTTTATTTTTTAGCATGAGTCTCAAAATATACAACTACACTATTAACTGAGTTATATACAGAGTATGGGTAGACTAAAGACACTGACTAAGAGAATGGTAAATGAAGAATGTAACTATAGATAAATAATTGAAAGAATAGATTAATTGATCAATTTTGAGAAAACCACTGGACTTGGTATGCATTGATAGATGAGCCAAAAAGATAAGAAAACAGATGTATAGAATAGATAGATGACTACATTGTTGAAATTACAATAATTCACATAAACAGAGACATGAACAACTAAAGGAGCAAGGGAGCTGATGATAATAGGAAACACTGGGTGATCTAAGGAGGTGCCTGGGGTGCACAGGCACACCTCCTTTTTATAATAATTTCATGGTAATCATAAGTCACATCCTGTGGTAAAATCATTATGTTCATAGCAAATTTTTGCAACTTGTACCAAGGCGTTCTAGTAAAGAGTAGAACCTTATAAAGCTCTACTTCAATGTTTTCTTAAATGTCATAATATACCTTAGGTAATAATTGTTGTGATAAGCCACGTGTAGCGAATAACATTGTGAATATGGCAAAGTGCAGGTAACATTGACTTCTTTAGGACTAGTTGTTGTTACTCCTCCTGGGCAAAGGATGTCATCTGAGAATGATGGTCACAGTAGCAGTAGCTCTTTACTAGCCTTAAATCCAGCTTTTCTAGTAACTCTGTTTCTAACAGAAAAAGCTTTTCTGAGTTATGTCATCCTTATGACATTGGTGAAGTTTATGATTTACTCACTCTCTCACTGATCTAGAGAAGTAAATTAAAACAATTAACAAAAATACACTAAAGTGCTTAACCTCGCTGAGGTGCCCAGTGTAAATCTACACTGCAGAGTGCATGTACATGTACATTTAAGATTGGAGGAGGTGTGGTCAAATTAATAATGGCTCACGTGATGCCTTTACAAACTGTTGTTTGATGACTCAGCATTTCTCTTCAATCAAAGGGAAATAAGCTTTGTCGTTTACTGGGTACTTTGCACTCTGATTGACATGTCTGTGAAGCTGTAACTGAGTAAGTAATAGTATCATTCAATTGCCAAGCAAGATTAAGTGCCAGATTCGTGATGAATGTTTCTCTGAGCCTTTACATGTCGCTTTAATGTTTCAATATTTCATATACAAAATTTATTGTAACTTGAAAATGAAGCGTTCTTTGGAAACATCCCGTAGTACAAATATTAATCAATATATTATCTATTAGTAGCATATTTTTCAGTGCTTTGATACGTTTTCAAGTCCATGCACAATCTTGAAAACACTTTTCAGAACTTTTCTAACGATTGCTTCGACCAACGGCCTTCTGTCTTGCTGATGCGTATTCTGATAAGATTCTCTACAACATACTAAAAAACCTCCACATTAAGTTTTTTACTTTTCGAGAAACGGCACCTTGACTCTGCAGCCTGAAAATTCTTTTGCGAGTTTTAAGCTTTCGTTTTGCTTGACGATGTTCTTGATACTAGTGTTGTAAAGTCCACACGTTTTTCTATTCGTTGCAAAACGTTGGTAGGTGCTAACGCTTCGGTTGCCATGTTATAGCAGTTCAAATGTAACAGGCAGTGCAGACACACACACACACACACACTGATAGACCACAGTAACCTCGCTTTGCACCCACGTGCAGCGAGGTTAATGATAATAATCTATAATATTATTCTGGATAATTAAAATTGCTTCAACTGGTATTTCAATTGTATACTAGGTATAACTTCATAACTAGTTTTCAAATCTGATAATGCCTTTGTGTTCCCAATACATGATGAATTCAGGAAAAAGTGTAGATTCTCTCGAGTGGATAAAGACAAACAATTCTTGGATAAGTTATTCCAAATTACTTGATGGAGGTTTCTGTCTTTCTTGTATCATCTTTGCAAGGGCAAGCCGTGGTGATCTTGGTATATTAGTAAGTAGGCCAATGAAGACTTTCTACAAAGTCTCAGGGATATTGAGAAGAAATGGAACTCTGCAATATCATAAAATTCTATGACTGATATGATTTTCTTTCTTGATGTCATGGAGCAGCTTACTACGGAAGCCGAAGGCGGACATCCAATTCTACTTCGTCATTTCATATTCTACTTCGCAGTTTTCGATTTTTATTTCGTACTCTCTATTTAAAAACGGAAATTTCGAAATTTTTTTTTATCTTTTTAATTTTGTGCAGGAGGGATATGAATATTATTATTGCAAAGTTCCAGGGTAATATGCACGTGCCTCCACGCTGTTATAAAATGAATGAAAAATTCAGAGCTAGCCTAAAAGAGAGTGGTATCACTGCGCCTTCTATAAGTACTTTGATAGTCCAAGACGTCCTATTAAAGGATATTTTGTCTTCTTTGAATGATGAAGAATTTAAATTACTTCAGAGTGAGTTAACAGTCGGTCAAGCGTGCCTTCTGAGATTATACAAAAACAAAGTTAATGAACTGACTCCACCAAATGCACAGTCAGGAGGAAAAAGTAAGTGTTTTTGATAGTTACAATTGATGTAAATCTCTCATGTAGTAAATATGCCTAAAACAAAAGAGGAGCTTTTTTCACAGTACAAGAGATTAATTAACAATAGAAAAAGGAGTGGTGGTGACACATCTAGTAATTCTAAAAGAGTCATATTAGGTATATGTATATATCACTTAATAGTGTTGTCTATTTTATTGACTATCTATTTTAGATACACTTTGGAGGAATGAGTTATGACTGTGTGTTGGAAAGAGGTGTGCGAAAACATAACATTGCTTCTCCATGTGTTGTTGACCTACCAAAAAGTGCTACATACAATGAAATAATAAAAAAGGGCAAGAAATATTTTTCAAGGACTGTTCTTCAGACATAAAAGACTATTACTTATCTGGTACAGCTGGGATTCCTTACGATGTTGAGGATAAGGAGAATTGAAGTTTATCACATTTTATGAAATCGCATGGATTTGTTCCTAGCAAATTTAGACTCTACATTGCGTACAAGAAAGTGAGGCAAATTTCTTATAATTATTATGTCAATCTCAAGGTAATTATAGGTAATTTCAACATACTTTTGTATCCTAAAGTGAACCTGAGCCCTCTAGCTCTTCCTATAGTAGAATATTTATATTTCCCACTAGTAATTAATATAAGCTACCACATGTTAATCATCTTAAAAATTTCCCTAGTCTGGCGTTGCTACACTTTCGCTAAGATAGAGGAATGAGCAACAACGTCAAACTAAATTTTACCGTAATAGCAGACAAATAGACGAAATATCAGCCTCCTCTGCCAATGCACCGACTCCAAACTTATGTCTTAAGCAACGAAGGTGTCTTTTACTACTTAAGTGCCCATGTCTTTGGAGAAGCCTTTGTATGATTCCAGTAGAAAGTCCCATCATGGAATAATATACAATTAAGTCTTTGCATGAAAAACTCCTTGGAAAAAACCTGGAGACAATGGTACTACAGCCATTTTTCTCGAGTCCTCAACAACAGATCCTTAGCTACTGATAACACATGCTTCCAATGGAAGATGGAAAACGGCTGGATAGCTATAGCAAACTGGCTATACCGTATTAGTCTAATAATCTGAAATTTAGCTTTGTGCGTAAGTTTTTTTCGAAATTTCCATTTTTAAATAGAGAGTACGAATAAAAATCGAAAACTGCGAGGTAGAATATGGAATGACGAAGTAGAATTGGATGTCCGCCTTCGGCTTCCGTAGCTTACACCATCAGTTATAGCAATGACCATTTCTGCTCATGACCGACAAATTCAAACAAATCAATCGAAGTTGTTTACAATTGTAAAAACTATAGAATATCAATAGAAATGATATGAACATTTAAACCTCAGAATAAATTATATTTGAAACAAAAAAAAGTTCTAATTACAATTGCTTCATATCTGTGTTGACATCTTGACATCTGTTGATTAATATACATAACATCTTTTACTTAAAATATTTACAACATCTATGTTAACATCTGGTGATTAGTAGTTATAACATCTGTGTTGACATTTGGGGATTATTATTTACAACATCTGTGTTCATATCTGGTGATTAATGTATAAAGTAATCTTAACAAACAAATACAAGCTCTCAGATACTTATAAAGCTGAATGTAAATACATGGATGGATGATCAGTGGATAGATATCACAAGAAGGCAGATAAATTACAATAATCAATTATGAAGAGAAATGGATAAAAATGAACTTGATGGTCATGGGTTAGTTGACTTTATGTGTGTATATATAATAGATATAGATTATATAGGTATTTTATAATTATACAAGAGGACAGATTGATGGATTGACAGGTGAATGGATAGATGAAATTAGTAATCAATAACTGATGTCTTGAAGTCTATGATCTGTCTGTTAAATCATAAAAATTGCCCATGACTCACTCTAGTCATTCAATGCTTATTTGGTTTGGATTGGTCTATTTGCCTATATATTTGTTCCTCTCTATTCAACGATCTTTCTTAATAACCTCTATCTATATTTCTATCTCTTCTGGCATAGCCACCCCTCCTTTAAATAAAATTGGAAAAGCTGAAGGAGAGACTGGCTATGTGAGACTATTATCAATCTAAATCTGTTTATCCACTAGGACATACATTAGTTACACTCTGTCAGGGAATCCATCCATGACTATCGTTTTTCTTTACTCGAACAATTTTCTACACTTAATAATGATTGACCCAAATAGTTAGACTATACATTATTTTAGCATTATATTAACTGATACACTTCCCATCAATTAAACTACTAGCACATTCATTTATATAATTACTTTCATTTTCTATCCATTATTTTTCCTTTTATAATAGCAATAATCATCCTCTGTACAACTTTTTATAACAAAGAAACTATCTTACAATACTGGGGGGGGGGATATTCTAATCAATTCTAAACTAGCCAATGAACATTTATGCTGATTAAATAAATTAGTAGATTTTATATATATATATATATATTAACATGAGCAAATGTTTTATATTAATACTTTGCTCATCAGTAATTTGGTCTAATAGGTGTTTGTCTATTTTAATCTGTCTATCTGTTAATCTGTTCATTGCTCAACTTATCTTTCTATTCGTCTGTTAAATTTATTGTGATATATTTTAAATATTATTGCAAGAGACTCTGTGAATTATTTTGTTAATCCTAGGGGTAGAGTTGTTGCAAAGAGGTTTGAGCCTAGACTATTTTTGTAGACTTATATTTTATTCTACAGCATTGGTACACAAGAATACTGTAAGAAGATGTCAATACTTGGTGAAGCTTCCGTGAATAAAAATATAATAACTAACGTGGATTTTAATGACGATTTTCTTATTTTGCCTGTGCCTAAAATATTATAATTTTATTCATTAGTAGGTGTTGTCAGTTAGGATGTTTTATTATAAAACGAAACAAGTCACAGCAGTGACAGCACACGTCCTTAGTGTATCATCCTGATAACAATGAGTGTGCTAAGGATTTACTGTTGCCTTACTGCCTTTATTTTGTGGTTAAGTCTGTTTAGTTTTGGATACTCAGGATCAGTGTAAGAATATATTAATGTTATGTAATTATACAATACGCATTATATATATATATATATATATATATATATATATAGATCCTATGAAGTAGGACTTCGTAGTGTTCTTCAAACGTCTTCAAGATATCATCAAGGTCATTATGGTTATTCATGTGGATTTTGGGGATCTAAAAGATGTACCAGGTATTGGACTGGTATAGAATATTATAATCACTACGTTCACTTGACTTACTCAAAAGCAACATGTTGTGCAGGAACACATACTGGTACATATCCAAATTGCATACGTAAGTTATTATTATGATTTTAATTACTATGAGTGTTTTAACAACTTGTAGCATTCTGTAATCCTTCATGCAATTATGGTATCTGTTTACATAACTCTGCCTCAAATGTCAACTATTCAGTGTAATGCTGGATACAGTGGAACAAACTGTGATCAAGGTTAGACATTACCCACCATAATTATAGTTCTTTTGGAATTGGACTGTTTTACTGTTACACTAGCATTTTCCAAACAAATATATACACATAAAAATGCATTTTGTGATTTTAACCAAGGTCTTTTTTATCATAGTTTTATCAATATGATGGAAGCCCAATTTTAAATACCACATAACCAAACTAGTCTAACTCATTATGTATAAAACCAATTAGAAGCTAAAAAGTAATTCCTTTTGATCATATTAACTTGGATAGTTCATTTGAAATAGTATCCATCTCTTGGTCATGGCTCAATTATTGGTTAATAAATTATAAAGATTACTTTTTAGCTTCTATTTGACTTAATACATAATGCATTAGACTAGGTATAGCTTTGTGGTGACATCTGTGTAGCTACTTCAAATAAGTCATATTATTTGCAACATAACCAAACTAGTCTAACTCATTATGTATAAAACTAATTAGAAGTTAAAAAGTAATCCCTTGCTCATACCTTCAATTGAATCCATGACTTATGGCGCATGGTTTGTGTCAAAATTGATTTACTTTTAACGCTCATTATTCGTTAAATTTACTAAATAATGCATGATTTATTAAAATTAATAAATAAGAAGTAAATCATTATTTAATAAATAATGACTTATTTAATATATCATGATATTTTTCCAATTTTGATACAAACTGCGCCCTTGATTTGACTGCATACTATTTTTGTTAGCTCAGTTAAAATAGTATCCATCTTTTGGTCATGGTTCAAATGTTGGGTATATACCCAGTAAACAATAAAGCTTTTTTCCCTTTGATTGAAAAGAAATGCTGAGTCATCAATAGTCATCTTGCGTATCAGGTAAGATATCTTTCTCTGTATTAAATGTGCATCACATGACCCATCAATAATTTGACCACACCTTGTTGAAGTGTACATGTACATGCACTCTGCAGTATAGATCTACACAGCGCACCGCAGGGAGGTTAAGCACTTTAGTGCATTTTTATTTAATAATTGTATTCTTTTACATAGATATTGATGAATGCACAGTGAATCCTTTAATATGCCACAGCCTAAGCGTTTGCAAGAATACTCTTGGTTCTTATATTTGTCAATGTCTTAATGGTTATACCTTAGGTTATGACCAGTTATACCTTAGGTTATGACCAGTTTACTTGTGTAGCTGAGTATATCTATCTGTCTGTCTGTCTGTCTTTCTATCTCTTTGTCTATCTATCTATCTATCTATCTATCTATCTATCTATCTATCTATCTACCTACCTACCTACCTACCTACCTACCTACCTACCTACCTACCTACCTACCTACCTACCTACCTATCTATCTATCTAATCTATCTATCTATCTATCTATACATTACAAAACATGCCTGTACATAGACATTGATGAATGTGCCGATAACACACATAAATGTGGCACTACTGGACGATGTGAAAACACAAATAGATCTTACATTTGTCATTGTGGTCGTGGATATGATGTTATTATTAAAAACAACTTTCAGTATTGTCTAGGTAAACAGTGTTAATGATAACTAACTAGTATTATATGTAACTTTATTGTAGACAGAGATGAATGTAGAGATGGTAATGGAGGATGCCAGCAACTTTGCATTAATGAACCTGGTTTTTTTAGATGTTCCTGTAGAATAGGTTACAAGCAAAACTTGACTAATCTCTACAAATGCAATGGTAACAGATCTGCTATATGCTTATGTATATTTATATATATTTTTGTCAGATGTGGATGAGTGTTCACTTGGTACACACAACTGTTCTCATATTTGCAAGAATACTCTTGGCACATACATTTGTGACTGTCATCTTGGTTGTCAAATTGATGCAGATGATAGACTATCTTGTCAAGGTAATATAATGTCTCATGCAATAACTATGGATATATACACCTGAAAATTGTAGCAATTTATTCACTTACCAACCAATGGATAATACTGTAGATATTGATGAATGCAGCAACTACACTTTACATGGATGTAATTAGAAGTGTACAAACTTACATTGTCTAGAAGGAAGATATTCTTGCTCATGTTGTAATGGTTATAGTCTCATGGAAGACAACAGGACATGTACAGGTAAGGTTGATGTTGAATAAACATAAAAAATGTTGATGATATTTCTCTTAACAAGATGTCAATGAATGCTTGACCAATAATGGAGGATGTCAATATCAATGTAAAAATACAGATGGCAGTTATGTTTGTGAATGTCCTGAGGGATACCAACTTAACAATAATTCACGAACATGCGATCATAGGATTTTGTGCTTTTTAATTATTTGTAGTTAATTATTATTTCTTTATATAGCATTACCTTGTCCTAATCTCTTGTCACCTATCAACGGACATGTCTCATGTTTAAACATAATATTAGTTGTTGGTAGTAACTGTTCCTTTTCTTGCAATGAAGGTTATCAATTGCAAGGTTCACAAAATAGAGTCTGTTTACCTAGTACAAGCTGGAGTGGATACCAAACTGAGTGTAAAATTATGGAATGTCCAGAACTTATAGCACAACCTAATTCAATTATTGTACAGAGGTGTTCAAGTATTCTCAATTCAACATGTCTATTAAGCTGTATTCAAGGATTTTATCATGATAATGGTGAACTATTTCAGCAATCATGTTTGTTAAAAAATGGTACTACTGAATGGAGTGAGCCAGTAGAGTGCAAAGGTATGTGATTATAAATGTGTATAATATTTATATTTTTTTTAGAAATTGATGTTTGTGATCCTAATCCATGTGGATTGGGTAACTGTTCCATAACAGATGAAAAAACACCATATTGTTCCTGTCCTGGTAGTTTTTATTCAGGAAATACTTGTGAAGAAGGCAGGCTAATTGTGTCTGATATACCAATTCTATCAGTAAATCAACTGTCCTCACCAATTGTATTGTATTCTTCCCCTTGTTCAACTCTCAATATAACCATTTCTACACAACCACATATTCTTTTGTATCCAAGTAACAAGATTTAAATCAATTATCCTAATGAACAGACATCTTTACAAATTAAATCTACTTCACCTGGAATTGTTAAACTACATTTTCAATTAGAAACTACCAAAACATATGAGCCAGTAAATGATCAAATTGCTGTTGTATCTGATCAAAATGTAGTTGGTCATTATTTTAATGATGCTGAGAAGGGAATACTCAAAGAAGGTTGCTGTCATTTTGACTGGAATTTGCCTGATTATTTCTCCTCAAACCCAAATCATTTGGTTACGTTATATTCCTCCTGTGGATGGATGAGATATGAGCGAAGAGCATTATCAGATGGGACTATTATCATAGAGTATGGTATGTTCAAGGTTCCCCTTTCTATAGTTGGTATTGATATAGCACTCTCAGATGAAAACATTGCCATTGACTATAGTAATGAAAGTGGAACATGTGACCATTGCTATACAATAGAAACAAACTGTCATTCTCATATTCCTACAACTGAAGATATACGTGATATGTTAAAGCTTCAAGCATTAGAAAAATCATTTCTAAGATGGTCAGCAGCTATTTTTCCTTCATCAATTACTGTTAGCATTCCTGTGAATACAACAAAGCAAGCATTTTCACAGACAGATTACTATGCAAAATTAGTCACAAGACTTGATTCACTTGATGAATGTGTGAACTTTAGTCCTTCTATTGTACACAGTTCTGGTCTTAACTACATCATAGCAGTATCATCTGATCTTTCAATTAGCTATAATCAAGAGCCTATATCATACGTTCATTTATCTGGTGATTTTCCAGTGTGTTTTATGAGATCTCTTTGTAATGACAATGAAGATGCAGTTACTGTTGGAATCACCAATTCTTTAAATGCAAAGCTCTTAAATATTCCTTCATTTCAAAAATATGTAAGCTCTTAAGTCATAATTCATTTCACAAGTATATTCAAAAAGGATGGAATATTAAGCTACATTCAATTACTACATCAAGCTTTGGTCTTGGATTGAGAAAATCCACTGTGTATTGGGATGGAATTAGTGAAACCACTTTAAGGCAATCTGCTTATGACACATTATTGAATGTTGAAATAAACGGAAACTTTCGAAAAAACTTTTTAACTGTAACATTTTTTTGTTGGTTCATTCACTACTGTTAGTGCTAATGAGGATCCTTTATCATGTT
The DNA here is from genome assembly GCA_963693285.1 of Xestospongia muta. NCBI lineage: Eukaryota > Metazoa > Porifera > Demospongiae > Haplosclerida > Petrosiidae > Xestospongia > Xestospongia muta. Next base: position 23,631,994 of record OY848917.1, read on the forward strand.
CTGTAAGGATAACCATTTTGTTAAATAAAGATATACAATATTTTTTGCAGATACCTATAGACATGAAAGGAAAAATGAAAGTTGAAATTATATCAGGAGTGCCAGGACACACCAGTGCACTTCATTTGCACTCTGACAATGGAAATGCTCTTTATATTACAGATGGTAAGTGAAATGTGTTGGTTTTACTATCATTTAGTTACTCCTTTAGATACCTGTAAAGACAGCACTGCTAGAGCTGGTGTTATGACTTCCCTTAACCTATCTCCTATCCTAACCAATGGTAGCTACAGTAAGTATATTCACATTATAGGTACAGGGTCATGCAAAGTCAAAACTCATTTTCAATTTGGTAATTCACTACAAATCAACAATGTTTCTTTGACAAGTACATGCTTGACCTTAAAAATCAATGAACTCAGTTTTCCTGGCCTTGTTTTTAAACTAGTACTTTTTCCTAACATTATTTCACTCATTCCTGGGAAAAAGATAAATCTCTTTCTTCAATCACATGTTAACCAAGATACCGTTGAGTTAGGAAATTTCGTAAAGCTTTTACCAAATACACAACTACCAAGTTTACAGGCAGCAATGTTTGCTGATGAAAATGGCATTTTCAGCATTTTGAATCCAGCTAATATTTCGTTATTTGATGTCCAAATTCCAACAGCAGTTAGCATCAATGATGATGAAATAAACTTCTCAGCAACAGCAAACATTTTTCAAATAAACTCAGTAGGCATAAGTGGTAAAGGAACTACAAGCAGAGAATGGAATTCACTAAAGCTTAAATTGAATGTTGATACAAGTAAAGCATTATCTGAAAGCATGACTCAATATGCAAGAAATGAATTAAATAAACAAGCTGAAGAATCTGTAGATCGTATTTATCAGTCAAGGCAGAATTTACATGAAGCAAAGGGTACTGTTGATGATGTAAAGATCAAACTAGCAAGCCTTAAGAAACAATTGAAAACTTTTAATGGGAACGTAGAGACCAAAATGAGACTGAAAAAGACATTTAAGAGCGAAAAAAGTATTCACGAAAGACAACTTCATGATCTGTTAGAGACATATTGGAATGCCTCTAACGTACTCACAGATTCTATTGAAAATATTTGTCAAATTAAAGAATGCGAACAATCATGTCGTGCAGGTGATATAGAGACTTTGTGCTTCACAAACACCTTCATTTATGAGTCTAAAACATGCAATGACTTACAACGAAAGACTGCGAAAATCAGTAAGGAAATATATTTTTTAAGAAAAATTTGTATTTACCAAAATGATGCTAGCCACGTTAAAAAGCAATCGGAGCGAAATCTTATACTATTTATTCTTAGTCCATTAATTACTCCAATTCCTGTATTAATTAGTATCCTTACAAGCAAAAAGACAGTATGTCATATTATAGAAAGAAAAGAGCGTCGTTTGGTTTATGAGTACACGTATGTGTATTCTGTCATATCCAAACAATGTAATGTGAAAAGGGTTGGCAATCAAGCACACAAACGTTGTAATTATACATCTGATTGTGCAGTTTTTATTGAAGATTCTGCTTGCAGTGCACTTAATGCCTACTGCTACAACAACCAAATCACAATTAATTAAGCAGTTCAATAAAAATAACGAGCAGGTTTTACTCGATATTGACCAGAGGAATAATGCCTATCAGACAGCATTAAAAAATTTCACTGATATCAGTTTTGAAATCTCATCTTTGGAATTAAAAAATCAATCTTTAACAAAAGAAATAATTTTAACATCATCAATATTGCAGAGTGCTTTAAGAGCTGAAAACATTGCAAACACCAGCTATGTAAGTATCAAAAATGAAGAGGAACGAATGTATAGATTATATGAGTTTATTCAAAACAACAGTATTCTATTAGCAGTTCAATTTACTAGAATGTTCTTTGATGTACTGTTGAAACACAGACACCAGTCTTAGTACCACTCCATGTTGTATATGAAGTACCTTTTCATAAAACCAGCCATGAAGCAATAGTTGTTGTTGATATATCTTCATCAGTTGATCTTATTCAAAAAACTATTTTTGACAACATTGTAGATGACATCTTTGATGATATTTTGGAGATTAATTCTGTACGAAAAAGAAGAGATACTCACATCATATACCCTCACATCATATACCTGTCTGATATATTTAAACAAAACTGTGATCTACAGACGAAATTACTGCATTATCTAAATGAACTTAATAGCACACTCGAAGTAATTCATGAAAACACCATAGAAACACTTTCTTCAATAAGAAAAGCCAAGGATAATGCAGAAATGAAATATCAAACTACTTTAAAGGTTCTTATGGAAATTGAAGCCAATGCTTCATTTATAAATCTTCTAGAACAAAAGAATACACTTTCTATCAGAATCAAATGGACATTTTTGATACAATGCTAGACAGAGTCTCAGAAGCAGAGGTCTTGGAATGGAAGACAAACATGGAAGATATACATAATGGAAGTGTAGCTTTTTTTGGTCAAAAGTGTTATAGCTTTAGTGACTGTCTTAAAATTGCTTTGAAGAGCCTTCAACAATTGTTGTCAAGAATCTCTAATACTAATGCAATGTCCATTCTTGAATCAGTTTCCGAAATACAACAGCCACTGCTAATAATTGCTAGGAATGATTCTCAAAATTACAGTCAAATTAGTTCCATTTTGACTGAGACAATTGAAATAACGCAATCTTTAGTCAACTTAGACTATTGGTGTACACCTCCTCCAGAAATATCTGAACAACCAGAACATGTACTATATATACAATCTGGTAATACACTCAACCTCAATTGCAAAGCTCATTCCACTTTACCTTTGACATATGTATGGAAGAGAAACAACAAAACCATTCCTTTTGCAACCTCGAGAAATCTTGTACTGCAAAACATAGACACATTATTATCTGGTGTGTTTCAATGTGAAGTAAGAAATGCTGTTGGACTAACAAAAAGTCATCAATCTATTGTGTATGTTTACGAAATTCCAAGCTTCAATCAACACCTCAAATCAGTGTCAACTATACAATATCACGATGCTTACTTTATATGTGATGTTAGTGCTTATCCAGTGCCAGACTATGACTGGTTCTTCAGACCAAATGCTGTAGCTCCTTGGAGTATCATTCAAAATGAAAACAGGAGTCTTTTGTATATTACAAATGCTACCTATGAAAATGAGGGACAATATTGATGTAATCTTCAAATGATTTTGGTTCAATTGTATCACAAGTAGCCAATCTCACTGTCCTACCAGGAAGCCCAGTTGAAATAAGTTACCATATAGAGTGCACCTATAAAGCAAAGACATCTTCAAAACACTCTATGAGGAATGAAAAACAAGCTTTCTTAGCAGCAGTTAGTATAGTATTGAATCTTTGGAATGGTTTTGTCAAACAGGCACTTCGGCCAAAACCTGGTGTAATGTTAGAAATGAAATATCCTACTTGTTCTTTGTGTGAGAAGGGATCATTTCAAAATGAGAAATCTGCTGCTAGTTGTATTCAATGCCCAACAAACTATTCCACTGCAATAAGTGGCTCTAAATCAAGAAGAGATTGTCAAAGTATGAAAATCAACTCTATAATATTGTTATAAAATTTAACCATTTACTTGTACAGAGCTATGTCAACCTGGTACATATTCCTCTACTGGTTTTGAACCTTGTTTACCATGTCATTTGGGATATTATCAATTAAGATATGGACAGACATCTTGCATTCCATGTGTTCATGGAGCTAACATAACAGCCTGCAGATCAGGTAAGTAAGGTTTTGTTATTAATGAGGTTTATAAACAACAGTACAATGTAAACCTAGAAACTACTCATCCACTGGATTTGAGCCTTGTATCAATTGTCACAAAGGTTATTATCAACCTTTGTATGGACAGAAAACTTGTTTAAAATGTGTCTTTAACTCTAACATTACAGCTTGTGATTCAGGTAATGCATAAATCTTAAACTAGATTATAATTAACTCATAACAGTATTTTGTGAACCTCATCATTATTTCTATACTGGACTTAAACCTTGTCTATCATGTTTAAGAAGTTATTACCAACCAGTTGAAGGGTAAAGTTTGTGCCCTCCATGTCCTCAAACTTCTAATATCAGCAAGTGTATACCAGGCTAGTATTATCTTAACATCTTACTGTGTATGTCATTATGTGTCATGTCACCACAGATCACTGCAGTCTCCCACCTTATGAAGGACCTTGTTATGGTGATATTCCTAGATATTTTTATAATATAACCAGTGCAAAATGTGAAATCTTCAGGTATCGAGGATGCTAACCAAATAAAAACAACTTTATGAACAAAACAGACTGTGAAGAACAATGTCTTTGTAAGTTTACAATGAAGACTTCTGATTATTAAGTACTCTTATAATCAATGCAACTGCTCCTTGTAGTCTATCACCCTATAATAGACCTTGTTATGGCAACATTTCTAGATATTTCTATAATACAACCAGTGCAAAATGTGAGATTGTCAGTTATGGAAGATGCTATCCAAGTAAAAACAATTTCCCGACACAACATGACTGTGAACATCATTGTAAATGTGAGTTTAAGTGTTTTACTAATAATTTTATTTACTTTCATTGTAGTCTGTCCACCTACCTGCACTTGAAAGTCACTTATGCATGGAAAGCTAAATGGACAAACAACCCAGGCATGCACTACCTAACATGATAATTATGCTAAATCTTTACACATTCTATGTGGTTAATAACTAATATAATTGAGGCGATTTAATTTAGTATTAGTTATAGTTCAAAGGAAATTTTAAATTTTAGTTTAGTTATAGTAACATTTGAAAAAAAATATTAGTTATAGTTTTAGTTATAGTTATAGTTTTCACAGCTTTGGGTGATGGATAATTTCAGTTTTTCCCAGTTCCTCTCCCCACCATCAGAATGAACAGTTCACATAGATTGATAAAAGGACTGTTGAAAACTCACTAGCACTCGCAGATTTGAAGCAACTCGATGTTAATCTTTAGTTGAAACTGTTTATTCATCTTCCATCATTTCTGGTTAAGCTTGAGAGACATGGAAGAATAGATAGCCTGATGGTCTGTCCAGCAGTCATTTGCATTTTTCATCATCGCTTTGGTGATAAGAACATTTTTTCAATTTTGAGATCAAACAAAAATATAGACAATTTTGTGCCAGTGCTTAGATCATGGGTGTCCCCATGGGGTTTGAATTTGTCCTTCTGGTGGAACAATATGCTTGTGATGAGAAGCTGGTGTTCCAGACGTTTGGTGAACATGAGAGTTCCATTGTTGTGGTTTTCCACTCTTTACCTTACAATAGTCCCCCATTTCCACAGTTGTAAATCCTTTCTGACTCTAGCATTAAAGTGCTAGTATGATGATTTTGTCTTTCTTAATGATTTTTTAGAAGATGGAGGCCCAATTGGAGTAGAAGCCTTCTCTATTCTCATTGTCAGAAACCAGAGTTGGGTGTACACACTCATAACTGTTGTTTCTTGGAAAGTTGGAGTCAGAGAGACATGAGGCATTAGTTAATGGGGAGCTCCAGGAGATGATTGGCAAGGACATTCTTGATGATGAGTCTAACTACATGTATCTTTGCTTGCTTTTTTAGATTCTCTTTTCAGAAAAAAGGTGTACCCACCACTTTTTCTTCAGCTGCCCTTTACCAGCTTTATGGGTCTCTTGAAAGAGAGCCACATCAATGTTAATATACACAACAAACATGTGTTGTTACTAGTCAGAAACATATTTTTTATCTGTATTTGTGGGTTGTTGTTTTATGACAAAATTTAACTTTTATTCCACCCAAGCATTAACACGTGATCTCAATAACAGCATGGAAACACTGTTAGGGATCATGTCGATAACTTCTTTCTCTTTTACACTGATGTACTTCTCTGTCAACTGCCTCCCAGATTTTAATAGGAAAAGGTCTGCAATGTTAAGTAAAGAAGAAGAGAGGCAAGTTTACAATGAAGAAGTTGGAAAGAGTTTGCATGTTTATAAACTACAGGCATTTATAATGATTGGCAAAAGATGTCAGTCCTAATCCCATTTTGCATAATTCCATTTTATCTAATAAAGACGAAAGTACATTATGTTATACCAAATTGAATGAGACCAAATGGTTACAAATCTGGCAAAATGGCACATATGGAATTTGCATGAGTTCTAGATTCCTTACATGTACACTGTAAAAATTAATATCTTATTTAACAACTAATTCATAGCTAACATGGATGGACTGTTATGGAATCTAGAGTTCATGAGAATTACTCACTATATGCCAATGGAGATGCTCTATCAAGATTGCCCTTTCGATGTGTAGATAATGAATTCGAGCATGCTAACTGTGTAGGAGTTTTACCTTAAAGGTATAAATATTTATTGGGATTTAATTTTGCTGTATTCATGGTTCTTGTTTTATTTAACTTTTATTCCACCCACGCATAATCAAGTGATCCCAATAACAGCGTGTAAACACTGTTAGGGATTATGTCAGTTACGTCTTCCTCTTTTACACTGAAGTACTTCTTCGTCAACTACCTCCAAGATTTTCATAGGAAAAGGTCTGCAATATTAAGTAAAGAAGAAGAGAGGCAAGTTTACAATGAAGAAGTTAGAGAGAGTTTGTGTGTTTATAAACTACAGACATATGTAATGATTGGCAAAATCTGTCAGTCCTAATCCCATTTTGTGTAAGTCCATTTGTCTAACAAAGACAAAAGTACATTATGTTGGACCAAATGGGATGAGACAAAACGGGTACAAATCTGGCAAAATGGCACATATGGAATCTAGAGTTCGTGTCAATTACTCATTGTATAATTTGTTACTTCATAATAGTATATGTACAGCATGTCAACAAATTGTACAGTAAGTAATTCACATGAGTTCTAGATTCCATATATATACTCCACTAATGTAATGTACAAATTGGTTGTTAAATTAATTGATTATTAGTTTTTGCAGTACATGTACACTGTAAAAATTAATATCTTATTTAACAACTAATTCATAGCTAACATGGATGGACTGTTATGGAATCTAGAGTTCATGAGAATTATTTACTATATAATTTGCTGCTTTGTAATAGTTACCATACAAGCAAATTATATAGTGAGTAACTTATATGAACTGTAGATTCCATAGCAATCAATCAATGTAAGTTACAAATTAGTTGTGCATGATCTTAAATTACCAATATCATCAGTATTTTAGGTGTTAGGGCAACTACTCTGGTGCAAGCCTGAACATGGTACACCCAGTGACCCAGACAATATCCATTTAGTCTGAAATGTTAATTCACAGCTTCATAATTAACTTTAGCAGCTGCACATGGACATACAATGATGTGCTGTATTACTATCTGCTTACAAGTATGCACAGTTTATAGAGAACTAAACTCTATGCCAATGGAGATGCTCTATCAAGATTGTCCCTTCATTGTGTGGATAATGAATTAGAGCATGCTAACTGTGTAGGAGCTTTACTTTAAAGGTATATTTTTTCGTGGGGGATTTAATTTCGTTACATTCGTTGGCTGTTGTTTTATTATGCGATCTCAATAACAGCATGGAAACACTGTTAGGGATTATGTTGATTACTTCTTCTCTTTTACACTGAAGTACTTCTTTGTCAACTGCCTCCCAGATTTTCATAGAAAAAGGTCTGCAATGTTAAGTAAAGAAGAAGAGAGGCAAGTTTACAATGAAGAAGTTAGAGAGAGTTTGTGTGTTTATAAACTACAGACATATATAATGATTGGCAAAATCTGTCAGTCCTAATCCCATTTTGTGTAAGTCCATTTTGTCTAACAAAGACAAAAGTAAATTATGTTAGACCAAATTGAATGAGACCAAATGGCTACAATTCTGGCAAAATGGCACATATGGAATCTATAGAGTTCAGGTGAATTAGTCATTGTATAATTTGTTACTTCATAATAGTATATGTACAAAATGCCAACAAATTGTACAGTGAGTAATTCACATGAGTTCTAGATTCCATATATATACACCACTAATGTAATGTACAAATTGGTTGTTAAATTAACTGATTATTAGTTTTTGCAGTACATGTACACTGTAAAAATTAATATCTTATTTAACAACTAATTCGTAGCTAACATGGATGGACTGGTATGAAATCTAGAGGTCATGAGAATTATTCACTATATAATTTGTTGCTTTGTAATAGTTACCATACAAACAAATTATATAGTGAGTAACTTACATGAACTGTAGATTCCATAGCAATCAATCAATGTAAGTTACAAATTAGTTGTGCATGATCTTAAATTACCAATATCATCAGTATTTTAGGTGTTAGGGCAACTACTCTGGTGCAAGCCTGAACATGGTACACCCAGTGACCCAGACAATGTCCATTTTTGGCTGAAATGTTAATTCACAGCTTCATAATTAACTTTAGCAGCTGCACATGGACATACAATGATGTGCTGTGTTACTATCTGCTTACCAGTATGCACAGTTTATAGAGAACCTTCTTATCAATTAAAGTACTAAGACATTCATTTATATAATTATTCACATTTTCAATCAATCCATTTCCTGTTTATATTAATAGCTATATTCATCCTCTGTAAAACGTTTTATAACAAAAAAACTATCTGACAATATATTCTAATCTAGCCAATGAATATTTATGCTGTATAAATAAATTGATAGATTTTCTATATTAACAGATTAACATGAACAAATGTTTTTATATTAATACTTAGCTCATTTGGTCTAATAGATGTCTGTCTATTCTCCATTGTCTATCTGTTTATCTGTTCATTGCTTAGTTATCTTTCTATTTTTCTGTTAAAGTTTATTTGTCTGTCATTTGATTATTAATCCACAAAGTAATAGTCTTCTTAGTCAACATTCCTTCTACTTATATTCTTTATCCACTAGTTTGCTCATGCACTTATTCTTTTGTCCACATGAAGCCTCACAACAATTTCTGTAGTGATGTTAGTTTGTTTGAAATTGTCATGCTGCCACTGCATGAGAGTTTACTAATAAATACTTACAATAAAATAATCAACAGATTTGTATGAAGATTACTTTATGCAGATAATAGATGATGTTGAAACAATAAGCGTTGCAAGTGTCAAATTAATCATAAAGGTGTGCTAGTGACAGTAACACTCAATTGGCAGTTTTTGTAAGACTGCTTCTTTGTTAACTTGGGTATTTGTAGATTTAGTGTATAGCTTTTGTAACACTTATTATATCGATAGTCTCACGACAACAATAGCTCTTTTTAGATGTATCTACTTACTGATACGAGTGCTGGCAAAAAAATGATGTAACTTTAAAGTGAAGCATTTTAACAAAAAATTCCCACAATGAGATTGTAGAAAAATGTATTTTGTACCCATAGTAGTTTAGCGGAGCAAAAATTGTTCTGTCTTGCGTGCGCTTTATTGAAAGGTCTTTCTTACTTATCAAGCTTTGCCTTCAGTTGACAGCATTTTATCTAGAACGGCTTGTTAATACCTACGCTTTTGCCGTTTCTCTGTGAAGTTTTGTAGTTGTAGACACTGTTGGTGCCGAGTTACAGCAGTTCAAAGTGAATTGCCGGCTAACACACACACACACACAAAGCAAGTACTGTAACCTCCGTCCACACAGTGAGCGGCGAGGGTTTATTATTACTATTTTAAGAAACTTTACTTACCAGGATATACATATAAGTGGGCGGTACCAAAACTATTTTCTATATAAAGAGACAATTGCTGCTTGATATCTGCGTTGCAAGTATGACTCTCTCAGGGGTTTGCTTTTCTCTTTTCGCTCCTATCAATATATTGTTCTGTCTTAATTTGTTCAATTATGGTCACTCAGCCGACATGTGAGAAATCTTGTTCATATTTTATATATATCATTACATAATATATCATTATGTATTTTAGATGTTATGCAACAACATATAGCTCTAAATATCAAGTTGTTTCTAAAATTGGGTCAAGCCATCATGGTTACAGTTGTGGATGGTGGGGCTCAAAAAGATGTACAAGGTACTTATTTCAAATATCTTAGAGGGTGACTATATGCTAACTCATGATTTCTATTTGGTTAGAACATCATACCATTGGTACTATGAATCTCAATACATCAGTATTTCTTATGCACGTGCAATATGTTGTGCAGGCACACATACTGGTGTTTATCCAAACTGCAGTCGTAAGTGAACAGACCTAGAATCTTTTCAACAAAAGCTACTATACATGTGATCCACAGCTTTCTGCAATGCATCATGCAACAATGGCAATTGTCAGCATAATGCTCAATCAAATAGTAACTACTGTCAATGTAATCCTGGATATACAGGACAATATTGTGATGAAGGTTAATAAGTCTATAAACATTAAAATAAATTTAATAATTTTATTCTTAATCATAGATATTAATGAATGCAGAACGAATTCTTCAATATGCCACAGCCTTGCAAATTGCAATAACACTCTTGGTTCTTATATTTGTCAATGTCGTAATGGATATACCTTAGGTTATGACCAGTTTACTTGTGTAGGTGAGTATATAACACTGATACTATAAGTATTAACTGTTTATATGTATAATACAACTGCTCCCAGCATGGATAAGATCTTTTAAAGGAACTAGCTATGTAACTGTTAGATACAATATTTTAAATATTAAGTGCTGTGAGCTCTATACGTGTTATATAGAACTGACACTCCATTCAAAATATAGATGAATTTCATTGAAATATATATCTACCTATCTAATATATAATTACACACACACACACACACTACAATACATTCCTGCACACAGACATTGATGAATGTGCTGCTAACACTCATAAATGTGGGACTACTGGAAGATGTGAAAATACAAAAGGATCTTACGTTTGTCATTGTGGTCGTGGATATGATGTTATAATTGAAAACAACTTCCAATATTGTCTAGGTAAACAATGTTAATGATAACTAACTAGTATTATATGTAACATTATTGTAGACAGAGATGAATGTAGAGATGGCAATGGAGGATGCCAGCAAAATTGCACAAATGAACCTGGTTTTTTTAGATGTTCCTGTAGAAATGGATACAAGCAAAACTTGACTAATCTCTACAAATGCAATGGTAACAGATCTGCTACACCTACAATATGTTTACAATACATTTTGGCCAGATGTGGATGAGTGTTCACTTGGTACACACAATTGTTCTCATATTTGCAAGAATACTCTTGGCACATACATTTGTGGCTGTCATCTTGGTTGTCAAATTGATGGAAATGATAGAGTATCTTGTCAAGGTAATATAATGTCTCATGCAATAACAATGGAGATATACTCTTGAAAATTGCACCAATTTTCTCATTAACCAATTAATGGATAATACTGTAGATATTGATGAATGCAGTAACTACACTTTACATGGATGTAATCAGATGTGTACAAATTTACATTGTCTGGAAGGAAGATACTCCTGTTCATGTTACAATGGTTATAGTCTCATAGAAGACAACAGAACATGTTCAGGTAAGCCTGACATTGATTAGATAAAAGCAATATTGGTAATGTTCTTTAACAAGATATCAATGAATGCTTGACCAATAATGGAGGATGTCAATATCAATGTAAAAATACTGATGGCAGCTATGTTTGTGAATGTCCTGAGGGATATCATCTTAACAATAATTCACGAACATGTGATCGTAAGAGCTTGTGCTTTTTAATTATGTTATAGTTAATTATTATTTCTTTATATAGCATCACCTTGTCCTAATCTCTTGTCACCTGTCAATGGACACATCTCATGTTCAGACATAATTTTAGTTGTTGGTAGTAACTGTTCTTTTTCTTGCAATGAAGGTTATCAATTACAAGGTTCACAAAATAGAGTGTGTTTACCTAGTACAAGCTGGAGTGGATACCAAACTGAGTGTAAAATTATGGAATGTCCAGAACTTATAGCACAACCTAATTCAATTATTGTACAGAGGTGTTCAAGTATTCTCAATTCAACATGTCTATTAAGCTGTATTCAAGGATTTTATCATGATAATGGTGAACTATTTCAACAATCATGTTTGTTAAAAAATGGTACTACTGAATGGAGTGAGCCAGTAGAGTGCAAAGGTATGTGATCATAAATGTGTATAATATTTTTATTTGTCTTAGAAATTGATGTTTGTGATCCTAATCCATGTGGATTGGGTAACTGTTCCATAACAGATGAAAAAACACCATATTGTTCCTGTCCTAGTAATTTTTATTCAGGAAATACTTGTGAAGAAGGCAGGCTAATTGTGTCTGATATACCAATTCTATCAGTTAATCAACTGTCCTCACCAATTGTATTGTATTCTTCCCCTCGTTCAACTCTCAATATAACCATTTCTACACAACCACATGTTCTTTTGTATCCAAGTAACAAGATTTCAATCAATTATCCTAATGAACAGACATCTTTACAAATCAAGTCTACATCACCTGGGATTGTTAGATTACATTTTACATTAGAAAGTACCGAAACGTATGAGCCAGTAAATGATCAAATTGCTGTTGTATCTGATAAAAATGTCATTGGTCATTACTTCGATGATGCTGAGAAGGGAATACTCAAAAAAGGTTGCTGTCATTTTGACTGGAATTTGCCTGATTATTTCTGCTCAAACCCAAATCATCTGGTTACATTATATTCCTCCTGTGGGTGGATGAGAAATGAGCAAAAAGCAATATCAGATGGAATTATTATCATAGAGTATGGTATGTTCAAGGTTCCCCTTTCTATAGTTGGTATTGATATAACACTCTCAGATGAAAACATTGCCATTGACTTTAGTAATGAAAGTGGAACATGTGAGCATTGCTACACAAGAGGAAGAATTTGTCATTCTCATATTCCTACAACTGAAGATATACGTGATATGTTAGAACTTCAAGCATTAGAAAAAACATTTCTAAGATGGTCAGCAGCTATTTTTCCTTCATCAATTACTGTTAGTATTCCTGTGAATACAACAAAGCAAGCATTTTCACGAACAGATTACTATGCAAAATTAGTCACAAGATTTGATTCACTTGATGAATGTGTGAACTTGAGTCCTTCTATTGTACACAGTTCTGGTCCTGACTATGTCATAGCAGTCTCTTCTGACCTTTCAATTAGCTATAACCAAGAATTTGTCTCTTATGTTCATTTATTTGGTGATTCTCCAGTTTGTTTTATGAGATCTCTTTGTAATGACAATGAAGATGCAATTACTGTTGGAATCACCAATTCTTTAAATGCAAAGCTCTTAAATATTCCTTCATTTCAAAAATATGTTCAAAAAGGATGGAATATTAAGTTACGTTCAATTACTACATCAATTTTTGGTCTTGGATTGAGAGAATCCACTGTGTATTGGGATGGAATTAGTGAAACTAATCTAAGTCAATCTGTGTATGATACATCATTGAATGTTGAACTAAGTGGAAAATTTCAAGAAAACCTATTGACTGTAAACTTTTTATTCATTGGTTTATTCACTACTGTTAGTGCTAATGAAGGTTCTACATCATGTTCTGTAAGAGTTTACCTTTATTAGATGTTTATATATGAATGTGTTTGTACAGGTACCTAATGAAATGAAAGGAAAGATGGCAATTGAAATCATGTCAGGTGCATCAGGACACATTAGTACCCTTAATCTGCACTCTGACAATGGAAATGCTATTTATGTCACTGAAGGTAAGCATGAGATTTTTGCAATCAATTATTTACTCTTTCTCACATTTAGGTTCCTGCATAGATAGTACTGCTAAAGCTGGTGTTATGAGTTCCCTTAATTTATCTCCTGTCTTCACCAATGGCAGTTATAGTAACTATATTCACCTCTCAGGTACAGGATCATGTAAGGTCAAAACTCATCTACAATTTAATAACTCACTGCAAATTAACAATGTTTCTTTGACTAGTACATGCTTAACCTTAAAAATCAATGAACTCAGTTTCCCTGGCCTTGTTTTTAAACTAGTACTTTTTCCTAACATTATTTCACTCATTCCTGGGAAAAAGACAAATGCCTTTCTTGAATCACATGTTAACCAAGGTACCATTGAATTAGGAAACTTTATAAAACTTCTACCAAGTTCACAAGTACCAAGTATACAGGCAGTAATGTTTGCTGACGAAAGTGGTATTTTTAGCACTTTGAATTCAGCTAATATTTCATTATTTGATGCCCAAATTCCAACAGATGTGAGGATCAATGATGATGGGATAAGTTTCTTAGCAAAATCAACCATTTTCCATCTAAATTTAGTTGACATAATTGGTAGAGGAACAACAAGCAGAAAATGGAGTTCACTACAACTCAAGTTGAATGTTGATACAAGTAAGGCATTATCTGAAGGCATGACTCAATATGCAAGAAATAAACTAAAAAAACAAACTGAAGAAGCCATAGATCGTATTTATCAAGCAAGACAGAATTTAGATGAAGCAAAAGTTAATGTTGATGATGTAAAGATCAAACTTGCAAACCTTAAGAAACAGGTAATAACTCTCAATAGGAAAATTGAGACCAAAATAAGACTGAAAGAGACATTTAAGAATGAAAAAGATTTTCATGAAAAACAACTACATAATCTGTTAGAAACATATTGGAATGCCACTAACGAACTCACAGATTCTATTGAAAATATTTGTCAAATTAAAGAATGCGAACAATCATGCCGTGCAGGTGATATAGAGACTTTATGCTTCACACCCACCTTTATTTATGAGTCTAAAACGTGTTACTACTATGAACAGAGGATTGGCACTGTAAGTAAGAAAAAGGATGTTGTAAAATATATTTGTGTTTATGGAAGTAAAGGGGCTAGTCTTGAAGGTCAAATTGTAAGAACTGTTGTACTAGCAATAATTCATCCAGTTGCTGGTCTGATTAGTGCCATCTTTACAAGCAAAAAGGAAGAAAAATGCTATCGTGTAGGAGTGAAAGAAACACATTGGGTTGATGCATACTTTATAGAACGTATTGTTACATCTGAAGCATGTAATGTGAAAAGGGTTGGCAATCAAGTTCGCAAAGGTTGCAATTACACAACTGATTGTGCAGTTTTAGTTGAAGATTCTGCCTGCAGTGCACTTAATGTCTACTGCTACAATAATCGATCAGAATTAATTAAGCAGTTCAATAAAGATAATGAGGAAGTTTTAATTAACATTGACCAGAGGTATTATGTCTATCAGAGAGCACTAGAACAATTCACTGATATCAGTTTTGAAATCTCGTCATTGGAATTAAGAAATCAATCTTTAACAAAAGAAGTCATTTCAACATCGTCAATATTGCAGAGTGCTTTAAGAGCTGAAAACATTGCAAACACCAGCTATGTAAGTATCAAAAATGAAGAGGAACGAATGTATAGATTATATGAGTTTATTCAAAACAACAGTATTCTGTTAGCAGTTCAATTTACTAAAACGTTCTTTGATGTTACTGTTGAAACACAGACACCAGTCTTAGTACCACTCCATGTTGTATATGAAGTACCTTTTCATAAAACAAGCCATGAAACAATAGTTGTTGTTGATATATCTTCATCAGCTGATCTTATTCAAGAAACTATTTTTGACAACATTGTAGATGACATCATTGATGATATTTTGGAGATTAATTCTGTACGAAAAAGAAGAGATACTCACATCATATATCTGTCTGATATATTTAAACAAAACTGTGAACTACAGACAAAATTGCTACATTATCTAAATGAACTTAATAGCACACTTGAAGTAATTCATGAAAACACCATAGAAACACTTTCTTCAATAAGAAAAGCCAAAGATAATGCAGAAATGAAATATCAAACTACTTTAAAGGTTCTTATGGAAATTGAAGCCAATGCTTCATTTATAAAACTTCTAGAACAAAAAGAATACACTTTCTACCAGAATCAAATGGACATTTTTAATGCAATGTTAGACAGAGTCTCAGAAGCAGAGGTCTTGGAATGGAAGACAAACATGGAAGATATACATAATGGAAGTGTAGCTTTTTTTGATCAAAAGTGTTATAGCTTTAGTGACTGTCTTAATATTGCTTTGAAGAGCCTTCAACAATTGCTGTCTGGAATCTCTAATACTAATGCAATGTCCATTCTTGAACTAGTTTCCGAAATACAACAGCCACTGCTAATGATTGCTAGTAATGGTTCTCAAAATTACAGTCAGATTAGTTCTATTTTGACAGAGACAATTAAAATAATGCAATCTTTAGTCAACTTAGACTATTGGTGTACACCTCCTCCAGAAATATCTGAACAACCAGAACATGTACTATATATGCAATCTGGTAATACACTCAACCTCAATTGCAATGCTCATTCCACTCTACCTTTGACATATGTATGGAAGAGAAACAACAAATCTATTCCTTTTGCAACCTCAGGAAATCTTGTAATACAAAACATAGACATATCACATTTAGGTGTTTATCAATGTGAAGTAAGAAATGTTGTTGGAGTAACGAAGAGTCGACAATCTATTGTGTATGTTTACAAAATCCCAAGCTTCACTCAACACCTCAAATCAGTGTCAACTATACAATATGATGATGCCTACTTTATATGTGATGTTAGTGCTTATCCAGTGCCAGACTATGACTGGTTCTTCAGACCAAATGCTGTAACTCCTTGGAGTATCATTCAAAATGAAAACAGGAGTCTTTTGTATATTACAAATGCTACTTACGCAAATGAGGGACAATATCGTTGTAATTCTTCAAATGATTTTGGTTCAATTGTATCTCAAGTAGCCAATCTCACTGTCCTACCAGGGAGCCCAGTTGAAATAAGTTACCATATAGAGTGCACCTACAAAGCACAGACATCTTCACAACACTCTATGAAGAATGAAAAACAAGCTTTCTTAGCAGCAGTTAACAAAGTATTGAATCTGACGACAACATCTGTACTAAACATAACATTTAATGATTATGTCATTAGTTTTGAACTTCTTGCACCGAAAGTATCATCAATTAATAATGCTGAAAGATTGTTTAATGACACCCAGAGAAGTCTCAGTGAACTCTACAAGGCTAAAATAGCCATAGAGTTATCCTTCAATAACATCAGTAATCCAATTGTATTTATCAGCAGGAAAAAGATGTATACAGTAAATGTTAAAAGTATTAAAGTGCACCCTCTTTTATTCAAATGTCCAGTTGGATATGAATTTGATTTAACTGATCTTGCTTGTGGTAAGATGAAACTAGTTTATGCTTACTGCTAATAAATTTATTGTTTTTATTCTCCTCTATGTAGTTGGATGCAAACGTGGTTATTTTTGGAAGGGTTACGTCAAAGAGACATTTCGACCAAAACCTGGTGTTATGTTAAAAATCAAATATCCTACTTGTTCTTTGTGTGAGAAGGGATCATTTCAAAATGAGAAATCTGCTGCTAGTTGTATTCAATGCCCAACAAACTATTCCACTGCAATAAGTGGCTCTAAATCAAGAAGAGATTGTCAAAGTATGAAAGTTAACTCTATAATATTATAATAAAATTTAACCATTTACTTGTACAGAGCTATGTCAACCTGGTACATATTCCTCTACTGGTTTTGAACCTTGTTTACCATGTCACTTGGGATATTATCAATTAAGATATGGACAGACGTCTTGCATTCCATGTGTTCATGGAACTAACATAACAGCCTGTAGATCAAGTAAGTAAGGTTTAGTTATTAATGAGGTTTATAAACCAACAGTTCAATGTAAACCTGGAAATTACTCATCCACGGGATTTGAGCCTTGTATCAACTGTCACAAAGGTTATTATCAACCTTTGTATGGACAGAAGACTTGTTTGAAGTGTGTTCCTAACTCTAACATTAGAGCATGTGATTCAGGTAATACAAACATCTTAAAAAATTATATTATAGTTAATTCAAATCAGTATTTTGTGAGGCTCATCATTATTCCTATACTGGACTTAAACCTTGTCTATCATGTCCAAAGAATTATTATCAACCAGCAGAAGGACAACATTTGTGCATTCCATGTTCTCCAAATACAAAGATAACACAATGTTTACCAGGCTAGTGTCGTGTTATCATAGCATATCATTATGTGACACGTCACAATAGATCGCTGCAGTCAACCATCTTATAGAGGACCTTGCTATGGTGACATTCCTAGATATTTTTATAATACAAAAAGTGGCAAATGTGAAGTCTTTAGTTATGGAGGATGCTATGGCAATAAAAACAACTTTATCAACAAAAAAGACTGTGAAGAACAATGTCTTTGTAAGTTGACAATGAAGACTTCTGATTATTAAGTACTATTATATCAATTCAATAGTTCCTTGTAGTCTACCACCATATAAAGGACCTTGTTATGGTGACTTTCCTAGATATTTCTATAATACAAACAGTGCAAAATGTGAAATCTTCAGTTATGGAGGATGTTATCCAAATAAAAACAATTTCCTGACACAACATGACTGTGAACGTCAGTGTAAATGTGAGTTTAAGATTTTGTTACTAATAATTTCAACTATTTTTATTGTAGTCTGTCCACCCACGTGCACTCCAGATTTTTGCAAAAAAAATATTGGAGCTATGTGCTCTTTGTGAGTTCATTTTGTGGTGTATTAATGATTAACTTAAATTTATCTCACAGATTGCCATTCCCAAGCAGTAGCAGTTCCTGTCCTGGTGGATGTGTCATTTCCAGTTGTCATGCTTGTTATTATATTGTTAATAAACTTCAATTTCCTTCAAAGGCAATGTCATGTCCTAAGTGTCCCAACAGTAGAAATGGAATTAATGAGGCATGTATAAGTGAATGGGGTCAATGTGTTGATAAGGCTCTGAATATGACTTCTGTAAGTATAATTATAAAGTAAATGCATGTATTCTTTATAGTGCTAAACAATTTGTCATAACACTAGGCTTAGCAAAATGTTATAACAGCATATGAACACTAAAATTCTTTGTTGCGTATAATCTGTGTTTTTTCTGTTTAGATTTCTTCTAAACAAAGGACATCTAACAATTACCATTGTTACAGGTATCCTTGCCCTAAGAAAATAGTTAAAGTGATCATTTAAGAAGTCACAAGCTATAAACAAAATTTGCTGCCTAATGTACACATACGTTACTCTTTTGAGACTGAAAGATTTTCATGCACACACATTGTTGTTTTAAAAGTAGGGATAGCAATAGACACATTTCTTATTAAATTGTAAATACTTTAAATATAGTTTTGTTTTGTACTAGAAAATATGGTGGGATTTTTGAATTTCAACATAAATCTAATAATTAACACTCTGATATGTACCAAATTGATGAGTCTTACAAAGCATTAAATCATATATAGTGAAGATGATTTGAATAAATTAAGAATAAATACAAAATCATGATTGTATATGATTTACACAGAACAGTTTCCATGACAATGATGTGCATTCAACAATAGCCAAAAGAAATACGTCTTTATCATAATTATTATTTAAAATGCAGCTATAACCCCTAATTCAATATGGTGGTGTTGTTCTCTAGAAGCTTTAATCTTTATAAATCATCATGGCATGCACTACAATCATTCTCATTCTCCACCTTTAGTTAAATGTACTACCCATACATACACGATATAGTTGATTGAAGTGTCTAATAATCAATGTTTAACTTGTCTTCTATGGCATAATTTCTGATACTTCAGATAAAGTTATCTTTTCACAACAATCATTTTTAGTGAGTTAGTTTGAGATATTTCTGCTGCCACCTGTACGTTTGGGTCTGTAATTGACCTATAAAGGTATGGAAAAAACTGACTGGTGATCCCTAAGATAAAATATGGATACAAACTTGGTTATCTTTGTTCAATTTTGAGGTCCGTTTTTGATATATAATCTAAATCAATAATATATAGTCCATGTATGGTAAACAGTACACAAAACCTCCTTCTTATCTATTAACTGCTTCTAGAAACGAATGACCTTTCCTAGCCTTTAACCAGTACAATGCAGTCTACATGAACATGTTGATTGTGTGATATCACTGACATAATGTTGATATTATTTTGCTAGAAATTTATATGTGTAAGTTTTCATAAAAGCAATTCTGTGCATACTAGATACATATGACAAAAGCATTTTGTTAGCTGTGTGTTGATGTCTGTATAAATGTAATACATAATAAATAATGTCTATAGTTTCATATGACTTTTTGTAACATCTAAAAGTAACCTTAAACATTTGCAGTTCACATTCAGTATTATAAGATCTTCATAATATATACATGTATAATAATCCATTCATAACAGAACAATTATTATCAAAACTTATGCGTTTGAATGCAATATAAAACTACATATACTTGGTTAGTTACATTACATATATATTTAGTATACTTTCTTTCCATCATTGTATTAAAGATTATGTCAATTGTAGTTTGTAAAGTACATTTAATATATGTAGGTGTTATGTCCAAGAATCAAAGCCATAAATCATAGACTGTAGGTAATGATGTATATGTATTAGGTATTTATTATCTGTCATCTCTCATTTATCTTTTCAACAACATTACCAATACTAATGTCCATGGACTCTAATCAGTAAGGATGAATTACTTATGAAGACCTACCATTGTTGTGTTTTATCTAATCATAAGATTTACATGGTCCATATGTCCATTCCATTCACATTATCAATTACAGATATATAGTCAAATAAACCAATAACACTTAATACTTTCTATGAATGATTTCAAAGTTTAAAAAACATTCTGTCTTTTTATTTTAATATACATTATAGTAACTGTTACTGCCTCAATGATTGTCTTTAATATACAATTAAAATAAAATATATAAAACATAGCTAGCTACTTTTGTTAAATGTATTACAATAGTTTATATAATGATTCAAAATAACAAAAGATATCATAATGAGTCTACTCATTTATAAAAATGACCTTCTCATCTTCATTTTGTATATCACAATAAGAGTTTACATCATGAATACAATTGACAAAATTTATTTTTAATATAATATATATATAACATATAACATAACATATATATAGAAGACTATGTTTACTGGCACTATGTTACTAGAGTTGTTAAATAGGAAAGCTGTCAGACACTGACTGTTACAAAAGCATTGATGAATGATAGATATCTCAAGCAGAAAATAAAATGATAAAGGGTGTCAAAAATGGATACAAGATGAGCTTGTTGGACTACTTAGTTTGATGTATATATAATATATATATATATATATAGTACCATAACTGGTTATATTACAGCTATTATTACAAAAGAATTGTTAATTTATACAACAACAATATATTATTTATTGTGTATAAACAACAGAAACTGACAAAGAAAATGAGATTAGAGAGATGAATAGATAGATAAAATTAGTAAATGATTACTGATGTCTTCAAATCTACCATCTGTCTGTTACTCATATTGTCCATAGCTGAGTCCAGTCATTCAATGTTTATCTACTTTGGATTGATCTATTGGCCAACATATTTGCTCTGCTCTATTCAATAATTTTCTTAATATAACTACATACTTGACTAAATCTCTGTCTATGCTTCCATCAAAACTTTGATCTGTTGATCCACTAGGAAATACATTAGTTATACTCTTTACCATGCAGAAGATCCATCCCTTGACTATCATTTTACTCCATGACTCATTAACTATACTTAATATAAGATTATTGACCCAAAGGTTCAACTATACATTATTTTAGCATTATATAACTGTTATGGTAATGCACACACACACTAATTATCATCTAATCAACTAAATTACTAGCACATATACTTATATAATTAGTCTCATTGTCTGTCCATCCATTTCTTGTTTACATTAATAGCTACAATCTGTCTAATCTTTATTAACAAAAACAATTATAGTGCTTTAGTGCTTTTCATTAACAGAAAAACTGTATCTGTCTGTATATTCTAGTCTAGCTGATGAACATTTGTGCTGCATAAGTAAATTGATAGATACCCTAATAAACAGATTGACATGAATGCTGACTGAGATGCCATTACATTATGGGTTAAAAGACAAATGACAGACAAATAAACATTAACAGATTAATAAAATTATAGATTGATCAATGGACAGACAGACAGATGACATCGACAGACATGTTAGACTAAAAATACAGATGAGTAAAATATTAAATTAAAACATGTTTCTTATATTAAATTTTTATTCTCTATATCAATTAATTAGCCCATCTATTTGTTACCCAATGATATGTTCTTCCATATACCTATATGATAATTTGTTATCAATTACAACTAGTTTATTTATCAATCAATAATTCATTCAATTGTTTGTATTGACTTCATTGCATCTGTTGGAAAAGACATCTCTCTAACCATTTAATTATCATTTAATCTATCCATCAATCATTCTATTTATCCGCTATCTACTGACCTATATGAACACAGTTTTGTATATGTTTAGTTGACATAACAGTTTTCATTATAGCTTTAATTATAGAAAAGATTTTTTAGTTTTAAAGCATGAGTCTCAATATATACAACTACACTATTAACAATTATATACAGAGTATGGGTAGACTAAAGACACTGACTAAGAGAATGGTAATTGGAGAATGTAACTATAGATTAATAATTGGAAGAATTGATAAAATAAGATTAATTGATAAAATTACACTAGCGTATCTAGGAGGGTGCCTGGGGGTGCACAGGCACTCGTTTTTATTCTATATTATCATATTGTATATTAATCTGTTAATCTGTTCATTGGTTAACTTATCTTTCTATTATTCTGTTAAATTTATTATGATAAATTTTAAAAAGCACTGCAAGACTCTGTAAATCATTATGTCATTTCTAGGAGAAAAGTTGTTGCAAAGAGGTTTGGCCCTTGAATATTTTTATAGATTTATATTTTACTCTATAGCATGAGTACAGAAGAATGCTGTAAGAAGATGCCAAATCTTGGTGAACCTAATACAATAACTAACGTGGAGTTTAATGACGATTTTCTTATTTGGCCTGCACCTAAAATATTCTAATTTTATTCATTAGTGGGTGTTGTCAGTTAGGATGTTTTATTATAAAACGAAACAAGTCACAGTAGTGACAGCACACGGCATTAACAATGAGTGTGCTAAGGATTTACTGTTGCCTTACTGCCTTTATTTTTGGTTAAGTCTGTTTAGTTTTGGATACTCAGGATCAGTGTAAGAAATATTAATATTATGTATATTACATATATATATATATATATATATATATATATATATGTATATATATAGATGCTACGAAGTAGGACGTCGTAGTGTACTTCAAACATCTTCAAGATATCATCAAGGTCATTATGGTTAGACATGTGGATTTTGGGGATTAAGTAGATGTACCAGGTATTGGACTGGTATAGAATATTATAATCACTATGTTTACTTGACTTACTCAAAAGCAACATGTTGTGCAGGAACACATACTGGTACATATCCAAATTGCATATACGTAAGTTATTCAATTATTATGATTTTAATTACTGTCAGTGTTTTTAAACTGGTAGCATTCTGTAATTCTTCATGCAACTATGGTGTCTGTTTACATAACTCTGCCTTAAAAGTCAACTATTGTCAGTGTAATGCTGGATACAAAGGAAAAAACTGTAATCAAGGTTAGACAATACCCACCTCTATAGTTCTTTAGGAAATTGGACTGTTTTTACTATGACACTAGCATTTTCCAAATAAATATATACACATAAAAATGCATTTTGTGATTTTAACTAAGGTTTTTTATTATAATTTTATCAATAACATGGAAGCACAATTTTAATATACTACATAACCAAACTAGTCTAACACCAATTAGAAGTTAAAAAAGTAATCCCTTGCTCATAGCTTCAATTGAAGGCAATGACTCATGGCGCACCATTTGTGTCAAAATTGATTTACTTTTAATGTACATTATTTGTTAAATAATTTGATTTACCAAATAATGTATGATTTATAAAATAAATAAGAAGTAAATCAAAGGATTTTTAATAAATATTGACTTATTTAATATATCATGATAATTTTCCAATTTTGATACAACTGTGCTCCTGACTGGATACTATTTCAACTAAGCAAACTTTGTTAGCTCAGTTGAAATATTATCCATCTCTTGGTCATGGTGCAATTGTTGGTAAAGTATAAACATTATTTTTTGGCTTTTATTCTCCTTTATACATAATGCATTAGACTAACTATAGCTTTGTGGTAACTTCGAATTTGGCTTTTATTGCAATTAAATTAAATATATATAGTAACAAGACCTTGGTTAAAATCACAAAATGCTTTTTAAAGTTATATGCATACATTCATACATACATACATGCATACATACATACATACACACACACATATATTTATATTTATTTATTATATATATAGCTATTACTCTTGGCATAAAACACCAGGCAGTCATATACAGAAATATTTCAGACCATATCTTATAATAATATCCACTTATATCATGTTATTATTATGCTGTATGATAAACATCTACTTTAACAGCTACACATGTGAATTATTTAGTTACTAGTTTTTTGCTACATTGCTCCTCTCTGTTCTTAGACATTCCACAGCTAAGAAATTTTAATTATCAAACTGCATTTTTACTGTACCATAGCTAGTTCGAAATAAGTCTTATTATCTTATTATAATCTTATAACAGATGTAAATGAATATGAAGAAGGTCATATTTGTCACAAAATATGACAATAATACTTTTGGTTCTTATGTCTATAAATGCCATGAAGGACATACTTTGGCTTATGACAAGTTTACCTGTGTAGGTAAGTAAAATTAAATTGTCACATTAAACAACTAAATTGATTGGTTTAGATGTAATATTTACTTATAGTATCACACAATTTCTGCAGTCTTAGTTGCATGTGACAAAATATCTTTTGTAGGAGATATTATTTTTCTATACATTACAATACATGTCTGTACATAGACATTGATGAATGTGCTGCTAACATTCATAAATGTGACACTACTGGACGATTTGAAAACACAAAAGGATCTTATGTTTGTCATTGTGGTCATGGATATGATGTTATCATTGAAAACAACTTCCAATATTGTCTAGGTAAACAATGTTAATGATAACTAACTAGTATTATATATAACATTATTGTAGACAGAGATGAATGTAGAGATGGTAATGGAGGATGCCATCAACTTTGTATAAATGAACCTGGTTTTTTTAGATGTTCCTGTAGAAATGGTTACAAACAAAACTTGACTAATCTCTACAAATGCAATGGTAACAGATTTGCTACACCTACAATATGTTTACAATACATTTTGGCCAGATGTGAAAAATAATATTTAATATTTTAATCTAATATACGTTGTGATAAGTGTTAGTATCTCAACAATAGTCTTGAATATGTAATTCAAAGTAAATATACACTATATAGCTACTTCTGTTGAATACATTATCACAATAGTTTATACAATCATCAAAATGATAAAAAAGTATAGACTACGCAGTTATAAAGTGATCTTATTTTTATTTTGACAATAGAAGTTTACATTGAGACTATAATTTGCAAATTTTATTTTTAACATAATATATAACATATATATTCAAGATTACTATCGCTAGTACTATGTTACCATAACAGTTGATGTAAGGTCATTCCTAGAAACAATTAATAACATCTGATGATTGGTAGTATGATTGACAGCTTGCCTTTAACCAATACAATCTTGTCTACACAAAATATATGGATCGTATAATATCACTGACATAACTGGTGATGTCAATGTTAGGCTACAGCAACCTTATGTGTGTTAGTTTTCATATAATGAATCTGTACATACCAGATCATAATTTGTTTGCTGGCAAGAGTATGCATGGTTGTATATATGTAATAATGATGATATCTATAGTTATATGTGACTATTTGTAACACCTGAATGTAACCTTAAACTGTTACTACTCATATTCAGGATAATATCTAGTATTTTAATTTAATATATGTTATGATAACTGTTAGTATCTCAATAATAGTCTTGAATATACAATTAAAATTAATTATATATTATATAGCTGTTTCTTTTGAATAAATTATCACAATAGTTTATACAATAATCAAAATGACAAGAAGACAAGTACAGACTACTTATTTATAATGTGATATTATCTTTATTTTGTTTATGGCAATTAGAATTTGTATTGAGACTATAATTTTCAAAATTGTATTTTTTTGGATCTTCCAACTGCTACCGCCTTCATTATCCTTCATAGCCATTAATATTATGTTAACACAATCTGCCTAATCTGCTGTTGAGGATTTGGTGGGGACTGGTGGATTCCCCTTTGTCTGATTTCTTCCTTCCAACCTTACCACCATGGGTGACCCTATCAGATGTTTTAGACTCCAGATGGTATCACTCTTGGGATCGTTGGAACATATAAACTCTGCCACCATGGCAAGGTGACAATCTGAGGAAGAGATATAACTGACAATGTAATGACACACAAACATGTCTTTTTAGTATATGATTTGAGTGATGAAAATTTAGCTACACCAGTGTAAATTAACATTATGTTACATTATTAATAATTAAATTTATTAAATCACTTGTCTGTTAACTAAATAGCAATTTAATATATAAAAAAGAAGACATATGACTACAAGAAATCACTATACTGAAATATGACGTCAGAACTGTATATGTATATAGTTTTGATACATATATAAAAACAGATAATGTATTGTTAAATAATTGATTTTTATTAACACATGAAATGAATGTAAAGCAAAATCTCCTAAATGTCTGTTATAGGCGTGTACTAATTGTTTATAGAAAAGGGATTATCTTATATAGCTTGTCTTTAACCATTACAGTTGTTACAAAAAATCACA
Organism: Xestospongia muta; assembly: GCA_963693285.1. Lineage (NCBI taxonomy): Eukaryota > Metazoa > Porifera > Demospongiae > Haplosclerida > Petrosiidae > Xestospongia > Xestospongia muta. Next base: position 23,658,942 of record OY848917.1, read on the forward strand.
TGCAACAATAAACAATGTCATAATTACATGGTCATAAGATAACTAAATGTATACAATCATTAACATACCAGTAAAGCTTTCTCTTATATATTGTATGTATATAAAATGTTTATAAAACTAATACACATAAGACTGTTCAGTACTATATATGGTCTTCATGTTATACACAAGTACTAATCTTGTAACATAACAATTAACATCATTTTGAAGCTTTATAAAGTTACACATACTTAGTTAAGGTCATCATTTTATATTACATATATATAATTGACATGCCTTCTTTTCATGCAGTTTATTAAAGATAATGTCCTTGTAAAGTATAGCTATACATGTAGGTGTAATCCTACAAGGATATATCTCTCTTCTCACTAATTAGTCATGATCTTTTGGCCATTTATAATACTATTTTTACATTCTTAAGTTAAGTAAAGAAAATAAAACATAGACATGTTAATGAGTGTGTAGATGTGAATATCCTGCTAATAACTAGTGTTATGTATGTATATATTCATAAGTCTGGGATGGCCCATATGTTCATTCACATTACCACTTGTCACTGTAGAATTAATCACTCCAATTAGATTGTTCTAAATATTGCTAATGTAACATAGTAACTCAGTAGTAGTCTTAAATATACATGCTTTATATATAACATTAAAAATCAATTATACATTATATAGCTACTACTGTTGAGTATATTATCAAAACAGTTTATACACCAGGTCAAAATGATAATAATATTAATGTCAATGTGATATCAGTAAAAAACATATTAAAGTGATATTATTATATTTATTTCATGCATCACAAGAGGAGTTTACGTTTTGACTACAAATGACAAAATTTTATTTAATATAATACATAGCATATATATCCAAGACAATTGTTACTGGTACATTGTTACCATAACAGTTATTGAATAGGAAAAATGATAAAAATCATACCTAGAAACTATTGATCATGAGTAACATCTGGTGATTGACAGACATTACATATAGGTGTAATGTCCAAGAATTTAAACCTGTTAAAAATCATAAATTATAAATTATAGGTAATGATGTATATGTATTACAAATTGATTATGTCATGTTTCAATTTCTTTATTAGCAAATTATCAATACTAATGTCCATGAACTCTAATATGGATGTACATATGTTATAATATAAAAGTTCCTGTTGTGTACATTTATTGACTAATAGTTGATATCTGCTGTGATTTTAAACTCAGATTAAATTTTCTGCTTCTATCATTTGCTGATCTAAGATAGTGATGTAACTGGAGATAATAATATTAGGTTATCACAGCATTTAAGCAAATCTCTAAATACTAGATGAGTAAGATAAAGCATAATTTATTTGGTGGTAAGATGATGCATAGTTGTATACATGTAATAATGATTATGACTATTGCTTAATGTGGCTTTTTGTAACATCTATAGTTGACATAGTTATATATCCTAGGTTATTGGCATCATTATATATTACATATATATAATTGGTATACCTTCTTTCAATACTGCACATTACAAATTATATCAATCGTCTTAGTACAATAGATTTTATACATGTGGATATAAATATCACAGGCAGACAAAAATGATAAAAGGAATTAAAAATGGTTACAAGATAGGCTAGTTGGGTTCATATGTATGTAATACCATAACTGGTTACATTACAGCTAATATAACAAAAGAGTTGTAATTTATGCAACGATAATAGTCACCTATTTATTGTGTGTTGACAATAGAAACTGATAAAGAAAATGGGGTTGGAGTGATAAACACTGAACATGGATAATAGGATAACAGATAAGAAGACACATCCTTGAATGAAAACTGATCATGTATTAATGGATATAGGTAAATGACAAATAATAAATGCGCATATATTATAAACAGAATAAATGGATGCATGATATTAGTAAATGATAACTGATGTCTGCAATTCCACCAGATTGTCCATGATTCTGTCTAGTAATTCAGTGTATAACATCTGTGTTGACATTTGGGGATTAGTATTTACAGCATCTATGTTAACATCTGGTGATTAGTAGTTATTACATCTGTGTTGACATTTGGGGATTATTATTCACTACATTTGTGTTGATGTTTGGGGATTATTATTCACTGCATCTGTGTTAACATCTGTTGATTAACATATATAATATCTATGTTGATATCTTGTGATTAAAATTTATAGACATCCTAACAAAAAATACAAGCTCTCAGATGTTTATAAAGCTGAATGTAAATACATGGATGAAAGATCAGTGGATAAATATCACAAGAAGGCAGATAAAGTACAATAATAAATTATGAGGAGAAATGGAATATAAAATGAACTTGATGGCCATAGGTTAGTTGACTTTATGTGTGTATGCATGATAGATATAGATAATATAGGTATTTTATAATTATACAAGAGGACAGATTGATGAATAGACAGATAAATGGATAGATGAAATTAGTAATTAATAACTGATGTCTTCAAGTTTATGATCTATCTGTTAAATCATAAAAATTGTCCATGACTCACTCAAGTCATTCAATGCTTATTTGGTTTGGATTGGTCTATTGGCCTATATGTTTGTTCCTCTCTATTCAGCAATCTTTCCTAATAATCTCTATCTATATTTCTATCTTGTCTCACATAGCCACCCCTCCTTTAAATGAAATGGGAAGAGCTGAAGAAGGGACTGGCTATGTGGGAATATTATCAATTCAATTGTTTATCCACTAGGACATACATTAGATATATTCTGTCAGAGGATTCATCCATGACTAACGATTTTCTTTACTTGAATAATTTTCTACACTTAATAATGATTGACTCAAATGGTCTAACTATATATTATTTTAGCATTATATAAACTGATACACTTCTATCAATTAAATATATTATAATATAATATGTTTATATTAGTTTGTTCATACACCTATCTATTCTTTCATTCCACATGTTTGACAAATTTTCACCAAATACAACTATTGTTCATCCAACTTGTTCTTATTGCTTCAGTTTCTCTGTGAAATTTTGTAGTTGTAGAAACTTTTGGTGCCGAGTTACAGCAGTTCAAAGTACATTGCCATCTAACAGACACATACACACACAAAGCAAGCAAGTATTGTAACCACGTCCACACAGTGAGCGCCAAGAGTTTATTATTACAACTTTAAAAACTTTAATAACTTACCAGGATATACATATAAATGGGCGGTATTTAAACTATTCACTATATAATAAAAAGACAACCATTGTATGATATCTTCGCTGCAACCATGACTCTCTCAAGGGTTTGCTTTTCTTTTTTCGTTTCTATCAATATATTTATTTGTCTAAATTTGTTCAATTGTGGTCATTCAGCTGATGTGTGAGCAAATCCTGATCATGTGTATGATTTATACATAAATCTATTTTGTATATTTTAGGTGCTATGCAACAAGATATAGATACCAAACGCAAATAAGTTCCTCAACAGCATCAACAAAAGGATATTATAGATGTGGATGGAAAGGCTGGAGCAGGTGTTCCAAGTACTTTTTCCAATCATTTGCAAGCTGACCTTATAATTTCTATTTTCTTAATTAGAGAAGTATACTACTGGTACTATTATTCTCACATTATCAAGGTTTATTACTCATATGCAATATGTTGTGCAGGAACACATATTGGTACACATCCAAATTGTCAACGTAAGTTATCAGATCTGGGACCTATCTTAAAGCCTGACTATAAATAATCCACAGCTTTCTGCAATCCATCATGTAACAGTGGTCACTGTCTGCATAATGCACAGTCAAATACTAACTACTGTGAATGTTATCCTGGATATACAGGACAATACTGTGATCAAGGTTAATAAATAAACAAAGTTAGAAATATTTCAATAATTTAAATTATAATACAGATATTAATGAATGCCAAGGAAATTCTACAATATGCCATAGCCTTGCAGTTTGCAATAATACTCTTGGTTCTTATGTCTGTCAATGTCCTGAAGGATACACATTAGGTTATGACAAATTTACTTGTGTAGGTGAGTATATAATAATGACACTTGCCAGTCTATATTTATTTATATGATAATTATAATTTGCTATCCTTGCATGCTATAAGGTATAATACTACTTTTGAACTTAAGTAAATTATATGTACAGTCTCTTTTAAACATCATGTACTCTACATATGCATATACAGACATTGATGAATGTGCTGCTAACATACATAAATGTGGCACTACTGGACGATGTGAAAACACAAAAGGATCTTACATTTGTCATTGTGGTCGTGGATATGATGTTATTATTAAAAACAACTTTCAGTATTGTCTAGGTAAACAATCTTAATGATAACTAACTAGTATTGTGTGTAACATTATTGTAGACAGAGATGAATGTAGAGATGGTAATGGAGGATGCCAGCAACTTTGCATAAATGAACCTGGTTTTTTTAGATGTTCCTGTAGAAATGGTTACAAGCAAAACTTGACTAATCTCTATAAATGCAATGGTAACAGATATGCTATAAGCTTATGTATATTTATATATATTATTGTCAGATGTGGACGAATGTTCACTTGGTACACACAGATGTTCTCATATTTGCAAGAATACTCTTGGAACATACATTTGTGGCTGTCATCTTGGTTGTCAAATTGATACAAATGATAAACTGTCTTGTCAAGGTAATATGATACATCATATGCAGTAACTATTGGAATATGCACAAAAGTACATAATGTAGTAATTTACTTATTTAAGAGGATGTATATATGTATTTGTTATGGTCTGATAGCAAACTTCAGAAGGTTATGCTGTTACAAATTTTATACAAAGTATAATAGAAAGCAGTGGCTATTTGTACAGTACAGGAATGTGCAGACTTTAAATGAAAAATAAATCCTATACACTAGACCCTAAAACTTAAAAACTTAAATCATTAATATTGGAGTATATATTTCCTGAATCATATTTTCCAACATTACAAATACTTTTAAACAATGTTAGGCATCTTAATAGCTGAGGAAAGAATCATAAGAATGTGCTCAAATAAGCCTAAAAATGAATATAGGGGTCATTTGAAAGTATCACGGTGTAGTAGATTGAATGCTGTGGCTATTTCCCATCACCACAGTGAATGAATACCTTTCCCCCAACTAGTATCATAATACTGGGAAATGGTACTCTGGTACTGTTTCACCAAATATATATATTTGGTGATATGATATTCCCTGAACTTTGATGCTCCCCAGTACAATATAACTGAGGAAATGTTATCCTCAGTATCTGTTTCTCCAAGTATGAATAAAATGTCAAAATTATGTACTTAATTTGTAAAAATGTCCAAGTTCTTATATAGACTTGCTAAATAGTAAAACTTGAAAGTGGTTATTTGATTATGAATATCAACTTTTGAATTTTGACTATTTAACCAACATCCGTTCTGATTGGCCAATATTTACGATGACATGATTATTAATATTCATAATGAAAAGAGTTAACTTAATGTTGACCTATCAATTATTTAAATGAACATTTATAATAATATTATATTGGTGCATTCTATGTAGGGATGATGCAACTTATATTGCTACTGCATTGTTTGAATTCATTGTATTAGTATAGTACCTATACATTCATTTACTTGACTTTTTACAAAATTGGTTTTATTTAGTTGTATATATATACATACTTTATTTCCTTATATATACCAATTAATGATAATGCTGTAGATATTGATGAGTGCAGCAACTACACTTTACATGGATGCAATCAGATTTGTACAAACTTACATTGTCTGGAAGGAAGATACTCCTGTTCATGTTACAATGGTTATAGTCTCATGGAGGACAACAGGACATGTTCAGGTATGCCTGACATTGATTAGATAAAAGCAATATTAGTAATGTTCTTTAACAAGATATCAATGAATGCTTGACCAATAATGGAGGATGTCAATATCAATGTAAAAATACTGATGGTAGCTATGTTTGTGAATGTCCTGAGGGATATCATCTTAACAATAATTCACGAACATGTGATCGTAAGACCTTGTGCTTTTTGATTAGTATGTAGTTAATTATTATTTCTTTATATAGCATTACCTTGTCCTAATCTCTTGTCACCTGTCAATGGACACATCTCATGTTCAGACATAATTTTAGTTGTTGGTAGTAACTGTTCCTTTTGTTGCAATGAAGGTTATCAATTACAAGGTTCACAAAATAGAGTGTGTTTACCTAGTACAAGCTGGAGTGGATACCAAACTGAGTGTAAAATTATGGAATGTCCAGAACTTATAGCACAACCTAATTCAATTATTGTACAGAGGTGTTCAAGTATTCTCAATTCAACATGTCTATTAAGCTGTATTCAAGGATTTTATCACAATAATGGTGAACTATTTCAACAATCATGTTTGTTGAAAAATGGTATCACTGAATGGAGTGAGCCAGTAGAGTGCAAAGGTATGTGATTATAAATGTGTATAATATTTTTATTTGTCTTAGAAATTGATGTTTGTGATCCTAATCCATGTGGATTGGGTAACTGTTCCGTAACTGATGAAAAAACACCATATTGTTCCTGTCCTGGTAATTTTTATTCAGGAAATACTTGTGAAGAAGTCAGGCTAATTGTGTCTGATATACCAATTCTATCAGTTAATCAACTGTCCTCACCAATTTTATTGTATTCTTCCCCTCGTTCAACTCTCAATATAACCATTTCTACACAACCACATGTTCTTTTGTATCCAAGTAACAAGATTTCAATCAATTATCCTAATGAACAGACATCTTTACAAATTAAATCCACTTCACCTGAAATTGTTAGACTACGTTTTCAATTAGAAACTACTGAAACGTATGAGCCAGTTAATGATCAAATTGTTGTTGCATCTTATGACAATGTAATTGGTCATTATTTTAATGATGCTGAGAAGGGAATACTCAAAGAAGGTTGCTGTCGTTTTGACTGGAATTTTCCTGATTATTTCTGCTCAAACCCAAATCATTTGGTTACGTTATATTCCTCCTGTGGTTGGATGAGAAATGAGCGAAGAGCATTATCAGATGGGATTATTATCATAGAGTATGGTATGTTTAAGGTTCCTCTTTCTATAGTTGGTATCGATATAACACTCTCAGATGAAAACATTGCCATTGACTATAGTAATGAAGGTGGAGCATGTGAGCGTTGCTCTACAAGAGAAAGAAATTGTCATTCTCATATTCCTACAACTGAAGATGTACGTGATATGTTAAAGCTTCAAGCATTAGAAAAAACATTTCTAAGATGGTCAGCAGCTATTTTTCCTTCATCAATTACCGTTAGCATTCCTGTGAATACAACAAAACAAGCATTTTTACGGACAGATTACTATGCAAAATTAGTCACAAGACTTGATTCACTTGATGAATGTGTGAACTTAAGTCCTATTATTGTAAACAGTTCAGGTCTTGACTATGTCATAGCAGTATCATCTGATCTTTCAATTAGCTATAACAATAAGACTATTTCATTTGTTCACTTACCTAATGATTATCCAGTATGCTTCATGAGGTCTCTTTGTAATGAAAACGTGGATTCTATTACAGCTGGAATCACCAATTCTCTAAATTCAAAACTCTTGACTCATCCGGTATTTCAACAATATACTGAAAAAGGATGGAATATTAAGTTACGTTCAATTACTACATCAAGCTTCTTTCTTGGAATACGACAACCTACTGTGTACTGGGATGGAATTAGTGAAACCACTCTAAGACAATCTGCATATGATACATTATTGAATGTAAAACTAAGTGGAAAATTTCAAGAAAAATTCTTGACTGTAGCTTTCTTTTTTGTTGGCACATTCACTACTGTTAGTGGTAATGAAGATCCATTATCATGTTCTGTAAGGATTAAATTTTATTAGATGTTGATACAATATATATATTGCAATTTTTTTTGTATAGCTACCAGGTGAAATGAAAGGAAAGATGACAATACAAATCATATCTGGTGCATGTGAACACACCAGTACACTTAATCTGCACTCTGACAATGGAAATGCTCTTTATGTCACTGAAGGTAAGCATGATGTATTTGTAATCAATTATTTACTCTTATTCCCACATTTAGGTACCTGCAAAGATAGTACTGCTAAAGCTGGTGTTATGAGTACTCTAGATTTATCTCCTGTTCTCACTAATGGCATCTACAGTAACTATATTCACCTCTCAGGTACAGGATCATGTATGGTCAAAACTCATCTACAATTTAATAACTCACTGCAAATTAACAATGTTTCTTTGACTAGTACATGCTTGACCTTAAAAATCAATGAACTCAGTTTCCCTGGCCTTGTTTTTAAACTAGTACTTTTTCCTAACATTATTTCACTCATTCCTGGGAAAAAGATAAATGCCTTTCTTGAATCACATGTTAACAAAGGTTACGTTGAGTTAGGAAACTTTATAAAGCTTCTACCAAATTCGCAAAGACCAAGTATTGAGGCAATAATGTTTGCTGATGAGGATGGTATTTTTAGTTTTTTAAATTCAGCTAATGTCTCACTATTTGATGCCCAAATTCCAACAGCAGTTAGCATTAATGATGATGAAATAAACTTCTCAGCAACAGCAAACATTTTTCAAATAAACTCAGTAGACATAAGTGGTAAAGGAACTACAAGCAGAGAATGGAATTCACTACAGCTTAAATTAAATGTTGATACAAGTAAAGCATTATCTGAAAGCATGACTCAATATGCAAGAAATGAATTAAATAAACAAGCTGAAGAATCCGTAGACCGTATTTATGAGGCAAGACAGAATTTACTTGAAGCAAAAGTCAATGTTAACAATGCAAAGATCAAAGTCGCAAACCTTAAGAATCAACTAAAAAGACTTAAAGTATTGCTAGAGAACAAAATGAATCTGAGAAAGGAAGTAAAGAGAGATAAAGATTTTCATGAAAAATATTTATATGATCTGTTGGAATCTTATTGGAATGCCTCTAACGAGCTCACTGATTCTATTGAAAGTGTTTGTCAAATTAAAGAATGTGATCAAGAATGCCGTGCAGGTGATATAGAGACTTTGTGCTTCACGCCCACCTTCATTTATGAGTCTAAAACGTGCTACTTCTATCTAACGAGGAAGAGCACAGTCAGTAAGAAAATGGAAATTATCAAATATATTTGTAGTTATGAAAGTTATAATGATGCCTTTTCTTGGGACCATATTAAACAAAGTATTGTATTGACAATTGTAAATCCAATTGCAGGTATAATTAGTACCTTTTCTTCATACAAGAAAAAACAATGTCATCCTGTACCAAGAAAGGAGGAAATATGGGTCGATGCATATTTTTCAGAGACTTATGTTGAATCCAAATCTTGTGATGTTAAAAAGGTTGGCAATCAAGACATAAGAGGTTGCAATTACACATCTGATTGTGCAGTTTTAGTTGAAGATTCTATCTGCTATGCACTTAATGTCTACTGCTACACCAATCGATCACAATTAATTGAGCAGTTCGAGGAAGATAATGAAGACCTTTTACTTGAGATTGACCAGAGGAATTTTGCCTATCGGACAGCATTAAAAAATTTCACTGATATCAGTTTTGAAATCTCATCCTTGGAATTAAAAAATCAATCTTTAACTAAAGAAATAATTTTAACATCTTCAATATTGCAGAGTGCTTTAAGAGCTGAAAACATTGCAAACACCAGCTATGTAAGTATCAAAAATGAAGAGGAACGAATGTATAGATTATATGAGTTTATTCAAAACAACAGTATTCTATTAGCAGTTCAATTTACTAGAATGTTCTTTGATGTTACTGTTGAAACACAGACACCAGTCTTAGTACCACTCCATGTTGTATATGAAGTACCTTTTCATAAAACCAGCCATGAAGTAATAGTTGTTGTTGATATATCTTCATCAGTTGATCTTATTCAAAAAACTATCTTTGACAACATTGCAGATGACATCATCGATAATATTTTGGAGATTAATTCTGTACGAAAAAGAAGAGATACTCACATCATATATCTGTCTGATATATTTAAACAAAACTGTGATCTACAGACAAAATTGCTACATTATCTAAATGAACTTAATAGCACACTCGAAGTAATTCATGAAAACACCATAGAAACACTTTCTTCAATAAGAAAAGCTAAAGATAATGCAGAAATGAAATATCAAACTACTTTAAAGGTTCTTATGGAAATTAAAGCCAATGCTTCATTTATAAATCTTCTAGAACAAAAAGAATACACTTTTTATCAGAATCAAATGGACATTTTTAATGCAATGCTAGACAGAGTCTCAGAAGCAGAGGTCTTGGAATGGAAGACAAACATGGAAGATATACATAATGGAAGTGTAGCTTTTTTTGGTCAAAAGTGTTATAGCTTTAGTGACTGTCTTAAAATTGCTTTGAAGAGCCTTCAACAATTGCTGTCTGGAATATCTAATACTAATGCAATGTCCATTTTTGAATCAGTTTCCAAAATACAACAACCACTGCTAATGATTGCTAGTAATGGTTCTCAAAATTACAGTCAAATTAGTTCTGTTCTAGCTGAGACAATTGAAATAACGCAATCTTTAGTCAACTTAGACTATTGGTGTACACCTCCTCCAGAAATATCTGAACAACCAGAACATGTAATACATATACAATCTGGTAATACACTCAACCTCAATTGCAAAGCTCATTCCATTCTACCTTTGACATATGTATGGAAGAGAAACAACAAAACCATTCCTTTTGCAATCTCAGGAAGTCTTGTAATACAAAACATAGACATATCACATTTAGGTGTTTATCAATGTGAAGTAAGAAATGCTGTTGGACTAACAAAGAGTCAACAATCTATTGTGTATGTTTACAAACTCCCAAGCTTCACTAAACACATCAAATCAGTGTCAACTATACAATATAATGATGCCTACTTTATATGTGATGTTAGTGCTTATCCAGTGCCAGTCTATGACTGGTTCTTCAGACCAAATGCTGTAACTCCTTGGAGTATCATTCAAAATGAAAACAGGAGTCTTTTGTATATTACAAATGCTACTTATGCAAATGAGGGACAGTATCGTTGTAATTCTTCAAATGATTTTGGTTCAATTGTATCTAAAGTAGCCAATCTCACTGTCCTATCAGGGAGCCCAGTTGAAATAAGTTACCATATAGAGTGCACCTACAAAGCACAGACATCTTCAAAACACTCTATGAGGAATGAAAGACAAGCTTTTTTAGCAGCAGTTAGCAAAGTATTGAATCTGATGACAACACCTGTACTAAACATAACATTCAATGATGATTATGTTATTAGTTTTGAACTTCTAGCACCAAAAGTATCATCAATCAATAATGCTGAAAGATTGTTTAATGACACCCAGAGAAGTCTCAGTGAACTCTACAAGGCTAAAATAGCCATAGAGTTATCCTTCAATAACATCAGTAATCCAATTGTATTTATCAGCAGGAAAAAGATGTATACAGTAAATGTTAAAAGTATTAAAGTGGACCCTCTTTTATTCAAATGTCCAGTTGGATATGAATTTGATTTAACTGATCTTGCTTGTGGTAAGATGAAACTAGTTTACGCTTACTGCTAATGAATTTATTGTTTTTATTCTGTTCTATGTAGTTGGCTGCAAACGTGGTTATTATTGGAATGGTTATGTCAAAGAGACATTTCGACCAAAACCTGGTGTAATGTTAGAAATGAAATATCCTACTTGTTCTTTGTGTGACAAAGGATCATTTCAAAATGAGAAATCTGCTGCTAGTTGTATTCAATGCCCAACAAACTATTCCACTACAATAAGTGGCTCTAAATCAAGAAGTGATTGTCAAAGTATTAAAGTCAACTCTATAATATAGTTATAAAGTTTAACCATTTACTTGTACAGAGCTATGTCAACCTGGTACATATTCCTCTACTGGTTTTGAACCTTGTTTACCATGTCACTTGGGATATTATCAATTAAGATATGGACAGACATCTTGCATTCCATGTGTTCATGGAGCTAACATAACAGCCTGTAGATCAAGTAAGTAAGGTTTAGTTATAAATGAGGTTTATAAATTGAAATCAGTATTTTGTGAGGCCCATCATTATTCCTATACTGGACTCAAACCTTGTCTATCATGTCCAAGGAGTTATTATCAACCAGCAGAAGGACAACGTTTGTGCATTCCATGTCCTCCAAATACAAATATAAGACAATGTTTACCAGGCTAGTGTCATGTTATCATAGCATATCATTATATGTCATGTCACCATAGATCCCTGCAGTCAACCATCTTATAAAGGACCTTGTTATGGGGACATTTCTAGATATTTTTATAATACAAAAAGTAGCAAATGTGAAGTTTTTAGTTATGGAGGATGCTATGGCAATAAAAACAATTTTATCAACAAAGCAGACTGTGAAGAACAATGTTTTTGTAAGTTGACAATGAAGACTTCTGATTATTAAGTACTATTATAATCAATTCAACAGCTACTTGTACTCTACCACCTGATAAAGGAACTTGTTATGGTGACATTCCTAGATATTTCTATAATACAACCAGTGCAAAATGTGAAATCTTCAGTTATGGAGGATGCTATCCAAATAAGAACAATTTCCAGAAACAACATGACTGTGAACGTCATTGTAAATGTGAGTTTAAAGTTTGTTACTAATAATTTCATCTATTTTCGTTGTAGTTTGTCCACCCACGTGCACTCCAGATTTTTGCAAAGAAAATTTTGGAGCTATGTGCTCTTTGTGAGTTCATTTTGTGGTGCATTACTGATTAACTTAAAATTCATCTCACAGATTGCCATTCCCAAGCAGTAACAGTTCCTGTCCTGGTGGATGTGTCATTTCCAGTTGTCACGCTTGTTATTATGCTGTAAATAAACTTTCATTTCCTTCAAAGGCAATGTCATGTCCTAAGTGTTCTGACAATAGAAATCGAATTGATGGGGCATGTATAAGTGAATGGGGTCAATGTGTTAATAAGGCTCTGAATGTGACTTCTGTAAGTATAGTTATAAAGTTAATGCATGTATTCTTTAGTGGTAAACAAATTGTGATACTAACAGCTTTAGCAAAATGTTATAATAATCTTTTATATATTAGAATCTTTGTTGCTTACAATCTGTAATGTGTTTCTGTTTAGATTTCTCCTGAACAAAGGATACTTGACAACTACCATTGTTATGGATATCCTTGCTCCTAAGAACAATAAGGCAGTGACAATTAAACTATAAAAATTTTGCTACTTAATGTAAATGTAGTTTACTCTTTTAAGACTGATATTTATCTTGCAATTTACCTTACAGCATACACATTTTTGATACTTTGTAGACACTTTGAATATAGTTTCATTTTGTAGTAGAAAGTTGATGAAATTTTTGAAATTCACTAAAATATTTAAAATTGATATCCTCTGACTTATATATTGCTTAATTAAGTCCATATTTAAAGAAACAAACAATACTGAACTGAATTTCCATATGGCAGTCAATGATAATAACAGTGTTGAATTAAACAAATTATGCTTAAATATAGTGGTAAGTTCCAATTATAACATGTAAAGGCAGTGTCTAGTTCAGTCATACTATGGCAGCCCTCTTTATAATCTGTCCTTTTTTAATATCACAATTACTATACCCTCCCTATCACATAGACTAATAACAAATTATTAAGACTCTGTATTTTGCCATAGTCTGGAGGAGCTAAACTACATTTTCAATGATGTGAGAACAAATTTTATTAAAACATCCTATCAATATATTCTAGTAAATCACAGTGTAAAGAAGTTTTAAGAACACACATTGTGTGCTTTAGATCTAGCAGACCTACTTTTTGGAAAGACCTGAGGGCAATTGTTAAAAGTATAGACATATTAGTTAAATGTGGGGATAATTGACTAGTCAAACATATGTCTAATATTCAAAACTTGTCTTCCTTAGTACGAAATATCTTCTGACACTATAGATGAAGCCATTGTTATACAACAATCATGTTTAGCAAGTCAACTTATGATAAAAAATTGTTGTTTAAGTCCAAGACAGGGAAATCTGCTTCAGTCATCTTATATTAATAATTATATAATTATATATAATTAATTTTTTTGATAGACTTGATGTTATATTAATTTCAGTTTATGTAGTCTCACAAAGCACTAAACCATAGTGAAAGTGATTTGAAAAAAGTTAAGAATAATTACAAAGTCACCATTGTATATGATTCACACAAAACGAATTCCATGTCAATGATTGTGGATTCAACAATAGCCAAAAAGAATTACTTCTTTATTATAATGTAGCTATAACCCTTAATTCCATATCTTAATGTTGTTGTCTTGAAGTTCAATTCTTTACAAACCATCATGGCATGCACTACAATCATTCTCATTCTCCACCTTTAGTTAAATGTACTACCCATACATGGCATAGTTGATTGATCATGCAAGTGTCTTATAATCAATATTTAACTTGCCTTCTTCAGTAAGAAATATGACATTATTTCTGACACTTTGATGAAGTCATGGTTACACAAAGATCATTTTAGTAAGTTAGTTTGAGATACTTCTGCTGCCAATTGCAGGACATACAATTAAGGGTAGTTACGTCCAATTTCTAGTTGTTTTTTGTTTAGGCTAGTTGGTCTGTCTGTTTGGCAGCTTTTAATGTTGTTTTCCCACATCCACTTAACAACTTGAACCAGCTCTATTTGTATTTGTATGTAGCTATGGTCTTCTTGGCTCTGGTCTGGAGCCATGAAGACCATAGCTAATGCATACAAGTACAATACAGCTGGTTTAAGTTATATCACCATCAGGTGATTATAATTGTTATTGTTCAAGCATGGTTGCACATCAATACATTCAAGCAATGTTGAAGCAAAAACAGTCTAAGTAACAGCTGAAAAGTATGGCTGAGCAGGTTTCATTGATGTCAAAGAAGAATACAACTTTGAATGGTTTTTGGGGGGAGAGAGTGAGGAAAAGAACTGTGGATAGAGATGAGTGTGATGATGAGTTGTCTTCTAAATCAGCCCAGGGTAATCTTTGTATAAAGCAATTATAAATTTACAAACATAAAATAGACTTAAAGCCCACATTTTAATTCTTTAGCATTAAATGTTACACAATCAATAGTCATTTGGAATTTTTGGCTAGTTGTAATTTTAAGAAATTTTCAGACACTGGCAAATTGTCCTTTTGAATCTCTGATTGACCTCTAAAGGTGTGGCAAAACTGGCTGGGAACTCCTAAGATAGAATATGTATAAAAACGTTGTTTTTATTGTTCAATTTTGAGGTCTGTTTTTAATTGATATATGATCCAAATCAATAAGATATAGTCCTTGTATGGTGATCAATATACAAAACTTCATAAAAGCTCATAAGGACCTCATAAATCTTACAAAAGCAACATTCCCATCTTTATTTTGTGTATCATAATAAGAGTTTACATTATGACTACAATTGAAAAATTTATTTTTAATATAATACATAACATATATAGAAGACTATGTTTACTAGCACAATGTTACTATAAGAGCTATTAAATAGGAAAGCTGTATGACAGACACTTACACTGACTGTTATAAAAACATTGATGAATGATAAATATCTCAAGCAGATAGATAAAATGATAAAGGGAGTCAAAAATGGATACAGGATGAACTTGATGAACTAGTTAGGTTTATGAATATCGTAACTGATTATATTACAGCTAATAATATATGGGTCTGTTTAGTCATTTAATGTTTATCTACTTTGGATTGATCTTTTAGCCAACATATTTGCTCTGCTCTATTCAACAATGTTTCTTAATACAACTACATGCTTAATTAAATCTTTATTTATGTTTCCATCAAACTTTGATCTGTTGATCCACTAGGAAATACATTAGTTATACTCTTTTTCAGAGGATCCATCCCTTGACTATCATTCTACTTTACACAACCCATTAACCATACTTAATAAAATATTATTGACCCAAAAGGTCAGACTATATATTATTTTAGGATTATATAACTGTTATGGTAATGGCCTACACACTTATTATCATCTCACCAATTAAACTACTAACACATAATTAGTCTATATAATATAGCATCGTTATCTACAACGTGGTACATCTGCCTCTGAGATTTTGGAGTCCTCTGTTTGAGCGCTATTGCTGACGTCCACTTCCACACATTTTTGCAATGTGACCTTTTTTAAGACATACGTGATTCTCCTAGTCTCTGAAAAAACAAGTTTGAGCTATGTGCTGACCTCCACATCTGTAGTAATTCTGATCTGGTTTTGTCTTTTGCTGCTGCATTTTCTAAACTGTCACTATTGGCTTTTGTTCAAGTTCTTCCTTAATTTTCAAATTATTCTCAGCTGCTTCTAATCCTTGAGCAACCTCAAGCGTTTTGGCAAGAGTCAAATCTGTTTCCGATAAGAGACGCCTCTGCATTTACAGGGTAAATTAATGCCACAAACTAATCTGTCTCTTAATGTTTTGTCTGGCTTATCTTCGAAATTACAAAATTCTGATAATTTCCTTAGTCCCGCTACAAAAGCGCAATAATTTCATTCGATTGACAAACTCTAGAATTGAAACGTTGAACTATCTCCAACCATCTTGGGTGAAAATGTTCTCTCACTAACTTGACTGGATCCTCTTAAGATAGATCTGAGGGCTTCATTGGAGTCGACAAATTTCTAATTAATTGATATGTGGTAACTCCACAAATGTTAAGAAGAATGGCACGTTTCTTCACTTCAATTCCAATATCATTTGCTACAAAATACATGTCCCATTGTTCTCTCTATGGAAAGAATTCTCCCATCTGCTGTGTTTAGCCATTTTAACTTTTCTTTTTTCCTCATGGTCCTCTATCTTCTTGACCTTTTGTCATTGACTTCTCTATAGAAGATACCTCATGGTCTTGTGGTTTTGTGACCTGTGCTCGTAGATTCCTCTTCTGACCCTTCGTACTTTGCCCTCGTGTGACATATTGACTCAGTTATAATAAATATAATAATTATGTTGACATATGGTGATTAAATATATATATCATCTATGCTAAGATCTTGTTCTTAAAATATTTATAACATCTATGTTAACATCTGATGATCAAAATATATATAACATCTATATTAACATCTGATGATTAATATATATATATAGACATCTTAACAAACAAATACAAGCTGTCAGATGTTTATACAGCTCAATGCTAACACATGGATGAATGAACAGATGGATAGATATCACGAAAACACTGATAGAATACAATAATAAATGATGAAGAGAAATAAATATAAAATCAATTTGATATGCGAGTTGAGTGTATGTATATTTGTTATCATAACTGGTTTTATTAAAGCTAAATGTACAAAAGAATTATTAAATGATATAACAGCAATACCTAACTATCTATTGAGTTACATATTGTGAATAGATAATGGACATACAGAGAAATGAAATTAGAAACTGATATTGATGTCTTCAAATCTACCATTTGTTTGTTAACTCATAAAAATTGTCCATTGCTCTGGTATTCAATCAATGTTTATCTACTTTGGATTGATCTAACAGCTATAATCATTCTTTGTATTAATAAAGAATCAAGTTGGGAGATTAATATCTAGCCAGTGAACATCTGTGCCACTCATAAATGAATTGACAGTTATGAATGCTGACTGAGATATCAAACATTACAGATTGATATGCAGATGAATAACATGGATAATTAAAAAATTGCATTATTTGATAACACTTTAAAAAGACTACTGGTAGATCAGTCTGTTTTTCTGATGGTTACAACAATTATTGTTATTGTAATTGATCCTTCCACTTATATTCTCTATTCCTTTGTCAATTCATACATTTATTTATCTAACTATTTGTTCTTATGTCAACTTAATAACCTATTTATCTATTTCCTGTTTACATTACTATTCCAAATAAATTGATATACAAATAGTTTCCATATAATCAGATTGATAGAGAAATATTTGTTGACATCTGGTGATTAATATAAATAACATCTATGTTAACATCAGGTGATTAGTATTTACAACAACTATGTAACATTTGGGAATTAATATATATATATATATTGACTATGTTAACATCTGGTGATTAGTCTTTACAACATCTATGTAATATTTGGGGATTAATATATATGTATATAACATCTATGTTAACATCTGGTGATTAATGTATAAAAAAATTTTAACAAACAAATACAAGCTGTCAGATGCTTACACAACTCAATGTTAATACATGGATTAAAGATCAATGGATAGATAACACAAAAAGTCAGATAAAGTATAATAATATATGAGGAAGAGAAATAGATATAAAATAAATTTGAAGGGCTAGTTCACTTTATGTGTGTATATGATAACATAGCTTGTTTAACTAAAGCTAAATGTACAAAAAATTGTTTAAAATATTTAACAGCAATACCTAACTATCGATTCAGTTACATATTGTGGGTAGATAATAGACTGATAGATAGATAGAGAATGGAAACTAGAAACTGACAATGTTGTCTTAAAATCTATCATTTGTTTGTTAAGCCATAAAAGTTGTCTATGTTTCTGTCTATTCAGTCAATGTTGGATTGATCTAATAACTATAATTGTCCTCTTTATTTATCACTAAATTGTCACTATTTTATTAAATGATCAATCCATCTATCTATCCATCCATTACACCATTTATCTATTTATTATTTATTAATCTAAATGGATACCATGGCCTTTTGTAAATCTCCTTTTGAGTGCTTCAGAAAGAAAACTTAGTCAGTCCATTTTTCTATTCTTCTGCTAATTTTTACCTATCATTTGCTATCATTCTATAACATAATGCTTTTCTCAATCAATGTTCCTTCCACTTATATTCTCTATTCTTTTGTTAATTCATACATTATTTATCTAATTGTTTGTTCTTATGTCAACTTAATAACCCATTTATCTATATAATTTGTCTCATATTGTGTCAATCTATTTCCTGTTTACATTAATATTCCTGTATAGATAATATATTGATATATAAATAGTATCTATGTAATCAGATTGATAGGGAAATCTTTGTTGACACTGGTGATTAATATATATAACATCTATGTTAACATTTGATAATTACTATATATAACATCTATGTTATATTACACCATATATCTATTTATTATCTATTAATCTAATTGGATGCCATAGCTTCAGAAACGAAACCTAGTCAACTGTCAGGTATATAGATAGAATGATTTAAGGATATATGTTGGAAGTATCATTACTGTTTAGAAGACATTGTCCCGACCTGTTTAAATTAATACATTTGGAATAAAACCATATTGTCTTAAATATAAATAGTATATTATAGCCACTAACTTAAAAAAGCCAGCTACTATCTTTTTAAAAGGAGATAACCAAGATAATAATTTTTTTATTCTTAAATTTATAATCAGACTGACTATACATGAGCATCCGCTTGAGTGGGCGGTCTCTAAACTATTCACTATATAATAACAAGACAGCCATTGCATGATATCTGCGTTGCAACCATGACTCTTTCAAGAGTTTGCTTTTCTTTTCTCATCTCTATCAATATATTTCTTTGTCTAAATTTGTTCAATTGTGGTCATTCAGCTGATGTGTGAGCAAATCCTGATCATGTGTATGATTTATACATAAATCTATTTTGTATATTTTAGGTGCTATGCAATAAGATATGGCTACCAAAAGCGAATAAGTTCCTCAATAGGATCAAGAAGAGGATATTATGGTTGTGGATTTAAGGACTGGCTTAGGTGTTCAAAGTACTTTTTCCAATCATTTGCAATCTGACCTTATAATTTCTATTTTCTTAATTAGAGAAGTATACTACTGGTACTATTATTCTCACATTATCAAGGTTTCTTACTCATATGCAATATGTTGTGCAGGAACACATATTGGTACACATCCAAATTGTCAACGTAAGTCATCAGATCTGGGACCTATCTTAAAGCATTACTATAAATGATCCACAGCTTTCTGCAGTCCATCATGTAACAATGGTCACTGCCTGCATAATGCACAGTCAAATACTAACTACTGTGAATGTTATCCTGGATATACAGGACAATACTGTGATCAAGGTTAATAAATAAACAAAGTTAGAAATATGTCAATAATTTAAATTATAATACAGATATTAATGAATGCCAAGGAAATTCTACAATATGCCATAGCCTTGCAGTTTGCAATAATACTCTTGGTTCTTATGTCTGTCAATGTCCTGAAGGATACACATTAGGTTATGACAAATTTACTTGTGTAGGTGAGTATATAATAATGACACTTGCCAGTCTATATTTATTTATATGATAATTATAATTTGCTATCCTTGCATGCTATAAGGTATAATACTACTTTTGAACTTAAGTAAATTATATGTACAGTCTCTTTTAAACATCATGTACTCTACATATGCATATACAGACATTGATGAATGTGCTGCTAACATACATAAATGTGGCACTACTGGACGATGTGAAAATACAAAAGGATCTTACATTTGTCATTGTGGTCGTGGATATGATGTTATTATTAAAAACAACTTTCAGTATTGCCTAGGTAAACAATCTTAATGATAACTAACTAGTATTATATGTAACATTATTGTAGACAGAGATGAATGTAGAGATGGTAATGGAGGATGCCAGCAACTTTGCATAAATGAACCTGGTTCTTTTAGATGTTCCTGTAGAAATGGTTACAAGCAAAACTTGACTAATCTCTACAAATGCAATGGTAACAGATCTGCTATATGCTTATGTATATTTATGTATATTATTGTCAGATGTGGACGAATGTTCACTTGATACGCACAATTGTTCACATATTTGCAAAAATACTCTTGGAACATACTTTTGTGGCTGTCATCTTGGTTGTCAAATTGATACAAATGATAAACTGTCTTGTCAAGGTAATATGATATGTCATATGCAATAACTATTGGAATATGCACAAAAGTATATTGAAATAATTTACTTATTTAAGAGGATGTATACATGTATTTGTTATGGTCAAATAGCAAACTTCAAAAGGTTATGCTGTTACAAATTTTATACAAAATATAATAGAAAGCAGTGACTATTTGTATAACATAAGAACGTTCAGACTTAAAGTGAAAAATAAATTCTATACCATAGGCCCTAAAACTTAAAAACTTAAATGTTAGAATTTAACTGCATTAATATGGAATATGTATTTCCTGAATTATATTTTCCACTTAACAAATACTTTATAAAACAAAATTAGAAATCTTAATAGCTGAGGAAAGAATCACACGCAGGTGTTCAAATAAGCTTAAAAAATGAATTTAGTGGTCATTTGAAAGCATCACAGTGTAGTAGCTAGATTAAATGCTGTGGCTATATTCCCATTGCCACAGTAATTTGATATCTTCCTCCCCTCCCCTCCCCCCCAACTGGTATCATAATACTGGGAAAATGCTACTCTGGTACTGTTTCACCAGATATACATTTGGTGATATGATAACCTCTGAACTTTGATGCTCCCCAGTACAATAAACTGAGGAAATGTTACCCTCAGTATCTGTTTTACCAAGCAAGAATAAAATGTCAAAAATTATGTGCTTTATTTCAATGTAAAAATGTCCAAGTTCTTGTATAGACTTGTTAAATAGTAAAACATAAAATTGGTTATTTGATTATAAATATCAACTTATGAATTTTAACTATTTAACCGACATCAATTCTGATTGGCCAATATTTACAATGGCATGATTAATATTCATAATGAAAAGAGTTAACTTAATGTCGACCTATCAATTATTCAACTGAACATTTATAATAATATTATATTGGTGCATTCTATGTATTGATGATGCAACGTATATAAATACTACCTTTTTGCATTGTTTGTATTTGTATAGCAGCTATACATACATTCACTACATTTTTTACGAAATTGGTTTTATTTACTTGTATATATACATACTTTATTTCCTTATATATACCAATTAATGATAATACTGCAGATATTGATGAGTGCAGTAACTACACTTTACATGGATGTAATCAGAAGTGTATAAACTTACATTGTCTGGAAGGAAGATACTCCTGTTCATGTTACAATGGTTATAGTCTCATGGAAGACAACAGGACATGTTCAGGTAAGCCTGATATTGATTAGATAAAAGCAATATTGGTAACATTCTTTAACAAGATGTCAATGAATGCTTGACCAATAATGGAGGATGTCAATATCAATGTAAAAATACTGATGGGAGCTATGTTTGTGAATGTCCTGAGGGATATCATCTTAACAATAATTCACGAACATGTGATCGTAAGAGCTTGTGGTTTTAATTACTTTGTTGTTAATTATTATTTCTTTATATAGCATTACCTTGTCCTAATCTCTTGTCACCTGTCAATGGACACATCTCATGTTCAGACATAATTTTAGTTGTTGGTAGTAACTGTTCTTTTTCTTGCAATGAAGGTTATCAATTACAAGGTTCACAAAATAGAGTCTGTTTACCTAGTACAAGCTGGAGTGGATACCAAACTGAGTGTAAAATTATGGAATGTCCAGAACTTATAGCACAACCTAATTCAATTATTGTACAGAGGTGTTCAAGTAATCTCAATTCAACATGTCTATTAAGCTGTATTCAAGGATTTTATCATGATAATGGTGAACTATTTCAACAATCATGTTTGCTGAAAAATGGTACTACTGAATGGAGTGAGCCAGTAAAGTGCAAAGGTATGTGATTATAAATGTGTAGAATATTTATATTTCTCTTAGAAATTGATGTTTGTTATCCTAATCCATGTGGATTGGGTAACTGTTCCATAACTGATGAAAAAACACCATATTGTTCCTGTCCTAGTAGTTTTTATTCAGGAAATACTTGTGAGGAAGGCAGGCTAATTGTGTCTGATATACCAATTCTATCAGTTAATCAACTGTCCTCACCAATTGTATTGTATTCTTCCCCTCGTTCAACTCTCAATATAACCGTTTCTACACAACCACATGTTCTTTTGTATCCAAGTAACAAGATTTCAATCAATTATCCTAATGAACAGACATCTTTACAAATCAAATCTATTTTACGTGGAATTGTTAAACTACATTTTCAATTAGAAACTACTGAAACGTATGAGCCAGTAAACGATCAAATTGCTGTTGTATCTGATGACAATGTAATTGGTCATTACTTTGATGATGCTGAGAAGGGAATACTCAAAGAAGGTTGCTGTCGTTTTGACTGGAATTTGCCTGATTATTTTTGCTCAAACCCAAATCATCTGGTTACGTTATATTCCTCCTGTGGTTGGATGAGAAATGAGCGAAGAGCATTATCAGATGGGACTATTATCGTAGAGTATGGTATGTTCAAGGTTCCTCTTTCTATAGTTGGTATTGATATAGCACTCTCAGAT
Organism: Xestospongia muta; assembly: GCA_963693285.1. Taxonomy (NCBI): domain Eukaryota; kingdom Metazoa; phylum Porifera; class Demospongiae; order Haplosclerida; family Petrosiidae; genus Xestospongia; species Xestospongia muta. The sequence continues at coordinate 23,682,429 of OY848917.1, forward strand.
GAAAACATTGCCATTGACTATAGTAATGAAGGTGGAGCATGTGAGCGTTGCTCTACAATAGAAAGAAATTGTCATTCTCATATTCCTACAACTGAAGATGTACGTGATATGTTAAAGCTTCAAGCATTAGAAAAAACATTTCTAAGATGGTCAGCAGCTATTTTTCCTTCATCAATTACTGTTAGCATTCCTGTGAATACAACAAAGCAAGCATTTTCACGGACAGATTACTATGCAAAATTAGTCACAAGACTTGATTCACTTGATGAATGTGTGAACTTGAGTCCTCCTATTGTACACAGTTCTGGTCTTGACTATGTTATAGCAGTATCATCTGATCTTTCAATTGGCTATAATAATAAGACTATCTCATTTGTTCATTTACCTAATGATTATCCAGTGTGCTTCATGAGGTCTCTTTGTAATGAAAATGAGGATTCCATTACAGCTGGAATAACCAATTCTCTAAATTCAAAACTCTTGACTCATCCTATATTTCAGCAATATACTGAAAAAGGATGGAATATTAAGTTACGTTCAATTACTACATCAAGCATTTTTCTTGGAATAAGACAACCCACAGTGTACTGGGATGGAATTAGTGAAACCACTCTAAGACAATCTGCATATGATACATTATTGAATGTGGAACTAAGTGGAAAATTTCAAGAGAAATTCTTGACTGTAGCCTTCTTTTTTGTTGGCACATTCACTACTGTTAGTGGTAATGAAGATCCTTTATCATGTTCTGTAAGGATTAAATTTTATTAGATGTTGATACAATATGTATATTGCAATATTTTTGTATAGATACCAGGTGAAATGAAAGGAAAGATGACAATTCAAATCATATCTGGTGCACCAGAACACACCAGTACACTTAATCAGCACTCTGAAAATGGAAATGCTCTTTATGTCACTGAAGGTAAGCATGATGTATTTGTAATCAATTATTTACTGTTGTTCTCAAATATAGGTACCTGTAAAGATAGTACTGCTAAATCTGGTGTTATGAGTTCCCTTGATTTATCTCCTGTCCTCACCAATGGCAGTTATAGCAACTATGTTCACCTCTCAGGTACAGGATCATGTATGGTCAAAACTCATCTACAATTTGATAACTCACTGCAAATCAACAATGTTTCTTTGACTAGTACATGCTTGACCTTAAAAATCAATGAACTCATTTTCCCTGGCCTTGTTTTTAAACTAGTACTTTTTCCTAACATTATTTCACTCATTCCTGGGAAAAAGATAAATGCCTTTCTTGAATCACATGTTAACCAAGGTACCATTGAGTTAGGAAACTTTATAAAGCTTCTACCAAATTCACAAATACCAAGTATGGAGGCAATAATGTTTGCTGATGAGGATGGTATTTTTAGTTTTTTAAATTCAGCTAACATTTCACTATTTGATACCCAAATTCCAACAGCAGTTAGCATTAATGATAATGAAATAAACTTCTCAGCAACAGCTAACATTTTTCAAATAAACTCAGTAGACATAAGTGGTAGAGGAACTACAAGCAGAGAGTGGAATTCACTACAGCTTAAATTAAATGTTGATACAAGTAAAGCATTATCTGAAAGCATGACTCAATATGCAAGAAATGAATTAAATAAACAAGCTGAAGAATCTGTAGACCGTATTTATGAGGCAAGACAGAATTTACTTGAAGCAAAAGTCAATGTTAACAATGCAAAGATCAAAGTCGCAAACCTTAAGAAACAACTAAAAACTCTTAAAGGATTGCTAGAGAACAAAATGAATCTGAGAAAGGAAGTAAAAAGAGATAAAGATTTTCATGAAAAATATTTACATGATCTGTTGGAATCTTATTGGAATGCCTCTAACGAACTCACTGATTCTATTGAAAGTGTTTGTCAAATTAAAGAATGTGACAAAGAATGCCGTGCAGGTGATATAGAGACTCTGTGCTTCACACCTACCTTCATTTATGAGTCTAAAACGTGCTACTTCTATCTAACGAGGAAGAGCACAGTCAGTAAGAAAATGGAAATTATCAAATATATTTGTAGTTATGAAAGTTATAATGACGCCTTTTCTTGGGACCATATTAAACAAAGTATTGTATTGACAATTGTAAATCCAATTGTAGGTATAATTAGTACCTTTTCTTCATACAAGAAAAAACAATGTCATCCTGTACCAAGAATAGAGGAAATATGGGTTGATGCATATTTTTCAGAGACTTATGTTGAATCCAAATCTTGCGATGTTAAAAAGGTTGGCAATCAAGACATAAGAGGTTGCAATTACACATCTGATTGTGCAGTTTTAATTGAAGATTCTATCTGCTATGCACTCAATGTCTACTGCTACACCAATCGATCACAATTAATTGAGCAGTTCGAGGAAGATAATGAAGACCTTTTACTTGAGATTGACCAGAGGAATTTTGCCTATCAGACAGCATTAAACAATTTCACTGATGTCAGTTTTGAAATCTCATCATTGGAATTAAGAAATCAATCTTTAACAAAAGAAATAATTTTAGCATCGTCAATATTGCAGAGTGCTTTAAGAGCTGAAAACATTGCAAACACCAGCTATGTAAGTATCAAAAATGAAGAGGAACGAATGTATAGATTATATGAGTTTATTCAAAACAACAGTATTCTATTAGCAGTTCAATTTACTAGAATGTTCTTTGATGTTACTGTTGAAACACAGACACCAGTCTTAGTACCACTCCATGTTGTATATGAAGTACCTTTTCATAAAACCAGCCATGAAGCAATAGTTGTTGTTGATATATCTTCATCAGCTGATCTTATTCAAAAAACTATCTTTGACAACATTGCAGATGACATCATCGATGATATTTTGGAGATTAATACTGTACGAAAAAGAAGAGATACTCACATCACATATCTGTCTGATATATTTAAACAAAACTGTGATCTACAAACAAAATTGCTGCATTATTTAACAGAACTTAATAGCACACTCGAAGTAATTCATGAAAACACCATAGAAACACTTTCTTCAATAAGAAAAGCCAAAGATAATGCAGAAATGAAATATCAAGCTACTTTAAAGGTTCTTATGGAAATTGAAGCCAATGCTTCGTTTATAAATCTTCTAGAACAAAAAGAATACACTTTCTATCAGAGTCAAATGGACATTTTTGATGCAATGCTAGACAGAGTCTCAGAAGCAGAGGTCTTGGAATGGAAGACAAACATGGAAGATATACATAATGGAAGTGTAGCTTTTTTTGGTCAAAAGTGTTATAGTTTTAGTGACTGTCTTAAAATTGCTTTAAAGAGCCTTCAACAATTGTTGTCTGGAATCTCTAATTCTAATGTAATGTCCATTCTTGAATCAGTTTCCGAAATACAACAGCCACTGCTAATGATTGCTAGTAATAGTTCTCAAAATTACAGTCAAATTAATTCTATTTTGACAGAGACAATCGAAATAATGCAATCTTTAGTCAACTTAGACTATTGGTGTACACCTCCTCCAGAAATATCTGAACAACCAGAACATGTACTATATATACAATCTGGTAATACACTCAAACTCAACTGCAAAGCTCATTCCACCCTACCTTTGACATATGTATGGAAGAGAAACAACAAAACCATTCCTTTTGCAAACTCAGGAAATCTTGTAATACAAAACATAGACATATCACATTTAGGTGTGTATCAATGTGAAGTAACAAATGCTGTTGGACTAACAAAGAGTCAACAATCTATTGTGTATGTTTACAAAATCCCAAGCTTCACTCAACACCTCAAATCAGTGTCCACTATACAATATAATGATGCCAGTTTTATTTGCGATGTCAGTGCTTATCCAGTGCCAGATTATGACTGGTTCTTCAGACCAAATGCTGTAACTCCTTGGAGTATCATTCAAAATGAAAACAGAAGTCTTTTGTATATTACAAATGCAACTTACACAAATGAGGGACAGTATCGTTGTAATTCTTCAAATGATTTTGGTTCAATTGTATCTCAAGTAGCCAATCTCACTGTCCTACCAGGGAGCCCAGCCAAAATAAGTTACCATATAGAGTGCACCTACAAAGCACAGACATCTTCAAAACACTCTATGAGGAATGAAAAACAAGCTTTCTTAGCAGCAGTTAGCAAAGTATTGAATTTGACTACAACATCTGTACTAAACATAACATTTAATGATTATGTTATTAGTTTTGAACTTCTAGCACCAAAAGTATCATCAATCAATAATGCTGAAAGATTGTTTAATGACACGCAGAGAAGTCTCAGTGAACTCTACAAGGCTAAAGTAGCCATAGAGTTATCCTTCAATAACATCAGTAATCCAATTGTATTTATCAGCAGGAAAAAGATGTATACAGTAAATGTTAAAAGTATTAAAGTGGACCCTCTTTTATTCAAATGTCCTGTTGGATATGAATTTGATTTAACTGATCTTGCTTGTGGTAAGATGAAACTAGTTTATGCTTCTGCTAATGAATTTATTGTTTTTATTATGTTCTATGTAGTTGGCTGCAAACCTGGTTTTTATTGGAATGGTTATGTCAAAGAGACATTTCGGCCAAAACCTGGTGTAATGTTAGAAATGAAATATCCTACTTGTTCTTTGTGTGACAAAGGATCATTTCAAAATGAGAAATCTGCTGCTAGTTGTATTCAATGCCCAACAAACTATTCCACTGCAATAAGTGGCTCTAAATCAAGAAGAGATTGTCAAAGTATGAAAGTCAACTCTATAATATAGTTATAAAATTTAACCATTTACTTGTACAGAGCTATGTCAACCTGGTACATATTCCTCTATTGGTTTTGAACCTTGTTTACCATGTCACTTGGGATATTATCAATTGAGATATGGACAGACATCTTGTATTCCATGTGTTCATGGAGCTAACATAACAGCCTGTAGATCAAGTAAGTAAGGTTTAGTTATTAATGAAGTTTATAAATTCAAATCAGTATTTTGTGAGGCTCATCATTATTCCTATACTGGGCTCAAACCTTGTCTATCATGTCCAAGGAGTTATTACCAACCAGCAGAAGGACAACGTTTGTGCATTCCATGTCCTCCAAATACAAATATAAGACAATGTTTACCAGGCTAGTGTCATGTTATCATAGCATAATCATAATGTGTCACGTCACCATAGATCCCTGCAGTCAACCACCTTATAAAGGACCTTGTTATGGTGACATTCCTAGATATTTTTATAATACAAAAAGTGGCAAATGTGAAGTCTTTAGTTATGGAGGATGCTATGGCAATAAAAACAATTTTATCAACAAACCAGACTGTGAATAACAATGTCTTTGTAAGTTTACAATGAAGACTTCTGATTATTAAATACTATTATAATCAATTCAACAGCTACTTGTACTCTACTGCCATATAAAGGACCTTGTTATGGTGACATTCCTAGATATTTCTATAATACAACCAGTGCAAAATGTGAAATCTTCAGTTATGGAGGATGCTATCCGAATAAGAACAATTTCCAGAAACAACATGACTGTGAACGTCATTGTAAATGTGAGTTTAAAGTTTGTTACTAATAATTTCATCTATTATCGTTGTAGTCTGTCCACCCACATGCACTCCAGATTTTTGCAAAGAAAATTTTGGAGCTATGTGCTCTTTGTGAGTTCATTTGGTACTGTATTTATAATTTCAACTTGTCTATCAGATTGCTAATTCCAAGCAGTAACAGTTCCTGTCCTAGTGGATGTGCCATTTCCAGTTGTCATGCTTGTTATTATGCTGTTAATAAACTTCCATTTCCTTCAAAGGCAATGTCATGTCCTAAGTGTTCTGATAATAGAAATGGAATTGATGAGGCATGTATAAGTGAATGGGATCAATGTGTTGATAAGGCTCTGAAAGTGACTTCTGTAAGTATAGTTATAAAGTTAATACATGTATTCTTTAGTGCTAAACAATATGTGATACTAACAGCCTTAGTAAAATGTTATAATAATCTTTTATATTTTGGAATCTTTGTTGCTTACAATGTGTAATGTGTTTCTGTTTAGATTCCTCCTGAACAAAGGACACCTAACAACTTCCATTGTTATAGATATCCTTGTTCCTAACAATGATAAGGCAATGACAATTAAGCTATAAAAAGTTTGCTACTTAATATAAATGTAATTTACTATTTTGATACTGATATTTTTTTCCAACTTACCTTAGAACATACACATTGTTGTTTAATGATTAGATATAGCAATCCACACATTTTTGGGACTTATAAACATTTTGAATATAGTTTCATTTTGTAGTAGAAGGTTGATGAGATTTTTGAAATTCAATAAAATATATAAAATTGATATCCTTTGACATATACATTGTTGTAATTAAGTCTATTTACAAAGAAATAAACAATACTGAACTTTAAATTTCCATATGGCAGTCAGTGACAATAATAGTGTTCAACTACACAAATTATGGTTAAGTATAGTGGTAAGCTCCAGGAGAATATGTAAAGACAGTGTCTGTTTCAAACATACTATGGTAGTCCACTCTATAATTTATCATCTTTTATTATCACAATTACTATAGCCTCCCTCACACATAGACTAACAACAAATTATTAAGAACCTGTATTATATCATAGTCTGGAGGAGCTAAACTACATTTCTCAATAATGTGAGAACAAATTTTTTTGAAAACATCTCATCAATATATTCTAGTAAATCACAGAGTAAAGAGGTTTTAAAAACACACATTGTGTGTTATTATATCCAGCAGACCTGCTTTTTTGAAAGACTTGATGTTATATTAACTTCAGTCACAAGGCATTAAACCATATTAAAAGTGATTTGAATAAAATTAAGAATAATTACAAATCCCCATTGTATATGATTGACAAAAATCTGTTACCATGCCAATGATTGTGCATTCAACAATAGCTAAAAGAACTTCTTCTTTATCACAATGCACCTATAACCCTTAAGTCCATAATGTGATGGTGTTCTCTAGTAGCTCAATACTTTATAAACCATCATGGCATGCACTATAATCATTCTCATTCTCCACCTTAATAAGTCATGGTTACACAACTGTCATTTCTAGTAAGTTAGTTTGAGATACTTCTGGTGCCACTTGTACTTTTGGGTCTGTGATTGACCTCTAAAGGTGTGGCAAAAACTGACTAGGGGACTCCTAAGATAGTGCTTCAACGATTGTCTTTAATATACAATTAAAATAAAATATATATAATATAGCTAGCTACTTCTGTTGAATGTATCACAATAGTTTATACAATGATTCAAAATGACAAACAGATTAGTGATATCATTACGAATGTACTCAGTTATAAAAGTGACCTTCCTACCTTTATTTTGTGCAATAAGAGTGTACATTATGACTACAAATGACAAAATTTATTTATGATATAATGCATAACATATATAGAAGACTATGTTTACTGGCACTATGTTACACTAAAAGTTAAATAGGAAAGCTGTCAGACGCTTACATGGTCCGTTACAAAAGCATTGATGAATGAGTTATATATATATCAAGCAGACAGATAAAATGATAAAGGGGATCAAAAATGGATGAACTTGATGGACTAGTTAGGTTGATGTATATATATATGTATACATATATATATTTTTTACCATAACTTGCTATATTACAGCTAATATTTATTACAAAATAATTGTTAATTTATACAATAACAATATAGTCTATTATTTATTGTGAGTGAACAACAAAAACTGACAAAGAAAATGGGATTAGAGAGATGAATAGATAGATGAAATTAGAAAATTATAACTGATGTCTTCAAATCTACCATCTGTCTGTTACTCATATTGTCCATGGCTGTGTCTAGTCATTCAATGTTTATCTACTTTTATATGATCTATTATCCAACACATTTGCTTTGTTTTATATAACAATTTTCTTAACATAACTACATGCTTGATTTAATCTTTGTCTATGCTTCCATTGAAACTTTGATCTGTTCATCCACTAGGAAATACTTTACTTACTATCATTCTACTCTACATGACCATTACCATACTTAATAAAAGATTATTGACCCAAAAGTTCGACTATACATTATATACATTATACATTATATAGTATTATATAACTGTTACGGTAATGCACACACATCTGTTAATCATCTCATCAACTAAACTACAATAGCACGTAATTTATATAATTAGTCTCATAGTCTGTCCATTCATTTCCTGTTTACATTAATAACTATAATTATCCTCTGTACAATTTTTATTAACACAAACATAGTCCTTTAGTGCTATTCATTTACAAAGAAACTATATCTGGCTTTATATTCTAGTCAAGCTGATGAACATTTGTGCTGCATAAAAAAATTGATAGATACCTATATAAAGAGATTGACATGAATGTTAACCGAGATACCATTACATTATGGATTAATAGACAAATTGCAGTCAAATAAACTTTAACAGTTCAATAAAATTATAGACTGATCAATGGACAGGCAAACAGATGACAATGGACAGACATATTAGACTAAAAATACAAATAAGTAAAATATTAAATGAAAACATGTTCCTTCTAGCTTCAATTAAAGAAATATATCTTTTAGTTTTAAGCATGAGTCTCAACATATACAACTACACTATTAACTGAGTTATATACAGAATGTGTGTAGACTAAAGACACTGACTAAGAGAATGATAATGAAGAATATAACAATAGATAAATAATTGGAAGAATGGATTAATTAATAACTCTTTAGAAAAACCACTGGACCTGCTATGCATTGATAGATGAGTCAAAAAGATAAGAAAAGAGATGTATAGATAAATGACTGGATAGTTAAAATTACAAAATTTCACATAAACAGAGACATGAACAACTAAGTAAGAGATACATTGACAGACTACATAGATAAACATCAGATAAACATATTGATATATGAGTGTTAAAGGCACGAGAGAGTTGGTGATAATAGGAAAAGAATGAATGGATTCACTGGCTAGACTAAAATGAATAGATATAGACAGATATTGTTAATACGTTTGGCTAATGATTTGGTTTGTGTGATAGTGAGTATGTTAGTGGAAAGTGAGTTGCTTTTACCATTGCAATTTACATAATGGACAATACTTAGATTTAGCAATAGTTTTAGAATCAGTAATCTTCTACATGTATCATGTATTGTGAATGGTAGAAACATGAATGTATAAATTAATTTACAAATACAAGTAAACAGATTAAGACTGCCTAAAAGACAGTTAGATTGAACTTACTGAAGTCAGCGATGATAGATAAAAAATATACTCATTAGCAGTCAGAAAGATGGACAGAAGGATAGATTGACTGATTAACAGAGAATAAATGGACATTTTGACCAAAAATATGCAAAGAATGAAATTGAGAACCATCAACTTATCATTAATAAATATTAATTCCTTGTGTCTGTCTATATCCAATCATTTGTTCTCTCATACACACACTACACCACTATCTTGTTCAGATAATTAAATGTTTATTATCATTTGTTTGATTGCTTCTGTAAGCAAAGACATCTGTTTGTCTGTCCATTTATTAGTTAATCAATTTATCTAGCCATCCATTCAATGATAACTCCATCATTCTATTTATCCATTAGTGTACTGATATAACTAATATAAAATGCTTTATCTGATTACGCAAAGAGAGAGATTTTGCAAAGGAAATTAAATAAATAGAATGTGCCAGGTATTAAAATAATCAAATTGTCAATTTTTACTAGTTTTATTTGTGTATATTAGTTTTCTCCGATTTTGGGACTAAATAGTTTGTATTAACAAGTTTTTTGGAATCCTTATTCATTGCTTCAAGTTATCATTTGGTCTTTATACTATTAATACTATTTTGTGTTGTACTCATAATACTTTACATAGTTATAAGTATTGTAATATACTAAGTAATAACGAGGTACGATATATTGTCATATAAGATATAAATTTTCTGTTCTAAGATTGATTTTTACTAACAAATGTACAAAATGATAGTTTTGTATTCTTTCTTAAATTACCTAGAGATCTATAGAATGTAAATGGAAATAATATGAACATATAACATATAACATATAAATTATAGTTGATACAAATGCTACATATCTGTGTTGTCATCTGGTGATTAGTATATTTAACATTTATGCTAACATCTGGTTATATATATATATATATATAAAGTCTATGTTGATATCAGGTGATCAACATGTATACTTTTATGCTAACATCTGTGTTAAAAATACTTATAACATCTGTGTTGATATCTTGTTATTAAAATATATATAACTTCTATGTTAACATCTGGTGACTAGTGTTTGTAACATTCATGTGACATTTGGGGATTAATATATAACATCTGTGTTGACATCTGGTAATTAATATATATAGACATCTTAACAAACAAATACAAGCTTTTAAATGTTTATATAGCTTAATGTAAATACATGGATGAATGAACAGATGGATAGATAGCACAAGAAGACAGATAAAGTACAATAATAAATGAAGAAGAGAAATGGATATAAAATAAACTTGATAGGCTACTTGACTTCATGTGTGTATATATGATACCATAACTGGTTTTATTAAAGCTAAATGTACAAAAGACATATTAAACAGCAATACCCTACTACCTATTGAATTACATATTGTGGATAGATAATAGACTGATAGATAACAGAGAAAAGAAATTAGAAACTGATACTAAAGTTTAATCTACCATTTGTTTTTTTAACTAATAACAGGGTCTATGTCTCTGTCTAGTCAGTCATTGTTGAATTGATCTAGTAACTATAATCTTACTTTGTATTAATAAAGAATCTAGTTGGGTGATTAATATCTAGCCAATGAACATTTGTGCTGTACATACAAGAATTGACATTTTGTCGTGAATGTTGACTGAGAGAACCATGACATTTCAGATTGATATGTTAATGGTAGACAAGCAAATATTAACAAGAAGATTAGAAAAGATGAAGTGACCAATAAACAAATTCATAAGTAACAGAAAAGACAGATATGTTGGATCAGAAACAGTGAAGACCATATATTCGTTCCTTCACTTATTCTCTACTTTTAGTTAGTACATACACTTACTTATCCAATCATTTGTTCTTATATTCACTAGTTTGTCACTTTTTATGAAAACATTTAGTTTGTCCATCAATCCACTGATTGATTGTTTTAGTAATGGTTTAATTTATTAGTTCTGTTAGTGAAGACATCTTTCTCTTAATTACTTAATTATCAATCTATCCATCTATCCATCATCACTTCATTTATCAATTCATTATCTACTGATCTAAATGGACACACAGTTGTATTAGTTTACATACCAATTTATATGTATTAAAATGTATTTTTGGAAGCTTAAATTGTGTACACAACTACAACAACTATATCATCTCATAGGAGGCTGAAGGGGGGGGGGGGGCTGGAGGGGCTAGAGCCCCCCCAATATTTAGAAAGAGGGGCCTCAGGCCCCCCAAAGTTTTATTGCTTGCTACTTACCCCACAAAAAGAATCTAAGTTAATCTTATTGGTGTTAATGAAACTGTCAAAAGTTTTGACATAATATTTGGAGGTCACAATGACGGAAAAATGGCTTAACAATTGTCTGGTCCTTCATGTATACAAATGCATAACCAATGAGTGTGATCTTGTTGAAATAGCTAAGGAATTTGTTATGGTAAATGATGAGTGAAGGAAATACTTTGGTACATTTTAAATTAATGTTGGTAATACTGATTGTGATTATATCAAACATAGTTTCTGCATTATGGGTACGTTCATGTCTGCATATTCATCACATAGTTATGGTGTGAGCCCCCCCAAAATATAAGTGCCTCATCCACCTATGCATCTATTGTAGACTATGGATGTATCTCATGCTACATCAATAACGTAGTAGACTATAGTAGTGCACATGGTTAGTTGTAGTGCTTAATTGTTGTCTATGGGACCTCATGTTTGTATGAATAAGATCTTTAGAATTTAAGCCAATCTATTCATAACTCTAGGCTTTGTCCATTGACTTAATAGTTATATCATTGGACTGTGCTTTAAATCTAAATTAACAGCTATGTTATTATATATATATATATATATATATATACAGTGTGAAGGTAGTAACATTTTTTGGAATTGTATCTGCTATGTGCATTAATATATAATATAGATTTTTCATCTTTCCACACACACACACTTATCATCATCTCATCAATTAAACTAGTAGTACAAATTTTCTTAATTAGTCTCATTGTCTGTACATCCATTTCCTGTTAATATTAATATTCTTGATATACACCAATAAATTGATAGTATCAATGTAAACAGTTTGATAGGCAAATATATGTTAACATTTGGTGATTAATATATATAACATTTATGCTAACATCTGATGATTAGTAGTTATAATATCTTGGTACCTATAAACAGTTTGGACACCATGCCCTTTGTAGGTCTCTTTTTGAGCATTTCAGAAAAAAAACCCCTAGTGACTTTGGCAGTTAATATCAACAGCTATCTTAGAGAAACTGTTTTTGGAAAACCCAAAACAATTAAAAAATATAGACATACTTCACTCATTGCATACCTTTCTTTCATTATGTGGCAACTCATTAATTACTAGCCATATACCCAAAGAATATATTTGACAGATTAAATATAGCCACTTCATCTGTATTCATCAGCAGATCATTCAACAAAAATCTGTGTTTCTTGTACTCAGCCCAATGATATACATCTTAAATTAATTCCACAAAATATGGAGTCTTAAAAAGCAAAATTTTAATTTGATAATTAAAGCTCTCTTGTCTGCATTTAAGGTTTTAATTCAAACAACAGTTATTACAAGACCAACTATTTCTACATTCAAGTGAAGTAGATTTGATCAATAGTAAGTAAACATACATATTAAATACATATAACCTTTAATGTGAAAGTACAAGGTATTGGATTAAACTAATTTCTTGGTCAACATCAATAGAGATTACTTGATCCTTAAAACAGGTACATAAACATTAAGAAAATGTTGGAGTTTTGTGCTCTTTGTGAGTTAATTTGTTTAAACTTGTCTATCATATTGCAAATTCCAAGCAGCAACATTTCCTGTCATGTGGATGTATCATTTCCAACTGACATACTAGATATCATTACAATATCCTTCAAAGGAAATGGAATTGATGAGGCAAGTATAAGTGAATGGGGTCAATACATTGATAAGTCTCTGAATGTAACTTCTGTAAGCATAGTTATAGAAGTTAAATGGACATATTTCTTTAGTTATAAACACTTTTGTGATACTAATGGCCTTAACAAAATATTGTAATCATCTGATATGTATCAAATTGATGTCCTCTCAATGGTCCACATGCAATTAATAACAATTAATATCATTATCCATATGACCAGTTAGCTCTATTTGGCTACAAAACTTATGGTAAAATAATGTAGTTGTTCTATAGAAGGTTAACTCTTTGTAAACCATCATGGCATGCACTATAATGTATTACCCATACATACATGGTATAGTTGATTGGTCATACAAGTGTTTTTTAATCGATGTTTAACTTCTCTTCCATGGCATAATTTCTGACACTTCAGATAAGGTTACAGTTACACAACAATCATTTTAGTGAGTGATACAACTACACTATTAACTGAGTTATATACAGAGTGTGGATAGACTAAAGACACTGACTAAGAGAATGGTAAATTAAGAATGTAACTATAGATAAACAATTGGAAGAATGGATTAATTGATAACTCTTTAGAGAAAGCAATGGACCTGCTATGCATTGATAGATAAGCCAAAAAGATAAGAAAACAGATGTATAGATAGATGACTGCACAATACTTCACATAAACAGAGACATCAATAACTAAATAAGAACTAAATTGACAGACAAGATATATAAATATCAGAAAGACAGATTGATATACGAGTGTTGAAGGAACAAGAGAGTGGATAATAATAGGAAAAAAATGAATGGATTCACTGGTTAAACTAAAATGAATAGGTATAGACAGATATTGTTAATAAGTTTGGATAATGATTTTGTTTGTATGATGTTGAGCATATTGGTAAAAAGTGGGTTGTATTTATCATTACAATTTACATAATGGACAATAGTTTTAGAGTTAGTAATCTTTTACATGTATCATATATTATCAATGGCAGAGGCATTAATGCATAAATGATTGACAGATACAAGTAAATAGATTAAAACTGTCAAAAAACAAACTGAGCTACTGAAATCAGAGATGATAGATAAAAAATATACTCATTAACTTTAACAGTTAGAACGATGGAGAGAAGGATAGATTGAATGATTAACAGAGAATGAATAGACATATGACCAAAAATGCATAGACAGATAAACAAAGAATGAAACTGATAAACATCAAGTGATCATCAATTAATTCCTTATCCTTGTGTCTGTTTGTATCCAATCATTTGTTCTTCTATAAACACACTTTACCACTATCTGTTAACATCTTGTTATTAAATATTTATAACATCTATGTTAACATGTGGTGTTTAGTGTTTACAACATCTATGTTGACATTTGGGGATTTATATATATAGACATCCTAACAAACAAATACAAGCTTTTAAATGCTTACATAGCTCAATGTAAAAGATAGATGAATGGATGAATAGATATTACAATATGATAGATAAAGTACAGTAATGAATGATGATAAGAAATGGATATAAAATAAACTTGCTGGGCTAACTTGACTTCATGTGTGTCTGTATAATACCATAACTGGTTTTATTAAAGGTAAATGTACAAAAGAATTATGAAAATATTTAACAGCAATACCCTTCTATCTTTTACGTTATATGTGATAGATAATACACTGATAGACAGATAGAGAAAAAATTGTCAATGAACATTTGTGCTGTATATGTACATGAATTGACAGATTGTCATGAATGCTGACTGATAAACCATAACATTGGTATGTTAATGACAAACAAATAAATGTTAAGAAGACTAGAATATGTGAAGTGACCAAAAGGCTAATTCACAAATAAACAGAAAAAATGGACAAATATGCTTGATCAAATAGATCCATGAGTATATGTCTGTTTGTACTTTCACTTATTCTTTTTTTTTAACAAATACACTTGTTTACCCATTCATTTGTTCTTATATCCACTAGTTTGTCACTTATTCATAAAATATGTTTAGTTAATCCATCATTGTTTTTGATAATGGTTTAACTTATTAATTCTGATAGTGAAGACATCTATCTTTCATCCACTTAATGATCTATAGGGAAATATTTGTTGACATCTGGTGATTAATATATATAACATTTATGTTAACATCTGCTTATTTGTCTTTACAACATCTATGCAATATTGGGTATTAATATTATATATATAACATCTGTGTTAACATCTGGTGATTAATATTTATAGCATCTTTGTTAACATCTGATTAGTATTAACAACAACAATGTAACATTTGGGGATTAATATATATATATATATATATATATATATATATATATATATATATATAGCATCTGCGTTAACATCTGATGATTAGTCTTTACAACATCAATATAACATTTGGGAATTATATATATATATATATATATAACATCTGTGTTAGTGTTGTTTTAGTTAACTATAACTAATACTAAAATATTTTTATTTGATAATAAAACTTTTAGTTAACTATAACTAAAACTATAACTAATATTTTTTTCATATGTTACTATAACTATAACTAAACTAAAATTAAAACTTTCCTTTAAATTATAACTAATACTAAATTAAATATCCTCAATTATATTAGTTATTAACCACATAGAATGTGTAAAGCATTTAGCATAATTATCATATTAGATAATACATTACTGAGTTGTTTATGTATTAATCGTCAATGCATGAGTGATTTTCTAGTTATTATAGTTAAGCTTAAGTAGAAAGCATAGCTACAGCTAGTATAGCTACATGAATTTGACATTAATACTATAACTAATACTAAAACTAAATTAAAATTAGCATTAATATACTATAACTAATACTAAAACTAAAAATAAAACTTACCTTTTACTATAATTAAACTAAAACTAAAACACCTTATGTCTACTAAAACAACATAATCTGTGTTAACATCTGGTGATTAGTATTTATAGCATCTTTGTTAACATTTGGGGACTAGTATTAACAACATCTATGTTAACATCTGGTGATTAGTCTTTACAACATCCATGTAACATTTGGGGATCTGGTGATTAGTGTATAAAGTTATCTTAACAAACAAATACAAGCTGTCAGATACTTACACAACTCAATGTTAATACATGGATTAAAGATCATGGATAGATAACACAAAAAGTCAGATAAAGTACAATAATAAATCATATAGAGAAATAGATATAAACTAAACTTGAAGGGCCCAAAATGTCATAGAGTATATTACTTTATTAACACCTATAGTAATGAATATATATATCTCACTTTCCTTATCACCTATTCTATTAACTGTTATAGTAATGAATAAATATATCTCACTTTCCTTATCACCATCTCATCAATTAATCAACTTCAACAAAATCTATATAATTAGTCTCATAGTCTGTCCATTTATAATGCATAAATAAATTGATAGATATTATCCATGTAAACAGTTTGATAGGCAAATTTATGTTATCAGCTGTTAAAATAATATAATTATCAATTGTAACTGTCAGGTATATAGATAGAATGATTTAATAGTATATCGTAGCCACTAACTAGGAGCCAGCTACTATCCTTTTTAAAAATAAATTGATACATAACCAAGATAATAATTTTTTTAAAATTCTTAAAAATATAATCAGACAGACTATACATAAGGTGATTAATATATATAACATTTATGTTAAAATCTGCTGATTAGTCTTTACAACATCTATGTAATATTTGGGAATTAATATATTATATATATAACATCTGTTTTAACATCTGGTGATTAGTATTTATAGCATCTTTGTTAACATCTTTGTTATCTTAACGACATCTATGTAATATTTGGGAATTAATATATTATATATATAACATCTGTGTTAACATCTGGTGATTAGTATTAACAACACAATGTAACATTTGGGGATTAATATATATATATATATATAACATCTGTGTTAGTGTTGTTTTAGTTAACTATAACTAATACTAAAATATTTTTATTTGATAGTAAAACTTCTAGGTGACTATAACGAAAACTATAACTCATATTTTTTCAAATGTTACTATAACTATAACTAAACTAAAATTAAAACTTTTCTTTGAACTATAACTAATACTAAACTAAATAGCCTCAATTATATTAGTTATTAACCACATAGAATGTGTTAAGCATTTAGCATAATTATCATATTAGATAATACATTACTGAGTTGTTTGTGTATTAACCTTCAATGTATGAGTGATTTTCTAGTTATTATAGTTAAGCTTAAGTAGAAAGCATAGCTACAGCTAGTATAGCTATATGAATTTGACATTAATACTATAACTAATACTAACTTAAAATTAGCATTAATATACTATAACTAATACTAAAACTAAAAATAAATTTTACCTTTTACTATAATTAAACTAAAACTTTAAAAATTCTACTAAAACAACACTAATCTGTGTTAACATCTGGTGATTAGTATTTATAGCATCTTTGTTAACATTTGGGGACTAGTATTAACAACACCTATGTTACCATCTGCTGATTAACATTAACAACAGCAATGTAACATTTGGGGATTAATATATATATATAGCATTATTGTTAATTATAACATCTGGTGATTAGTCTTTACAACATCCATGTAACATTTGGGGATCTAGTGATTAATGTATAAAGATATTTTAACAAACAAATACAAGCTGTCAGATGCTTACACAGCTCAATGTTAATACATGGATTAAAGATCAATGGATAGATAACACAAAAAGACAGATAAAGTATAATAATATATGATGAAGAGAAATAGACATAAACTAAACTTGAAGGGCTAGTTGACTTATGTGTGTATATGATAACATAACTTGTTTAATTAAAGCTAAATGTACAAAAATTGTTAAAATATGTAACAGCAATACCTAACTATCTATTCAGTTACACATAGTGGGTAGATAATAGACTGATAGATAGATAGAAAATAAAACTAGAAACCGACAATGTTGTCTTAAAATCTATCATTTGTTTGTTAAGCCATAAACGTTGTCTATGTTTCTGTCTATTCAGTCAATGTTGGATTGATCTAATAACTATAATTGTCCTCTTTATTTATCACTAAATTGTCAATATTTTATTAAATGTTCAATCCATCTATCTATCCATCCATTACACTGTTTATCTATTTATTATTTATTAATCTAAATGGATACCATGGCCTTTTGTAAATCTCCTTTTGAGTGCTTCAGAAAGAAAACCTACTCAGTCCATCTTTCTATTCTTCTGCTAATTTTTACCTATCATTTGCTATCATTCTATAACATAATGCTTTTCTCAGTCAATGTTCCTTCCACTTATATTCTCTATTCCTTTGTTAATTCATACATTTAATTATCTAATTGTTTGTTCTTATGTCAACTTAATAACCCATTTATCTATATAATTTGTCTCATAGTGTGTCAATCTATTTCCTGTTTACATTAATATTCCTGTATAGATAAATATATTGATATATAAATAGTATCTATGTAATCAGATTGATAGGGAAATATTTGTTGACACTGGTGATTAATATATATAACATATATGTTAACATCTGATAATTACTATATATAACATCTATGTTAACATCCAGTAATTTATATATATAAACGTGGATACAATATTAACTTGATGGACTAGTTGAGTTCATTTATATATATATTACAAACACAATACATAACTGCTAATATTATAAAAGAATTACAAATATTTATTATTCATTTATTAACACAAAGTTTGTCCATGTCTCTATCTATTCACAATTTTTATCTACTTTGGATTGATATATTGGCCTATTATATTTGTTCCACAATATTCAATAATCTTTCTTAATCGAATTATCACTTTGACAAATTTTTTAATTTTATCATCCAATTTGTTATTTACTAGGAAATACATGATTTACATTTTTTGTCAGAGGATTTATCCCTTGACTATCATTCTACTTTACATGATGTATTTACCATACTTAATAAAAGATTACTGACCCAAAAAGTCATAGAGTATATTATTCTATTAACTGTTATAGTAATGAATATATATATATATATATCTGACTTTCCTTATCACCATCTCATCAATTAATCAACTTCAACAAAATCTATATAATTAGTCTCATAGTTTGTCCATTCATAATACATAAATAAATTGATAGATATTATCCATATAAACAGTTTGATAGGCAAATTTATGTTATCAGCTGTTAAAATAATATAATAATTGTAACTGTCAGGTATATAGATAGAATGATTTTATAGTATATTGTAGCCACTAACTTAAAGAAGCCAGCTACTATCCTTTTAAAAATAAATTGATACATAACCAAGATAATAATTTTTTTTAATTCTTAAATTTATTGAGTGGGCGGTGTCTAAACTATTCACTATATAATAAAAAGACAGCCATTGCATGATATCTTCGCTGCAACCATGATTCTCTCAAGGGTTTGCTTTTCTTTTTTCGTTTCTATCAATATATTCTTTTGTCTAAATTTGTTCAATTGTGGTCATTCAGCTGATGTGTGAGCAAATCCTGATCATGTGTATGATTTATACATAAATCTATTTTGTATATTTTAGGTGCTATGCAACAAGATATAGATACCAAACGCAAATAAGTTCCTCAACAGCATCAAGAAAAGGATATTATGGTTGTGGATGGTTCAAGTGGAACAGGTGTTCAAAGTACATTTTCCAATCATTTGCAAGCTGACCTTATAATTTCTATTTTCTTAATTAGAGAAGTATACTACTGGTACTATTATTCTCACATTATCAAGGTTTCTTATTCATATGCAATATGTTGTGCAGGAACACATATTGGTACACATCCAAATTGTCAACGTAAGTTATCAGAACTGGGACCTATCTTAAAGCCTGACTATAAATAATCCACAGCTTTCTGCAGTCCATCATGTAACAATGGTCACTGCCTGCATAATGCACAGTCAAATACTAACTACTGTGAATGTTATCCTGGATATACAGGACAATACTGTGATCAAGGTTAATAAATAAACTAAGTTAGAAATATGTCAATAATTTAAATTATAATACAGATATTAATGAATGCCAAGGAAGTTCTACAATATGCCATAGCCTTGCAGTTTGCAATAATACTCTTGGTTCTTATGTCTGTCAATGTCCTGAAGGATACACATTAGGTTATGATCAATTTACTTGTGTAGGTGAGTATATAATAATGACACTTGCCAGTCTATATTTATTTATATGTTAATTATAACTTGCTATTCTTGCATGCTATAAGGTATAATACTACATTTGGACTTAAGTAAAGTATATGTACAGTCTCTTTAAACATTTTGTACTCTACATATGCATACACAGACATTGATGAATGTGCTGCTAATACACATAAATGTGGCACTACTGGACGATGTGAAAATACAAAAGGATCTTACATTTGTCATTGTGGTCGTGGATATGATGTTATTATTAAAAACAACTTTCAGTATTGTCTAGGTAAACCATGTTAATGATAACTAACTAGTATTATATGTAACATTATTGTAGACAGAGATGAATGTAGAGATGGTAATGGAGGATGCCAGCAACTTTGCATAAATGAACCTGGTTTTTTTAGATGTTCCTGTAGAAATGGTTACAAGCAAAACTTGACTAATCTCTACAAATGCAATGGTAACAGATCTGCTATATGCTTATTTATATTTATATATATTATTGTCAGATGTGGATGAATGTTCACTTGGTACACACAGATGTTCTCATATTTGCAAGAATACTCTTGGAACATACATTTGTGGCTGTCATCTTGGTTGTCAAATTGATACAAATGATAAACTGTCTTGTCAAGGTAATATGATATGTCATATGCAATAACTATTGGAATATTTACAAAAGTACATAATGTAGTAATTTACTTATTTAAGAGGATGTATACATGTATTTGTTATGGTCTGATAGCAAATTTCAGAAGGTTGTGCTGTTACAAATTTTATACAAAGTATAATAGAAAGCAGTGACTATTTGTACAGCACAAGGAAATACAGACTTTAAATGAAAAATAAATCCTATACACTAGACCCTAAAAGTTAAAAACTTAAATCATTAATATTGGAGTATATATTTCCTGAATCATATTTTCCAAATTACAAATACTTTTAAACAATGTTAGGCATCTTAATAGCTGAGGAAAGAATCACAAGAATGTGCTCAAATAAGCCTAAAATGAATCTAGGAGTTATTTGAAAGTATCAAGTAGATTAAATGCTGTGGCTATTTGCCCATTGCCACAGTGATTGAATTCATTTCCCCAACTGGTATCATAATACTGGGAAAATGGTACTCTGGTACTGTTTCACCAGATATATATTTGGTGATATGATAACCTCTGAATTTTCATGCTCCCCAGTACAATATAACTAGGAAATGTTACCCTCAATATCTGTTTCACCAAGCATGAATAAAATGTCAAAAACTATGTATTTTATTTCAATGTCCAAGTCTTGTATAGACTTGCTAAATAGTAAAACTTAAAAGTGGTTATTTGATTATAAATATCAACTTCTGAATTTTAACTATTTAACCGACATCAATTCTGATTGGCCAATATTTACAATGGCATGATTAATATTCATAATGAAAAGAGTTAACTTAATGTCGACCTATCAATTATTTAACTGAACATTTATAATAATATTATATTGGTGCATTCTATGTATTGATGATGCAACTTATATTACTACTACCTTGTTTGGATTCTTTGTATTTGTATAGCAGCTATACATACATTTACTACATTTTTTATGAAATTTGTTTTATTTACTTGTATATATACATAATTTAATTCCTTATATATACCAATTAATGATAATTCTGTAGATATTGATGAGTGCAGTAACTACACTTTACATGGATGTAATCAGAAGTGTACAAACTTACATTGTCTGGAAGGAAGATACTCCTGTTCATGTTATAATGGTTATAGTCTCATGGAAGACAACAGGACATGTTCAGGTAAGCCTGATATTGATTAGATAAAAGTAATATTGGTAATGTTCTTTAACAAGATGTCAATGAATGCTTGACCAATAATGGAGGATGTCAATATCAATGTAAAAATACTGATGGCAGCTATGTTTGTGAATGTCCTGAGGGATATCATCTTAACAATAATTCACGAACATGTGATCGTAAGAGCTTGTGTTTTTAATTAGTATGTAGTTAATTATATTTCTTTTGTAGCATTACCTTGTCCTAATCTCTTGTCACCTGTCAATGGACACATCTCATGTTCAGACATAATTTTAGTTGTTAGTAGTAACTGTTCTTTTTCTTGCAATGAAGGTTATCAATTACAAGGTTCACAAAATAGAGTGTGTTTACCTAGTACAAGCTGGAGTGGATACCAAACTGAGTGTAAAATTATGGAATGTCCAGAACTTATAGCACAACCTAATTCAATTATTGTACAGAGGTGTTCAAGTATTCTCAATTCAACATGTCTATTAAGCTGTATTCAAGGATTTTATCATGATAATGGTGAACTATTTCAACAATCATGTTTGTTAAAAAATGGTACTACTGAATGGAGTGAGCCAGTAGAGTGCAAAGGTATATGATCATAAATGTATATAATATTTATATTTGTCTTAGAAATTGATGTTTGTGATCCTAATCCATGTGGATTGGGAAACTGTTCCATAACAGATGAAAAAACACCATTTTGTTCCTGTCCTGGTAGTTTTTATTCAGGAAATACTTGTGAGGAAGGCAGGCTAATTGTGTCTGATATACCAATTCTATCAGTAAATCAACTGTCCTCACCAATTGTATTGTATTCTTCCCCTCGTTCAACTCTCAATATAACCGTTTCTACACAACCACATGTTCTTTTGTATCCAAGTAACAAGATTTCAATCAATTATCCTAATGAACAGACATCTTTACAGATCAAATCTACTTCACATGGAATTGTTAAACTACATTTTCAATTAGAAACTACTGAAACGTATGAGCCAGTTAATGATCAAATTGCTGTTGCATCTTATGAAAATGTTGTTGGTCATTATTTTAATGATGCTGAGAAGGGAATACTCAAAGAAGGTTGCTGTCATTTTGACTGGAATTTGCCTGATTATTTCTGCTCAAACCCAAATCATCTGGTTACGTTATATTCCTCCTGTGGTTGGATGAGAAATGAGCGAAGAGCATTATCAGATGGGACTATTATCGTAGAGTATGGTATGTTCAAGGTTCCCCTTTCTATAACTGGTATCGATATAACACTCTCAGATGAAAACATTGCCATTGACTATAGTAATGAAGGTGGAGCATGTGAGCGTTGCTCTACAATAGAAAGAAATTGTCATTCTCATATTCCTACAACTGAAGATGTACGTGATATGTTAAAGCTTCAAGCATTAGAAAAAACATTTCTAAGATGGTCAGCAGCTATTTTTCCTTCATCAATTACTGTTAGCATTCCTGTGAATACAACAAAGCAAGCATTTTCACGGACAGATTACTATGCAAAATTAGTCACAAGACTTGATTCACTCGATGAATGTGTGAACTTGAGTCCTTCTATTGTACACAGTTCTGGTCTTGACTATGTTATAGCAGTATCATCTGATCTTTCAATTAACTATAACAATAAGACTATCTCATTTGTTCATTTACCTAATGATTATCCAGTGTGCTTCATGAGGTCTCTTTGTAATGAAAACGAGGATTCCATTACAGCTGGAATCACAAATTCTCTAAATTCAAAACTCTTGACTCATCCTATATTTCAGCAATATACTCAAAAAGGATGGAATATTAAATTACGTTCAATTACTACATCAAGCTTTTTTCTTGGAATACGACAACCCACTGTGTACTGGGATGGAATTAGTGAAACCACTCTAACACAATCTGCATATGATACATTATTGAATGTGGAACTAAGTGGAAAATTTCAAGAGAAATTCTTGACTGTAGCCTTTTTTTTTGTTGGCACATTCACTACTGTTAGTGGTAATGAAGATCCATTATCATGTTCTGTAAGGTTTAAATTTTATTAGATGTTGTTACAATATATATATTGCAATATTTTTGTATAGATACCAGGTGAAATGAAAGGAAAGATGACAATTCAAATCATATCTGGTGCACCAGAACACACCAGTACACTTAATCTGCACTCTGACAATGGAAATGCTCTTTATGTCACTGAAGGTAAGCATAATGTATTTATAATCAATTATTTACTGTTGTTCTCAAATATAGGTACCTGTAAAGATAGTACTGCTAAAGCTGGTGTTATGAGTTCTCTTGATTTATCTCCTGTCCTCACCAATGGCAGTTATAGTAATTATATTCACCTCTCAGGTACAGGATCATGTATGGTCAAAACTCATCTACAATTTGGTAACTCACTGCAAATCAACAATGTTTCTTTGACTAGTACATGCTTGACCTTAAAAATCAATGAACTCAGTTTCCCTGGCCTTGTTTTTAAACTAGTACTTTTTCCTGACATTATTTCACTCATTCCTGAGAAAAAGATAAATGCCTTTCTAGAATCACATGTTAACCAAGGTACCATTGAGTTAGGAAACTTTATAAAGCTTCTACCAAATTCACAAATACCAAGTATGGAGGCAATCATGTTTGCTGATGAGGATGGTATTTTTAGTTTTTTAAATTCAGCTAACATTTCACTATTTGATGCCCAAATTCCAACAGCAGTTAGCATCAATGATGATGAAATAAACTTCTCAGCAACAGCAAACATTTTTCAAATAAACTCAGTAGACATAAGTGGTAGAGGAACTACAAGCAGAGAATGGAATTCACTACAGCTTAAATTGAATGTTGATACAAGTAAAGCATTATCTGAAGGCATGACTCAATACGCAAGAAATGAATTAAATAAACAAGCTGAAGAATCTGTAGACCGTATTTATGAGGCAAGACAGAATTTACTTGAAGCAAAAGTCAATGTTAACAATGCAAAGATCAAAGTCGCAAACCTTAAGAAACAACTAAAAAGACTTAAAGGATTGCTAGAGAACAAAATGAATCTGAGAAAGGAAGTAAAAAGAGATAAAGATTTTCATGAAAAATATTTACATGATCTGTTGGAATCTTATTGGAATGCCTCTAACGAACTCACAGATTCTATTGAAAGTGTTTGTCAAATTAAAGAATGTGACAAAGAATGCCGTGCAGGTGATATAGAGACTTTGTGCTTCACGCCTACCTTCATTTATGAGTCTAAAACGTGCTACTTCTATCTAACGAGGAAGAGCACAGTCAGTAAGAAAATGGAAATTATCAAATATATTTGTAGTTATGAAAGTTATAATGACGCCTTTTCTTGGGACCATATTAAACAAAGTATTGTATTGACAATTGTAAATCCAATTGCAGGTATAATTAGTACCTTTTCTTCATACAAGAAAAAACAATGTCATCCTGTACCAAGAATAGAGGAAATATGGGTTGATGCATATTTTTCAGAGACTTATGTTGAATCCAAATCTTGCGATGTTAAAAAGGTTGGCAATCAAGACATAAGAGGTTGCAATTACACATCTGATTGTGCAGTTTTAGTTGAAGATTCTATCTGCTATGCACTCAATGTTTACTGCTACACCAATCGATCACAATTAATTGAGCAGTTCGAGGAAGATAATGAAGACCTTTTACTTGAGATTGACCAGAGGAATTTTGCCTATCGGACAGCATTAAAAAATTTCACTGATGTCAGTTTTGAAATCTCATCCTTGGAATTAAGAAATCAATCTTTAACAAAAGAAATAATTTTAGCATCTTCAATATTGCAGAGTGCTTTAAGAGCTGAAAACATTGCAAACACCAGCTATGTAAGTATCAAAAACGAAGAGGAACGAATGTATAGATTATATGAGTTTATTCAAAACAACAGTATTCTATTAGCAGTTCAATTTACTAGAATGTTCTTTGATGTTACTGTTGAAACACAGACACCAGTCTTAGTACCACTCCATGTTGTATATGAAGTACCTTTTCATAAAACCAGCCATGAAGCAATAGTTGTTGTTGATATATCTTCATCAGCTGATCTTATTCAAAAAACTATCTTTGACAACATTGCAGATGACATCATCGATGATATTTTGGAGATTAATACTGTACGAAAAAGAAGAGATACTCACATCACATATCTGTCTGATATATTTAAACAAAACTGTGATCTACAAACAAAATTGCTGCATTATTTAACAGAACTTAATAGCACACTCGAAGTAATTCATGAAAACACCATAGAAACACTTTCTTCAATAAGAAAAGCCAAAGATAATGCAGAAATGAAATATCAAGCTACTTTAAAGGTTCTTATGGAAATTGAAGCCAATGCTTCGTTTATAAATCTTCTAGAACAAAAAGAATACACTTTCTATCAGAGTCAAATGGACATTTTTGATGCAATGCTAGACAGAGTCTCAGAAGCAGAGGTCTTGGAATGGAAGACAAACATGGAAGATATACATAATGGAAGTGTAGCTTTTTTTGGTCAAAAGTGTTATAGCTTTAGTGACTGTCTTAAAATTGCTTTAAAAAGCCTTCAACAATTGCTGTCTGGAATCTCAAATTCTAATGTAATGTCCATTCTTGAATCAGTTTCTGAAATACAACAGCCACTGCTAATTATTGCTAGGAATGGTTCTCAAAATTACAGTCAAATTAGTTCTATTTTGACAGAGACGATTGAAATAATGCAATCTTTAGTCGACTTAGACTATTGGTGTACACCTCCTCCAGAAATATCTGAACAACCAGAACATGTATTATATATACAATCTGGTAATACACTCAAACTCAACTGCAAAGCTCATTCCACCCTACCTTTGACATATGTATGGAAGAGAAACAACAAAACCATTCCTTTTGCAAACTCAGGAAATCTTGTAATACAAAACATAGACATATCACATTTAGGTGTGTATCAATGTGAAGTAAGAAATGCTGTTGGACTAACAAAGAGTCAACAATCTATTGTGTATGTTTACAAAATCCCAAGCTTCACTCAACACCTCAAATCAGTGTCCACTATACAATATGATGATGCCAGTTTTATTTGCGATGTCAGTGCTTATCCAGTGCCAGATTATGACTGGCTCTTCAGACCAAATGCTGTAACTCCTTGGAGTATCATTCAAAATGAAAACAGAAGTCTTTTGTATATTACAAATGCTACTTACACAAATGAGGGACAGTATCGTTGTAATTCTTCAAATGATTTTGGTTCAATTGTATCTGAAGTAGCCAGTCTCACTGTCCTACCAGGGAGCCCAGCCAAAATAAGTTACCATATAGAGTGCACTTACAAAGCACAGATATCTTCAAAACACTCTATGAGGAATGAAAGACAAGCTTTCTTAGCAGCAGTTAGCAAAGTATTGAATCTGACGACAACTCCTGTACTAAACATAACATTCAATGATTATGTCATTAGTTTTGAACTTCTAGCACCAAAAGTATCATCAATCAATAATGCTGAAAGATTGTTTAATGACACACAGAGAAGTCTCAGTGAACTCTACAAGGCTAAAGTAACCATAGAGTTATCCTTCAATAACATCAGTAATCCAATTGTATTTATCAGCAGGAAAAAGATGTATACAGTAAATGTTAAAAGTATTAAAGTGGACCCTCTTTTATTCAAATGTCCTGTTGGATATGAATTTGATTTAACTGATCTTGCTTGTGGTAAGATGAAACTAGTTTATGCTTACTGCTAATGAATTTATTGTTTTTATTCTGCTCTATGTAGTTGGCTGCAAACCTGGTTATTTTTGGAAGGGTTTTGTCAAAGAGACACTTCGACCAAAACCTGGTGTAATGTTAGAAATGGAATATCCTACTTGTTCTTTGTGTGAGAAGGGATCATTTCAAAATGAGAAATCTGCTGCTAGTTGTATTCAATGCCCAACAAACTATTCCACTGCAATAAGTGGCTCTAAATCAAGAAGTGATTGTCAAAGTATGAATATCAACTCTATAATATACTTATAAAGTTTAACCATTTACTTGTACAGAGCTATGTCAACCTGGTACATATTCCTCTACTGGTTTTGAACCTTGTTTACCATGTCACTTGGGATATTATCAATTAAGATATGGACAGACATCTTGCATTCCATGTGTTCATGGAGCTAACATAACAGCCTGTAGATCAAGTAAGTAAGGTTTAGTTATTAATGAGGTTTATAAATTGAAATCAGTATTTTGTGAGGCCCATCATTATTCCTATACTGGACTTAAACCTTGTCTATCATGTCCAAGGAGTTATTACCAACCAGCAGAAGGGCAACGTTTGTGCATTCCATGTCCTCCAAATACAAATATAAGACAATGTTTACCAGGCTAGTGTCATGTTATCATAGCATATTATTATGTGTCACATCACCATAGATCCCTGCAGTCAACCATCTTATAAAGGACCTTGTTATGGTGACATTCCTAGATATTTTTATAATACAAAAAGTGGCAAATGTGAAGTCTTTAGTTATGGAGGATGCTATGGCAATAAAAACAATTTTATCAACAAAGCAGACTGTGAAGAACAATGTCTTTGTAAGTTTACAATGAAGACTTGTGATTATTAAGTACTCTTATAATCAATTCAATAGCTACTTGTACTCTACCACCTGATAAAGGAACTTGTTATGGTGACATTCCTAGATATTTCTATAATACAACCAGTGCAAAATGTGAAATCTTCAGTTATGGAGGATGCTATCCAAATAAGAACAATTTCCAGAAACAACATGACTGTGAACGTCAGTGTAAATGTGAGTTTTAAATTTTGTCACTAATGATTTCATTTATTTATTTATTTTCATTGTAGTCTGTCCACCCACGTGCACTCCAGATTTTTGCAAAAAAAATTTTGGAGCTATGTGCTCTTTGTGAGTTCATTTTGTGGTGCATTACTGATTAACTTAAAATTCATCTCACAGATTGCCATTCCCAAGCAGTAACAGTTCCTGTCCTGGTGGATGTGTCATTTCCAGTTGTCATACTTGTTATTATGCTGTTAATAAACTTCCATTTCCTTCAAAGGCAATGTCATGTCCTAAGTGTTCTGACAATAGAAATGGAATTGATGGGGCATGTATAAGTGAATGGGGTCAATGTGTTGATAAGGCTCTGAATGTGACTTCTGTAAGTATAGTTATAAAGTTAATACATGTATTCTTTAATGTTAAACAATTTGTGATACTGACAGCCTTAGTAACATGTTATAATAATCTTATATATATTAGAATCTTTGTTGCTTACAATCTGTAATGTGTCTCTGTTTAGGTTCCTCCTGAACAGAAGACACCTAACAACTACCATTGTTATGGATATCCTTGCCCCTAACAATGATAAGGCAGTGACAATTAAGCTATAAAATTTTGCTACTTAATGTAAATGTAATTTACTCTTTTGTGACTGATATTTTTTGAAACTTACCTTAGAGCATACACATTGTTGTTTTAATGATCAGATATAGCAATGCACACATTTTTGGGACTTTATAGAGACTTTGAATATAGTTCCATTTTGTAGTAAAAAGTTGATGAGATTTTTGAAATTCAATAAAATATTAAAAATTAATCTTCAAACTTATACATTGCTGTATTTAAGTCCGTTGGCAAAGAAATAAATAATACTGAGTCTGAGTATCCTAATGGAAGTCATTGACAATATTACCACTCAACTACACAAATTATGGTTAAATATTATTTAATAATTTGTCTCTGTCTTTTGGGTATTCCCCAGATATTTATCACCATTGCACATCCAATGCTATATACATGATTTATTATAAAATTACCCTTAGAGTCATTATCATTTTCAGTATGAAGGCAAATTGTCTGTGAGCTGTAGTACAAAATTATGCTAGCTTTGCTCCACCAATGTACTGCTCGTACATGGTCTATTTGACTGATCAAGCATGTGTCTAATATTCAATCTTAAACTTGTGTTCTTAGTACAAAATTACATAATATATTTTTCGTATCACTTTAACTGACTTAAACTCAATGATAATTATACTGAAAAATACTAATAAATCATTACAAAGCTAACCAAAGTCAATGAGGAACATGTGCTCTCTTTCTTATTTTGAGCATGTGCACTATATACCAAGTAATACAACATAATAATGTCATAACTAATTAATTTACTACTTTCCTCTCTCACTAAAAATTAATGGTCTGGTGGTTTGCAGTTTCTAGAGGGATATTAACATTCTGTAAAACAATTATTCAATTCAGTTGCACCTTCATTTTGTACTTCTTCATCAAGGGAAATTTCTCTAGCTTTATAGTATTTGTCATGATCTTGTTTTAGCTCACTTTATTTGTCTTGTACAGTCTCTTGCATTTGAGTTTTAAGAAGGTCAAATCTTGTATGTATTTGACATGTTTTAAGAAGAGTTCACATGGGGTAGCACCTGTCAATCCATGACTATTAGTATGATATGACATGAGAAAAGTATTGAGCCAAAATTGTAGAGAAGTATTTTGACCTTCATCTGCTGTTAGTGATCTCTTAAATGTCTGTACAAACCTTTCCATTGATCTGTTTGATGATGGTATGGTACACTTCTTAACACTATTTCTACTACTGAGAAAAATACAAAGTTCTTCTGAAGCAAACTGTGAAGCATGTCGAAGACTATGGATTCTCTAACAACGTGTTCTTCTCAAGTCTATACTGGTAACTTGGATAGTCCATTTGTTAATTTGTACTAGATATCATAGCCTTATACAGCTATATAATTGCCTACTGTAAACATCTGGCTGCAGCAAGAGTAGGTATACTTTGTTTGGGTCTCCATTTGATTGTTAGCAATTTATGATCAGTATAGATGGTAAATTTACACCATACAGATATGATTGAAACTTCTTTTTTCCAAAAATTAAGGTTAAGGGTTCTTTCTCCAGTTGAGCATAATTTTGTTCACGACTTGATAGCGTCTATGAGGCATAATCAATAGGTCATTCTGATCCATCTGGATACACATGTGATATCACTGCTCCAAATTTATAAGCAGATGTGTCACCTGTCAATGGAAATGGTAGTTGTGGGTCACAGTGTGCTAAAACAGGTGCCTCCACTAGTTGCCCCTCGGCTAACACAAACATTCTCACATATTCTGATGTCCAACTTAATTTTTGGTTTTTGTGAGGTTTGAAATGAACTTGTTATAATAATGGAGTAGTCCTAGAAAAGACTCCAATTACTGTTGCTTAAGATATGGTTTATCATCTTGACCTGTAATTAGGACATCATCAATGAAACATAACACTTTTTGTCTATTGAAGTAGTGTATTGATCACTTTTTGAAACATGCTTGGTGCTGATCAAACGCCAAAAGGTACTCGTGTGTAACAATATAGTCCTTGGTAAGTATTAATGGTAACAAATTTACAAGAATCTTCCTCCAACAGTACTTGTTGATTCCTTGAGGTCTAGTTTGGAGATCTTCTTGCTTCCTGTGAGAGCTGTAAACAAATCCTCAGGTTTTGGTAAAGGATACTGGTCTGTTTCTAATGCAGGATTAGTAAATTTTGAGACACTTTCTCCTCCAGGGAAAGATATGATCTAAAATTTCTTACCTTGCTGGTATAGTGACTTCATGAGGGTTGTGATAACTAGTCATACCCATATATGAGAAATTTTCATCAAGTGATGTGACCTTAAAATCAACAGGAGTTGTTTTCATAGTGTGAACATACAATATACATTCATTAGAACCTAAAGTATGATCATAGAATCCCATAAAGACCTCACTACTGTATGTACTATAATCAATCTGTGGCCCTATAATGAAAGACAATACATTAAAAGAAATACACATTTTACTGCAGTTTCAATTATAATAACAAATAGAAAGAAGGTAATTATTAAATCCATTTGATTAAGTTAAAGAAAAACTTTATCCATATGTATAGTGCATGATGTGTAAAAAAATTATTAAAAAGTAAAGGAAATATAGGGATGGCTATATCTTATCTATTAAATGAAAAAAAAGGTGGGAATATGAATTGTTATAGTTCCTCTATTTCATATAAAGGCATAATATATACCTTTAATAAAATTTCTAAAACACTTGTGTGGGTAATAAAAGCATGTTAAACATCTACAAAATAAAAATGTCAGTGTGGACGAAATTTGTTGCAATAGTTTTACTTTTAATAGTATTTTGAGGCTTCTCAGCTAGATAGAAACTTAGATTGCACACAATATAGCGAAACATAGCTTTCAAATGTAAATACAGCATTCAAATATTTCTGTGTGACTACTATGTAGAGACGTCTACACTGCATTTCTATATTGAGCTTGTTTGAGATGTTAGTACTGCCATGTCTACATTTTATTTATGAAATTTAATTTACTTGTTTGTGTAATTTGAAGACTAATTTAAATAACAGCAGTCTTCTAGAGATTTCTCTCCTCTAGAAATACTAGAATAGTGGATAACAAACAATCATTGCATTGACAACGATAATAAAAATTCACTTAGCTAAAGTAGTAAGTAATACCTACAGTAGCTGAATTTGTCTTTTCATTAGAAGGACTTGTCGTAACAAGACTATGAGGTAGTTTTACACCCGGAAATGTGGATATGTTAGACTTTTTATAAGAGTAATATTTGTAATCATTAACTGCTAACTTTTGAGCTATTGATAACATTTGGTGTTAGTATGTAATTAGCACTTTACTAATTGATTTGTTATAAAAACTACCAGTAAATTAAATGACAAGGAAAATTTGAGTGTAGAACACACATGCTTTTCAGACAAATCTCCTCTCTACTATGAAATAACCATATTTTAATAATGTAATAATTACAAAAAACACATAATATATGGAAGTATGTATGTATATATATATATATAAGATCTTTCAAAGTTAGTAGGAGTTGATGTGTAACAAATTGTGTAGTATTTGATATCCGACTATCCACAGTGGATAAGAAACTATCAGCTACCAGCCCAACTTTGTTTATTTATGAATTGGTAGCAGTATCTGTCACCATAGGCAAGAGTATATCCATTAGTAACACATTGAAATCTTGGCTCTACACACTGAGTATTGAAATCACAGTTACCAGTATTAGCTAGAGTTGTACAGTCCTGAGTTTTGACAGTAACTGTCATATATAGCATCATTGCAAACACGAGTAGCGTCATGATGAAATACAATGTTGCTTGTCAATTGAATAGCTTTAAAAAGTTAGTCTCGTTCCTAGACACCTACTCGCACAATGCAAGAAAAGTGACTTTAGTAGAATGCCCAAAATCCATGAGGTCATCAGCTTCGCGCATAATTATTATCATTAAAATATTTTTAAAAGATATAGCTAAAACTTCAAACTATAGTTCTATAGACAGTAGTTCTTGGAGCTATTACAAGCGTTAGACAGTAACTGGTTCATGAATTTCAGGAACGACAATATTTGACTGTGATCGGCCATCTTGCCAGTAAGTGACGTCACATGATGTCAAAATGAGAAATTAAAGTGAAGTCACCAGACACAATTTCTTCACATTAAGCGAGTGGGCGTCATATGATTGCATTCTTACTAGAGTTACATAGTCAGTGAACATGATCTTGGTGTTTGGAAAACTATTAAAATATGACTCAACGTACATATGTATCTTGTCATGTTATGTATTGAGCCTGGTACATACAATATATATAGTGTTGAAGTCTGGGGTTCTCTATAGAACAACTTAAAGAAACAATTTCTTGCCGACGTTTTGACCAGATGCTCTAGTCGTCTTCAGTCCTGAAGACGACTAGAGCATCTGGTCGAAACGTCGGCAAGAAATTGTTTCTTTAAGTTGTTTTATAGAGAACCCCCGACTTCATCATTTTGGAGCCAACCAAGAATCAGAGTCTTCATATATAGTGTTGTTTTGGTACTAATGTAACTAAAATTATTTTAAGATAAGGCATTGTAAAACATCTGTAAAAACTCTGTAGTATTACCTCATTGATGTTATAACATTAAGTGTATGAGTAGTAGTCAAGTGTTCGAAAATAAATAGTAAGTTTGCTGTAGGATGTTGTCAGGTCAATATGGCTGTATATGTCATCCTCTTGATACTAATACTATTATTAATGAAGAAACCAAAGTTAATATTAAAGCCATATCTTTTTAAAATATACCAATACTCATATTCAAGATCTTCTGAATGCTATTATCAAAACTATAACTGTAACAATAACAATTACTACATTATGTCACTTATATATATTGCAGAGATTATATGACTGTACATACTGTACTCATGAATGCATCAATGTATACAAGATTATGTATATAACTAATTTTAAAAAGTTAGCTGATCGCCACACCATCAGATACTATGATTGTCATAACTGCTATGTGTTAATTTATGATATGAACAAAGCAATACTACAAATTTGCGGCAGCAGTAGATTAGAGTATATGATGTTTACATGTAATGACTAGCATATATTTTAGTATATACAATATTGAAATATACAAGAGAGTGTACACCTGTCATAGCTTTGCTCTCCTTCTTATCATAATTTTACATTCAACAGTTATGACAAGAATCTATTGGGACAGTGGGACTATACTGCAAACACTCGCTTTATTAGTGAAAACAACAATCAGTGACAAATCCCCTTGTTGACAACTCAGGTTTATATAATACATTTATAGACCTCTAGCTATACTACATATATACATTGATGAGTTATTATATTAATTACATGTACAGTGTAAACTTTTAACTATACTATGTGTGTGTATGAACTACACCATGTATGTGTACAAGTGAATACTATAGAACAACACATAAGCACTGACTGCACCAAATATGAAGACTTTAATGAAAGTGTACATCACAAATAAAAAGGTCACATTATTTGCATCCATTTGAGAAATCAAAACTTGAATCTGTTGAATCACATATATAATACTAAACTTCAGACTACTCTTATAGTGTTTTATATTATGCTTGCATGGAGTGTCATGGAATGGTAGAAGCACAGTTTTTGAAGTGTTAATATATTCTGGCTCAAATTATAACACTACTAAAGTGAGTTTGAACATTTTCATGATCGTAATCCACATTACATCAGCTTGACATCATTTCATTTCACATATATAGAATTAAAATAATCAATGAAATGTAATAATGCTGATTGTGTATTATCTAACTAAGTAGATAAAATGTACTCAGGTAAATATATAACTTATGATACATAACATATACAATTATATGTTAGATATATGTATACATACATAGTATATACAACATATGTAATGTAAACATTGAATATAAAATATATGACAAAGATATGTAATTGTGTGCATTATACCTATCCTTAAAACATTGTTCATTAGTGATCATTATAACCATCCAATAATGGAAGACACCATGATTATGCTGGTTATTATGACAATACCTATAGCAAGCTACATTTCACTATACATGTATTGTGTATAACACATATTCTATCGCACATGTTATATACTCTACATGTACAAGTGTGTATTGTTTAATGTAAATAGAGATGAAAACTAAAAATAACTGTGAATAGATGGGACTGAGGATGAAGTAGGGTTTGAAGGAGGTGTGTGTTGTTTCTTGATAGGAAGAATATGAGAGAAAGAGGTGTAGTTATTGTATTTGATGAGAGTAAGGAGGATAATTGTGAAAATTGAGGAAGAGAGACTGGTGTAGGCAGTTTTGTCAAAGGAAGAGATAATAGTGATGTTTTCATTGGAATTGACTTAAGTTTCTGAAGTGGTGATTTTATTTATTTACAGTAGGTTTAAAGTAAACCTGCTGTTCAGTTTGGTAAAACATGTATCACTACATGTGTATCCACATGCTACTATATAGCACAATGTACAGGACAGGATCCTGTTTAAAGATATACAAATTATAATGAAAGGAATATATGCATTTGAAATGCTGTTTCAAAACTTGCTACACTGATCAGTAACATAAATTCCATTGCCTATAAACTTTAATTGACACAGTCAAATGTTGTCAGGACAAATAAAGCATCAGAAAAATTGTAATGAATTTTGATGGTCACAAATGTTATGCATTAGTGATATACTGTATTGATAATTCATCTTTAGCATTATGTTTACTTAATAATTTCTATTAATTCTTATGAATCTTATATCATGTGTTTCTGTACCCATGTGCTCTATGCATCCTTAATCTATAAATTGTCTATTTTATTCTCTTGTGTATTAGTTGGTGTGCTTAATTCTTAATGAAGTTATTAACTATATAAATGTCAATACACTACATAAGTAATGATGAAAGTAATTTTCCTTTTTAAGTAGATGTCAGCAGCAGGAATATGATGAGACTTTGCAAAACTACAAGATTATGAGCTATAAAGACAATTATAGAGAGACTCAAGGTGGCTAAGGATGAAAGATTAAGTTGTTTTTAATGACACATTTGTAATGACCCCAGAATTACTTTGTTGCTATTGACATTTGATTGAAACCAAAAAAAAAAGGTTCTTCTAATTCTCAATATATGTGGAGTTGCCATTTATCAATCAATTATGAATGTGTAATACAGTACAAAGCCTTAACTATGGACATTATAAAACTACTATCAACAAAGTGATGATGTCTTTTTACATGACTAATCTATGTGTATCCCAACTTCACCTTTGTTACAAATTTTATAAATTTTATTGCCATGAATATACACATATAATGCTTTTTAACAACAAACCCAAGTCTACTAGGATCATCATCCAGTACTAGTCTTGAACTTAGAAGATTGACTAAAATTTACGAATCTCTTAAGATAGGAGCAATATTATATTATACTGTATTGAACATTGAATCTTTGTGTTATGTTTACACACCTATGTCTATATATACTAATGAATATTATTATCATGTTTGATACTTCCTGTGTGTCATTATTCTATTTACTTTTTGTCGATATGTTACTAACTGTATAAACGTCAATACAGCACAGAATATTAGAACAATATATTAAAGGCCTATCAAAAACATGTAAAACCAAATATACAAATATAAAAAGCAAAAATTGTCATTTTATAATTGTTAGTTAATACTACAGTTGCTTGTGATATTATCACCAGTAGTATTAAAAAAATGTGCTGAACATCGACCACAATTTGATGGTACACATATAGCATCAGGTATGTTTGGACATTGTGTTGTGTCACATGGATTGTCTAGACATTGTACCACTTGAACGTCATTCTGGCACATTACACCTGTCAAAACAAAAGTGTTAAATAAGTAATGTTCAAATAATTGTTAAAATTTTTTATCATTTTTTCGATTATTTTTAGCCTAATCTTAAAAGTCTGAAACACTTACCACATTGTTGTAGACAGCTATGTAAAGTTTCAAAGTTGTTTTGGTTACTATCACAACCACCATATGTAAATAGTTGACATCTACCCACAGCATAGTTATAATACCATCGAAGAGTATCGTTAGTACATGGACCACTAACTGGTAACAACAAACACAAATCTACAGAAAATGCAATTAAATTGAATAGATAATATCGAAATAATTATTCATGTTGCATAATATTAATAAATGCTTATAAAATTTACAAATGACATCACATCTTAGATTGTATAATAATTGCTAGAAAAATAATTACCATTGCTTCGATGGATGTTAATTGGATTTAACTTCATGCCTCCAACATAACTGTGCCCTGCAAACAATATCCAGCCATAGATGGAGACAAACAATTTTCCATTTGGAATTGGGTGCGTTATTGTATAGGTACCACTAAAAGATGTTGAATAGCCATATCCATAGACAGAACCATCTGAAGCATATATTTGAACCCATGGTGGATTGGTAAGAACATTGTTGATCAATAAACTCTGGTTAAAGTAAGCATCATTTGGTACAACCACACTGTAATAACTAGTACCTCTTAAAAGCAATGAAGAGAACTGGGTGGAGTGTTCATATTGTTCTATTGGTGGTACTGTGTTAAGGGAAGGGTCACCAAACAATGCACCAGCATATCTTTGGCCATTTCCAATTTGAGCAACATAGATTGGTTGATCAGATATAATACTACAGTATACACCGCTGGTTGTGTAAAACCAATTGGTGTTGTTTTCATCAAATTTGATATTTTCTGCATTGTAATTTGTACCACAGGTTTTAACTGCATTTGTTTTATTGTTAGTAGCAATCACTTTGTAACTTTGTCCATTGGTTCGACTCATGTGTGGTGATAATAGAAATGTCTTTCCCCATGTTATTGTGGGAGTCAGTTGTGTAACAATAGTGTCAGCATCATTAGTCCCAGCTGGAACTTGGGCAGCTTCATGTCCACTGATAATTGTGAGTGGACTGTCTGATATAATTTTGGTTCCTGTAAGATCAACATGAGGCTTAAAAACAAAAAATGTCTGAAGTGAATGAAGAACAAATTTAAACGAATGTCCAGCTGAAACAATTATATTGACAGCAGCACTGTCCTGAGGATCTGATGGAACAATAATGTCATTGTTTGGAATGATAGTCACGTTACTGTTATTGAGACAACCAATAATCATGAACTGACTTGTTAGATCAGAAAGACCAAATGTAGACACAACATAGTATGTGTATTGAGTTGTTGGTTGTTTATGACATGGAAGAGCTAGATAAGACACAAAATCTGAATCTGAACTGCGGAAGCTCCATGCAATAACTGATATTGGCTCTGTGTCATTGGAGTAAACTTTGAGACCTTTTCTCCTCCAGGAATATGTATTATCTAACACTTCATAACTTGCTGGTATAGCGACTTTATGAGGGTTGTGATAACTAGTTGTACCCATATATGAGAAGTTGCCATCAAGCGATGTGACTTTGAAAGTAACAGGAGTTGATTTCATAGTATGAACATACAGCGTACGTACATTGGATCCTCTATTAACCTCATAGAATCCCACAAAGAGCTCACTACTGTATGTGGTAAGGTCAATCTTTGGCTCTATAATGAAGAACATAATATATAAAATAAAAATTGTAGTATAGTAATAATTGTAAGATCATGTTTAAATTTTTATTGCTGTTACAGAGCTTGCTGCACTGATCAATCACGTTGGTTCTAACGACTATCAATATTCCACTTGTCATAACAAAATGTTAAATTAAAATAAAAAGTTAATATAAATCTTAAAAGTTTTTTTGTTTTTTTCCAGCTCAATCTAGCAAGACTAATACACTTGTTTACATTGCATAACAATTGACGTAGATAAAACTATAGAACCATTTGAAGATGACAGACTTGCTAGAAATTGCATACTATTTACTTAGCAAAGGGTATTGAGTTTTAAATCCTGTGTCTATATAATAATGGCAATAAAATTGATAATCAACATTATGTTAATATCACATCAGTAACTACATATACGACTATCTTACACATGAACTGTTAGGAAAATCTTTATATATTAAGAACTATAGAAATAAACTAAATAGATTTGACTAAAAACGTTACTATGTGATTTTAAAAGCAAATGTAAAATGTGCAAACAACTAAAATATTGGGAAATATAATTTATTTCCTAGGAATTCCCAACATCAATAATAAATATTAATAACTATTTAAGTTTATGATGATTTTGTTAATAAACTTAGTGGGAATGTACATAGTTAGATATAGCATTGTTTTGTGACATGTGCTTAAGTTGTGAGGCAAAGTCTGTTTATAGCATATATTTTGATCATTAATATGTAGTTACTTACCACTTATACCAGAACCTATAAAAAATCCTGAGTGAGATCCTGATCCTGGATAAAAATTAATGGTGGATACACACAAAAAGGTACAACAAATTATTTATTGTTTAAAATCACAAATTTTATAAACACTGTGACTAATATACTGTACCAGTTTCTGGTTTCTCTTACCAAGTGTATCAGTTGGAGTAGGTGAAAGAGGATGACAACCAATATCAGCAATATCACTACAACAATCATTCCCAATATAACAGTTTTGATCACAATAGCATCCATTACTGCTACAAGGTGGTGACAGGGAAAATACACAACATCCAGAATAGTTGAGATTAAGTGCCAAACATGAGCCTAATACTAACATAATCTTGACAAATTAATTTAATAGTACTCATTTACCTGGAGTGACAGGTGTAGGTGTAACTATAGAACCACTTAAAGAAGATATAGAACTTGTTGGAAGATGTGTACTACTTGTCAAAGGGTATAGAGTTTTAGATTCTGTGTCTATATAACAATGGTATTAAAATTGAAATCATGTAAGAAATCAACTAATCATAATCATCAAATCACTAATTAAATGTGCTACTACATTACATATAAACTCTTAGGAAAAGCCTTTATATATGATATAATAATATTGGGAGATTATAAAACTAATTTTTGGCAGAAATGTGTTTAACGTAAAAGTTATAATTTTGAGATGGCATACAATGCAAAAGCAAATAGAATAATATCATTGAAAAGTCAATGTTTTAGAAGATACTGTCTTTATTGTAAAACACTCACTAGAATTACAAGGAGTGCATAAATAGCAGCAGTATGTATGGAAAACATAGGAATACACAAATATAATAAACCTGCAAAAGTGGACATAAGTATTATGTAGCACATGGTGCAAAATAAAAATAGGACTGCCTGCAATGCTGACATGCTAGATGGTAAAATTAGGAAAAAAAGTCACAAGCTCCCTACATTGCTTATTTCAATAATGATTTAAATTTTGTTATGATTTAAAATTTTGAGGGGAGTTGGTAGGGGGGATGTACATAGTTAGATATAGCACATTTTTTTGTGACACATTATAAGCATGAAATATAATGTTGCAAAATTTGCTAATAATAAAAATTTTGGAATTTTATAAAGTTGCCACTTACCATTAGACCCTAAGTCAGGCTTTGGGTAGAGTTTTGAGCCAGAACCAGATCCTATATAAAATGGTACATGTACATGACAAAATATAACAAATTATGTATTGTTTGTGTATTAAAAATAATTTTAAAACTGTGACTAATGTATTGCATGTCTTTCTGATTTTTTTCTTACCAAGTGTATCAGATGGAGTAGGTGAAACTCTAGGAGAGGAAGAAGAAGCAGGATGACAACCAATATCAGCTATATCACTACAACAATCATTCAAAATATGACACTCTTGATCACAAGAGCATCCATTATTGCTACAAGTTGGTGACAGGAGAGAATGACAACATCCAGAATAGCTGAGATTAAGTGCCAAGCAAGAGCCTAAAACTAACATAATAATTATGAATAAAAAAATTTAATTCATTGTGTTCACTTACCTGGAGTAACAGGTGTAGGTGTAACTATAGAACTACTTATAGAAGATGTAGAACGTTTTGTAAGATGTGTACTACTTGTCAGAGGGTAGATAGTTTCAGATCCTGTAACAAAGGAAAAATTGAAATCATGTAAGAGAGATCAACTAATCATAATCATTACTCAGTAATACCTATGCTATATTTTACACACAAACAGTTAGGAAGAACTTTTATTATTATCTAATAATTTCTTGAATTAGCAAAAAAAAATTGCTTAAGATTCAAACTTTTCATAAAACTGTAACTAATGTATTACATGTCCTTCTGATTTTGTCCTACCAAGTGTATCAGTTGAAGTAGGTGAAAATAAAGTAGAGGTAGAAGACACAGGATAACAACCAATATCAGCTATATCACTACAACAGTCATTCCCATTATAACAATTTTGATCACAATAGCATCCATTATTGTTACAAGGTGGTGACACTGACGTTATACAACATCCAGAATAACTGAGATTAAGTGCCAAACATGAACCTAAAATTAACATAATGTGAACAGATAAATTTAATTTAAAATGCTCACTTACCTTTAGGAAATGGTGTAGGTGTAACTATAGAACCAGTTTTAACTGTCGTGACTGTATAAAGATGACAATAAATTAATTGAACTCTTAGGAAAACCTTTATTATAATATAATAATTTTGTGAGATTTAGCCAAAAATTTTAAATTTTTGACTATAGATATAATTTTGAGATGATATATATAATGGAAAAGCAAATAGAATAATATCATTGAAAGGTCAATGTTTTAGGTGATACTGTCTTTATTGTGAAACTCTCACTAGAATTACAAATAAATAAATAGTAGCAGTATGTATGGAAAGTTTAGGAATACATAAATAGTAAACTTGTAAAAGTGGTCGTAATTATTATGTAGTACATGGTACAAATGAAAATTGGACTCCCTGCAATATTGACATGCCAAACAATAAATTTAGAAAAAGAAAACTCATAAGCTCCTCTACAATAATGATTTAAATATTTTATGATTTTAAGTTTTTTGGGAGTTGGTAGGAGTGTACATTGTAAAATATGGCAAATTGTTTTATGACACATCATAAGCATTAAATATAATGTTGTAAAATTTGTTAATAACATACATTATGGGCAATTATAAAGTAGTAACTTACCATTTTGGCTAGACTCTAAGTCAGGTTTTAGGTAGAGTCCTGAACCAAATCCAGATCCTATATAAAATGGTACATGCACTTGAAAAAATATAACAAATTATGTATTGCTTGCATATTTAAGAATTTTTAAACATGTGATTAATGTATTACATGTCCTTTTGATTTTGTCCTACCAAGTGTATGAGTTGGAGTAGGTGAAACTATAGGAGAGGTAGAAGCAGGATGACAACCAATATCAGCTATATCACTACAACAATCATTCACATTATAACAATTTTGATCACAATAGCATCCATTATTGCTACAAGGTGGTGACTGCAACATCTCACAACATCCAGAATAACTGAGATTAAGTGCCAAACATGAGCCTAAAACCAATATAATATGAAGAAATTAATTTAATAGTGCTCACTTACCTGGGAGAACAGTTGGTGTAGGTGTAACTATAGAATCACTTAAAAAAGATGAAGAACTTTTTGGAAGATGTGTACTACTTGTCAAAGGGTATGGAGTTATAGAGTCTGTGTCTGTATTAAAATGGCATTAAAATTGAAATCATGTAAGAGATCAACTAATGATAATCATCACTCAGTAATACCTATTCTATACTTTACACATGAACTGTTAAGAAGAAACCTTTATTATTATATCAAATTTTGTCAGAATTTTAAAAAAATGTATTGTTTAAGATTTATTTTTTTATAAAAAAATGTGACTATTGAATTGCATGAGCTTCCAATTTTGTCTTACCAAGTGCACCAGTTGAAGTAGGTGAAACTATAGGAGAGGCAGAAGACACAGGATAACAACCAATATCAGCTATATCACTACAACAATCATTCGCATTATAACACTTTTGATCACAATAGCATCCATTATTGTTACAAGGTGGTGACTTGTACATTACACAACATCCAGAATAGCTGAGATTAAGTGCCAAACATGAGCCTAAAATTAACAAAATATGAACAAATTATTTAATTTATAGTGTTCATTTACCTGGAATAATAGTTGTTGTTGGTGTAACTACAGAACTACTTAAAGATGTAGGTCTTGTTGGAAGAAGCGTACTACTTGTCAAAGGGTATGGGGTTATAGATTCTGTGTATATATATATGTATATGTATATGTGTATATATATATATATATATATATATATATATATATATATATATACACATATACATATATATGTGTATATATACATACATATTAAAGAAGCATGAACCTACCACATCCATCTGTGACTTCATTATTTCCAATAAAATATCTTGGAGAGCAATCTGCACACTCATCAGGATAACAAACTGCATCAGGATAGTTAGTACAAACACTTCTATTACAAATATC
This sequence comes from Xestospongia muta, assembly GCA_963693285.1. Classification (NCBI taxonomy): domain Eukaryota; kingdom Metazoa; phylum Porifera; class Demospongiae; order Haplosclerida; family Petrosiidae; genus Xestospongia; species Xestospongia muta. The sequence goes on from OY848917.1 coordinate 23,726,519, forward strand.
TGAACTACATTTCTTGTTTGGTTGACCAAATGAACAGCCTACGTAAAAAAATATTAAAAACATAAATAATTAGATATTAAAAAATTTGTGATATATACACATGCGTGGTAATCATCATAATTATATAAATATTAATACAATACATAACTCACCACAAAGATCAATGCATTCATTAAGAGTGTGAAATTGATTTTTATTTCCATGACAACCACCATATATGAATATTTCACATTGACTCGAACTGGTGTTGAAAAACCAACGAGGAAATCTACCTTTACAAGATCCAATTTCAGGAGGTAGACGACAAATAGCTAGAAAATAATATTATATATATTTTATTTCTTATTACAAACAACATAACTATGTAAAAAAATTTGCATCATATTTCTTTTTGTAATCAATATAATTATTGTTTGTAAAATAATTACCATTGCTTCTTAGAATGTTAATTGGATTTAACTTCATGCCTCCAACATAACTGTGCCCTGCATAAGTTGTCCAGCCATAGATAGAGACAAACATTTTACCATTTGGATTAGGATGTTCCACTGTATTGGTACCACTAAAAGATGTTGAATAACCATATCCATAAATAGAACCATTTGAAGCATATATTAGAACCCATGAAGGATTGGTAAGAACATTGTTGATTAATAAACTCTGGTTAAAATAAACATCATTTGGTACAACCACACTGTAATAACTAGTACCACTTGACAGTAATGCAGAGAACTGGATGGAGTGTTCATATTGTTCTATTGGTGGCACTGTATTAAGGGAAGGGTCACCAAAGTTGCCACCAGCATACCGTGTACTAACACCAACTTGAGCAACATAGATTGGTTGATCTGAGATAATACTACAGTATACATTGTTGGCTGTGTAAAACCAATTGGTGTTGTTTTCATCAAATTTAATGTGTTCGACATTTTGACTTGTACCACAGGCTTTGATTGCATTTGTTTTATTGTTAGTAGCAATCACTTTGTAACTTTGTCCATTGCTTCGACCCATGTGAGGTGGTAATAGAAATGACTTTCCCCATGTTATTGTTGGTGTCAGTTGTGTAACAATGGTTTCAGCATCAAATGTTCCAGCTGGAACTCGGGCAGCTTCATGTCCACTGATAATTGTGAGTGGACTGTCAGATATAATTTTGGTTCCAGTAAGATCAACATGAGGCTTAAAAACAAAGAATGTCTGAAGAGAATGAAGAACAAAGTTAAACGAGTGTCCAGCTGAAACTAAGACATTAACTGCAGAACTATCCTGAGGATCTGATGGAACAGTAATGTCATTGTTTGGAATAATAGTCACGTTACTGCTATTAAGACAACCAATAATCATGAACTGACTTGTCTGATCACTCCAACCTAATGTAGACACAACATAGTATGTGTATTGAGTTGTTGGTTGTTTATGACATGGAAGAGCTAGATAAGACATGAAATCATCCTCATTACGGAAACTCCATACAATAACTGATATTGGCTCAGTGTCTAAAGAGTAAACTTTAAGACCCTTTCTCCTCCAGGAATAGGTGTAATCTAATACTTCATAACTTGCTGGTATTGTGACTTTATGAGGGTTTTGGTAACTAGTTGTACCCATATATGAGAAGTTGTCATCAAGTGATATGACTTTGAAAGTAACAGGAGTCATTTTCATAGTGTGAACATACAATGTACGTACATTAGATCCATGTACATGTTCATAGAATCCCATAAAGAATTGACTACTGTATGTGTTGAGGTCAATCTGTGGCTCTATAATAAAAACAAAACATTTAAATATATAGAGAGTAAATTAGATTGATGAGCTGAACTTAAGAAACCACTTAATATATGCATATATATTTGCGTTGTATTATTGAAAAAATCTTAAAATTAAAATTGTAAAATAGGAATGGATATAGCATAATTTTTTCATTTAAAAACAAAATATGTTGTATACTTGTAAATAAAATTTACAAAAAAATCATAAATTATTGGGAGTCTGTTTGATAAAAACATCTCAAGCAAACCCAATTAATGAATGCAATATGGACATCCCTACATATTATCACCAATATCAAGGTGATAATACTTATTTTTCATAATATTTGTAGGAGACTTTTAAAGCAAATAATTCCGTAACAAGTATAATGTAAAAGCTGCTCATCTACATAATACATTAGTGCTTATATGAAATATTTAGATCTAAATTGTTTAAATATAACATCTTGTACAGTACTGGATCTTGGTTAAAAGTAGAAGAATTATCAAAGCAATTATTTTAAATTTTATTGTTGTTACTGAACTTACTGCATTGATCTGTCAAATCAGTTTCACCAATTATAAACTTTCCTCTACATTGTCCACAGTTGTCAAGTACACATTCAGCATCAGGAAAATTAGAACAAGTTTGATGATCACAAGGATTATTAGGACAATATATTGGTGGTTTATTAGGAGGACATGAACCTAATAATATTAAGAAGAAAACAATTATTACAATTACCATATCCATTTACTTACTGCAACTACTTGTAACATTGTGACCAGAAGCATTAAAGAAATGAGCTGAACATTGACCACAATTTGATGGTACACATATAGCATCAGGTATGTATGGACAGAGTACTGTGTCACATGGATTATCTAGACATTGTACCTCTTGAATGTCCTTCTTGCATTTTACACCTGTTGTAACAAAAAATCTTAAATGAAAATAATATTATATAAATTATTAAAGTTTTAATCAAATGACTTTGTTTCAGCCAAATCTAAAAGGAATTAAACACTTACCACACCTTTGTAGACAGCTAGGTAATGTTTCAAAGTTATTTTGGTTACCATCACAACCACCATATGTAAATTGCTGGCATCTACCCACAGCATAGTTATAATACCATCGAAGGGTATTGTTAGTACAGAGACCACTAACTGGTAACAACAAACACAAATCTGCAGAAAATGAAATTAAATTGAATTAATAAGATATAAAGAAGTGTTTGTTTGTTTGATCAAGAACTTACCACAAACATTTGTGACTTCATTATTGTCATAGATATATCTTGGAGAGCAATCTGTACACTCATCAGGATAACAAACTGCATCAGGATAGTCAGTACATTCACTGCTATCACAAATATCTGAACTACATTTCTTTGTTGGTTGACCAAATGAACATCCTATGTGAATAATAATAGTTACAGACATGGCAATCATAATATTACAGAATAATAACTCACCACAAAGATCAATGCATTCATTAAGAGTCCAAAATTGATTTTTATTTCCATGACAACCACCATATATAAACAATTCACATTGACTTGAACTGGTGTTAAAAAACCAACGAGAAAATTTACTTTTACATGATCCAACTTCAGGAGGTAAATGACAAGTAGCTAGAAAATAATATTATAAACAATTATTTACACCAATCAATAACTTCACAAGCAAATAAATGTACACATAGATTGAATTTGGAAACTTAGTAATTTTTGCTTGAAAATAATTACCATTGCTTCTTGGAATGTTAATTGGATTTAACTTCATGCCTCCAACATAACTGTACCCTGCATAAGTTGTCCAGCCATAGATAGAGACAAACAATTTCCCATTTGGGTTAGGATGAGCTACTGTACTGGTACTACTAAAAGATGTTGAATAGCCATATCCATAGATAGAACCATCTGAAGCATATATTTGAACCCATGTTGGATTGGTAAGGACATTGTTGATAATTAAACTCTGATTGAAGTAAGCATCATTTGGTACAATCACACTGTAATAACTAGTACCACTTGACAGTAATGCAGAGAACTGGATGGAGTGTTCATATTGTTCTATTGGTGGTACTGTGTTAAGGGTAGGGTCACCGAAGTTGCCACCATCATATTGTGTACTAACACCAACTTGAGCAACATAGATTGGTTGATCTGAGATAATACTACAGTATACATTGTTGGTTGTGTAAAACCAATTAGTATTGTCTTCGTCAAATTTGATATTTTCTGCATTGTAATTTGTACCACAGGTTTTGATTGCATTTGTTTTATTGTTAGTAGCAATCACTTTATAACTTTGTCCATTGCTTCGATCCATGTGAGGTGGTAATAGAAATGACTTTCCCCATGTTATTGTTGGTGTCAGTTGTGTAACAATAGTGTCAGCATCAAAAGTCCCAGATGGAACTCGGGCAGCTTCATGTCCACTGATAATTGTGAGTGGACTATCAGATATAATTTTGGTTCCAGTAAGATCAACATGAGGCTTAAAAATAAAGAATGTCTGAAGGGAATGAAGAACGAATTTAAACGAATGTCCAGCTGAAACAATTATATTAACAGCAGCATTGTCCTGAGGATCTGATGGAACAGTAATGTCATTGTTTGGAATGATAGTCACATTACTGTTATTATGGCAACCAATAATCATGAACTGACTTGTCTGATCACTCCAACCTAATGTAGACACAACATAGTATGTGTATTGAGTTGTTGGGTGTTTATGACATGGAAGAGCTAGATAAGACATAAAGTCTGCCTCACTACGAAAACTCCATGCAACAACTGATATTGGTTCTGAGTTTACAGATGAAACTTTAAGACCCTTTTTCCTCCAGGAATAGGTATGATCTAATATTTCATAACTTGCTGGTATATCTACTTTATGAGGGTTGTGATAGCTAGTTGTACCCATATATGAGAAAATGCCATCAAGCGACGTGACTTTGAAAGTAACAGGAGTTGATTTCATAGTATGAACATACAATGTAAGTCTTATAGATCCATGTACATGTTCATAGAAACCCACAAAAAATTCATTGCTGTTTGTGCTGGGGTCAATTTGTGGTTCTAAAATAAAAAAAAATAAAATTTAAATATATATTAGCAAGGTAATTATTTTCATGAGCTGAGTTTAAGAAAGCACTTAATCTAGATAAATAAATATTTTTAAAGTTTTAAAGAGTATAGAAAATGTAATGATTGTCATATCTCAATCTATTAAAGAAACATAATATAAGATAACAGTAGTTATTGCTATAGTGCCATCATTTCATATACAAGTAAATATATGCTAGTGAAAAAAAATTTCTAAAACATTCATATTTCATAAACTATAAGGATACTGAGTGATGCAAACAACTCAAGAAAGCCCACATTTACACTAGGAATGGCAGAATGAATAATACTACATAATAGACACAATATCAAGGACATTGAATGTATTTCTTGCAACAGTTTTAGTAGAAGTTACAGGTAAACTGTCCTATAAGAAGCCTAAATTAAAAGGCTTCTCAGCTAGACAGAATGATAGAGTTGTTTAGAAAATGTGCTTATAACATAGATTTCAAACATTGTGTTCAGGTACTTCTGTAAGGCTGGCTACTTTGTAAATCATGTATCAACACATGTAGACACATATGGTTTGAATAAAGCACAATGTACAGTACAGGATCCCGTTTAAAAATAAGATTACAAAGAAAGTGAAAGTTTAGATTTTTATGTTACTTCAAAACTCACTACACTGATCTGTGACATCAGTTTCATTGATTATAAACTTTACTTGACACTGTCCACAATAGTCAAGTATACATTGAGCATCAGGATAATTAAAACAGGTTAGATTGTCACAAGGATTATTAGGACAATATATTGGTGGTTTATCAGTAGGACAGGAACCTAATATAATTAAATCAAAGACTTAATTTGCAATTGTTAGTCCTTACTGCAACTGTCTGTGATGTTATGACCAGAAGTATTAAAGAAATGAGCTGAACATTGATCACAACTTGATGGTACACATATAGCATCAGGTGCATTTGGACAATAAGCTGTATCACATGGATTGACAAGACATTGTATCTGTTGAACATCCTCACACTTTTCACCTGTTGTAAAAAGTTGCTATAATGTTTATGTCATAGTTGAAACATTTGATTAAAACAATTAAGTTTTCAACCGAAATATAACAAGAATGAAACACTTACCACATTGTCGTAGACAATTATGTAAAGTTTCAAAGTTGTTTTGGTTACCATCACAACCACCATATGTAAATTGTTGACATCTACCCACAGCATAGTTATAATACCATCGAAGGGTATTGTTAGTACATGGACCACTAACTGGTAACAACAAACAAAAGTCTACAGAAACTGCAATTAAAATAAATTGATAAGATCAAATATTTATTAATTTAAACAATACTAATATGTGTGAACCAAATTTTTGAAATGTCTATATATTCTGGATTTGTAATGAACATTAAATATTGCTTGTAAAATAATTACCATTGCTTCTCGGAATGCTCATTGGATTTAACTTCATGCCTCCAACATAACTATATCCTGCATATGTTGTCCAGCCATAGATAGAGACAAACAATTTACCATTTTGGTCGGGATGTGTTATTGTATTGGTACCCCTAAAAGATGTTGAATAACCATATCCATAAATAGAACCATTTGAAGCATATATTTGAACCCATGGTGGATTGATAAGAACATTGTTGATCAATAAACTCTGGTTAAAGTAAGCATCATTTGGTACAACCACACTGTAATAACTAGTATCACTTGACAGTAATACAGAGAACTGGATGGAGTGTTCATATTGTTCTATAGGTGGTAATGTGTTAAGGGTAGGGTCACCAAAATTGCCACCAGCATATTGTGTACTAACACCAATTTGAGCAACATAGATTGGTTGATCTGAGATAATACTACAGTATACATTGTTGGTTGTGTAAAACCAATTAGTATTGTCTTCATCAAATTTGATATTTTCTGCATTGTAATTTGTACCACAGGTTTTGATTGCATTTGTTTTATTGTTAGTAGCAATCACTTTATAACTTTGTCCATTGCTTCGACCCATGTGAGGTGGTAATAGAAATGTCTTTCCCCATGTTATTGTTGGTGTCAGTTGTGTAACAATTGGGTCAGCATCATTAGTCCCAGCTGGAACTCGGGCAGCTTCATGTCCACTGATAATCGTGAGTGGACTATCAGATATAATTTTGGTTCCAGTAAGATCAACATGAGGCTTAAAAACAAAGAATGTCTGAAGAGAGTGAAGAATAAAATTGAAGGAATGTCCAGCTGAAACAACTGTATTACCAGCAGCACTGTCCTGAGGATCTGATGGAACAGTAATGTCATTGTTTGGAATGATAGTCACATTACTGTTATCAAGGCAACCAATAATCATGAACTGACTTGTCTGGTCACTCCAACCTAATGTAGACACTACATAGTATGTGTATTGAGTTGTTGGCTGTTTATGACATGGAAGAACTAGATAGGACATGAAATCTGACTGAGTACGGTAACTCCATGCAATGACTGATATTGGCTCTGAGTCTACAGATGAAATTTTAAGACCCTTTCTCCTCCAGGAATAGGTATGATCTAATACTTCATAACTTGCTGGTATAGTAACATTGTGTGGGTTGTGATAACTAGTTGTACCCATGTATGAGAAGTTGTCATCAAGTGATATGACTTTGAAAGTAACAGGAGTTGTTTTCATAGTATGAACATACAATGTACGTACATAAGATCCATGTACATGTTCATAGAATCCCAAAAAGAACTCACTACTGAGTGTGTTGAGGTCAATCTCTGACTCTATATTGAAAAGCAAAACATTTAAAGTAAACATATTTTTTATTGGTATGTCAATTGTGACTAGAAATAGGACAAAAATAATTATTTTTATCAATTCTGATGACCTGACGTTAAGAAATAACTTAATCTATATGTTATAATGCATATATAAAATAGTTTTTAAAAATTAAAGGAAATTTAGGGATGGCTATACCTCAGTCTATTTTAATAAAGAATATAAGATGATATTAGGGATGGCTAAAATATCATCACTTTATATAAATGCACAAATATGACTGTAAACAAATATTGTATTATGAGAGTTTTTCTGTACAAAAAGTGTGGGTCAACTTTTTATTGGTTTCTAAGAAACCACTTGAAAACTTCCTTTTAGATTGCTTAAAGTTTTGTATGGCTCTCTCAGTTTTCTGTACATTTTTGCAGTAATACACTAGCATAAAATGGAGCAATGATAACAATGAATGAGCATCATTGTCATTGAAAGTACCCAATTAAGACTGAAGCTAAATCTCCTAAGAGAAAGACACCAAAACAGAAGAAAGTTGATATTATCACTTGGATAACATTTAAGAAAAGTGATTACATTGGTACATTGATTGTTGGGATGATAGCTCATAATCTGTCTTCTAATTATTGTTGAGGTCAATGGTAAGGGTTCAAAGCACTTGTAGTCTATTGGAACCAGGGTATTATCTTCCTTCTGATCAATATTTTATAAGGTTGATAAAAAGTATGATGATTTAAGGGAAAACCTAATAAATGAGTTGAACACTGTTCTATAGATAAACAATTACAATGAATATAACGTTTCCATTTCTATAATTTTGTCCATTGTTTATAGTTTATTGGACGTTATAAGAGGAATCAGTGCTGTTTGACAATGTAACTATCACGAGGTAAGGAATGAGTGGAATCATGATAATATTGACCGTTTTAATCCCAGTTGTGGCTTATAAAATACTACATGGAAACGTCTGATCAAAATACACTTTTAATTGAAGTCTATTTTTAAAAACAGCAGTTTTTCAAGATCCCTTTTGAATAGATTGTTGAATGGGAAAATATAATCCCCCCCTTAGTAATGCTAATAACAAAGTATTTAGCTTTAGTAACGTTATCAAGCCCAACTGAATGTGTCTTTCAGCAACTCGTCTAGTAGTAACTATATTGCTAATTAGCCTCAACAACATGAATACGTTAGTATTACAATAAGAATATGCGTAATCATCAATTCTGTAAGCTTTGATAATTAACTTTTGAGCCTTTGTTATTATTTCCTGTCAATATGTAATTAACACTTCACTAATTGGATTTGTTATAAAAACTACTAGATAATTAGTCCACCAGGAATTTCCTTGTTGATGAAGCCAAAGCAGGAACATTGCGATGAGTTTGACATTCCAAACAGGTTCATACTAACAATTCTATATCTTTATTTAAGGACGGCCATTAGACATAGCTATGAGCTAATACCTAATGACTTTGTTTCCTCATTACATATAATTATATGTTATAGCGAGGACAACTGCTTCTGCCTATGCTTTTGAGCCTTTTATGACTTATCTTTACTAAATCATTTCAACTGTGGCTCACAGTATCTCCACAACCATAACGACACTTGGATGATGTCTATAACTAATATGGACTTGATCTGATGTGTGCTGGTACTACTTAACTTATTTAGAAGCTGAAATTACTCCCGACAGTAGTCTTCATTGTATGTTGCTATCATTGAAGCTATAAACAAATGAACACGTAGCATGTCATCTAGCAACCTTCTTGTAGTCATAAAAACCTAGCAATTTGCCTAATGTCAACTTTGTAAACAATAGCTGTAGAATCACCTTGTTTAACGAGAGTGGAACTTAAACGTTCATACAATGACAGACGGTTTTGAAGAGAAGTGATTCTTGATCAGAACAACTAGGTCATCGTAAGTTTGCCCTTTGGTTTGGGCAGTGCCATCTTATTTCACGATAGAAAATACGTCTCAAGGACATGCAGTTGTGTAAAAATCTAACAAGGACTAACAATTCATTTTTAAAGAACAAACGTCAGAATTACAAAAAGGACCCAAACAACACGACGTAAGAGGAGGGATAGGCATCAATTTTTTTAATATAATGACTTATGAATATTAAAATTTAGACGTTAGTAAATATCTTATCGACCGATATTTAGCAAAAAATACGGAATCCTATCGTTTCAAAAACTGGTTTATGGCCATGTTTAGAACAAAGTACATACTTGCTTCTCGACAAAACTTGACCGCAATTTTATAATGTAATAACCACCAGACACATATATACATATATTATATACATATTATATATACCTTTAAGAAGATCTTTCAAAGTTAGTAGGAGTTGACGTGTAACAAATTGTGCAGCATTTGATATCCAACTATCCACATTGGACAAGAAACTATCAGCTACCTGCCTGGTGCATGTAGTTGCAGTTTTAAGAACCTATAGTGATATGTTACCTTTAATTATATATATATATATATGTAGATATTTTTGGTTACAAACCTGTTGAATTGCCTGATTATTCCAGAAATCATTTAAGCAAAAAATTTCAAAGGCAAGGCAATTCAAGTTAGTGTCACTCAAAAGAATATCATTACAGAATCCATTATCAGTATAACAGGATTGATGACTATTGAAAGCAACCGTTTGTAATTGAACGCATGATCCATTTGAGTTGTAGACATTGCTGTTCAAAATTGCTTTCATCAAGCAACTTCTCATATTGTCAATCCAAATTTGACCCTATATGAAAATTATTAATTAAAGAGAAACATTGAAAACTTACAGCAGTTGTGAAACAATTTTGCTTATTTATGCAACTGCGGCAGTATCTGTCACCATAGGCAAGAGGATATCCATTAGTACCACATTGAAATCTTGGCTCTACACACTGAGTATAGAAGTCACAGTTACCAGTATTAGCTAGAGCTGTACAGTCCTGAGCTTTGACAGTAACTGCCAGATAGAGCACCACAGCAAACACAAGTAGTGTCATGATGTAATGCAATGTTGTTTGACAGTGTCATTGCTTTAGATAGTTAGTCCCCATACACCCACTCGCGACTATTGTGAGAATGGAAATCTTGCAAATTTTGGCTTAACCAATGAAAATGCCAGAAATGACCGAAATCTGTGAGGTCATCCATCACCTGCGTAAATAATTATTATTACTTTTAAAGTATTTAAAATCAAAATTCGACTGATAGTGCAAAAGTATAATTCTATCAACAGTATTCACTGGAGTTTCTATAATATCGAGATAGTAACCACTTGCTTTTTACTGGAAATAAAATGTTTGACTGGGATCCACATCTTGTCTGTACCAGACATCTTTTCTTGCATTAAACGAGTGGGAGGCAAAATTTATTCAAAATTATGAAATACTTTATAATTTTTGATGTTGTCGAAAGAAAATTAGACTGAAATATGATTAACATTCTTACCAGAGGTTAATTACAATTGCATACTCAGTGAACATAACCTTGGAGGTTTGAAAAGTACATAAATATGACCCAATGTACATATTTATTTTATCTTGTCATGTTACTAATTACGTATGATAGATTGAGTCAACATAAGAAATATCATTGTTATTTGATACTATTAAAACTAAAAGTAAAAATATTGTAGTAAAGGCTCTATAATACTACTACCATAATGTAGCTAACATGTGTTGTCCTCTTGATACTAAGACTATAACTATTAAACAGACCAAAGCTAGTGTTAAGGCCACTTCTTTTTGGTAAAAATGCCAATGCTGATATTTAAGATCATTTGAATGTTATTAAAAAAACAGTAACTATAACAAACCATTAGAAAACAGTAACTATAACACAGTGTTACATATTGTAAAGATTATTAAGACTATACACAACTATGTATGTGTATGCATCACTAGCTAAAATGGTTTTGTCCATATAAGCAATTAGACAAGTCAGCTGATCCCATAAGTGGAAAGATAGTATGACTGTCATAACTGCCATGTGTTATCTATGATAAGAACAAACCAACACTACGAAGTTAATCTTAAGAGTAAAGAGTATATGATGTTTATATGTAATAAAGTAGTGTATATTTTAGTATATATAATTAAAAATATACGGAACTTGATAAGATAAGTGTACATTATAGACTGTTATATATGTATAAGGGAGTGCACACCTGTCACAGCTTTGGTCTCCTAGGTATTGTGATTTCACATTCAACAGTTATGACAAGAATCTATTAGGACTGATGCAAATAGTCACTTTATTAACGAAAACAATGGACCAGTGACAAATACACTTGTTGACATCTCAGGATTATGTAACACTTTATTTTATACACTTCTGACCATATCACACACACACACACACACACACATATATTGATAATTAAGTTATTACAATTATGTATACAGTGTGAATGTTTAATTACACTACTATGTGTGTGTGTGTTAGTAGTACATCCTTAAGTGACAACTATAGAACAACTTATAAATATGAGTGAACCAAAAAAAAAAGACTTTGATGAAACAGTACGCCACATATGTAGATAACTGTATTTGCATGCATGTAAAAAAACCAAAATGTGATTCTGTTGAATTAGGTTTGTATATTCATATACAGTGCATGGAAATACTCCCTTAGATTGATTGTCATAGAATGGTAAACCACTGTGAAGTGGTGACATATCCTGGTTCAAGTCAAAACACAATTACAAACCTGAGTTTGAGTATTTTTATGATCAATGTCCACATTACATAAGCATCACACCACATCATATCTTTTTTACATATATATAGGATTGAAATACTCTGAATCAATGTAATTATATATATGTTTTCTAGCTGAGTAGATGAAAGATGCCAGATGTATTGTATACATTTACATGTTAAACATATGTAAGTGGTATATACAACGTATGTAATGTATGTACATATATCTGACATATAGTTATTGTACAATATAATACATATGTAAAAGATGTGTGTTATAATTATGCACCGGCGGATCCAGAGTGTAGAATAATAAAAATTTATAAAGCCTAATAAAAATTCAATAAATTATTATTCATAGACACACCCTTTTAATCACGAGACAGTAAAGTCAATAAAACATCGAGGTATAGCTTTGTAAGGTGTGGTTGTTTTTTACCACAGGATGCGACTTGAATGATTGACCATGAATATTATTAGATAATAAAAAAGGTGGTGTCTGTGCACCCCAGGCACCCCCAGATCCGCCAGTGATTATTTACATTGTATGTACACTTAAGACATTGTTCATTAATGATTATGAGTACCATGCTTTTTTACTGAACCATACAAATGAAAGGCACCATCATTATGCTGGTTACTATGACAATATATTTATAGTAACATACATTTCACTATACCTGTATTGTGTTTAACATGTATTCATTCACATGTATACTAAATGTGTACTTGTACATATTGTATTATGTAAATTGAGATAAAAACTAAAATCAGTATTAAAAGTGTTATAATATAGTACAAGTTACTATAATAAGTGAGTAAGTTATTATAATAATAACAATGAAGGTTACTGAAATACAGTTTTTCTAGGTGATGTGCATACTCAATACTCTAACTATAAATGGAATTTAAATTACACTGTCACTTTATAAACTGATCTAACAACACTAATATGGTTATCTTTTAACTACAGACAGATTATTTAGTATTTATATTCTTGTCTTAACTGTACACAGATCTTATTATTTAATAACAACATTTCAAAATAATAATAATAATAAACAATTAATATATACAAACGAAACACATGTTGTTTGTATGTGAGTATGTATAATACATTTCACATACTGTAATTTGATATTACTTACATATTGTTTTATGTCATCATAATTATATGTTGCATGTAATTATATTTTACCTGTGCCCAAAAAAATTTGATCTATTATACTTAATGTGCTGCATATAAAATTATATGGCAAATGTAAGTAGATTATAATGTATGACAATGTCATATATATTTGAATATTTGATATATAATCACTATAGCATATAATACCTATGTAAAATGTATGTATTGCATGTACAGTTTATGTACATATATTATTTTGGATTGTAAAAATAAAGTATGTAAAGTGGGTGTTTTATATATATGTTATATGCTTGTCTAATTGTCTGCTTTTTAGTGTTCACTTATGCCATGTTCTTATACCTCTTTGGTTTCTTTAGTAGTGCTCATGGAAATATATTTGTGCTTTGTATAAGCAATTGCAATATTACATATGTATTAGCAATAATTATTAGATATAAGACAAACTTATTTCCTTTACTTATAGCAAGAGGCATATAGCTATGGTCAATAAAGAATCAGCATGAAAATATAGCTAATTTAGTGTAAAAGCTGACCTTTTTTAATCAGAAAAGTATTATCTCGTTGGAATTAATTTTAGTAGTTAGTATAAGTAACGATGTAATACAATGACATAGTGAAGGGATATTAGTAATGGCATATGTTTACATTGTATTTATTACAGTCAATGTACTGCAGTGTGTGTTATGACATCAACTATAATTTATAACTAATTCATGAATAAATAAATAAATAAAGTGATTACCATAATAAATATACATGTGTGTGTGTGAACGCCTTAAATTCCTCAAATTTTTATATTCTTTCCTCTAGTTATATGTTTTATTGAAGTTTGTATAAAGAATTATAAGATTTATATATTTATATCTATGAAAGTAATTAACTCTAAATATCAATACAGCACAGATTGTTAAGACAACATTAGGACAATATATTGACGGTCTATCAAAAGCATGTAAACCTAATATAAAAAAAACAAAAAACTGCCATATTCCAATTGTTAATTCATACTACAACTGCTAGTGATATTGTCACCAGAACTGTTAAAGAAATGAGCTGAACATTGACCACAACTTGATGGAACACATATAGCATCAGATATGTTTGGACATTTAACTGTGTCACATGGATTGTCTAGGCATTGTACCACTTGAAGGTCATTCTTGCACCTTACACCTGTCCAAATAATAATATTAAATTTAAAAAATGTTTAAATTTTAGTTAAATTTTTTGATAAAATGATCGTTTTCAATCAAATCTAGGTTATAGGCTAAAACACTTACCACATCGTTGTAGACAACTATGTAAAGTTTCAAAGTTTGTTTTGGTTACCATCACAACCACCATATGTAAATTGCTGACATCTACCCACAGCATAGTTATAATACCATCGAAGGATATTGTTAGTACATGGACCACTAACTGGTAAGAATGAACACAAGTCTACAGAAAAATACAATTAAAATAAATTGATAGCTCTAAATAATTACCCATATTTAAACATGTTAATGTTAATGAATGCTTACAAAATTTGCAAATGACATCATAGTCTGGATTTGCAAAGTAAAATAATTATTTGCTTGTAATGTAATTACTATTGCTTCTCTTATTATTAATTGGTTTTAACCTCATCCCACCAACGTAACTGTGACTTGCGTCGGTTCCTCAGCCATAGATAGAGACAAATAATTTACCTTTTGGGTTAGGATGTGCTATTGTATTGGTACCATTAAATAACGTTGAATAGCCATATCCAAGGATAGAATGATGATAATCATATATTAGAACCCATGGTGGATTGGTAAGAACGTTGTTGATCAATAAACTCTGATTAAAGTAAGCATCATTAGGTACAACCACACTGTAATAACTGGTACCATTTGACATCAATGTAGAGAACTGGATGGAATGTTCATATTGTTCAATTGGTGGGACTGTGTTAAGGGAAGGACCACTAAACTTTGCACCAGCATATCTTTGGCCATTACCAATTTGAGCAACATAGATTGGTTGATCAGAGATAATGCTACAGTTTATATTGTTGGTTGTATAAAATGAATTTGTATTGTTTTCATCAAATTTGAGTCGTATGTTTGGGTAATTTGTACCACAAGTTTTGATTGCATTTGTGTAAATGTTAGCAGCAATCACTTTATAATTTTGTCTATTGCTTTGACCCATGTGAGATAATATTATAAATGACTTTCCCCACGTTATTGTTGGCGTGAGTTGTGTAACAATAGTGTCAGCATCATATGTCCCAGATGGAACTTGGGCTGTTTCGTGTCCACTAATAATTGTAAATGGACTGTCAGATATAATTTTGGTTCCAATGAAGCTTTAAGCTACAACTGATATTGGCTCTGTGTCATTGGAGTGAACTTTCAGACCTTTTTTCCTCCAGGAATAAGTATGATTTAACACTTCAAAACTTGCTGGTATAGCAACTTTATCAGGGTTTTGATAACTAGTATTACCCATATATGAGAAATTGTTATCAAGAGATATGACTTTGAAAGTAACAGGAGTTGTTTTCATAGTATGAACATACAATGTATGTACATTGGATCCATTGTTGACCGTATAGAATCCCACAAAAAACTCACTACTGTATGTGTTGAGGTCAACATTTGGCTCTATAATGAAGAATATAAATTAAAAACAAAATTATTTTGCAGTATAGCACTATTAATATATCCTGTTTAGAAACATTTTACATAATAATTATGTAGAATTAGCAGCAAAATAAGTTTTGACTAAAATGTGTCTAACATAGGAAAATTTTTTGACATGCAATCTATAAGCTAATAAGAAATAAAGAAATAGACTTCATTTCATAAGAATCTGCAACATCAATAATTTTAACAATATTTAAGTTTATGATGATTTTGTTATAGGAGTTTATGGGAATGTACATTGTTGGATATGAGCATGACATGTTTTGTAAATATGGAGTCAACTCTGTTAACAATATATATATATATATATACATTGACAATGAAAAAATAGTCACTAACCATTTAGGTATGATTTAAGTGAAAGTCCTGAGCCAGATGCAAATTCTATATAAAATGGTGCATAAACATGAAATAATAAATTGCACTAAATTATGATTGTTTATTAATGAAAGTTAATTTGTTAAGAAAATCTGTGACTAATGTATTTCATGATGTTCTAATTTTTCCTTACCTAATGTATTAGTTGGAGTAGGTGAAACTATAGAAGAAGAAAGAGAAGCAGGATAACAACCAATATCAATTATATCTCTACAACAATCATTCGCATTATAACACCTTTGATCACAATAGCATCCTTTACTGCTACAAGGTGGTGACACTAAAAATTTACAACATCCATGATAACTGAGATTAAGTGCCACACAAGAGCCTAAATTAACATAATATAAACAAGTTAATTTAATTCATAGTGCTCACTTACCATTAGGAGTTGGCGTAGGAGTAACTATAGAACCACTTAAATAAGATGAAAAAATTGCTGATACATAGGTACTACTTATCAAAGGATATGAAGTTATAATTTCTATGTCTAAAAATGGTAATAAAGATGATATGATGTAAGAGGTTAAGTAATCAAAAGCATATATATAGGTATATATAAACCAAGGTGACATTTGGTTGCATTGTTCAGATTAGCTGCCTCATGCTAAGCCATTTTGTAATTACAAAGTCTTCTTTGTAACAGTTCATGTTTAAAAATTTTGAAGAAGTAGCATATTTATTTAAGATATATGTTTGCGTGTGTGTGTGTTGTTTGGTTATGCTTAGGAATGCAATATTTGCTTTACTAGGACCCGGAAACACAGGCATGCAAAAGATGTGACCATGCAGTTATGGTCACAGTGAAAATGTTTACTTATTGTTTACCAATGTGATAAACTTAAAGAAAGGAAAATAAGCAGACACATTTAAAACAATTAAAAGATCCATTTAAAACATCTAGAGCAGTGAAAATGTGAATAAGATAAAGACTAAGTTAGGTATAAAAAATTATACTACAGAACTAAAGTTTCCTTCTCTTCCATAGACTAAGGAAAGAAATAACATTTGTTATTAAATCTAGCCTATCACTGCACATCCATGATTTACTAGTTATATAATAATAAAGTAAGAAATAGCAAATAAAATTAATGTATGACTAAACTAAAATGTGACTACTATAACATTTTATCTTCAAAGCAAAGAAAAGAAAATGATTGTTTTGGCAGGCAATCTAAAAGCAAATAAGATATAAGCATTAACACTTTATTTCAAAATCCTAACATAAGTAATTTAAATAATTATTAAAGTTCATGACAATTTTATTATTGTAGTTGGCATGAATGTACATACATATTTAGATATAGCATTGTTTTGTGACAAATGCTTATGAGTATGAAATTTCATTGTAATAAAATGCGTTAACAAAATATACTCTAATGGTAATAAGTAGTCACTTACCATTTAGACCAGACCCACTATATTCAATGTGGAATCCTGATCCAGAATGTAACAAAATCATGTATTGTTATTTATTAAAGTTAATTTATTAAGAAAACTATGACTATAATGTATTTATTAGCTTCAGATTTTGTCTTACTAAGTGTATCATCCGAAGTAGGTGAAACCATAGGAGAGGAAGTAAAAATATATATATATATTTAAAATAAAAAATACACAAAGTTGAGAACACTACAAAATAGCTAAGTTATATCAAAAAAGAGACAAAACAGGAAGTTTCAAATCATGATGTAATACACTACATATTAGTAGTTATAAATGTTTAGTTACAACAATGTCTAAGTAGGTGAAACTAAGAAGAAGCGAGAGAACAACCAATATCAGCTATATCACTACAACAATCATTCCAAATATGACAGTGTTGATCACAATAGCATCCATTATTGTTACAAAATGGTGACAAAGACCATACACAACATCCAGAATAACTGAGTTCAAGTGCTGAACATGAACCTAAAATTATTATAATATAAACAAAATTAATTTAATTCATAGCGCTCACTTACCAGGAGGAACAGGTGGTGTAGGTGTAACTATAGAATCACTTAAAAATGATGAACTTAATGGTAGATGTGTTTTACTTGTCAAAGAATTTGAAGTTTTAAATCCTGTGTATACATAAAAATGGCAATAAAAATGATAAGTTGTAAGAAATACATTTATTACAATCATCATATCAGTAAGTAAATATTCTACTATTTAACATACAGAACTGTTAGGAATAAGCTTTTATAATTATATGACAATTATGACTAGACTAAAATGTGACTACCTTGAGATTTGATATAAAAGTAAACATAAGTTAGTTTGAGATTGCACGCAATCCAAAAGCATTCTATCTTACCAAGTAAATCAGTTGCAGTAGGTGTAACCATAGGAGAGGAAGAAAAAGCAGGGTAACAACCAATATCAGCTATATCACTACAACAATCATTCCACATATGACAGTGTTGATCACAATAGCATCCATTATTGTTACAAAATGGTGACAAAGACCATACACAACATCCAGAATAGCCAAGATTAAGTGCCAAACATGAGCCTAAAATTAACATATATCAACAAATAACTTTAATTCATAATGCTCACTTACCTTTAGGAGTTGTAGTAGGTGTAACTATAGAACCACTTAAAGAAGATGAAAAGATTGTTGGTAGATTACTACTTGTGAAAGAGTATGGAGTTTTAATTCTTGTCTCTATATAAATGGCTGATATGATGTTAGGGATAAATTAATTATAGTAATTACATCAGTAACTAAATATTCTACTACTTTACACACAAACTGTTAGGAAGAACATTATAATTATGTCAAAATTAGCAATAAATTAATGTTTGATTAGAATATGATTATCATATATATGATGTTATATATCTTACAAGCAAACTTAAAAGAAATGGTACTGTTACAAAGTGTAATCCAAAAGCAATCAGAAAATCAAAAACACATTTAAAGAAGATGGAAAAGTTGCTGGAAATTGTGTTCTGTTTGTCAAAGTGTATGGAGTTTTAAAATCTGAGAGTATATAAAGATGGCAATAAAATTGATAACTATTTATATTATATCGGTAACTACATATGTTAATACTTCAAACATGAACTGGTAGGAAAAAATCTTTATAATAATATAATAAGATGTGAGATTTAGTAATAGAATTAATGTTTGACTAGAGTAAAATGTGACTATAATAATATTTGAATATAAAAGCAAACATTAGTGAGGTTGATTTGAGATGGCATGCATGTCCAAAAATATTTTGTTTACCAAATGTATCAGTTGGTGTAGGAGTAACCATAGGAGAGAAAGAAGAAGCAGGATGACAAACAATATTAGCTATATCACTACAACAATCACCCCAAAAATGACAGTATTGATCACAATAGCAGCCATTATTGTTACATGAAGGTGACAAAGACCTTACACAACATCCAGAATAGCTGAGATTAAGTGCTGAGCATGAACCTGAAATTATATAATATAAATAAATTAATATAATTCATAGTGCTTACTTACCTTTAGGAGTTGGTGTAAGTGTAACCATAGATTCACTTAAAGAGGATGAGGAAACTAATGAAAGATGTGTACTACTTGTCATAGGGTGCAAAGTCTTTGATTCTGTGGTTATAATAAAACTTGATTGGAAGTAAGAAATAAAGTAATCACAATCATCATATTAATTACTAAATATATTATTATTTAACATATAAACTGTTAGGTAGAAATAAAAAATAAAAAATTATTATATATAACAATTTATCAAAACTAACAATAGATTAATATTTGACTTATACTAAATGAAACATAAACCTAAAATTAACATAATATAATCAAATTCATTTAATTGATAATGCTCAATTTCCTTTGAGAATTGGCATAGTTGTGACTATAAAATCACAAAATGATATGATGTAAGAAACAAATTAATCACAATGATCCTATCAGTAACTAAATATGCTACTACTTTAGTAAAAAAAAATTTGGAATTATGTAATAATTGCAAGAAACAAATTTTTGACTAAAATGTGACCATGGTGTAAGGGAAATGATTTTGTGATGAAACTCAATGCAAAAGTAAATAAACAACTCAGAATCATCCAAATTATATATATAATTATTCAAATAATTATATAACATAAGTTATTGCATTGGTTGTTAAGCAAATTTGAAGAAATTTATACTAGCAAATTCTTTATGCAAGACATATATTAATTTTGTTTACTCATTTGGTATTGAAGGTGGTATAACATTGATAAACTGTACACTATAATAGTTTCAATTTCTAGCAATGTTTTGTATGTCTAACTTCTCTCAAAGTCAATTTTTTCTTTAACTGCTCTCACTAAAGCATCCACTTGCAAAAGTAGACACATTATACAGTCAACATAGGTATCATATTGTGAAGGATCCTTGGACCTGTACTTGTTCTAATGTGATATCTATCAACTTTAAATGTTATGTCTTTATTGGAAAGTTTGATATACTACACAAGATTCTCTAATACAAAGATTTGTTCCCAATAGCTCACTTATAAAAGCAATAGCTGTTGCTCTTTTAATAGAGAGCATATTCTATATTGCCAAGCCCAACTATGTTGAGCTTACTATGTAAGCGATGATCAGTGAGAATGTATATAAATCTACAAACTTGCAGCTTGAATTGGTATACGAGATTGATCATCAGTATAAAGGATAGCTACCAAAGATTTTTGTTACAGTAACATTAACTTTAAAGGCAATTTCTGTAGAAGATTTATAGCTAAATATGTATTTGTTTCTAGTACAATAGAAGAAATATTGATAAATGAATGTATGGCAGTGTGGCATTGTTAATTGAACAAAATGAAATTCCAATACCTAGTGAAGTTGAAAGAAATATAACATATGTTTTATCATCCTCAACTTTATAATTTAAAACAATGTTGTAACAAAATTTATCATTGTTATAGAATTGCTGCTACCATACTTTAACTTGAATCTAACATAAAAACAACATCAAAGCCAGATTTTCAAACAATATAAATATATCAAAATTAGATTTGTATTTTCTTGTAAACTATTTTTGTCAATATACAATTCTCTTTAAAAATAAACAGCAAGATTAGATAGGAAACAATGAGGGTATAAACAGTACAGGGTAAGGAGACAGAATGAAGGATTCATGTGCTTGACAGATAATACTTCCCCAAATAAATTAAACGCAATGCAAGACTCTGTTCCACATAACTTTCAAGGTTTTGAAACAATAAATCTAATTTCAATCTAAGGACAAGGTTTTAGTAATAGTTTAGCAGTAGACTGATACATTATATTATGAGGAGTTATTTTGTATATGAACAAAAAATGTGTCAACTTTTTATTGGTTTCTAAGGAACCACTTGACAACTTCCTTTAGGATCGGTTAAAGCTTTGTATGGCTCTCTCAGTTGTATATTTTCCACAAGCATAAAATAGAGCAATGACAACAATGAATGAGCATCTCAAAAGAAAGTACCCAATTGAGACTAAAGCTAAATCCCCTAAGAGAAAGATACCAAAAAAGAAGAAAGTTAATATTACCACTTGGAAAACGTTTAAGAAAAGTGATTACCTTGGGATGATAGCTCATAATCTATGTCTTCAAATTATTGTCGAGGTCAATAGTAAAAGGTTGAAAGCACTTGTATTCTATTGGAACCAGGGTATCACCCTTCTGATCAATATTTTATAAGATTGATTGAAATTGTGTTGATTTAAGGGAAAACCTGATAGATGAGTTAAAAAACTGTTCTAAAGATAAACAATTAATTACACTAAATATAATGTTTCCATTTCTATAATTTTGTCCATTGTTAGTCCATTTAAATCATTGTTATAAGAAGAGAAGTCAGTTGCTATTTGACAATGTAACTATCATGAGGTAAGAAAAGGGTGGAATCATGATAATATTTGACTCTTGTAATCCCAGTTGTGGCTTATAAATTACTACATGGAAACGTCTGATCAAAAGAAACTTTTAATTGAAGACTATATTTAAAAACAGCAGTTTTTTCAAGATCCCTTTCAACTAGATGGTTGAATGGCACACTATATGAATGGATTCAACCAACATGAATACGTTAGTGTTATGGAATAAGAATATGTGTAATCATCAATTCTTTCAGCTTTTGTAATTAACTTTTTTAAGCCTTTGTTATTATTTCCTGTCATATGCGATTAACATTTTACTATTTGGATTTGCTTTAAAAACTACTATAATTAGTCCACCAGGCATTTCCTGTCCATGAAGCCAAAGCAGGAGCATTGCAATGTGTTTAACATTCCACACAAGTACATTCTAACCATTCTATATCTTATTTAAGGATGACCACCAGACATAGCTTCCTAATGACTCTGTCTCTCGTGACACAAATTTTTGTTGGGGACAATAATTTTTGCTCTTGCCTTTGTTTATAAATCATTGTAACACTCTGTACGCTAATATGATAGTTTGGAGCCATATTATTACTGCCACAACCATAATAACTTGCTCTGATGGAATTGAAACTAATTTATCTATACTGTACTTGTTATATACTGTTATCATTCACCTAATGATCATGTAACATGTTATCTAGCAATCTCCTAAAAGTAATAAAAACTTAGAAGAGTGATTAATTAGCTTAATAGTTTCTACATTGAGTCATCTTAAAACATCATTAACCTTTGCTAGTCCATGTGTGAGTGAAAAGCTAAACTGAGACATGACCAAGAGAACAAAAACACGTGGTTCCAAAGGTCAAAGTGAAGTTTGAGGTCAAAATAGCCACGTGCCATTGCAAATCACGTTCGAAGTGACAAACCACAACATTCCATGAACATTAATACTCCTCTTTTAGAAGCCACAAAGCCAAAATATATATTAGTTAACAGTAGTACTTTTAGTTATAGTTATAGTTGTTGCCATAATTTGTTACAATATTTTGTTATTGTATTAGTTCTTGAATACTATATATAATAGTTTTAGTTTTAGTTAAAGCAGTATTTGAACTTTTATTCTAGTTTTAGTTCACTGAAAGTAAATATATCTTACTATATATATGTTTTAGTTATAATTTTAGTTAATTAGGACAACACTAGATGGAACCTTCCAGATATTGCCTCAGCTTTTTCGTCAACTCTTTGTCCTTCGTCCTTTTAAACGTGGAAGACAATTTCTACTTCTTTATGCCCTAGCTACTCCAAAACAAAACATATATATATATATATATATATATATATAAGAGATTTGCATTTGTGAAAGAGCAAGCACAGATCTTTAACTTGAGCGTTCTGTGATAATGGCTTATTTGAGTTTTTTAAAACAAGGAATTGAACTATATGTTCCATTGTCCATCTTGAAGATAAGTGATCCTTCATCAGAGCAACTAGTTCATTTCAAGGTTTGTCTCTTGGTTTGCATGACGCCACCGATTGCATGCTAGATAATACGTTTCAAAGCCACACAGTAGTGTTTTCCGTTTTCGTAAACTATTATAATCACTAAACACTCTCTTTGAGTACAAACGGTATTTCGCAAACAATATTTCGCTTATTTATGAATCACGTTGTGCACCGCAATCTGTTTGGCTAGTTATTAATACTTATCACTATTTATACGCTCATTCCAATTTTTTACATAAGGTCTAAGGTTTAGATTTAAAAGCATTATGAAAAAATGTTTAGAACTTTTTAATAATCATATTAATCAATTACAGCTCGTGTCATTACGATCTCAACAGTATTTGTATTGTTAGTAGTAGTGTTATTATGTAACAACTATGATACAGCCATGTCCTTATTTTAACCATATTCACAGTTGAAATATGAGTTTGGACCTAGTTAATAGTTGTTGTGTTATCTTTGTGCTTACCAAAATACTTTTTAGCAGTAGATGAACTAGTTTCTACAAGGCAAGGTTGGTCTTTTGTTATGAATTCCATAATAAGATATATGATTTTTATCATTGGCATTGTAGATATGGATCAGTAATAGCAAAATCTTATTGAAGTAGCATTGTTTTAAAAATCTGCTATATAGTCTATCACTAAAATGAAGAATACACTGTTTCTCAGACAAAAACTTAACCCAATGTATAATTATAAATAAATTACAATTTTTTTATCGATGTGATAATTACCACACACACACACACATATACATATATTATATATATATTATATATACCTTTAAGAAGATCTTTCAAAGTTTGTAGGAGTTGGTGTGTAACAAATTGTGCAGCATTTGATATCCAACTATCTACATTTGACAAGAAACTATCAGCTACCTTCCTGGAACATGTAGTTGCAGTTTTAAGAACCTATAGTGATATGTTATCTTCAATAATATATGTATAGATGCACGGACACATGTTATATTATATTATATAGATATTATTGGTTTCCAACCTGTTGAATTGCCTGTTCATTCCAGAAATCAGTGAAGGTAAACACTTCAGAGACAAGGCAATTCAAGTTAGTGTCATTCAAAAGAATATCAGTACAGAATCCATTATCAATATAACAGGATTGATGACTATTGAAGGCAATTGTTTCCAATTGACTGCATATTCCATTTGGGCTGTAGAGATTGATGTTCAAAATGGCTTTCATAAGGCAACTATTCATATCCTTAATCCAAATTTGACCCTATATGAAATTATTAAAAACTAAAAACAAAACACTAAAAGCTTACAGCAGGCGTAAAACAACTTTGCTTATTTACGAAATGGTGGCAGTATCTGTCACCATAGGCAAGAGGATATCCATTAGTACCACATTGAAATCTTGGCTCTACACACTGAGTATAGAAGTCACAGTTACCATCATTAGCTAGAGCTCCACAGTTCTGAGCTTTGACAGTAACTGCCAGATATAGCACTACTGCAAAAACGAGTAGAGTCATGATGTAATGCACTGTTGTTTATCAGTTGCAATGCTTTAAATAGTTGGTCTTGTACTTAGACGCCCACTCAATTAATACGTGAAAGGTGACTAGCAGAATGCCCAAAAACTATGAACTGATCAGCCTCGCAAATAATTATAATTGTTAGAAAACATAATATACATGAAATTGAAAAATATAGTTCTATAATCAGAAGTTCTTTGAGTTAATACAAGAGTGAGACTAATTGGATTTTCTGGAGTTAAACTATTTGAAAGGATCCGCCATCTTGTCAGTGAGGGATTTCCCATGATGTCACAATTATAATTGTTGGACTATAGCCTTTATCGCATTAAGCGAGTGGGCGTCTGAGTAAGGATAGTATACACAAAATTGTGAATATAGTAAATTTGGTATGTTGTCAAGGAAACAGTTGACCAAAGTCTGATTAGCATTCTTACTAGAGGTTAATTACAGTTGTGTAATAAGTGAATATAAGCTTGGGTTTTTGAAATGAAAATAGGTATAACTCAAAGTACAATGGTGTCTTGTCAGTGTTACTAACAATATATATGTATATATAGTGTCAGTTTGATACAACATTTTTCCTTTATGATTGTAAAGTATTATAAAACATTAACCAAACCTTTGTAATATTACCTCACTTGATATTTGTAATATTAAGTATATTAGTAGTACTAGTAGTCAGGTGTAACTGTTTGTAAATGAATAGCATGTTTACTGTAGTATATTGTCATGTCAATATAGCTGGTATATGTCATTGTCTTGATACTAATACTATTAATAATAAAGAACTAAAGTTAATACTAAACCCATATCTTTTTGATAAAAAAACAATACTATTATTCAAGATTATTTGTATGTCATTACTAAAATAATAATTATAACAAACATTTATACATAATATTACATCTTTTTCACTTCTTTCAAAATTTGAGACTATAAGACTGTACTTTACTCTGCTGGTGAATACTGCTAAGCAATTATTTAACTAATTGGAAAGGTCAGCTGATATACATCAGCAGATATAGATAGATACTATGATTGTTGTGACTACAATAATTTAATTTATGATAGCAACAAACCAACACTACAAATTCTATATTAGTAGTGAAGAGTGGAAGATGATTATATGTAGTAAAGTAGTGTATGTTTAAGTATATACAACATAGAAATATATTGAAAGGTCAAGATAGTACATTTATACATTATACATATATACAAGGAAGTGTACATCTGTCATTGTTTTGCTCTCGTTGGCATCGTGATTTCACATACAACAGTTATGACAAGAATGTATTAGGACCATCACATAGAGTTACCTTATTGATGAAAACAATGAATCAGCAACAAATCTCCATGTTGACAATTCAGGGTTATGTAACACACTATATAGACCTCTGACCATATTCACATATATATTTATGATTAAGTTATTACATTAACTAAATATAATTTTAACTACACTACTATGCATGTGTGTTTTAGTAGTACATCCTTAAGTGACTACTATAAAACATCATATAAATACGACTGAAACAAAGAGAAAGATTTTGATGAAACTGTACATGTAGGTCACTTTATTTACATGTACGTGAGAAACCAAAATGTGAATCTGTTAAATTACTTGCATATATATTATTAAAATAATGTGAAACTACTCTTACAGTAATTTATATAGTTTTAGTTTGTACCTTTATGTATAGTATATGGAGACATTGTCTTGAAGTAGTAAAGCCACATTTTATGAAGTATTAATATATTCTATGTCAAATCATAACACTATTATTAATGTGAGTTTGAGCATTTTCACAATTGTCATTAACATCTATTATTATAGCATGACATCATGTATTGTCACATATATAGGATTAAAACACTTATCAAAATGTTGACTGTGTTTTATCTAACTGAGTAGACAAATTAAGTCCACGTAAAATAACTTATCTTCTTCATATAAGTGACATATACAACTATATGTCAATTATATGTACATTGTATATACAATGTACGTAATGTATGTACATATATCTGACATATAATTATTTTAGAATATTAAATATATGTAAAGATATACATTATGGTATGCTTAAAACATTGTTCATTAGTGATCACTAGTATGCACCACAACTGTTTGATGAACCATCCAAATGGAAGACACTTTTCCTGCTGGTTACTATGACAATGTTTAGAGCAACATACCTTTCACTATACCTTGTATTGTATAACATGTATTTCTACTCACACATTATATACTATACATGTACATGTACATATTGTTTTATGTAAACAGATGAAAACTAACAATAACAAGGTGTGATAGCATGTATGGTTGCCAAGTAGACATCACTTTGATGAGTGTGTAAGTTGCTATAGTAGTGACAAGAAAGACATATCAATGTAAAAATTAATTGGTTGATTTAACCAATATATGATTATACAGTTAGTGTGTACATAGTAAGTTATGTGATGAATAAACATCATATATACAGCTTTCATTACTAATGTAATAAATATTCTGTGAGATTGATGGTTGTCTAGTAAACATTACTGTGATAAGTATGTACATTGCTATAATAGGACAAATACTTTTTTAAAGATTGTCTCAGAATGTCTAATCCCAAAATGTATTAGCACAAAATGTCGATTCTCATAATGTCAAACAATACAATTAAATTATCTCAAGTACATGTACAATGTGTACTATTAACATGATATGTACAGTGTTCATTGATAATACAATAAATGTACTATGGAATTGACTATTCATGTAGATAATAATTATAGAACTATGATGACAAGATACTGGAGCAGGGCTGTTACTATGGAATTTATACATACACTTCTATGTATTTATAGGAGTGTATGTAACCAAGATGCATATGAATTTGTTAAAATAACCAATTTATTTTAGCAGTATATTGAAAGGATTTGTCATAGAATGTTATTAACCCAAAATCTCTAACCAAAAGTGTCACCCAAAAAGTAATGAGTATATGTACAGTGTATACTTTTAACAATGAAATTTGCTATATAATGGTAAATTGTAAATGTACATGTACACTATTAATATGTCAACTAAACAAGACAGCAATATACTTAATAACATTGATGTAGGAGTAGTGTTGTAGATCATTATTTAGCCATTCCTTCAGATTTTCTATTTTTGTCTCAATAGATCATAAAGGAGACATTGTGAGATTAAATATTATGGGTTTACCTAGGTAGAAAAGCAAGCACATTTTATCAGTCTTTTGCATGATGGCGCCGCTTAATCAAATTAAATTGTGCACAAATGCACTGTAACATCAAATGAAATCCATTGATTGAAATGTATTAGAATACAATAATAATAATAATAATAATAATAATTAATATAATGTACTGTCGAACAAGGAAGGTAACAAATGTGCTTACTAATATCTTATTACTTACAATGTACTTCAGTTATCATTTATACATATATGTAAAGTATATATGTGAAGTAATTAGTACATGTACATATAGTACAAGTACTACATGTGTATGCATTGCTGAGTTGGTTTATATAAAGTATGACAGTAATCCATGCCAGCTAAGTTGTTATTTAATTCTTTTGAACTATTCAGTTGTATATTACAAATCACAGTACATGTAATATAAGTGCTATTAACAGTAGTGTACACCAAATAGAGCTGGGACAGAATAGTAAAACAGCCATGCTCTAAGTTCTGACTCTACATTAAGAGAAGACATGATCAATAGGTTTGAAAATATATCTTTCAGAAAAATCGAGGAGAAAGTGAACGAAAACCTGGTACTCAAATGGTTAGAAGTCAGTTATCACAGAGAGCTATCTATAATGTATAATATAACATGGAATTAGCAATGTAGAAAATGGTGGTTACTTTTTCTCTAATGTTGTAAGAGTTCTTGCTATGATTTTTATAAACCAAATTTCATGAGGGTCAGAGTCACCTTCCAAAAGAGACAATACAAATTGTCAATTATCATTCCTTTTGTGACATCAAAAGGCATATGTTAAGAAAATATAGTTGCTCTTTTAAAATCTACAGTCTAGCTTGTAGTTAATATGGTAATGAAACATGTCAAGAGATCACTTACAGGTTTCCTCACAATAACAACATCCCCATATCTCATTATACTGCTTCATAAACAACAGGCTGGCAGGTCATCAGCACATTAACAAAATGGCTTTATATGGAATGTTATAACACTAAGTATATTAGTAGTAGTAAGTTGTTTGTAAATGAATAGTATGTTTGCTGTAGTATATTGTCATGTCAATATAGCTGGTATATGTCATTGTCTTGATACCATAATGCTATCAATAATAATAAAGAACTAAAGTTAATACTAAACCCATATCTTTTTGATAAAAACCAGTACTAATACTCAAGATTAGCTGTATTCCATTACTGCAATAGTAATTATAACAAACATTTATACATAATATTACATCTTTTTAACTTCTTTCAAAATTTGAGACTATAAGACTGTACTTTACTCTGCTGGTGAATACTGCTAAGCAATTATTTAACTAATTGGAAAGGTCAGCTGATATACATCAGCAGATATAGATACTTTGATTGTCATAACTACATTAATTTAATTTATGATAGCAACAAACCAACACTACAAATTCTATATTAGTAGTAAAGAGTATATGATGATTACATGTAATAAAGTAGTGTATGTTTAAAGTATATACAACATAGAAATATATTGAAAGGTCAACATAGTACAGTATACACTATATATGCACGAGAGAATGTACACCTGTCATGGCTTTGTTCTTCTTTGTATCGTGATTGCACATACAACAATTATGACAAGAATGTACTAGGACTATCACAAATAGTTACCTTATTGATGAAAACAATGAATCAGCAACAAATCTCCATGTTGACAATTCAGAGTTATGTAACACACTATATAGACCTCGGAATATTTTTAACTACACTACTATGCATGTGTGTCTTAGTAGTACATCCTTAAGTGACTACTATAAAACATCAGACTGACACAAAAAAAGATTTTGATGAAACTGTACATCAAATGTACCCTACATTAAGAGAAGATATGATCAATAAATTTGAAAATATATACATACCTTTCCAATGTTCACTCTCAGAAAGATTGAGGAGGACGTGAAAAGAAAACTGGTACTAAAATAGCTAGAAGTCACTTATCACAGAGAGCTATCTATAATGTATAATATAACATGGAATTAGCAATGTAGAAAATGGTGGTTACTTTTTCTCTAATGTTGTAAGAGTTCTTGTTATGATTTTTATAAACCAAAATTTCATGAGGGTCAGAGTCACCTCCCAAAAAGACAATACAAAGGGCAGGTCATCAGCACAGCACATAAACAAAATGGCTTTATATGGAATATAACCATTGGAAGATTTGATGGTTCAATCTATATTGTTATCTATAGGGTACAGGTAAATAATAAACACTATATCATTACCTTTCTCATAGTGTCTATTCATTTCTAATATCAAGGAGTGGAGGAATGTAGAAACATTTTGGCTTTTCATCATCCAACTCTCAGCCATCTAAAATCATATTTTTTTAGAAAAACCAAAACAATTAAAACAATATACACACACTGCAAAAAATGAAATATTAAATTAACTTTATGTGGTTTTTTTAATTGCATTTTCCCCAGTTATAATGAACAACCTTAATATAAAAATGCCAATCAAAGGTTATTTCTAATTTAGTTATTTCAAACAACGATTCAAGGTTATAATAAGCACCAAGAAAGATAAATTTAAGTAATCAGAAGGTAAAAACAACAAACATATATATCAAGTTATATCCTCCCTAAAAAAATAGTTATAATAATCTGTTAATAGTGTTATTTCAATACCATCAAGATTGAAACAACCTGGATTTACATTAAAATGGAAGACTGATTTCAGTTAAGATTAACAATTTATTTGATTATTATAATAATTACTTCTAAATTTTCAGGTTAATTTTTAAAGGTATTGCTTTTTATAAGTGTCAGTACTGACCTTTGACTTTATTTATTCTTATTAAGTTTATGATTGAATTATGAAATAAAATGTTATTTTTTAAACCGAAACATTGGAGCAAATAACTATCAACACATAACAATGATTATTAATAATAGTATGGCAATGTTATATATAAATGTTTCTCTGGTGAAAAATTGAATCGAGCATGGAAAGGACGATGATCTGCTATGGAATAAACATAAATAGCTGAGACAACACCTTTAGTTCTAATTGCAAATGCATTGTAGTGAGAACTGAAGAAATGACCATAGTACTCTAGCACACATATAATAAGTGTGTTGTCAACAGTAACTAGGTCAATAATTTTACCAAAAACTGGAGTAATTATATCATACTTAACTAAGATGTACAAACCTTTGTGAAAATGTGAGCTTTGAAGATTAACCCATTCAGGATGACAAAGAACATCATCATCACTTAGATTTGGAACTATTCGTTTCAGTTCACACTGAATGTAGTCATCTTCACATGATAGAGTATTAGAAGATTGTTTTGGACTTATATCCATTTGAGGTGAAAGCATGAAGGGATTAGAATGCATTTGATAGCAAAGCCAAAATTGATGTCTTCGTGCTATTGTTTTAGGCACATTCTTATAATTGCTAAAACGAGATGCTCTTTTGACAAAGCTTAGCTTAGACTCTTGACGCATAGTCCATGAATTAATTAGTGGCCCAAACTTCTCCATTTGTGAAGGATAATGAATCATATAGTGTTGTTTTGGTATCAAAGTCTTATGTGGATAAAGTCCACGGAATGTACTTAAGTACTCATCAATAATTATTCTAAGATAAGCTATAAGGTCATAAGTACATGTTGGTGCAATAGCAATACTGCATATTTTGAGAAGAAGCAGGAACTCTTGCCAGTGGGGATCATTTTCAGGAATATTGTCTGCAATTAAAAGCGGAAATTCACGACAGAGAGTCATCATTTGGGAAGCTGACTGTTTTACTTTAGATTCAGTACGGCATATGTTAGGGTCAATGAGACAAGGTTTGGTATTTAAAAAGTCGGTAGCTCCAATTCTCTGATTTAATTCCTCAAGTGTAAAAAACTTTTCATGAACACAATAATTAAGAAGAAGTGACAAGTGATATGGTACAACTCCTTCATATAAGTCATGCATTATATCATGTGGTAGTCCACTGGTGACAGAGAAACTGGGGATTTCTTCTAGGATTGAGAGTCTGGTAATTCCATAAGATGTTGAATGATGTTCAGAAAGTGGACCTGCCAAAAGTGCACACTGCTCAAAGTGGGTGTCTGGTGTACGTATTACACAATCACTTTCAAAAAATAGACTTTGTGATTGTTCACGTGTGATCATGCACTCCCGACATATTCTTAATGCAAAGGACATGCTTTGTTTGAATCCACCTACTAAATGAGCAGCAAGGTTATCTGCTAAGAAAGCCAATAGTCCACCATGTAAAATATGGTCTATGCCTGCTATTGAAACCTTTATTCCATTACAGTACAAGGTCTTTATGTCATCAACAAATGGTGCCATAAATTCATCAATTCCATGTTTCTGAATGTCCTCATACTTTCCAACAGCAACAAGTTGTATTGTTTTTAGAGTGGAACGATATTGGGGCCTTACATTAGCTAGAAAGTAAAACATGCACCCAAGTTTGTGCTTTCGGACATATGAACCAAGAGGATTTACTACTTCAATTTCATCGTAATAAGCCACTATTTGCAAAGCATATGGATCTGAGTTAAACAATGGATGTGAGTGAAATATTGTGCCATCGCAGAAGTCATGTAATTGCTCATCAACATTACTGTTGTGAGGATTTAAGACTTCAGTTTGAAAATCCACTAGCTTAAGGATATTTGTAAGGCTATCCAGCAAAGATATGTAATAAAATTTATCCTTTTTCAATACCTTTCTCCGTTTGTAACCCCCGAACTGATTAATCCAACTTGTCTGTTTCAATGAAATTTCTTGAGGTTCCTACAATAAGATAACGAATAATAGATGTGAGATATACAATTACAATATACTAACAATAAATTCTGATGACTAAAAACATGTAATTCATGTAATAGTTTTTCACTTACTACATAGCCCAAGTGATCTGCACAATACTTCTCAAATAAATAAATAGTATCGATACCTTCAAATGGATGAGATGGTTGTTCATTTAAAACATCTTCCAATCCATTAATACTGCTAAT
Source organism: Xestospongia muta (assembly GCA_963693285.1). NCBI lineage: Eukaryota > Metazoa > Porifera > Demospongiae > Haplosclerida > Petrosiidae > Xestospongia > Xestospongia muta. Next base: position 23,760,166 of record OY848917.1, read on the forward strand.
GTCAATATTAGCTTGAATCAACTTTTGTCGTACTTCATGTTTTAAATTATTAACTTGTTGTGCACATAAAATATGACAATTCTCCATTACATCAATTAAGGCAGCTTGAGAGATGTTACGACCTTCTCGAAGATGAAGAAGGAGCTTAGCAGCTTTAATAGTGTGATCAAATTGTTGAGTGGTTCTGCAATCTGTTAAAGTTACATTAGCATCAGCATATGAGCTAGTAGGAGCTTCATCACTGACTAGATCAAAGATGTCAAGATCATTAGCTGTAGTAGAAGGTTGAAGTGCAGTACTTGATTGTACATTTGACTCTTCAATATGTTTGTCTAATCCAAGTGCTACTCTGTGATGACGGTATATGTGGCTGTTGTAAGCAGTGAATGCCTTAAATACGTGTTTGCATCCTTCGATATTACATACAATGGAGAAAGATGAATCCTTGGAATGCACCAAGCGTAGATGACTTACATGAAACGTCAAACTCGGCGAGAAGTAGCCACACAGAGGGCATTCAACAATTGGAGATGTTTCACTTGCCATCATTAATTTCCTCTATATAACTATTGATTAATTTCCTCTATATAACTACTAGCGCCAACATTATTTTTAAGCCAATCAGATCAAGCCATTTCTCAGATCAATAGAGCGTGCTAGCAATGGCTGTAACTGCTACATCAGAAGGAGAATTGGTTAAGTTCAGCCGTGATATCGACCCCGTGAATCTTGCTATGTTTTTACAGGATAATGGCATACCGTCAGACGTCTGTAACGTATTGGAAAGTAAGTACCGAGAAACACTGACATATGAATACTGAATTGATGTTACAGGTAATGATATTGATGGCGAAGCCTTCTTAGAATTGACAGAAGATGAAGTAAAGTCTCTCGTGTCCAAGCTTGGTGTGGTAAAGAAAATACTAAGATTACAGGCTAAGGTAGGCTATTCGTTGTTTATTCCATTTAGTTATGATGACCTATGAATAAATATAATTCAATTGTATGTTTATGGATACAAGAAATATTGTAATGTTTATGTATAGGTACATGTAGCTATATCAGCTGAAATAGTTTCGATGCAGACTTCAGAACCCCCTCAAATATCAGAGCAATCTCCATATTCAGTAAACAGTCCTCAATCTATACCGTATTCTCCACCAATGTCATCTCCAAGCTATAGTGAATCTGACAACATTTCTGTTGCTTCTTCTGCCTCTGCAATGATGCATGAATTTAAAATACCGGATACATGGAGGCCATCTATTATGGAGTGCATTAACAAACCAACAGAAGAAGAACGAAAGCTATCCCTGGTGAGAGACATTCGTTGTGAAATAGTTCGTGACCTTGTGGTTCAAATGTACTCATTTAATTCAAGTCCAAATAAAGAATTTTGTACTGAAGTTGCAAAAATGCTAGTCAAGAAGTATGATTTTATGAAAGATATTGGACACAAAGTTTCTGGATATGTGAGTTGCCTAAATATAATTATAATGTATTACAAACTAGAGCCTACCATAAATATATTCACAGTGGATATGTTATTATAATGTGTAAACTGTGAAGTAATTTGTGGTTAAAAGGTGTCTTCTAAATTATTATGGTTTCAATGTGGTTTTGTTTACTGATTGAAGTGTTTATATATGTTTCTTAATTGTTAATCACAAGTTTTAACTCTGCAGGGCTCTTGGGAGAAAAAAATTATTGAACGAGTACACAATGTGAGAGGTACTCCACGAAAAAGGCCACACAATAGTCACAATGAAGTAGATCAAACCCCAAAATCAAAACGTGGAAGGCCCAAAAAAAAGAATTTACTTTTAACTCGTTATCCTCCACTCAGGGACACTGCTGATGATAGTGTTACTGTATCTCGAAATATATTATTGTTACAAAAGGAATTGCAAAAAGAAAATCCACGCAAAGAGATAGTGTTATCTTTGTCTCAGCAGACATTCACAAAGAGACGTGAAGATGTTTTGCTTGACTCTGAGGAAATTAGTGCAACTAGTCTATTACAAACTTATAATGAGCTACATAAAAACTATGTGGTAAGACTAAGTATATGTTATTTCTAGCTGATCCCCTTACCATGCATGAGGAAAGGAATTATTGTCAACATTAAAAGCCGCTTTAAGCAACCAGGTTAAATAGTAAGTACATGCTTTCTCTATAGACCATAATATGTTATGAAAGATGTTAAGTTTATAGAAAAATATTTAAGTGCTAGCAAAATAATACTGATTGGCTTCTTACAATTTCATTTGTATATTCTTTTTTTGATAGCTTGAGCAAGAGGTTGATCTCATTCTTGAAGGGACAGGACTCTTTAAAGCTGCCATTGACTGTTGGACTAATAAGTGGGTCCCAGCTATTACAGAATATTGTAACACTAGTTTATCTGGAAAACAAGCTGAAACTCTTTCAATAGAGCAAACAAAATATAAAGGTGATTTCTTTATTAATATTATGAAGTGAAGTAGTAAATTAATATCTGGTGTTTTTAAATCTAGGTGATGATAACCAGAAGCAGAAGGTTGCTCTATCTGCCTTATGTAGACTTTTACCAAAAAAAGGAAGTGAAGATGTACTAATTTATATATATGAAAAATGTATGGTAAGTTATAAGATGTGCTTTTATGAAAATGCATACATGTGCTACCTTTCATGAGATTGAATGGTATAAAAACAACTTTAATGCAACCATTAGTTATTCTTGACATTCACTGGAAATTTAATGTAATTAATTAATACTTATTATCTGTTTGCTCTTCCCAGATGACTGATGATCCTTCAGACGTTGCTACAAGGAGTCCAAGGAGAACAGCCCCACGCTTTGCCAGTTTTGAAAACCAAGATTCAGCTGATTATTTTGTTTTCGTGGATGACCTTGTTTTAACACAGACCAATGATTTTGCTAAAGGGCTGAATTTGTGGTTCATATCTCATTATATATTCAACTTACGCTATGAAAAACAAGTTCAAGAAGTGGCCTTATTCTTTCAAGAATTTATTTGGAACCTACCAGCTACTGCTGAAGAAAAGAAACAAAAAAATGCTACGTACCTCACGGTAACTACAGACATACAAAAGTTTGTTGTTTAGCTCAAAAGACTTCAATCTTATCATTTTAAACAATCATGGTTAGCTTTTTTGTGTTTGCTATTTTCTCAATTGTTAATAAGACTTGTATTCTAAATGTGATATTGTTATGATTAGTATTTTGTTTTATTTCCATTATTGATTAGACATGTATTCAAATGTCATTATATTATTATGATTATTAAGACTATATTTTAACCAATTCTATTAATTTTAAGTATATTAATTCATTTATGATTGGTATGTGCTAAATAGTTTCTACATTTACTTGCAATTGTATCTATTTTTCTAAATAGATTGTAACCATCATTGTTTTAACAATTTTAACTTAAGTAAAGTTTACAATTACCATAACTATAATGGTTAATTTAACTTACTACTGTGTTTAGTTAACCAATATCCAGAACTAAATTTTAACAGTTGAAATTAGGTAATTTTAAATAAATAAAATGGTTCTATCAAGTAAAATAATACGAAGTTGTTTTAACCTTCTAAAAATTGGTCAAAGCAAGCAATTATTTTGTATTTAAAATACCTAACATTTAATGTAGTTAAATTAACTTTAAATAAGGTCATCTCAGTTTCAATGGATTTAACCCAGGAATAATGGTTATTTTAACTTTTATTTTTTGCAGTGCATACTTCACTCATTGTATACCTTTCATTAAGCACAACTCATTAATTACTAGCCATATACCCAAAGAATATTTTTGACAGATTAAATATAGCCACTTTATCTGTATTCATTAACAGATCATTCAACAAAAATTTGTGTTTCTTGTACTCATCCCCATGATATACATTTTAAATCAACTCCACAAAATATGGAGTCTTAAAAAGCTTTTGCAATGCTTCCCAGATATGTTTTTCTATACTATAAACAGCTATAGATAGTTCCATATACACACAGATTATTATCATTCTGGAGCTTTATCTTGAATTACGGTCCACAAGGAAAAATAAACATTCCCCCAGGTTTGCTGACTGACAATCACTACTGTAAATCTTTCCCAAGTCGGTTAAAAGCTGATGGTAAACTTTGCAGTACTGGTAAGGGGTTGATACAATGTGTATCAGTACTCAAAAAGTCACTTTAAGAAGTAGAATCTATTTAGCTTTAAACCAATCCAACAGGGCCCCATAAACAAAGGATTGCGGTTTTAAACCCCGTGTGCCGTTTGAACACGTGTTTTTGTCAAGAACTCCCAAGTACAACGATGGAGATATAGATGGGTAAAGCCTTTACTTTTCAGCCAGGTTTATTTAATTTAATCGATGTGGTTTAGGGTTAGAGATAAAGAAATGTTGAAGGGAGAAAAGCAACAAACCATGAGAGAAGCAAGCTATTGAAATGCATAGTGTGAATGGTGAATTTTACTTAATACTATATGGTACTGTCTCAGAATTAAGCCATTGGTAGTTTAGCAGCCCAAAAGCATTTGTGGACTTAGCATTTTACCAGCAGACAGAGAAACAACAAGTTTATGCTTTTAGTAGCATAATGCACTAATTGCTATTATTTAGTTTACTATGTCCAGCTGTTTGATCTTGTGACAATTTCTCTGGCCAGCATTTTCATAGCAATTTTTTACTTTACAATCAATAATCATTAATGGTGACTATTCCTGTTATAATTTTTAAGACTTCTTCTCTTCTAATTCTAATAATTATAAATTGTGTTAATCTATTTATTTCTTGTAATAGGTATCCCAAGAAATGGAACCCACTAGTCCTTCACAGAAGAGTATTGCTTCAAGTAAGTTAGCCTTCTTTTGTATATTAGTATCATTGCTTTTCTTAATTGGCAGATGGTACCCCACAAAAGAAAACCTCTCAGAATGATAAAGATGTCTTCAATGTAACCTTAGGTAACTTTTTTATTTATTTCTGTTTTATAATGTTTTATAGGTTCTGATACTAGCTCTGACATGGATCAGGCTACTCAGGCAAAGGTATGTGAATGATATAAGTGTGTACATGACTTACAGTAACATGTACTACAATCAGAAAGCTAAGCTGTCAAGATACAACTCGGATTCTGATTTAACACTTCATAAGCCCAATCTAACCTATGAAGCTAACATTATGTAATAGTTAGAGCTCTATGCGAGGTTATTTAGTTGTTTAGTAACTTGAGAATCCCAAATAATGCAACTAAATAACCAACGCGTAGGACTCTGATGACTTAGTTAAGAGATGCAAATAACCAATGCGTTACCATAGTATTTTATATAGTAACCTCTGTACAGGTTACTAATAAATATAAAAACCTGAGGCTTGTCAATCATGCAAATTTCAGTATTTGTGTCTGGTATAAACTAAATGTTATTTAGTGTACTGTATTGGTGTAGTATCCCTCTTCCTGACTAGGCAGGGTGAGAAATTTTACACTATCAACAAGGCAACCACTTTAAATCTAATGATCAGTCTGAAATGTATTTTTATAAGTCTGAAGGATTACTAATGTCAAAAGATGCTCTCAACTTGTCACTGATAATTTATTGTTTTCTCTTTTCCTTCCTTGTGCAGAAAATGTAGTCCAAATTGAACTCTACTAAAAGAGTAAACGAAAAAGTTAAACAAACACTAAATGTTAAAACATCAAAAAGTATTTCTTGAATTTTGGGGTCAGAGGACATTCAGATGACATCCTTCCCACCAAATGTCTGTTCACCATCTCTAGATTCTCTTTCACTATTATCATCACATTTTTCCTTTTTGTTACCATTTGGTCGTTATATTCCTCAGGTACATATTGTATATACAATGTTTATAATATTGTGTAATTTATTACTATGTGGGACGTGGTGATTTCTCCAGATAATACCTCAGTTTTTTCTCATCCATTTCTGCTTCCATAAGTATCTTTAAAATATATTTTGATTTATTAATTGTTATTTCAAGCACCACACTGGAAGTGAAGTCTTGTTTCACTCTCTTCAAGCGGGTTTGGCTCTAATGAGTTTACATGCATTTATTTTACTGCTATTTATACTAACATTATATAGTATAACTAAAATACTTAATTATAATTAGGTGCGATTCACAGTGGCTACCTAACCTCCAGTAATTTTCAATCTTTCCACTTACTCAGACATTATTGAGTTCGAATTCAGTCACTGATGATGGCTTTGACTGGCATTCCCCTCTGGCCATGGTAGTCAGTGCAGTTTCTTCAGGCCAACGCATGTAGTATCATAGAGTTAAAATACATTAGCTTAATATAACAAAGAACTGATATGTTTCAACATCACAATGCTTCAGTCAGTATGATAGCACTGATAAATATGTCAGTATATGAGAATAGTCAATTTCATAGTATGTAGTAAACACTGATATACCATAAGATACAGGAATTACTAGTTTACCACTTTTGGCATTAGTTGATTAGTTAAATAGCAACCTGAATGACCATAAAATTGATTGAACATATAACATTTATTTTCAGACTAATCTATCAACAAGAAAAAACTTAGTGTAGCCAGCAGTATTGAAAAAGATACAGACCTTATAGTAACAGATTATACAATTATCAATATTTAACTACTCTATTGGTATCCTTATCAGCTACCCAATTATGTTCTACCACACACATTATGTCTCCAGTAATAGTTCACTCTCAGAAAGATTCATATGAACAATGAACCAATGGTAGTTTTCTGTCTTCCACTACTGTCATATACACTGGTCACCATAACTAGTGGCAAAATGTCATCATTGTCAGAAAATGCTATGAAGTATGGGGGCTTTATTCCAGTAAGAGTCTGTACGTATTTGTTAAGGGTAGTATATTCTTGAGACACAATTACAGAAACATTGAAGGGACTACCTTGAATAGACCAACCCTTCACAAAAAGTGCTCCTTTAATCTCTGGAGCTGATAATGTATTGACTTTTACAATGTTATGGATGGTTGAACCTAATAATATTTTAATTTCTGAACTCTTCCTTCTATGTCTAGAGGATACTCTTGTAATTGTTTAAGTTCAGCTGATTGTTCCTCTACTAATGGTTCATCTGTTGTTACACTCTCATCAGTAACAGGAGGAGGAGGTTTCACTTGCTCTTGTTTCTTAGTACAAGATTGAAGAGCAACTGAAGAGCCAGCTAAGATTAGAAATGGCTCCAGACAACATGCTACTAAGTAGAGAACAACAATAACTAATAAAAAAGAACTACAAATTATATAATCTAGATATATCTGGAGACTTTTGATGATGTTTGTCTAAAGACAGGAATTTTTCATCAGAAATTTATGAAATGGGTATTGCAATTACAGATGACCATTAATAATAAGTATCATGACACTGTACCACTGAATGCATTAAGACTGGAGACACTAGCATAAATTAAAGAGAAATTGAACAACTTACCCAGATTAAATAATTGACTTCAATATAACTAACATACAGGATTACAAGAAAAGAGGGATGGGAAGCATTAAAAAAACTAGGTAATGTGGTATTACATTCATTAACACAAAACTACAACAAGTACTAAATGTCTTGAATGTATGTGTTCTCATTACTCTTTCTCAAACCACTCATTGATTGTGTACTTCTACTGGCATTACAGTTTTCAAAACTAACCATTCCCTATGAATGACCATTTCTACCAGATATAGTGGTATATACATATACCACATAATGCACTGCAGTTGAGTTTGTGTTATGACATCAACTATAATTTATAACTAATTCATGTGATAAATAAAATGATTACCATAATGAATATAAATTACATGTGTGTATGAATTACTTGAATTCCTCAAACTTTTATATTCTTTCCTCTGGCTATATGTTTTATTTAAGTTTGTAGGAAGAATTATAAGATTTCATGAAGATATGGATTGTGATCATGTCAAAGTACCACCATTCTAGTGATTCCACCCATCTTTTAAAGAATTGGCCAAAAATGGGTGCAAACATTCAAGAGAGGCATAGGACACTAAACAAAAACTCATTGGAGTGTAAAAAAGCTTGTTGTTGTTGATTACAGAGCTACATTTTGGCAAAAAAACTAATAATTTACATGGGAATTTTCGAAATCAGACATTCGTGGAAAGGTAGAGTCTAAAGTGGTAAAACAGAAAGAAAGCCATGGTAGAAAGAGTCTACTCAAAGAATTAGAGAAGAGATGCTGTGTTTTTCAATATTAGAGATGGCTCAAAATAAATAGAAAGAGCTGTTTGCAAGAAACTAGGTCCAGTCTCATACATCATTAAAAGTAATAATAAAACTTTATTTAGAAAATATATAATAATATTAATTATAGAAAAGGACGTCCTCTGTCTTAGAAATGGTTAAAGCCAATATCTTATTTGATGACTTTTCTGGAGTTAAATTCAAGAGAATTACAATAGACTCACGTCCACCAGCATCATCATCTAATCCTGAACATAGACCATGATTAGACTTTGTAAACCTTATGGTGAGAGGAATGTACTACATTACTTACAATATATTAAGCATGCAAGTTCATTTAGTAATATCTAGATATATTACTAAATTTATTTTTCATGTTTGATACCCAAAGTACCCTATGCATTCTTATTCCTTAAACTGACTATACTATTTGCTATACTTTTGGTTTATATATTTATATCTATGAAATTAATTAACTCTAAAGATCAATACAGCACAGATTGTTAAGACAACATTAGGACAATATATTGAGGGTCTATCAAAAGCATGTAAACCTAATATAAAAAAAAACTCCAATTGTTAATTCATTTCCAATTGTTAATTCATACTACAACTGGTAGTGATATTGTCACCAGAACTGTTAAAGAAATGAGCTGAGCATTGACCACAACTTGATGGTACACATATAGCATCAGTTATGTTTGGACATTTAACTGTGTCACATGGATTGTCTAGACATTGTACCACTTGAAAATCATTCTTGCACCTTACACCTGTCATAATAAAAAATGTTAAATTAAAATAATTTTAAAAATTAGTTAAAATTTTTGATAAAATGACTATTGTTTTTAGTCAAATCTAGGCTATAGGCTAAAACACTTACCACATTGTTGTAGACAGTTATGTAAAGTTTCAAAGTTGTTTTGGTTACCATCACAACCACCATATGTAAATTGTTGACATCTACCCACAGCATAGTTATAATACCATCGAATGGTATTGTTAGTACATGGACCTCTAACTGGTAACAATGAACACAAGTCTAGAGAAAAATGCAATTAACATGAATTGATTAGATCTTAATAATTACCAATTTGTAACCATGTTAATGTTAATGAATGCTTACAAATTTTCCAAATCATAGTCTGGATTTGCAAAGTAAAATAAGTATTACTTGTAAAGTAATTACCATTGCTTCTCTGATTGTTAATTGGATTTAACTTCATGCCTCCAACATAACTGTGTCCTGCATATGTTGTCCAGCCATAGATTGAGACAAACAATTTACCATTTGGGTTAGGATGAGCTACTGTATTGGTACCACTAAAAGATGTTGAATAGCCATATCCATAGATAGAACCATTTGAAGCATATATTAGAACCCATGTTGGATTGGTAATGACATTGTTGATCAATAAACTCTGGTTAAAGTAAGCATCATTAGGTACAACCACACTGTAATAACTAGTACCACTTGACAACAATACAGAGAACTGGATGGAGTGTTCATATTGTTCTATTGGTGGTACTGTGCTAAGGGAAGGGTCACCAAAATTGCCCCCTTCATATTGTGTACTAACCCCAATTTGAGCAACATAGATTGGTTGATCAGAGATAATACTACAGTATACATTGTTGGTTGTGTAAAACCAATTGGTGTTGTTTTCATCAAACTTGATATGTTCAACATTGTAATTTGTACTACAGGTTTTGACTGCATTTGTGTTATTGTTAGTGGCAATCACTTTGTAACTTTGTCCATTACTTCGACCCATGTGAGTTGGTAAAAGAAATGTCTTTCCCCATGTTATTGTTGGTGTCAGTTGTGTAACAATAGTTTCAGCATCAAAAGTCCCAGCTGGAACTCGGGCAGCTTCATGTCCACTGATAATTGTGAGAGGACTGTCTGATATTATTTTAGTTCCAGTAAGATCAACACAGGGCTTAAAAACAAAAAATGTCTGAAGAGAATGAAGAACAAAGTTGAAGGAATTTCCAGCTTTAATAATTATATTAACAGAAGCACTGTCCTGAGGATCTGATGGAACAGTAATGTCATTGTTTGGAATGATAGTTACATTACTCTTATCAAGGCAACCAATAATCATAAACTGACTTGTCTGATCACTCCAACCTAATGTAGACACAACATAGTATGTGTATTGAGTTGTTGGTTGTTTATGACATGGAAGAGCTAGATAAGACATGAAATCATCCTCATTACGGAAACTCCATACAATAACTGATATTGGCTCAGTGTCTACAGAATAAACTTTAAGACCCTTTCTCCTCCAGGAATAGGTATGATCTAATACTTCATAACTTGCTGGTATTGTGACTTTATGAGGGTTGCAATAACAAGTTGTACCCACGTATGAGTAGTTGTCATCAAGTGATGTGATTTTGAAAGTGATAGGAGTTGTTTCCATAGTATGAACATACAATGTACGTTCTTTAGATCCATGTACGTGTTCATAGAATCCTACAAAGAATTCACTACTGTATGTGTTGAGGTCAATCTGTGGCTCTATTATGTAAAAAAAGACATTTAAATACATAGGAAGAGAGTAAATTATTTTGTTGAGCTGAACTTAAGAATCCACTTAATACATGAATCTTAGAATGATAGGATTGGATATAATATTATCACTTCATTTAAAAACAAAATATGTTGTACCTGTAAATAAAATTTACAATATAGTCATAAATTCTGTGTGATAAAAACATCTCAAACAAGCTCAATATGGACACCCTACATATTAGCATCAATATTGAGGTGATAATACTTATTTGTCATAATATTTGTAGTAGACCTTTACAGCAAAAAGTTCCACAAGAAGTATAAAGTAAAGGCTGCTCATCTGCAAAATAAATTAGTACTTATTTGTGGCCACTATATAAAATATTTAGATCTAAATGGTTTAAATATAGCACTTTGTACAGTACAGGATCCTGGTTAAAGGTATAAAAAAATAAAAGCAACTATTTCAAAATTTAATTGTTGTTACTGAACTTACTGCATTGATCTGTCAAATCAGTTTCTCCAATTATAAACTTTCCTCTACATTGTCCACAGTTGTCAAGTACACATTCAGCATTAGGAAAATTAGAACAAGTTTGATGATCACAAGGATTATTAGGACAATATATTGGTGGTTTATCAGGAGGACATGAACCTAATAATATTAAGAAGAAAACAATTATTACAATTACCATTTACTTACTGCAACTACTTGTAACATTATGACCAGAAGCATTAAAGAAACGAGCTGAACATTGACCACAATTTGATGGTACACATATAGCATCAGGTATGTATGGACATTGGGCTGTGTCACATGGATTGTCTAGACATTGTACCTCTTGAATATCCTTCTTGCATTTTACACCTGTTGTAACAAAAAAACTTAAATGAAAGTTATATTATATAAATTATTAAATGGTTTAATCAAATGACTTTTGTTTCAGCCAAATCTAAAAGGAATGAATTACTTACCACATCTCTGTAGACAGTTATGCAAAGTTTCAAAGTTGTTTTGGTTACCATCACAACCACCATATGTAAATTGCTGACATTTACCCACAGCATAGTTATAATACCATCGAAGTGTATTGTTAGTACATGGACCACTAACTGGTAACAACAAACAAAATTCTACAGAAAATGAAATTAAAATAAATTGATAAGATCAAATATTTATTTATTTTGAACAATATGTGCCTATCAAACTTTGAAAATGTCTATAATTCTGGATTTGTAATGAACATTAAATATTGCTTGTAAAATAATTACCATTGCTTTTTGGAATGCTCATTGGATTTAACTTCATGTCTCCAACATAACTGTACCCTGCATAACTTGTCCAACCATAGATAGAGACAAACAATTTACCATTTGGGTTAGGATGTGCTACTGTATTGGTACCACTAAAAGATGTTGAATAGCCATATCCATAAATAGAACCATTTGAAGCATATATTAGAACCCATCGTGGATTAGCAAGAACATTGTTGATCAATAAACTCTTGTTAAAATAAGCATCATTTGGTACAACCACACTGTAATAACTAGTTCCACTTGACAGTAATGCAGAGAACTGAGTGGAGTATACATATTGTTCTATTGGTGGCACTGTGTTAAGGGAAGGGTCACCAAAATTGCCGCCAGCATGTCCTTGGCCAACACCAATTTGAGCGACGTAGATAGGTTGATCAGAGATAATACTACAGTATACATTGTTGGTTGTGTAAAACCAGTTAATGTTGCTTTCATCAAATATTATTCGTTCTGTTATGCTATTTGTACCACACGTTTTGACTGCATTTGTTTTATTGTCAGTAGCAATCACTTTGTAACTTTGTCCATTGCTTCGACCCATGTGTGGTGGTAACAGAAATGACTTTCCCCATGTAATTGTTGGTGTCAGTTGTGTAACAATAGGGTCAGCATCATAAGTCCCAGCTGGAATTCGTGCAGCTTCATGTCCACTGATAATTGTGAGTGGACTGTCAGATATAATGTTGGTTCCAGTAAGATCAACATGAGGCTTAAAAACAAAGAATGTCTGAAGAGAATGAAGAACAAAGTTGAAGGAATTTCCAGCTTTAATAATTATATTAACAGCAGCACTGACCTGAAGATCTGATGGAACAGTAATGTCATTGTTTGGAATGATAGTCACGTTACTGTTATTATGGCAACCAATAATCATGAACTGACTTGTCTGATCACTCCAACCTAATGTAGACACAACATAGTACGTATATTTGGTTGTTGGCTGTTTATGACATGGAAGAGCTAGATAAGACATGAAATCTGACTGACTACGGTAGCTCCATGCAATAACTGATATTGATTCTGAGTCTAGAGAGTAAACTTTAAGACCCTTTCTCCTCCAGGAATAGGTATGATCTAACACTTCATAACTTGCTGGTATAGCAACTTTATGAGGGTTTTGGTAACATGTTGTACCCACATATGAGAAGTTGTCATCAAGTGATGTGACTTTGAAAGTAACAGGAGTTAATTTCATAGTATGAACATACAATGTACGTTCTTTAGATCCATGTACATGTTCATAGAAACCCATAAAGAATTCGCTACTGTATGTGTTGAGGTCAATCTGTGGTTCTAAAATGAAAAAAACGGAGAGATCCATATACATGTTCATAGAATCTCACAAAGAACTCACTACTGTAAGTGCTGAGTTCAATCTGTGGCTCTATAATAAAAAGCAAAACATTTAAAGTAAACCTATCCTTTATTGTAGTGTCAATTGTGAGAAGAAATTAATTATTGAAATCTTATAAGTTAAGAAACAACTTAATTCGTATATTATAATACATATATAAAATGGTTTTTGAGGGAAACATTCTCATACAAAGTTTAAATTAAAAGGCTGCTCAGTTACATTAGAAGTTAGATTTCATTTAAGGAATGTACTGACAATATAGTAAGACAAAGCTTACATACTATATATTCAATGTGCTTGCTATGTATATACTGTATACTGCCATAATATTTTGGATTTGTATGAAAAATATTATTACTGCCACTCCTATGTTTAATTAGATTTTTTTACTTATTTGTGTAATTTTTATTATTTGATTAATAGAAGCAGTAATAAAAAAGCAAATAAAATGATATCTCCAGGGTGGCTACATCCAAACTCTGCAAAATAACTACTTTTACTTGTTAAAACTCTCAACATAAGAGTGGATATCTCTTGTAAAATCATAAATTTCTGTGTTTTATACAACCCACATAGGTATCATATTGTGAAGGATTCTTAGACCTGTACTTGTTCTAATGTGATGTCAACTTTAAATGCAATGACTTTATTGAGGAGTTTAATGTACTACACAAGATTCTCTAATACAAAGATTTGTTGCCAATAACTCACTTATAAAAGCAATAACTGTTGCTCTTTTAATAGAGAGCATATTCTACATTGCCAAGTCCAACTATGTCGAGCTTACCATGTAAGTGATAATCAGGGAGAATGTATATAAATCTACAAAGTTGCAGCTTGAATTGGATTGACCATCAGTATAAAGGATAGCTACCCAAGATTTTTGTAACAGTAACATTAACTTTAAAGGCAGTTTCTGTAAATTTATAGCTAAATTTGTATTTGTTTCTAGTACAATAGAAGAAATATTAATAAATGAATGTATGGCAGTGTGGCATTACTAACTGAACCAAATGAAATTCCAATACCTAGTGAAGTTGAAAGAAATATGACATGTTTTATCATCCCCAACTTTATAATTTAAAGTATGCTTTAACAAAATTTATCAGAATTGCTGCTACCATACTTTTACATGAGTCTAACATGAAAACAACATCAAAACCAGATTTTTAAACAATATAAATATATCAAAATTAGATTTGTATTAATTTTGTGAACTACTTTTGTCAATAAACAACTCTTTTTAAAAATAAACGGTAAGATTAGATACAATACAATACAGGCTAGGAGACAGAATGAAGGATGCATGTGTATAACAGATAAAAAGTCCCAAATATAAATTAAACACAATGTAAGACTCTGTTCCACATAATTCTCAAGGTTTTTAAACAACACATCTATATATTTTTAATGTAAGACAACGTTTGAGTAATAGTTTAGCAAGAGACTGATATGTTGTATTATGAGAGTTATTCTGTACATTTAAAAATATTGTGTCAACTTTTTATTGGTTTCTAAGAACCACTTGACAACTTCCTTTTAGATTGTTTAAAGCTTTTTGAATGGCTCTCTCAGTTTCCTATATATTTGCAGTGAAACACTAACATAAAATGGAGCAATGACAACAATAAATGAGCACCTCAAAAGAAAGTACCAATTGAGACTGAAGACGTTATCTAGCCTAGCTGAATGTGTCTTTCAGCAACTTGACTTGTAGTAAAATATTGTTAACTATCCTCAACCAAATATAAATATGTTAGTGTTACAGAATAAGAATATGTAATCATCATTTCTTTAAGCTTTTGTAATTATCTTTTGAGCCTTTGTTATTATTTCCTGTCATAAGCAATTAACATTTTACTAATTGGATTTGTTATAAAAACTACTATAATTAATCCACCAGGGCATTTCCTGTCCATGAAGCCAAAGCAGGAGCAATACAATGAGTTTAACATTCCACACAAGTACATTCTAACTAATATTCTATATCTTTATTGAAGGATGACCACCAGACATATCTTCCTAATGACTTTGTCTCCTCATGACACAAATTTTTGTAGGGGACAACAATTTTTGTTCTTGCCTTCGTTTATAAATCATTGTAGCACTCTGTATGTTAATATGATAGTTTGGAGCCAAATAATTATTGCCACAACCATAATAACTTGCTCTGATGGTATTGAAACTAAATTTATCTATACCATATTTGTTATATACTGCTATCATAATTCGCCTATTAATGATATTATGTAACATGTTGTCTAGCAACCTCCTTAAGTTAATTAAAACTTAGAAGAGTGATGAATTGGCTCAATAGTTTCTACATAGAGTCATCTTAAAACACGATTAATTTTTGCTAGTCAATACGTGAGTGAAAAGCTAAACCATAGATACTATACATGGATGTGAAACTCGACCGGATGCTAATATAAAGTATATGTATAAACATCATTTCCGTTTGTCTCTATGCGTTTTACGGGTAAAGATGGCGAGTGTGGTAAGTAAATGGTGTTATTTTAGTAATTAAAATCATAAATGACTAGAAAGCTTCTACAACATATTGTAGAAGCTTTCTAGTCATTTATGATATGACGTATAGATTAAGGTTTTAGAAAATATATTCAAAAATATTTTTAAGCTTAACTTTTGTCACAAATAGGTTTTAATATAAATATTAGTTATGCTTAAAGATGATATCAGTGTATGAGAACAGATATTAACAACATGATGAAAGATGAACTACCTGGTATGTCTAAAAATCCAGTCACTACACAATCAAGTTAGGATTTATTTTGTTACTCATGACTGATTTAATTTCTTTATACCACAGACCTGGCTGGCATAACATAACAATGCTTCCAAAAATCAAGAAACATGGTAGGCCCAAAGGGGCAGATAAAACAGTGATTGGATTACCTAAGAAAAGAAAATGTAGCCAAGAGGACAAACCTGTATCATTCCTCAAGAAAACTCCTAAAGTTAAAGAAAAAGGTACTTTGATGATTGTTTTTTTACATGTATATTGTTATTTCAGTAATTCTTGCATGGTTTGTTGATCCTGAAATAGCTGCTAATGCTGTGAATGGTGACAGGATTGTACAAAAAGAGGAAATTGAGATTTTTCTAGAAAAATTTCGGCTTCCTGTTTAGATGAGAATGTGTGCTTGGAAAGCACAGCAAAGTATTGTAGTAAAGATGCATGGATGGCAGTAAAGAGTGTTCAAAAAATGCTGTTTACTATTGTGGGAGATGCACATGCCCGATTGATGATCAATGCAGTCATCAGTAGTGTGTGACTGTTGTTTAAATTTGTTTCACTTCAAATGTTTAAATCTCAAAAACCCTCTCCAAAAGCTAAAACGTGGTTTTTGTCGTGTTTGTTATGACGTATAAATACTTGTGCTAACTTAATTAGTGTAAATGGTGTCCGGAATGGTATTTTATCTATTATTACTTATATAATTTTCCGTTATAATATTATTTCTATTAATACATTTTAGTTCAATTTTTCTATTGTCTGCGCATGTGTAAATGATTTGCTGTATCTATAGCTACACAATTTGCGTCCGGCTACCGGATCTATAAACACTGCATTAAAAATAACGGTTTGGTCAATTTTTCTCGACCACTGTGTGTTAGATCATAGCAAACCTTATATTGAGAGAAAGTTCAAAACCAACTTCATGCATTAGTCTTGTAATTGTTATCGTAAATGAAAGTATAGCAGAGATATATGATATTTAATAAAACTTGAGTGCCAATTTTATGGCCAATTTATTGCTAGAAGTATACCTTTCTTGAAAGTTTTAAGATTAGCAATGTATTGCTAATGTGTAATAGTGTGCATTAGTCAAAAAAAATTAAAAAATTTATTCCCAAATTGTCATCGTTTATTGAAGATAAAGGAGTGTGA
Source organism: Xestospongia muta (assembly GCA_963693285.1). NCBI lineage: Eukaryota > Metazoa > Porifera > Demospongiae > Haplosclerida > Petrosiidae > Xestospongia > Xestospongia muta. The sequence continues at coordinate 23,777,520 of OY848917.1, forward strand.
CATCACATAACTTTTACTTTTCAGAAACATAAGAGACTGCGGAGAAAAAAGCACATTGAACGTGTTCCTAAAAGACACTTGTACACAATATCAATGGCTCACAATCCTCTTGTCACTGTATGTTATATGTATGTGTTGCTGTGATAATTTTTTCATGTTTCAATTCAGGAAGCTATAGCATGCGCAGAGGAAGTAAAATTACTTTCTCAAGAGTGGATAGTGCTACAGAATGAGAAAGATATATCTTTATTCACAGAAGTAGAGAGAGATAATCTCCCTGATAACGAGCCATTTTTCTTAACAAGATCATTAGTATTAAGTAAATGTCTCTCTTGGAAATTATTTATTCATGGAAAAGCTGCTAATCATCTACCAGCTTTGTCATGTATTGGTGAAGTACTGAATTTGGAATTATTTGAGAAACTCATGGGAATCTTATGTAACAGCAACATATACACTGGTAACACAGATGAAAAATATATATTATGTCATATCCTTGATACTAAATTGAGTTTAATCCGACTCTCTTAACAAGGACAAAACATCAATATATATATATATATATATATATATATACATAGAGAAAGTTCTAGAACACACACAAAGGAATAGACAATTGGACATAATGACTAAGATAAGATATAGACACTTATCAAGTCACAATTCAGTGAAGGTCGTAATTCTTCCACAATTGTCACGTTATTTCATGCTTTGAGATCACTACGTCATATTCTATGTTTAGGAACAATACGTTTATTTACGTATTTCCGGCGTAAAACGCATGCGGACATCCGGCTAAGTTTCACATCCATTTCATGACCAAGCGAACAGAAACACGTGGTTCCAGAGGTCAAAGTGAAGTTTGAGGTCAAAATAGCCACGTGCCATTGCAAATCACATTTAAAGTGACAAACCACAACATTCCATGAACATTAATACTCCTCTTTTAGAAGCCACAAAGCCAAAATATATATTAGTTAACAGTAGTACTTTTAGTTATAGCTATAGTTATTGCCATAATTTATTACAATATTTTCTTATTGTATTAGTTCTTAAATATATTAGTTTTAATTTTAGTTAAAATAGGATTTGAACTTTTTTCTAGTTTTAGTTCACTGAAAGTAAATATATATCTTACTATAATATGTTTTAATTATAATTTTAGTTAACTATGACAACACTAGATGGAACCTTCCAGATATTGCCTCAGTTCTCTTTAGCATTCATTCTTTTAAACATCGGAGACAATTTCTATTTCTTTATGCCCTAGCTACTCCAAAAGAAAACATATATAAGAGATCTGCATTTGTGAAAGAGCAAGCACAGATCTTTAAATTGAGCGTTCTGTGATAATGGCTTATTTGAGCTTTTTGTAAAGCAAGGAATTGAACTATATGTTCCATTGTCCATCTTGAAGATAAGTGATCCTTCATCTGAGCAAGTAGTTCATTTCAAGGTTTGTCTCTTGGTTTGCATGACGCCACCAATTGCATGCTAGATAATACGTTTCAAAGCCACACAGTGGTGTTTTCCGTTTTCGTAAACTATTATAGTCACTAAACACTCTCTTTGAGTACAAACGGTAGGTACACGAGGTAAGCGGACAGAAAAAAGTAGGGATGGTCATTATTTCGCTTATTATGAATCACGTTGTGCACCGCAATCTGTTTGGCTAGTTATTAATACTTATCACTATTTATACGCCCACTCCAATTTTTTACAAGGTTTAGATTTAAAAGCTTTAGGAAAAATGTTTATAACTTTTTAATAATCATATTATTCAATTACAGCTAGTGGCATTACAATCTCAACAGTATTTGTATTGTTAGTAGTGTTATTTTGCAACAATTATGATACAGCCATGTCCTTATTTTAACCACATTCACAGTTGAAATATGAGATTGGACCTAGTTAATACTTGTTGTGTTATCTTTGTACTTACCAAAATACTTTTTAGCAATAGATGAACTAGTTTCTACAAGGCAAGGTTGGTCTTTTGTTAATGAATTCCATAATAAGATATATGATTTTTATCATTGTTTCAAAAATCTGCTATATAGCCTATAACTAAAATGAAGAATACACTGTTTCTCAGACAAAAACTTAACCCAATATATAAATTAATCACAATTTTTTATCGATGTGATAATTACCACACACACACACACATATATTGTGTGTGTGTGTGGTATGTATATATTATATACATATTATATATACCTCTGAGAAGATCTTTCAAAGTTAGTAGGAGTTGACATGTAACAAATTGTGCAGCATTTGATATCCAACTATCCACATTTGACAAGAAACTATGAGCTACCTGCCTGCAACATGTACTTGCAGTTTTAAGAACCTATAGTGATATGTTATCTTCAATAATATATGTATAGATACACGGACACATATTATATTATATTATATAGATATTATTGGTTTCCAACCTGTTGAATTGCCTGTTCATTCCAGGAATCATTGAAGGTAAACACTTCAGAGACAAGGCAATTCAAGTTAGTGTCATTCAAAAGAATAACTTTACAGAATCCATTTTTAGTATAACAGGATTGATGACTATTGAAAGCAATTGTTTCCAATGGACTGCATTGTTCATTTTGCAATTGGCTGTAGGAATAGGAGTTTAAAATGTCTTTCATAAGGCAACTGTTCATATTCTTAATCCAAGTTTGACCCTATATGAAATTATTAAAAATTTAAAACAAAACACTAAAAGCTTACAGCAGACGTAAAACAACTTTGCTTATTTACGAAACGGTGGCAGTATCTGTCACCATAGGCAAGAGGATATCCATTAGTACCACAATTATATCTCGATTCTACACACTGAGTATAGAAGTCACAGTTACCATCATTAGCTAAAGGATTACACTCCTCCTGAGCTTTGACAGTAAGTGTCAGATATAGCACTACTGCAAAAACGAGTAGAGTCATGATGTAATGCACTGTTGTTTATCAGTTGCAATGCTTTAAATAGTTAGTCTTGTACTTAGACGCCCACTCAATTAATACGTGAAAGGTGACTAGCAGAATGCCCAAAAACTATGAACTGATCAGCCTCGCGAATAATTATAATTGTTAGAAAACAGAATATACATGAAATTGAAAAATATAGTTCTATAATCAGAAGTTCTTTGAGTTAATACAAGAGTGAGACAGTAATTACTTATTGCATTTTCTGGAGCTAAACTATTTGAAAGGACCCGCCATCTTGTCAGTGAGGGATTTCCCATGATGTCACAATTATAATTGTTGGACTATAGCCTTTATCGCATTAAGCGAGTGGGCGTCTGAGAGTAAGGATAGTATACTCAAAATTGTGAATATAGTAAATTTGGTATGTTGTCAAGGAAACAGTGACCAAAGTCTGATTAGCATTCTTTCTAGAGGTTAATTACAGTTGTGTAATAAGTGAATATAAGCTTGGGTTTTTGAAATGAAAATAAGTATAACTCAAAGTACAATGGTGTCTTGTCAGTGTTACTAACAATATATATGTATATATAGTGTCAGTTTGGTACAACATTTTTCCTTTATGATTGTAAGGTATTATAAAACATCAACCAAACCTTTGTAATATTACCTCACTTGATATTTATAATATTAAGTATATTAGTAATACTAGTAGTCAGGTGTTTGTAAATGAATAGCATGTTTACTGTAGTATATTGTCATGTCAATATAGCTGGTATATGTCATTGTCTTGATACTAATACTATTAATAATAAAGAACTAAAGTTAATACTAAACCCATATCAATAAGACTGTACTTTACTCTGCTGGTAAATACATTACTGCTAAAATGATTTTTTAACTAATTAGAAAAGTGAGCTGATATTTAGATCAGCAGATATAGATACTATGATTGTCATGACTACCATAATTTAATTTATGATAGCAACAAACCAACACTACAAATTCTGTGTTAGTAGTAAAGAGTGCATTATGATTACATGTAATAAAGTAGTGTATGTTTAAAGTATATACAACATAGAAATATACTGAAAGGTCATCATAGTACATTTATACATTATATATGCATGAGAGAGTGTACATCTGTCATGGCTTTGCTCTCCTTGGTATCGTGATTTCACATACAACAGTTATGACAAGAATGTATTAGGACTGTCACAAATAGTACCTTATTGATGAAAACAATGAATCAGCAACAAATCTCCAATTCAGTTGACAACTCAGGGTTATGTAACACACTATATAGACCTCTGACCATATTCACATATATATTGTTGATTGAGTTATTACATTAACTAAATATAATTCTAACTACACTACTATCCATGTGTGTTTTAGTAGTACATCCTTAAGTGACTACTATAAAACATCATATAAATATTACTGAAACAAAGAGAAAGATTTTGATGAAACTGTTCCTTTTATTTCACTTTATTTACATGTATGTGAGAAACCAAAATGTGAATCTGTTAAATTACTTACATATATATTATTAAAATAATGTGAAACTACGCTTACAGTAATTTATACAGTTTTAGTTTGTACATTTATGTACAGTATATGGAGACATTGTCTTGATGTAGTAAAGCCATATTTTTTGCAGTATTAATATATTCAATGTCAAATCATAACACTATTATTAATGTGAGTTTGAGCATTTTCACAATTGTCATTAACATGTATTATTATAGCATGACATCATGTATTGTCACATATATAGGATTAAAACACTTATTAAAATGTTGACTGTGTTTTATCTAACTGAGTAGACAAATTAAGTCCACATAAATCTTCTTCATATAAGTGACATATACAACTATATGTCAATTATATGCACATTGTATATACAATATATGTAATGTATGTACATATATCTGACATATAATTATTTTAGAATATAAAATATATGTAGATATACATTATGTGTATGCTTAAAACATTGTTCATTAGTGATCACTAGTATGCACCACAACTGTTTGATGAACCATCCAAATGGAAGACACTTTTCATGCTGGTTACTATGACAATGTTTATAGCAACATACATTTTACTATACCTGTATTGTATAACATGTATTTCTACTAATACATTATATACTATACATGTATATACATTGTTTTATGTAAACAGATGAAAACTAACAATAATAAGGTATGATAGCATGTATGGTTGCCAAGTAGACATTACTTTGATGAGTGTGTAAGTTGCTATAGTAGTGACAAGAAAGACATATCACTGTAAAAATTAATTGGTTGATTTAACCAATATATGATTATACAGTTAGTGTGTACATAGTAAGTTATGTGATGAATAAACATCATATATACAGCTTTCATTACTAATGTAATAAATATTCTGTGAAATTGATGGTTGTCTAGTAAACATTACTGTGATAAGTATGTACATTGCTATAATAGGACAAATGCTTTTTTAAAGATTTTCTCAGAATGTCTAATCCCAAAATGTATTAGCACAAAATGTCAATTCTCATAATGTCTAACAATACAATTGAATTGTCTCAAGTACATGTACAATGTGTACTATTAACATGATATGTACAGTGTTCATTGATAATACAATAAATGTACTATGGAATTGACTATTCATGTAGATAATAATTATAGAACTATGATGACAAGATACTGGAGCAGGGCTGTTACTATGGAATTTATACATACACTTCTATGTATTTATAGGAGTGTATGTAACCAAGATGCATATGAATTTGTTAAAATGACCAATTTATTTTAGCAGTATATTGAAAGGATTTGTCATAGAATGTTATTAACCCAAAATCTCTAATCAAAAGTGTCGCCCAAAAAGTAATGAGTATATGTACAGTGTATACTTTTAACAATAAAATTTGCTATATAATGGTAAGTTGTAAATGTACATGTACACTATTAATATATCAACCAAACAAGACAGCAATATACTTAATAACATTGATGTAGGAGTAGTGTTGTTAGATCATTATTTAGCCATTCCTTCAGATTTTCTATTTTTGTCTCAATAGATCATAAACGAGACATTGTGGGATTAAATATTATGGGTTTACCTGGGTAGAAAAGCAGTCTCTTGCATGATGGTGCTGCTTAATCAAATTAAATTGTGCACAAATGCACTGTAACATCAAATGAAATCCATTGATTGAAATGTATTAGAATACAATAATAATAATAATAATAATAATAATAATAATTAATATAATGTACTGTCGAACAAGGAAAGTAACAAATGTGCTTACTAATATCTTATTACTTACAATGTACTTCAGTTATCATTTATACATATGTGTAAAGTATATATGTGAAGTAATTAGTACATGTACATATAGTACAAGTACTACATGTGTATGCATTGCTGAGTTGGTTTATATAAAGTATGACAGTAATCCATGCCAGCTAAGTTGTTATTTAATTCTTTTGAACTATTCAGTTGTATATTACAAATCACAGTACATGTAATATAAGTGCTATTAACAGTAGTGTACACCAAATAGAGCTGGGACATTCTCTAATGTTGTAAGAGTTCTTGCTATGATTTTTATAAACCAAATTTCATGAGGGTCAGAGTCACCTTCCAAAAGAGACAATACAAATGGTCAATTATCATTCCTTTTGTGACATCAAAAGGCATATGTTAAGAAAATATAGTTGCTCTTTTAAAACCTACAGTCTAGCTTATAGTTAATATGGTAATCAAACATGTCAAGAGATCACTTACAGGATTCCTCACAATAACAACATCCCCATATCTCATTATACTGCTTTATAAACAACAGGCTGGCAGGTCATCAGCACATTAACAAAATGGCTTTATATGGAATGTTATAACATTAAGTATATTAGTAGTAGTCAGTTGTTTGTAAATGAATAGTATGTTTGCTGTAGTATATTGTCATGTCAATATATATGGTATATACTAAACCCATATCTTTTTGATAAAAAACAATACTAATATTCAAGATTAGCTGTATTCCATTACTGCAATAGTAATTATAACAAACATTTATACATAATATTACATCTTTTTAACTTCTTTCAAAATTTGAGACTATAAGACTGTACTTTACTCTGCTGGTGAATACTGCTAAGCAATTATTTAACTAATTGGAAAGGTCAGCTGATATACATCAGCAGATATAGATACTATGATTGTCATAACTACATTAATTTAATTTATGATAGCAACAAACCAACACTACAAATTCTATATTAGTAGTAAAGAGTATATGATGACTACATGTAATAAAGTAGTATATGTTTAAAGTATATACAACATAGAAATATACTGAAAGGTCAACATAGTACATTTATACACTACATATGCACGAGAGAGTGTACACCTATCATGGCTTTGCTCTTCTTTGTATTGTGATTTCACATACAACAATTATGACAAGAATGTACTAGGACTGTCACAAATAGTTACCTTATTGATGAAAACAATGAATCAGCAACAAATCTCATGTTGACAACTCAGGGTTATGTAACACACTATAAAGTCCTTGGAATATTTTTTAACTACACTACTATGGATGTGTGTCTTAGTAGTATATCCTTAAGTGACTACTATAAAACATCACACTGACACAAAAAGAAGATTTGGATGAAACTGTACATCAAATGTACCCTACATTAAGAGAAGATATGATCAATAAATTTGAAAATATATACATATACCTTTCCAATGTTCAGTCTCAGAAAGATTGAGGAGGACGTGAAAAGAAAACTGGTACTAAAATAGCTAGAAGTCACTTATCACAGAGAGCTATCTATAATGTATAATATAACATGGAATTAGCAATGTAGAAAATGGTGGTTACTTTTTCTCTAATGTTGTAAGAGTTCTTGTTATGATTTTTATAAACCAAAATTTCATGAGGGTCAGAGTCACCTTCCAAAAAAGACAATCCAAAGTGCAGGTCATCAGCACAGCACATAAACAAAATGGCTTTATATGGAATATAACCATTAGAAGATTTGATGGTTCAATCTATATTGTTATCTATAGGGTATAGGTAAATAATAAACACTATATATTATTATTCATTTCTAATATCAAGGAGTGGAGGAATGTAGAGATATTTGGCTTTTCATCATCCAACTCTCAGCCAGCTAAAATCATATTTTTTTAGAAAAACCAAAACAATTAAAACAATATATAGATACTTCATTCATTGTATACCTTTCATTAAGTGGCAACTCATTAATTACTAGCCATATACCCAAAGAATATTTTTGACAGATTAAATATAGCCACTTTATCTGTATTCATTAACAGATCATTCAACAAAAAGTTGTGTTTCTTGTACTCAGCCCCATCATATATATACGTCTTAAATTAACTCCACATAACATAGAGTCTTAAAAAGCTTTTGTAATGCTTCCCAGATATGTTTTTCTATACTAGAAACAGTTATAGTTCCATATACACACATACTATTATCATCCTGGAACTTTATTTTGAACTGTGGTCCACAAGGAATATAAACATTCCCCACGTTTGCTGACTGACAATCATTACTGTAAATCTTTCCCATGTCGGTTAAAAGCTGATGGTAGACTTTGCAGTACTTGTAAAGGGTTGATACAATGTGTATCAGTACTCAAAAAGTCACTTTACGAAGTAGAATCTATTTAGCACTAAACCAATGCAAGAGGGCCCCATAAACAAAGGATTGCAGTTTTAAACCCCGTGTGCCGTTTGAACACATGCTATTGTCAAGAACTACAATGAGGGAGATATCGATGGGTAAAGCCTTTACTTTTCAGCCAGGTTTATTTAATTTAATCGATGTGCTTTAGGGCTAGAGATAAAGAAATGTAAAGGGAGAAAAGCGACAAACCATGAGCGAAGCTAGCTATTGAAATGTATAGTGTGAATGGTGAATTTTACTTAATACTATATGGTACTGTCTCAGAATTAAGCCATAGGTAGTTTAGCAGCCCAAAAGCATTTGTGGACTTAGCATTTTACCAGCATACAGAAAAACAACAAGCTTACGCTTTTAGTAGCATAATGCACTAATTACTATTATTTAGTTTACAATGTCCTGCTGTTTGATCTTGTGACATGTAATTATAATATATAATCATTATGTAGCCTAGCTATATTTCATTTTAATGATGTGGATCAAGCATCTCTGACAGCATTATGTTTTCTCATGCAATGGAAGACTGAAGATGATGTCCTCTGATGTTATACCAAGCCATCTGAAAGAGGTGATATCCTTGATATTACAGTAGAAAGTATTTGTAACACCCTATATCATGGAAAACCCTTTCCTGCTGAAGTAATTGGAAGAGATAATTTTAATAACTCATACTGGTGTTTGTAATATTTTTTATAGCTGCGTACATAGAATGCAAAAGTTGTATGGTAAGAAAGATTATTAGATGATAGGGACCCATGGCCAGTTTCACAGACAGAAGTATTATAAGAACAATTAGATAGTAGCACTATAGGAGATATATTTATAAATAATTTTAGATCATAAATGAGTTGTTGATTAATCCTATAGTTGTTGATGAATTTAAGTTACCTTCAGTGTCTTCTCAAAAAGATTTAAGCCAAACATCTAAAGATAATAATCAATTGTATGCATTTAGTATTTTTCAGATAAATTAAAAGGCCAAAAGGAAAAATGTCTCTGGTATATTCTATTGAATATTTCATCTAAAGAATGTTTCATCTAGATGAAATACCTGGATAGTGGATACAATCATTGCTATAATCAGCAACATATATCCTACCAGCAGAACCAATACATATAGCAAGGGAGTTATTGAATTGTCCTTTGCCAGACCCTATACTACCAAAGGCACCCAAAAACCCTCCTTCTAAAGTTAATTTGTCAATCCTACTTCCATTATGTTCTACCACATGCATTATGTCTCCACTAATAGCTATACCAGTGGGATCATTAAACTGTAGTTCCATATAAACCAATGGTAGTCTTCTGTCTTCCATTGCTGTCATATACACTGGTCACTATAACTAGTGCAAACACGTCATCATTGTCAGAAAATGCTATGAAGTATGGGGGCTTTATTCCAGTAATAGTCTGTACTTATTTGTTAAGGGTAGTATATTCTTGAGACACAATTACAGAAACATTGAAGGGACTACCTTGAATAGATCGACCCTTCACAATAAAAAAGTGCTCCTTTAATCTCTGGAGCTGATATGGTATTGACTTTCTCAATGTTATAGATGGTTGAACCTAATAACATTTTAATTTCTGAACCCTTCCTTCTGTGTCTAGAGGATACTCTTGTACTTGTTCAAGTTCAGCTGATTGTTCCTCTACTAATGGTTCATCTGTTGTTGCACTCTCATCAGTAACAGGAGGAGGAGGTTTCACTTGCTCTTATTTCTTAGTACCAGATTGAAGAGCAACTGAAGAGCCAGCTAAGATTAGAAATGGTCCCAAACAAACTGGTACTAAATAGAGAACAACAATAACTAATAAAATAGAACTACAAATTATAGAAGCTAGAGATATCTGGAGACTTTTGATGATGTTTGTCTAAAGACAGAAATTTTTCATCAGAAATTTATGAAGTGGGTATTGCAATTACAGATGACCATTAATAATAAGTATCATGACACTGTACCAATGAATGCATTAAGACTGGAGACACTGGCATAAATTAAAGAGAAATTGAACAACTCACCAGATGAAATAATTAACTTCAATATAACTAACATACAGGATTACATGACAAAGAGAGATGGGGGAAGCATTAAAAAAACTAGGTAATGTGGTATTACATTCATTAACACAAAACTACAGTAAGTACTAAATGTCTTGAATGTATGTGTTCTCATTTGTAATTAACTACACTATATTGATAAGATCTCATATATTATGTACATGTAATCATGTATACATGTATCTTTATTAATACACTGTTATCATCTTCTATTTCCTCTACTACTAAGTCTTGTTCTTCTCTTTATTATCTGTATTATCTTTAACAGTAACAACTCCAGCCCATTGAAATGATGATATAGATGAGTTATCTGCAAAAATCAACAAAATTAATGTTATTATATTTGAAGTAGAACACCCACTCAATTAATCGTATAAGTATTTGTACATATATTATTGTATTATATTGTGGGTCAAGTTACATAACATGTACATGTATTATAATATATATACTCCTACATCTGACACATTAAATGTCACAAATACAATTACTCTCAAAGTGTAGGATAATCAATCCAATTGAAATAATCTATTATTAATATAATGTACATGTTAGAAACGATGTATTAGCTAAATGACTGTACTTGGTTTTAATAATTGACCAATTTGTTATACTACTTCAATAAGAACCTTCTCTTTATGATCAGCATCAGATGTATTTTGAGGTTGTAATTCAGTAACAAATTATGTAGAACGTCCATTAGAGAACAGTCTTTCTTGTAACTCTCCATTATATAAAGTGTTCAATGAACATGACTTGATCACTACTTTCTCCTGTATTATTATTTATTAATGACATATGTTGTGTATTATTAACAGGAGATGATGACATGCTAAGAGATTTACCCTCTATCATTATAATAAAGACGTATCATGTATATCAATTGCAATATTACACATGTATTAAGCAATAATTATTCGATATAAGACAAACTTAATTCCTTTACTTATAGTAAAGGAAGAATCAACATGAAAATTTAGCTAATTTAGTGTAAAAGCAGACCCTCTTTTTAATCAGAAAATATTATGTTGTTGGAATTAATTTCAGTATTTAGTATTAGTAATGATGTAATGTGACATAGTGAAGGCATGTTAGTAATAGCATATGTTCACATTGTATTTATTACAGTCAATGTACTACAGTTGAGTGTGTGTTATGACATCAACTATAATTTATAACTAATTCATGTGATAAATAAAGTGATTACCATAATGAATATAAATATACATATGTGTGTGTGAACGCCTTAAATTCCTCAATTTTTTATATTCTTTCCTCTGGCTATATGTTTTATTGAAGTTTGTAGGAAGAATTATAAGGTTCCATGAAGATATGGAATCATGATCATGTCAAAGTACCACCATTCTAGTGATTCCACCTATCTTTTAAAGAATTGGCCAAAAATGGGTGCAAACATTCAAGAGAGGCATAGAACACTAAACAAAAACTTATTGGAGTGTAAACAAGCTTGTTGTTGTTGATTACAGAGCTACATTTTGGCAAAAAACTAATAATTTACATGGGAATTTTCTAAATCAGACATTCGTGGAAAGGTAGAGTCTAAAGTGGTGAAACAGAAAGAAAGCCATGGTAGAAAGAGTCTACTCAGAGAATTAGAGAACAGATGCTGTGTTTTTCAAAGTTAGAAACGGCTCAAAATAAATAGAAAGAACTGTTTGCAAGAAACTAGGTCCAGTTTCATACATCATTAAAAGTAATAATAAAGCTTTATTTAGGAAATATATAATAATATTAATTATATAAAAGGACGTCCTCTATCTCAGAAATGGTTAGACCCAATATCTTATTTGATGACTTATCTGGAGTTAAATTCAAGAGAATTACAATAGACTCACGTCCACCAGCATCATCATCTAATCCTGAACATAGACCATGATTAGACTTTGTAAACCTTATGGTGAGGGGAATGTACTACATTACTTACAATGTATTGAGCATGCAAGTTTATTTAGTAATGTCTAGATATACTACTAAATTTATTTTTCATGTTTGATACCCAAAGTACCCTATGCATTCTTATTCCTTAAATTGACTATACTATTTGCTATACTTTTGGTTTATATATTTATATCTATGAAAGTAATTAACTCTAAAGATCAATACAGCACAGATTGTTAGGACAACATTAGGACAATATATTGAGGGTCTATCAAAAGCATGTAAACCTAATATAAAAAAAACAAAAAACTGTCATATTCCAATTGTTAATTCATACTACAACTGGTAGTGATATTGTCACCAGAACTGTTAAAGAAATGAGCTGAACATTGACCACAACTTGATGGAACACATATAGCATCAGATATGTTTGGACATTTAACTGTGTCACATGGATTGTCTAGACATTGTATCACTTTAAGGTCATTCTTGCACCTTACACCTGTCCAAATAAAAATATTAAATTAAAATAATGTTTAAATTTTAGTTAAATTTTTTGATAAAATGACTATTGTTTTCAATCGAATCTAGGCTATAGGCTAAAACACTTACCACATTGTTGTAGACAATTATATAAAGTTTCAAAGTTGTTTTGGTTACCATCACAACCACCATATGTAAATTGCTGACATCTACCCACAGCATAGTTATAATACCATCGAAGGGTATTGTTACTACATGGACCTCTGACAGGTAAGAATGAACACAAGTCTACAGAAAAATGCAATTAAAATAAATTGATAGCTCTAAATAATTACCCATATGTAAACATGTTAATGTTAATGAATGCTTACAAAATTTGCAAATGACATTATAGTCTGGATTTGCAAAGTAAAATAATTATTGCTTGTAAAATATTTACCATTGGTTCTCTGAATATTAATTGGATTTAACTTCATCCCACCAACGTAACTGTGACCTGCGTTAATTCCCCAGCCATAGACAAAGACAAGCAATTTACCTTTTGGGTTAGGATGGGCTATTGTGTAGGTACCAGTAAAAGACGTTGAATAGCAATATCCATAGATAGAATTATCAAAAGCATATATATGAACCCATGGTGGATTGATAAGAACATTGTTGATCAATAAACTCTGGTTAAAGTAAGCATCATTAGGTACAACCACACTGTAATAACTGGTACCATTTGACATCAATGTAGAGAACTGGATGGAATGTACATATTGTTCAATTGGTGGCGCTGTGTTAAAGGAAGAACCACTAAACTTTGGACTTTGGCCACTGCTAATTTGAGCAACATAGATTGGTTTTCGAGAGATAATGCTACAGCTTTCATTGTTGGTTGTGTAAAATGAATATGTATTCTTGTCATCTAATATGAATCGTGTTATTGAGTACTTATTATTATAACAGGTTTTGATTGGATATGTGTTTTTGTTAGCAGCAATCACTTTATAATTTTGTCTATTGTTTTGACCCATTTGAGATGGTAACAAAAATGTCTTTCCCCATGTTATTGTTGGTGTGAGTTGTGTAACAATGGTTTCAGTATCAAAAGTTCCAGATGTAACTTGAAGAGCATTTTGTCCACTGATAATTGTGAGTGGACTGTCAGATATAATTTTGGTTCCGGTAAGATCTACATAACGCTTCAAAAGAAAGAATGTCTGAAGTGAATGAAGAACAAATTTAAAGGAATGTCCAGCTTTAACAATGATATCAACAGCAGCACTGTCCTGAGGATCTGATGGAACAGTAATGTCATTGTTTGGAATGATAGTCACGTTACTGTTATCAAGGCAACCAATAATCATGAACTGACTTGTCTGATCACTCCAACCAAATGTAGACACAACATAGTATGTGTATTGAGTTGTTGGTTGTTTATGACATGGAAGAGCTAGATAAGACAAGAAATCTGAACCACTGAAGCTCCATGCAATAACTGATATTGGCTCTGTGTCATTGGAGTAAACTTTAAAACCTTTTTTCCTCCAGAAATAAGTATGATCTAACACTTCATAACTTGCTGGTATAGCGACTTTATGAGGGTTTTGATAACTAGTATTACCCATATATGAGAAGTTGTTATCAAGTGATATGACTTTGAAAGTAACAGGAATTGTTTCCATAGTATGAACATACAATGAGCGTTCATTAGATGCATTGTTGACCATATAGAATCCCACAAAAAACTCACTACTGTATGTGTTGAGGTCAACATTTGGCTCTATAATGAAGAATATAAATTAAAAACAAAATCATTTTGCAGTATAGCACTATTTAAATATCCTGTTTAGAAACATTTTACATAATAATTATGTAGAATTAGCAGCAAAATAAGTTTTGACTAAAATGTGTCTAACATAGGAAAAATTTTTGACATGCAATCTATAAGCTAATAAGAAATAAAGAAATAGACTTCATTTCATAAGAATTTGCAACATCAATAATTTTAACAATATTTAAGTTTATGATGATTTTGTTATAAGAGTTTATGTAGATGTACATTGTTGAATATAACATGTTTTGTGACATGTAAATATATAATTGTAAATATGGAGTCAACTCAGTTAACAATATATACATTGACAATGAAAAAATAGTCACTAACCATTTAGATATGGTTCATGGGAAAGTCCTGAGCCAGATGCAAATTCTATATAAATGGTACACACACATGAAATAAAGAAATGCACTAAGATATGTATTGTTTATTAATGAAAGTTAATTTGTTAAGAAAATCTGTGACTAATATATTTCATTAGGTTCTAATTTTCTCTTACCTAATGTATCAGTTGGAGTAGGTGAAACTATAGAAGAAGATAGAGAAGCAGGATAACAACCAATATCAGCTATGCCTTTGCAACAATCGTTTGCAATGAAACACCTTCTATCACAAAAGCATCCATTACTGCTACAAGGTGGTGACCGATAATAGTCACAACATCCAGGATATTTAAGATTAAGTGCCACACAAGAGCCTAAAATTAACATAATATAAGCAAACTATTTTAATTTGTAGTGTTCACTTACCTTGAGAAACAGATGGTGTAGGCGTGACTATAGAACTACTTAAAAAAGACAAATAACTTGTTGGTAGATAAGTACTACTTATGAACGGGAATGAAGTTTTAATTTCTATGTCTAAAAATGGTAATAAAGATGATATGATGTAAGAGGTTAAGTAATCAAAAGCATATATATAATTGTAGATATATATATATATATATATATATATATAAATGAAGGTGAGATTTGGTTGCATTGTTCAGATTAGCTGCCTCATGCTAAGCCATTCGGTAATTACAAAGTCTTCTTTGTAACAGTCAATGTTTAAAAATTTTGAAGTAGTAGCATATTTAGATATATGTTTGTGTGTGTGTGTGTGGTTTGGTTATGCTTAGGAATGCAATATTTGCTTTACCAGGACCCGGAAGCACAGATATGCAAAAGAATGTGACCAGTTATATTCACAGTGAAAATGTTTACTTAATATTTCCCAATGTGATAAACATAAAGAAAGGAAAATAAGCAGACATATTTAAAACAATTTTAAGATGCATTTAAGACATCTAGAGCAGTGAAAATGTGAATAAGATAAAAAACTAAGTTAGCTTTACAAAAATTATACTACAGAACTAAAGTTTCCTTCTCCTCCACTGACTAAGGAAAGAAAGAAATAATTTGTCTTTAAATCTAGCCTGTCACTGCACATGAAAAATCTTGCACATCCATGTATTATTAGTTATATAATGATAAAGTAAGAATTAGCAAATAAAATTAATGTATGACTAAACTAAAATGTGACTACTATAAGATTTTATCTTCAAAGAAAAACAAAAGAAAATGATTGTTTTGGCAGGTAATCCAAAAGCAAATAAGATATAAGCATAAACACTTTATTTCAAAATCCTAACATAAGTAATTTAAATAATTATTAAAGTTCATGACAATTTTATTATTGTAGTTGGCATGAATGTACATACATATTTAGATTTGGCATTGTTTTGTGACAAATGCTTATAAGTATGAAATTTCATTGTAGTAAAATGCGTTAATAAAATATACTCTAATGGTAATAAATAGTCACTTACATTTAGACCAGACCCACTATATTCAATGTGGAATCCTGATCCAGAATGTAACAAAATCATGTATTGTTATTTATTAAAGTTAATTTATTAAGAAAACTATGCCTATAATGTATTTATGAGCTTCAGATTTTGTCTTACTAAGTGTATCATCTGGAGTAGGTGAAACCATAGTAGAGGAAGTAGAAGCAGGATGATAACAACCAATATCAGCTATATCACTACAACAATCATTCCATATATGACAGTGTTGATCACAATAGCATCCATTATTGTTACAAAATGGTGACAAAGACCATACACAACATCCAGAATAGCTGAGTTCAAGTGTCGTACATGAACCTAAAATTATCATAATATAAACAAAATTAATTTAATTCATAGTGCTTACTTACCAAGAGGAACAGATGGTGTAGGTGTAACTATAGAATCACTTAAAAAAGATGAACTTAATGGTAGATGTGTTTTACTTGTCAAAGAATTTGAAGTTTTAAGTCCTGTGTATACATAAAAATGGCAATAAAAATGATAAGATGTAAGAGATACATTTATTACAATCATCATATCAGTAAGTAAATATTCTACTATTTGTAGTAGAATATTACTTATGAACTGTTAGGAATAAGCTTTTATGATTATATAACAATTATGACAAAATTAACTATAAAATTAATATATGACTCGACTAAAATGTGACTACCTTGAGATTTGATATAAAAGTAAACATAAGTTAGTTTGAGATGGCATGCAATCCAAAAGCATTTTATCTTACCAAGTGAATCAGTTGCAGTAGGTGTAACCATAGGAGAGGAAGAAAAAGCAGGGTAACAACCAATATCAGCTATATCACTACAACAATCATTCCACATATGACAGTGTTGATCACAATAGCATCCATTATTATTACAAAATGGTGACAAAGACCATACACAACATCCAGAATAGCCAAGATTAAGTGCCAAACATGAGCCTAAAATTGACATAATATCAACAAATAAATTTAATTCATAGTACTCCTTTACCTGAAGTAACAGTCGGCTCAGGTGTAACTACAAAATCACTAAAAGTTGTGAAACTTGGTGAAAGATGTGTACTACTTGCCAAAGAGTATGATGAAGAATTAAATCCTGTGTTGGTATAAAATTGGCAATAAATATATATAGTGTAAGAATAAATTGATCACAATCATCACAATGATTATATCAGTAACTAAATATGCTACTACTTTACATATAATCTGTTTAAAATTAACATAATATCAACAAATAACTTTAATTCATAAGTTATTTGGAGTTGTAGTAGGTGTAACTATAGAACCACTTAAAGAAGATGAAAAGATTGTTGGTAGATTACTACTTGTGAAAGAGTATGGAGTTTTAATTCTTGTCTCTATATAAATAGCTGATATGATGTTAGAGATAAATTAATTATAGTAATTACATCAGTAACTAAATATTCTACTACTTTACACACAAACTGTTAGGAACAACATTATAATTTTGTCTAAATTAGCAATAAATTAATGTTTGATTAGAATGTGATTATCATATATATGACGTTATATATCTTACAAGCAAACTTAAAAGAAATGGTACTGTTACAAAGTGTAATCCAAAAGCAATCAGAAAATCAAAAACACATTTTTCACATGAATTCATATATCAGTAATTTTAGTGTTTATGATAATAATATGATAATAATAAAATGGTACATGCACATGAAATAAAGAAATGTACTGAATTATGTATTGTTTATTTATGAATGGTAAAGTGACAGTAAAAACTGTCACTAATGTATTGCATCAAAAAATTCTGATTTTGTCTTACCAAGTGCATCAGTTGGAGTAGGTGAAACTAAAGAACCACTTAAAGAAGATGGAAAAGTTGCTGGAAAATGTGTTCTGCTTGTCAAAGTGTGTGGAGTTTTAAAATCTGAGACTATATAAAGATGGCAATAAAATTGATAACTATTTATATTATATCGATAACTACATATGTTAATACTTCAAACAGGAACTGGCAGGAAAAAATCTTTATAATTATATTATAATAAGATGTGAGAATTAGTAATAGAATTAATGTTTGACTAGAGTAAAATGTGACTATAATAATATTTGAATATAAAAGCAAATATTAGTGAGGTTGATTTGAGATGGCATGCATGTCCAAAAATATTTTGTTTACCAAATGTATCAATTGGTGTAGGAGTAACCATAGGAGAGGAAGAAGAAGCAGGATGACAAACAATATTAGCTATATCACTACAACAATCATCCCAAAAATGACAGTATTGATCACAATAACAGCCATTATTGTTACATGAAGGTGACAAAGACCTTACACAACATCCAGAATAGCTGAGATTAAGTGCTGAACATGAACCTGAAATTATATAATATAAATAAATTAATATAATTCATACTACTTACTTACCTTTAGGAGTTGGTGTAAGTGTAACCATAGATTCACTTAAAGAGGATGAGGAAATTAATGAAAGATGTGCAGTACTTGTCATAGGGTGCAAAGTCTTTGATTCTGTGGTTATAATAAAGATGGCATAAAATTGTCGGAAGTGAGAGATAAAGTAATCACAACCATCATATTAATTACTAAATATTCTATTATATAACAATTTATCAGAACTAACAATAGATTAATATTAATATTTGACTTATACTAAATAAAACATAAACTTAAATTAAAATTAACATAATATAATCAAATTTATTTAATTGATAATGTTCAATTAAAATTTATTATAGAGAAGCAATAACTTACTACAATCCTTTGTAACTTCATTACTTCCAATAAAATATGTGCAAAACATATTTTTTAATTAATTTTTAATAAAAACATTGACTAATGTATTGCAGCCCCTTCTGATTTTGTCTTACCAAGTATATCGGTTGTAGTAAGTGAAATTATAGGAGAGGAAGAAGACACAGGATGACAACCAATATCAGCTATATCACTACAACAATCATTCGCATTATAACAATTTTGATCACAATAGCAATCTTTATTGCTACAAGGTGGTGACATGGACATTGTACAACATCCAGAATAGCTGAGATTAAGTGCCAAACATGAGCCTAACATTAACATAATATGAACAAATTATTTTATTTATTGTGTTCGTTTACCTGGAATAACAGGTGTAGATGTAACTATAGAACTACTTAAAGAAGATGTATAACTTGTTGGAAGATGTGTAGTACTTATCAAAGGGTATGGAGTTGTAGATTCTGTGTATATATATATATATAATGTAAATATATATACATATATATACAAGAAATTATATATTGTTTAAAGTTTATTATAAAGAAGCATGAACCTACTACAATCATCTGTGACTTCATTATTTCCAAAAAAATGTCTTGGAGAGCAATCTGCACACTCATCCGGATAACAAACTGCATCAGGATAGTTAGTACAAACACATCTGAACTACACTTCTTGTTTGGTTGACCAAATGAACAGCCTGTGTTAAAAATATTAAAACATAAATAATCAGATATTAATTTGTGATACACATGCATAGCAATCATCACAATTATATAAATATTATTACAATATATAACTCACCACAAAGATCAATGCATTCATTAAGACCATGAAATTGATTTTTATTTCCATGACAACCACTATATATGAACAATTCACATTGACTTGAACTGGTGTTAAAAAACCAACGAGGAAATCTATCTTTACATGATCCAACTTCAGGAGGTAGATGACAAATAGCTAGAAAATGATATCGTATTTATTTCTTATTCAAAAGAATATGAATATGTAAAATTTTCAAATTAAAATCAATATTGCTTATAAAATAATTACCATAGCTTCTAGGAATGTTAATTGGATTTAACTTCATCCCTCCAACATAACTGTACCCCGCATAAGTTGTCCAGCCATAAATAGAGACAAACAATTTACCATTTGGGTTAGGATGTGTCACTGTATTGGTACCACTAAAAGATGTTGAATAGCCATATCCATAGATAGAACCATCTGAAGCATATATTAGAACCCATGGTGGATTAGTAAGAACATGGTTGATCAATAAACTCTGGTTAAAGTAAATATCATTAAGTGCAACCACACTGTAATAACTAGTACCACTTGATAGCAATGCAGAGAACTGGATGGAATGTTCATATTGTTCTAATGGTGGTACTGTGTTAAGGGAAGGGTCACCAAAGTTACCACCATCATATTGTGTACTAACACCAACTTGAGCAACATAGATTGGTTGATCTGAGATAATACTACAGTATACATTGTTGGTTGTGTAAAACCAATTGGTGTTGTTTTCATCAAATATGATAGTTGCTGAACTGTATTTTGTACCACAGGTTTTGACTGCATTTGTTTTATTGTTAGTGGCAATCACTTTGTAACTTTGTCCATTGATTCGACCCATGTGTGGTGGCAGTAGAAATGTCTTTCCCCATGTTATTGTTGGTGTCAGTTGTGTAACAATGGTTTCAGCATCATCAGTCCCAGCTGGAACTCTGGCAGCTTCATGTCCACTGATAATTGTGAGTGGACTGTCAGATATAATTTTGGTTCCTGTAAGATCAACACAGGGCTTAAAAACAAAGAATGTTTGAAGGGAATGAAGAACAAATTTAAACAAATGTCCAGCTGAAACAATGATATTAACAGCAGCACTGTCCTGAGGATCTGATGGAACATTAATGTCATTTTTTGGAATGATAGTCACGTTACTGTTATCATGGCAACCAATAATCATGAACTGACTTGTCTGATCACTCCAACCTAATGTAGACACAACATAGTATGTGTATTGAGTTGTTGGCTGTTTATGACATGGAAGGGCTAGATAAGACATGAAATCTGACTGACTATGGTAGCTCCATGCAATAACTGATATTGGCTTTGAGCCTAGAGAGTAAACTTTAAGACCCTTTCTCCTCCAGGAATAGGTATTATCTAATACTTCATAACTTGCTGGTATAGTTACTTTATGAGGGTTGCGATAACAAGTTGTACCCATATATAAGAATTTGCCATCAAGTGATGTGACTTTGAAATTAACTGGAGTCATTTCCATAGTATGAACATACAATGCACGTACATTCGATCCATGTACATGTTCATAGAATCCCACAAAGAACTCACTACTGTAAGTGCTAAGGTCAATCTGTGGCTCTATTATGAAAACAAAACATTTAAATACATAGGAAGAGAGTAAATTACTTTGATGAGATGAGCTTAAGAAACCACTTAATACATGAATATATTTGCATTGTATTATTAAAATATGTTGTACCTGTAAATAACATTTATAAAAAAGGCATACATTATAGGAAGTCTGTGTAATAAAAACATCTCAAACAAGCCCAAACATTGAATGCAATATGGACATCCCTAATTATTAGCACCAATATCAAAGTAATAATTCTTATTTGTCACAATATTTGTAAAAAATTTAAAGAGAACTATTATGTAAAAAGTATAAAGTAAAGGCTGCTCATCTACAGAAAATATTAGTACTTATGTGTGGCTACTATAAAATATTTAGATCTAATAAAGGTATAAAAATTATATAGGAATTATTTAAATTTTCATTGTTGTTACTGAACTTACTGCATTGATCTGTCAAATCAGTTTCACCAATTATAAACTTTCCTCTACATTGTCCACAGTTGTCAAGTACACATTGAGCATCAGGAAAATTAGAACAAGTTTGATAATCACAAGGATTATTAGGACAATATATTGGTGGTTTATCAGGAGGACATGAACCTAATAATATTAAGAAGAAAACAATTATTACAATTACCATATCCATTTACTTACTGCAACTGCTTGTAACATTGTGACCTGAAGCATTAAAGAAATGAGCTGAACATTGACCACAATTTGATGGTACACATATAGCATCAGGTATGTTTGGACATAGTACTGTGTTACATGGATTGTCTGGACATTGTACCTCTTGAGTGCCCTCCTTGCATTTTACACCTGTCATAACAAAAATCTTCTATGAAAATAATATTATATAAATTATTAAAGTTTTAATCAAATGACTTTTGTTTCAGGCAAATCTAAAAGGAATTAAACACTTACCACATCTTTGTAGACAGCTAGGTAATGTTTTAAAGTTGTTTTGGTTACCATCACAACCACAATATGTAAATTGCTGACATCTACCCACACCATAGTTATAATACCATCGAAGGGTATAGTTAGTACATGGACCACTAACTGGTAACAACAAACAAAATTCTACAGGAAGAACATTGAAAATAAATTGATAAGATATTTATTAATTTGAACAATACTAATATGTGTTTATCAAATTTTAGAAATGTCTATATATTCTGGATTTGCAATGAACATTAAATATTGCTTGAAAAATAATTACCATTGCTTCTACGAATGTTTATTGGATTTAACTTCATGCCTCCAACATAACTGTACCCTGCATATTTTCTCCAACCATAGATAGAGACAAACAATTTACCATTTGGATTAGGATGTGTTACTGTATTAGTACCACTAAAAGATGTTGAAGAGCCATATCCATAAATAGAACCATCTGAAGCATATATTAGAACCCATGGTGGATTAGTAAGTACATTGTTGATTAATAAACTCAGGTTAAAGTAGGCATCATTAGGTACAACCACACTGTAATAACTAATACCACTTGACATCAAAGCATGGAACTGGATGGAGTGTTCATATTGTTCTATTGGTGGTACTGTGTTGAGGGAAGGGTCGCCAAAATTGCCACCATCATATTGTGTACTAACACCAATTTGAGCAACATAGATTGGTTGATCAGATATAATACTACAGTATACATTGTTGGTTGTGTAAAACCAATTGGTGTTGTTTTCATCAAATTTGATTCGTTCTGCACTGTAATTTGTACCACAGGTTTTGACTGCATTTGTTTTATTGTTAGTGGCAATCACTTTGTAACTTTGTCCATTGCTTCGACCCATGTGTGGTGATAATAAGAATGTCTTTCCCCATGTTATTGTTGGTGTCAGTTGTGTAACAATAGGATCAGCATCACCAGTCTCAGCTGGAACTCGAGCAGCTTCATGCCCACTGATAATTGTGAGTGGACTATCAGATGTAACTGTTGTTCCAGTAAGATCAACACAGGGCTTAAAAACAAAAAATGTCTGAAGTGAATGAAGAACAAAATCAAAAGAATGTCCAGCTGAAACAATTATATTTTCAGCAGCACTGTCCTGCAGATCTGATGGAACAGTAATGTCATTGTTTGGAATGATAGTCACATTACTGTTATTATGGCAGCCAATAATCATGAACTGACTTGTCTGATCACTCCAACCTAATGTAGATACAACATAGTATGTGTATTGAGTCGTTGGCTGTTTATGACATGGAAGAGCTAGATAGGACATGAAATCATACTGAGTACGGTAGCTCCATCCAATAACTGATATTGGCTCTGAATGTTGTGAGTAAACTTTAAGACCTTTTCTCCTCCAGGAATAGGTATTATCTAACACTTCATAACTTGCTGGTATAGTGACTTTGTGAGGATTGTGATAACTAGTTGTACCCATATATGAGAATTTGCCATCAAGTGATGTGACTTTGAAATTAACAGAAGTTGATTTCATAGTATGAACATACAATGTACGTACATTAGATCCATGTACATGTTCATAGAATCCCACAAAGAACTCATTACTGTAAGTGCTAAGGTCAATCTGTGGCTCTACAATGAAAAACAAAACATTTAAAGTAAATGTATGCTTTATTGTAGTATCAAATGTGTCAAAAAATAGGAAGAAATTAACAATTAAATCTGATTAGTTGAAAAAAACAAATTAATCCATATGTTATAATGCATATATAAATAGTTTCAGAAGTAAAGAAATGTAGGGATAGCTATATCTCAGTCTATTAAAGAAACTATGTAAGATGATATTAAGGATGGCTATAATATCACCACTTCATATAAATGCACAATATATGCCTGTAAACAAATTTTAATAATGCCAATAAATATAGGGAGTCTGAGTGATTAAAACATCAAAAAGAAGTACAAAGTAAGAATGGAAGTATGGACTCCCTTACTTATTAGGCACAATTCAAGGTCATAATACTTATTAAGGCTGTTGCAATAGCTTATTAGAGTTTTGAGGGAAACATTCTCATACAAAGTTTAAATTAAAAGGCTGCTCAGTTACATTAGAAGTTAGATTTCATTTAAGGAATGTACTGACAACATAGTAAAACACAGCTTTCAAATATAAATACTATATATTTATTTCAATGTGCTTGCTATGTATATTTGTATACTGCCATAAGATTTTTGATTTGTATGAAAAATATTAGTACTGTCACCCCTATATTTAAATAGATTTTTACTTATTTGTATAATCTTTATTATTTGAATATAAGTTGTTTCTATATTGATAGAAGACAGTAATAAAAGGCAAATAAAATGAAGTCTCCAGGGTGGCTATTTTCAAATTCTGTAAAATAACTACTTTTACTTGTTGACACTCTCAGGAGTGAATATCTCTTGTAAAATCATAAATATCTGTGTTTTTGTGCTTTACTACCTCTAGTTTTATCTCCAAATCTTGTATTTGAAAAAATGTGGTGTACCATCGATGGATAAACATTAGTAATTGTGTTGATTGTTGAGCAAATTTAAAGAAAGTTTTTTACAAGACATATATTAATTTTGTGTACTCATTTGATATTGAAGGTGGTGTAACATTGATAAACTGTACACTATGATAGTTTCAATTTCTAGCAATGTTTTTGTATGTCTAACCTCTCTCAAACGTTTTCTTTAACTGCTCTCACTAAAGCATCCACTTGCAAAAGTAAACACATTATACAGTCAACATAGGTATCATATTGTGAAGGATCCTTGGACCTCTACTTGTTCTAATGTAATATCAACTTTAAATGTTATGTCTTTATTGGAAAGTTTGATGTACTACACAAGATTTTCTAATACACAAATTTGTTGCCAATAGCTCACTTCTAAAAGCATAGCTGTTGCTCTTTTAATAAAGAGCACATTCTACATTGCCAAGCCCAACTATGTTGAGCTTACTATGTAAGCGATGATCAGTGAGAATGAATATAAATTTGCAGCTTGAATTAGTATACAAGATTGACCATCAGTATAAAGGATAGCTACCAAAGAGTTTTGCAACAGTAACATTAACTTTAAAGGCAGTTTCTGTTGAAGATTTATAGCTAAAATTGTATTTGTTTCAAGTACAATAGAAGAAATATTGATAAATGAATGTATGGCAGTGTGGCATTGTTAATTGAACCAAATGAAATTCCAATACCTAGTGAAGTTGAAAGAAATATGACGTGTGTTATGTCATCCCCAGCTTTAAAATTTAAAACAATGTTGTAACAAAATTTATTATTGTTATAGAATTGCTGCTACCATAATTTAACTTGAGTCTAACATAAAAACAACATCAAAGCTAGATTTTTAAACAATATAAATATATCAAAATTAGGTTTGTATTTTCTTATAAACTACTTTCGTTAATATACAACTCTTTTTAAAAATAAACAGTAAGATTAGATAGAATATAATGAGGATACAAATAGTAGAGGGTAGGGAGACTGAATGAAGGATGTATGTGCTTGACAGATAAATACTTCCCCAAATAAATTAAACACAATGTAAGATTCTGTTCCACATAACTTTTAAGGTTTTGAAACAACAAATCTAATTTCAATCTAAGCACAAGTTTAGCAGGAGACTGATATGTTAAATTATGAGGAGTTATTTTGTATATAAACAAAAAATGTGATAACTTTTTATTGGTTTCTAAGGAACAACTTGACAACTTCTTTTCAGATCGCTTAAAGCTTTGTATGGCTCTCTCCGTTTCCTGTATATTTTGCACCAGCATAAAATGGAGCAATGAAAATGATGAATGAGCATCTCAATAGAAAGTACCCAATTAAGACTAAAGCTAAATCCCCTAAGAGAAAGATACCAAAATAGAAGAAAGTTGATATTACAACTTGGAAAATGTTTAAGAAAATTAATTACATTACATTGATTGTTGGGATAATAGCTCATAATCTATGTCTTCAAATTATTGTCGGGTAAATAGTAAAGGGTTGAAAGCACTTGTAGTCTATTGGAACCAGGTTATCACCTTTTTGATCAATATTTTATAAGGTTGATTGAAAGTATGTTGATTTAAGAGAAAACATGATAGATGAGTTGAAAAATTGTTCTAAAGATAAACAATTACACTGAATATAATGTTTCCATTTCTATAATTTTGTCCATTGTTAGTCCATTTAAATCATTATTATAAGAAGAGAAGTCAGTTGCTAATTGACAATGTAACTATCATGAGGTAAGGAAATGGTGGAATCACGATAATATTGACTCTTGTAGTCCCAGTTGTGGCTTATAAATTACTGCATGGAAAGTCTGATCCAAAAAAAATTTTTAATTGAAGACTATATTTAAAAACAGCAGTTTTTTAAAGATCCCTTTCAACTAGATGGTTGAATGGTACACTATATGAATGGACTCAACCAACAAGAATATGTTAGCGTTAGAATAAGAATAATATGAATATGTTAGTGTTATGGAATAAGAATATGTGTAATCATCAATTCTTTCAGCTTTTGTAATTAACTTTTTAAAGCCTTTGTTATTATTTCCTGTCATATGCGATTAAATTTTACTATTTGGATTTGCTATAAAAACTACTAGATAATTAGTCCACCAGGCATTTCCTGTCCATGAAGCCAAAGCAGGGAGCATTGCAATGAGTTTAACATTCCACACAAGTACATTCTAACCATCCTATATCTTATTTAAGGATGACCACCAGACATAGCTTCCTAATGACTCTGTCTCCTCGTGACACAAATTTTTGTTGGGGACAACAATTTTTGCTCTTGCCTTTGTTTATAAATCATCGTAGCACTCTGTATGCTAATATGATAGTTTGGAGCCATATTATTACTGCCACAACCATAATAACTTGCTCTGAGGGTATTGAAACTAATTTGTCTATACTGTACTTGTTATATACTGTTATCATTCACCTAATGATCATGTAACATGTTATCTAGCAACCTTCTTAAAGTAATAAAAACTTAGAAGAGTGATGAATTATCTTAATAGTTTCTACATTGAGTCATCTTAAAACATCATTAACCTTTGCTAGTCCATGCGTGAGTGAAAAGCTAAACTGAGACATGACCAAGAGAACAGAAACACGTGGTTCAAAGGTCAAAGTGAAGTTTGGGGTCAAAATAGCCACGTGCCATTGCAAATTACATTCAAACTGACAAACCACAACATTCCATGAACATTAATACTCCTCTTTTAGAAGCCATAAAGCCAAAATATATATTAGTTAACAGTAGTACTTTTAGTTATAGCTATAGTTATTGCCATAATTTGTTACTATATTTTGTTATTGTATTAGATCTTGAATACTATTATAGCTTTAGTTTTAGTTAAAATAGCATTTGAACTTTTATTATAGTTTTAGTTCACTGAAAGTAAATATATCATTCTGTAATATGTTTTAGTTATATATATATATATATATAGTTTCAGTTAACTATATGACAACATTAGATAGAACCTTCCAGATATTGCCTCAGCTCTTTCATCAACTCTTTAGTATTATATTAATCCTTTAAACATGGGAGACAATTTCTACTTCTTTATGCCATAGCTACTCCAAAACAAGACATATATATATATATATATATATATATATATATATTTACGTGAAAGATTTGCGTTTGTGAAAGAACAAGCACATATCTTTAACTTGGCGCTTCGTGATAATGACTTATTTGAGCTTTTTATAAAACAAGGACTTGAACTAATGTTCCGCTGTCCATCGTGAAGACAAGTGATCCTTCATCAGAGCAACTAGTTCATTTCAACTTGCTTGGTTTGGCTGACGTCAATTGCACACTAAAGAATACGTTTCAAAGCCACATAGTGGTTTTTTTGTAAACTATTATAGTCACTAAACATTCTCTTTGAGAACAAACGCTAGGAACACGAGGTAAGTGGACAGAAAAAAGTAGGGACGGTCGATCGATAGTTCGTTTATTTATGAATCACGTTGTGCACCGCAACCCGTTTGGCTAGTTATTAATACTTATCACTATTTATACGCCCGGTCCAATTTTTTACATAAGTTCTAAGGTTTAGATTTAAAAGCATTAGGAAAAAATTTTCATAACTTTTTAATAATCATATTCATTTACAGCTCCGTGTCATTACGATCTCAACAGTATTTGTATTGTTAGTAGTGTTATTCGGAACAATTACGATACAGCCATGTCCTTATTTTAACCACATTAACAGTTGAAATATGAGTTTGGATCTAGTTAATAGTTGTTGTGTTATCTTTGTGTATACTAAAAGACTTTTTAGCATTAGATGAACTAGTTTCTACAAGGCAAGGTTGGTCTTTTGTTAATGAATTCCATAATAAGATATATGATTTTTAACATTGGCTGTGTCCATATTTTAAATAATTTTATTATAGATACGGATCAGTAATAGCAAAATGTTATTGAAATAGCATTGTTTCAAAAATCTGCAATATATCCTATCACTAAAATGGAGAATACACTGTTTCTCAGACAAAAACTCAACCATATATAAATTAACCACAATTTTTATCGTTGTGATATTTACCACACACGCGCTCACATACGTATATACATATTATATATACCTCTAAAAAGATCTTTCAAAGTTAGTAGGAGTTGACGAGTAACAAATCGTACAGCATTTGGTAACCAACTATCCACATTGGACAAGAAAATTTTAATTTCCTGCCTGGAACATGTAGTTGCAGATTTTAGAATCTACAATGATATGTTATTTTCAATGATATATATATATATAGACACACACACATATTATATTATATTATATAGATATTATGTGTTTCAAACCTGTTGAATTGCCTGTTCACTCCAGAAATCGTTTAAGCTAAAAACTTCAAAGACAAGGCAATTCAAGTTAGTGTCACTCAAAAGAATATCATTACAGAATCCATTATCAGTATAACAGGAATGATGACTATTGAAAGCAATTGTTTGTAATTGACTGCACGTTCCATTTGACTTGTAGACATTGCTGTTCAAAATGGCTTTCATCAAGCAACTTTTCACATTATCAATCCAAATTTTACCCTATATGAAATTACTAAAAATTAAAGACAAAACACTAAAATACTTACAGCAGTTGTAAAACAACTTTGATTACTTGATAAATGATGGCAGTATCTGTCACCATAGGCAAGAGGATATCCATTAGTACCACATTGAAATCTTGGCTCTACACACTGAGTATAGAAGTCACAGTTACCATCATTAGCTAGAGCTGTACAGTCCTGAGCTTTGACAATAACTGCCAGATATAACACCACTGCAAAAACGAGTAGAGTCATGATGTAATGCACTGTTGTTTATCAGTTGCAATGCTTTAAATAGTTAGTCTTGTCCTTAGACGCCCACTCACTTAATACGAGAAATGTGACTAGCAGAATGCCCAAAAACTATGAACTGATCAGCCTCGCGAATAATTACTATTGTTAGAAAACATAATATACATGAAATTGAAAAATATAGTTCTATAATCAGAAGTTCTTTGAGTTAATACAAGAGTGAGACTAATTGGATTTTCTGGAGTTAAACTATTTGAAAAGATCCGCCATCTTGTCAGTGAGGGATTTCCCATGATGTCACAATTATAATTGTTGGACTATAGCCTTTATCGCATTAAGCGAGTGGGCGTTTGGGTAAGGAAAAATTGTGGTGTACTCAAATTGCGAATATAGCAAAATTTTGTATGTTGTCAAGGAAACAGTTGACTAAAGTCTGATTAGCATTCTTACTAGAGGTTAATAGCAGTTGTATAACATAAATTTGGGTTTTAGAAATGAATATAAATATAACTCAATGCACAATGATATCTTGTCAGTGTTTCTAGCAGTATATATATATGTATATCTAGTGTCAGTTTGGTACAACATTTTTCCTTTATGATTGTGAGCCATTGTATATAAAAATCAACCAAACCTTTGTAATATTACCTCACTTGATAATTATAACATTAAGTATGTGAGTAGTACTAGTAGTCAGGTGTTTGTAAATGAATAGTATGTTTACTGTAATATATTGTCATATCCATATATCTGGTATATACTAAACCCATATCTTTTTGATAAAAAAACAATACTAATATTCAAGATTAGCTGTATGTCATTACCGCAATAATAACTATAACAAACATTTATACATAATATTACATCTTTTTCACTTCTTTCAAAATTTGAGACTATATGACTGTACTTTACTCTGCTGGTAAATACATCATTGCTAAAGCAATTATCTAACTAATTGGAAAAGTCAGCTGATATACATCAGCACATATAGATACTATGATTGTCATGACTACATTAATTTAATTTATGATAGTAACAAACCACCACTACAAATTCTATATTAGTAGTAAAGAGTACATGATGATTACATGTAATAAAGTAGTGTATATTTAAGTATATACAACATAGAAATATACTGACAGGTCAACAGAGTACATTTATACACTATATATGCATGAGAGAGTGTACACCTGTCATGGCTTTTTTCTTCTTTGTATCGTGATTTCACATACAACAGTTATGGCAAGAATGTATTAGGACTGTCACAAATAGTTACCTTATTGATGAAAACAATGAATCAGCAACAAATCTCCATGTTGACAACTCAGGGTTATGTAACACACTATATAGACCTCTGACCATAATCACATATATATTGATGATTAAGTTATTACACTAACTAAATATAATTCTAACTACACTACTATGCATGTGTGTCTTAGTAGTACATCCTTAAGTGACTACTATAAAACATCATATAGATACGACTGACACAAAAAGAAAGGTATTGATGAAACTGTACATCAAATGTATGTAGGTCACTCTATTTAAATGAATGTGAGAAACCAAAATGTGAATCTGTTGAATTACATACATATATATTAATAAACATGAACTACTCTTACAGTATTTTATATTGTTTTAGTTTGTACATTAATATACAATATATGGAGACATTGTCTTGAAATAGTAAAGACAAATTTTTTGAAGTATTGTTATATTCTAGCTCAAATCATGACACTTACTAATGTGAGTTTGAGCATTTTCATGATTGTCATTCACATGTATTACTATAGCATGACATCACATTTTTCACACATATAGGATTAAAATACTTATTAAAATGTTGACTGTGTTTTATCTAAGTAACTGAGTAGACAAATTCCACCAGGTAAAATAACATATCTTCTACATATATGTGACAAATACAATTATATGTCAATTATATATACATTGTATATACAATGTATGTAATGTATGTACATATATCTGACATATAATTATTTTAGAATATAAAATATATGTAAAGATATACATTATGTGTATACTTAAAACATTGTTCATTAGTGATCACTAGTAATTACCATAGTTGTTTGATGAACCCTCCAAATGGAAGACACAATATCATCCTGGTTACTATGACAATGTTTATAGCAACATACAATTCACTATATCTGTATTGTATAACATTTATTTCTACTCACACATTATATACTATACATGTACAAGTACATATTGGTTTATGTAAACAGATTAAAACTAACAATAACAAGGTATGATAGCATGTATGGTTGCCAAGTAGACATTACTTTGATGAGTGTGTAAATTGTTATAGTAGTGACAAGAAAAACACATCTCTGTAAAAATTAATTGGTTGATTTAACTAATATATGATTATACAGGTTGTATGTACATAGTAAGTTATGTGATGAATAAACATCACATATACAGCTTTCATTACTAATGGAATAATTGTTCTATAGAATTGATGGTTGTCTAGTAAACATTACTGTGATAAGTATTTACGTTGCTATAATAGGACAAATGCTTTTTAAAGATTTTCTCAGAATGTCTAATCCCAAAATGTATTAGCACAAAATGTCGATTCTCATAATGTCTAACAATACAATTGAATTGTCGCAAGTACATGTACAATGTGTACTATTAACATGATATGTACAGTGTTCATTGATAATGCAATAAATGTACTATGGAATTGACTATTCATGTAGATAATTATTATAGAACTATGATGACAAGATACTGGAGCAGGGCTGTTACTATGGAATTTATACATACACTTCAATGTATTTATAGGAGCGTATGTAACCAAGATGCATATGAATTTGTTAATTTTAACAGTATATTGGAAGGATTTGTCATAGAATGTTATTAACCCAAAATCTCTAACCAAAAGTGTCGCTCAAAATGTAATAAGTATATGTACAGTGTATACTATTAACAATGAATTTTGTTATATAATGGTAAATTGTAAATGTACATGTATACTATTATTATGTCAACCAAACGAGACAGCAATATACTTAATAACATTGATGTAGAAGTAGTGTTGTTAGATCATTATTTAGCCATTCCTTCAGCTTTTCTATTTTTGTCTCAAGAGATTATAAACGAGACATTGTGAGATTAAATATTATGGGTTTACCTAGGTAGGAAAGCAAGCACATTTATCAGTCTCTTGCATGATGGCGCTGCTTAATCACATTAAATTGTGCACAAATGCACTGTAACATCAAATACTCCTAGCAGATGAAATCCATTGATTGAAATGTATTATAATACAATAATAATAATAATAATTAATGTAATGTACTGTCGAACAAGGGCAGTAATAATTGTGCTCATTAGTATTTCCTAATAGTAGAGAAAGGGGAGTTCAAGAAAAGGGAGCAACTGATTAAGAGTGGTTCCTGACAGCTGATGACAATAGCATATAGTGTTATTGCTTAGAATGTATTCAAAAAACAATTAAATTATTATAAGACACTCGGATTTATAAGTTCTTTACAAAAATATATTTAAGCAAACATTTATGAAATACTTCAAATGTAACTGAACAAAATAAAGAGGTATTACTTATTCACTTAAAAAGGAATTTAATCATGGAAAACATTTGGTGAGCTACATATATAAGAATGTGGTAGTACACAAACATATAAATATTTTTGACTGATAGTAGTAACATTAGTGACATGTAATTCTTGTGGTTCCTGTGTTACCAAGACAGGCATTATTCTACTATTATAATATAAAATATAGTGGGATAAGTTAAAAATTGAGTGAAATATATAAAGGATTTTCAAAAACTTTAAAAACAACATAGACGTCATTAAAAACTTAAACAAAGTAACAAATGTTTCTAAACAGTAATCTGTGATCAGCTAGATATGTTTTAACCTAACTACATTGCTTGGTTACACATTAGAACTCAGCTGCATAAAGATCTTAACATTTCAAAATAGCCTTCATGGAGATACATATATGCATCTGACTGTAGAGCTGTCTTTTAGGTTACACACAGTCCCATCAATAGAACAGACACACCTGCCCAACAATGAATATTTTACCCTCTTTGTTCACAGCTGTTTCTTAAATGTAAAAATTATCATGAAGCGTACAGAAAAATTATTAAGTCACCTCTTCTTTAGGATACAATTAAGCATATGCTTAGCATAAGAACTTTGGTACTCACTAGAGTTAGGTAGCAATTGTGCCATTGTATGCAAATACTAGTTAAGGACACAAATCATAACTATACATAATATTATTATGTGTTTGAATGTGTGAATAAGTTGCTTGAATGTTATTACCTTTTTACTCATTTCTCTAGTTTAACAAAAAAGCCTTTAACATGGTAATTCTTTCCTTCAGAAAAAGAAACCTGAGTAGGCTAATAACAGGCCCCAGTTCAATAAATGTGACAATAGATACACATCCATGGACCTGAAAAATATATACCATAAAATGAAAACTCCTTAAAGATTGAACCTACGTATAGTTCATGACATTGAGCATAAAAGAGATATTGTTGTGTAATGTCAGTACTGTCTATTGCGATCCTGCTTGAGTGTAAGAGAAATAAAGCAGACACTAAGTAACAGTAGTGTACACCAAATAGAACTGGGACAGAATAGTAAAACAGCCATGCTCTAAGTTCTGAGCCTATATTAAGAGAAGACATGATCAATAGGTTTAAAAATATACCTTTCAGAAAGATCGAGGAGGATATGAACGGAAACCTGGTACTCAAATGGTTAGAAGTCAGTTATCACAGAGAGCTATCTATAATGTATAATATAACATGGAATTAGCAATGTAGAAAATGGTGGTTACTTTTCTCTAATGTTGTAAGAGTTTTTTCTATTATTTTTATAAACCAAATTTTATGAGGGTCAGAGTCACCTTCCAAAAGAGATGATACAAATGGTCAATTATCATTCCTTTTGGGATATCAAAATGCTTACGTCAAAAGAACATAGTTGCTCTTTTAAAACCTACAGTCTAGCTTGTAGTTAATATAGTAATCAAACATGTCAAGAGATCACTTACAGGATTCCTCACAATAGCAGCATTCCCATATCTCATTATACTGCTTCATATTTAACAGTAAACAACAGGTTGGCAGGTCATCAGCATATTAACAAAATGGCTTTATATGGATTGTCAACATTAGGAGATTTGATGGTTCAATCTATATTGTTAGCTATAGGTATAGGTTAATAATAAACACTATATCATTACCTTTCTCATAGTGCATATTCATTTCTAATATCAAGAAATGGAGGAATGTAGAAATTGTTAGCTTTTCATCATCCAACTCTCAGCCAGCTAAAATCATATTTTTTAGAAAACCAAAACAATTAAAACAATATACACATACTTCACTCATTGCATAGTTTTCATTAAGTGGCAACTCATTAATTACTAGCCATGTAGGCCAAATAATATTTTTGAAGAATTAAATACAGCCATCTATTTGTATTCATTAGCGAGTGGGCGTCTGTCTAAGGAAAAATAGTAGTACACTCAAATTGTGAATGTAGCAAAATTTGGTATGTTGTCAAAGAGACAGTTGACTAAAGTCTGATTAGCATTCTTACTAGAGGTTAATAGCAGTTGTATAACATAAGCTTGGGTTTTAGAAATGAATATAAATATAACTCAAAGTACAATGATGTCATGTCAGTGTTACTAACTATAAATAATATGTGTATATCTAGTGTCAGTTTGGTAGAACATTTTTCCTTTATGATTGTGAGACATTATATATAAAACATCAACGAAACCAAGTGGTAATATTACCTCACTTGATAATTATAACATTAACTATGTGAGTAGTAGCCTGGTGTTTGTAAATGAATAGCATGTTTGCTGTAGTATATTGTCATGTCAATATAGCTGGTATATGTCATTGTCTTGATACTATAATGCTATTAATAATAATAAAGAACTAAAGTTAATACTAAACCCATATCTTTTTGATAAAAAACAATACTAATATTCAAGATTAGTTGTATGCCATTACTGCAATAATAACTATAACAAACATTTATACATAATATTACATCTTTTTCACTTCTTTCAAAATTTGAGACTATATGACTGTACTTTACTCTGCTGGTAAATCCATCATTGCTAAAGCAATTATCTAACTAATTGGAAAAGTGAGCTGATAAACATCAGCAGATATAGATAGTATGATTGTCATGACTACATTAATTTAATTTATGATAGTAACAAACCAACACTACAAATTCTATATTAGTAGTAAAGAGTATATGATGATAACATGTAATAAAGTAGTGTATGTTTAAAGTATATACAACATAGAAATATACTGACAGGTCAACAGAGTACATTTATACACTATATATGTATGAGAGAGCGTACACCTGTCATGGCTTTGCTCTCCTTGGTATCGTGATTTCACATACAACAGTTATGACAAGAATGTACTAGGACTATCACAAATAGTTACCTAATTGATGAAAACAATGAATCAGCAACAAATCTCCATGTTGACAACTCAGGAGTATGTAACACACTATATAGACCTCTGACCATAATCACATATATATTGATGATTGAGTTATTACATTAACTAAATATAATTCTAACTACACTACTATGCATGTGTGTTTTAGTAGTATATCCTTAAGTGACTACTATAAAACATCACACTGACACAAAAAGAAGATTTTTATGAAACTGTACATCAAATGTACCCTACATTAAGAGAAGATATGATCAATAAATTTGAAAATATATATATACCTTTCCAATGTTCACTCTCAGAAAGATTGAGGAGGACGTGAAAAGAAAACTGGTACTAAAATAGCTAGAAGTCACTTATCACAGAGAGCTATCTATAATGTTTAATATAACATGGAATTAGCAATGAGAAAATGGTGGTTACTTTTTCTCTAATGTTGTAAGAGTTCTTGTTATGATTTTTATAAACCAAAATTTCATGAGGGTCAGAATCACCTCCCAAAAAAGACAATACAAAGGGCAGGTCGTCAGCACAGCACATAAACAAAATGGCTTTATATGGAATATATGAAGATTTGATGGTTCAATCTATATTGTTATCTATAGGGTACAGGTAAATAATAAACACTATATCATTACCTTTCTCATATAGTGCCTATTCATTTCTAATATCAAGGAATGGAGGAATGTAGAAACTTTTGGCTTTTCATCATCCAACTCTCAGCCAGCTAAAATCATAATTTTTTTAGAAAAACCAAAACAATTAAAACAATATACACATACTTCACTCATTGTATACCTTTCATTAGGCGACAACTCATTAATTACTAGCCATATAACCAAAGAATATTTTTGACAGATTAAATATAGCCACTTTATCTGTATTCATTAGCAGATCATTCAACAAAAATTTGTGTTTCTTGTACTCAGCCCCCTGATATATACATCTTAAATTAACTCCACATAATATGGAGTCTTAAAAAGCTTTTGCAATGCTTCCCAGATATGTTTTTCTATACTAGAAACAGTTATAGTTCCATATACACACATACTATTATCCTCCTGGAGCTTTATCTTGAATTGTGGTCCACAAGGAACATATATATAAATATTCCCCACGTTTGCTGACTGACAATCACTACTGTAAATCTTTCTCATGTCGGTTAAAAGCTGATGGTAGACTTAGCAGTACTGGTAAGGGGTTGATACAATGTGTATCAGTACTCAAAAAGTCACTTTAAGAAGCAGAATCTATTTAGCACTAAACCAATGCAAGAGGGCCCCATAAACAAAGGATTGCGGTTTTAAACCCCGTGTGCCGTTTAAACACGTGCTATTCTCAAGAACTACAATGAGGGAGATATCGATGGCTAAAGCCTTTACTTTTCAGCCAGGTTTATTTAATTTAATCGATGTGCTTTAGGGCTAGAGATAAAGAAATGTTAAAGGGAGAAAAGCGACAAACCATGAGAGAAGGAAGCTATTGAAAGGTATAGTGTGAATGGTGAATTTTACTTAATACTATATGGTACTGTCTCAGAATTAAGCCACAGGTAGTTTAGCAGCACAAAAGCATTTGTGGACTTAGCATTTTACCAGCAGACAGAAAAACAACAAAGCTTATGCTTTTAGTAGCATAATGCACTAATTGCTATTATTTAGTTTACTATGTCCTGGTGTTTGATCTTGTGACATGTAATTATATATATAATCATTATGTAGCCTAGCTATATTTCATTTTAATGATGTGGATCAAGCATCTCTGACAGCATTATGTTTTCTTGTGCAATGGAAGATTGACAATGTTGTACCAAGCCATCTGAAGGAGTTGACATCCTTAATATTACAGTAGGAAGTATTTGTAACACCCTATATCATGGAAAACCTTTTCCTGCTGAAGTAATTGGAAGAGATAATTTTAATAACTCATACTGGTGATTGTGATATTTTTTATAGCTGCGTACATAGAATGCAAAAGTTGTATGGTAAGAAAGCTTATTAGATGATTAGGACCCAGTTTCACAGACAGAAGTATTCTCAAAACAATTAAATAGTAGCATTACAGGAGGTATATTTGTAAATAATTTAAGATCATAAATGAGTTGTCGATTAATCCTATAGTTGCTGATGAATTTAAGTTACCTTCAGTGGCTTCTCAAAAAGATTTAAGCCAAACATCTAAAGATAATAATCAGTTGTATGCATTTAGTATTTCTCAGATAAATCAAAAGGCCAAAAGGGAAAATGTCTCTGGTATATTCTGTGTTACCATTAGTTAGTGTGTTATTACCATTTTTGTAGTCTATAGTTTGCAATTTCTCTGGCCAGCATTTTCAAAACAATTTTTTACTTTACAATAAATAATTATTAATGGTGACTATGCCTGTTATAACTTTGAAGACTTCTTCTAATTCTAATAATTATAAATTGTGTTAATCTATTTATTTCTTGTAATAGGTACCCCAAGAAATGGACCCCACTAGTCCTTCACAGAAGAGTATTGCTTCATGTAAGTTAGCCTTCTTTTGTATATCAGTATCATTGCTTTTCCTAATTGGCAGATGGTACCCCACAAAAGAAAACCTCTCAGAAAGATAAAGATGTCCTCAATGTAACCTTAGGTAACTTTTTTTTTATTTCTGTAGTATAATGTTTTATAGATACTGATACTAGCTCTGACAGGCTTCTCTGGCAAAGGTACGGGTATGTGAATGATATAAAGGTGTACATGCTTTACAGTAACATGTACTTCAATCAGAAAGCTAAGCTGTCAAGATCATACAACTTGGATTCTGATTCAATACTTCATAAGCCCAATCTAACTTCTGAAGCTAAGGTTATGTAATAGTTAGAGCTCTACACGAGGTTATTTAGTTTTTTAGTAACCCAAGAATTCCAAATAATGCAACTAAATAACCAATGCATTACCATAGTATTTTACATTGTAACCTCCGTACAGGTTACTAATAAATATAAAAACCTGAGGCTTGCCAATCAAATTGCAGTATTTGTGTCTGGAATAAACTAAATGTTATTTAGTGTACTGTATTGGTGTAGAATCCCTCTTCCTGACTAGGCAGGGTGAGAAATTTTACACTATCAACAAGGCAACTTTAAATCTAATGATTAGTCTGAAATGTATTTTTATAAGTCTGAAGGATTATTAATGTCAAAAGATGCTCTCAACTTGTCACTGATAATTTGTTTTCTCTTTTCCTTCTTTGTGCAGAAAACTTAGTTCAAAGTGAATTCTACTAAAAGAGTTAACGAAAAAGTTAATCAAACACTAAATGTTAAAACATGTAGTAAAATCTGATATACCATAAGATACAGCAATTACTAATTTATCACTTTTGGCATTAGTTGATTAGTTAAAAGCAACCTGCATGATCATAAATTGATTGAATGAACATATAACATTTATTTTCAGACTAATCTATCAACAAGAAAAAACTTAGTGTAGCCAGCAGTATTGAAAATGATGCAGACCTTATAATAACAGATTGTACAATTATCAATATTTAACTAGTCTATTGTTATCCTTATTAGCTACCCACACTGATCCATTGGAAATCACTGGTACTCCTTTTGGATACTTGAACCCTCCTATTGATTGGATATAATTGTCATGTGAATCAAATATAGAAAGAGAATGTCCACTATAGTTTACCACAAGTGAATTACAAGTTGAATCAATAGCTATACAAATTGACTGTACAGGTGGAGATGAGGTTGACTATACTGACAAATATATTGAACTTAGCTTCTGGAGTGAAGACAGCGACTACTGGAATCCTAGAATGATGACAAGTCACATGAAAATGGCCAAAACGATAAAAGA
Source organism: Xestospongia muta (assembly GCA_963693285.1). Lineage (NCBI taxonomy): Eukaryota > Metazoa > Porifera > Demospongiae > Haplosclerida > Petrosiidae > Xestospongia > Xestospongia muta. Next base: position 23,818,056 of record OY848917.1, read on the forward strand.
ATAGGTCAATAGATCTAAACTCTTCATTACCTGATACATTTCTCTTAATGTTATGAAAGAATGTTCCATCTAAATGAAATACCTGGATAGTGGATACAATCATTGCTATAATCAGCACCATATATCCTACCATCAGGACCAATACATATAGCAAGGGAGTTACTGAATTGTCCTTTACCAGACCCTATATACCATAGACACCCAAAAACCTTCCTCCTAAAGTTAATTCGTGAATCCTACTTCCATTATGTTCTACCACATACAATATGTCTCCACTAATAGCTATACCAGTGGGACCATTAAACTGTAGTGGACCAGTTCCATATGAACCAATGGTAGTCTTCTGTCTTCCATTGCTGTCATATACACTGGTCACCATAACTAGTGGCAAACATGTCATCATTGTCAGAAAATGCTATGAAGTATGGGGGCTTTATTCCAGTAATAGTCTGTACTTATTTGTTAAGGGTAGTGTATTCTTGAGACACAATTACAGAAACATTAAAGGGACTACCTTGAATAAACTGACCCTTCACAACAAAAATGTGCTCCTTTAATCTCTGGAGCTGATAATGTATTGACTTTCTCAATGTTATGGATGGTTGAACCTAATAACATTTTAATTTCTGAACCCTTCCTTCTGTGTCTAGAGGATACTATTGTAATTGTTCAAGTTCAGGTGATTGTTCCTCTACTAATGCTTCATCTGTTGTTACACTCTCATCAGTAACAGGAGGAGGAAGTTTCACTTGCTCTTGTTTCTTAGTACCAGATTGAAGAGCAACTGAAGAGCCAGCTAAGATTAGAAATGGTCCCAAACACACTGCTTACCAGATGAAATAATTGACTTCAATATAACTAACATACAGGATTACATGACAAAGAGGCATTGGAAGCATTAAAAAAACTAGGTAATATGGTATTATATTCATTGACACAAAACTACAGCAAGTACTAAATGTCTTGAATGTATGTGTTCTCATTACTCTTTCTCAAACCATCTATTGATTGTGTACTTCTGCTGGTATTCCAGTTTTCAAAACTAACCATTCCCTATGAATGACCATTTCTACCAGATATACAGGTATATACATATACCACATAATGCACTGCAGTTGTGTTATGACATCAACTATAGTTTATAACTAATTCATGTGATAAACTGATTACCATAATGAATATAAATATACATGTGTGTGTGTGAATGCCTTAAATTCCTCATTTTTTTATATTCTTTCCTCTGGCTATATGTTTATTGAAGTTTGTAGGAAGAAGTATAAGATTTCATGAAGATATGAAATCGTGATCATGTCAAAGTACCACATTTCAACCCATCTTTCAAAGAATTGGCTAAAAATTGGTGCAAACATTGAAGAGGAACGTAAAACACTAAACAAAAATGTCTAGATATACTACTAAATTTATTTTTCATGTTTGATACCCAAAGTACCCTATGCATTCTTATTCCTTAAACTGACTATACTATTTGCTATACTTTTGGTTTATATGTTTATATCTATGAAAGTAATTAACTCTAAAGATCAATACAGCACAGATTGTTAGGACAACATTAGGACAATATATTGAGGGTCTATCAAGACCATGTAAACCTAATATAAAAAAAAACAATTCCAATTGTTAATTCATTTCCAATTGTTAATTCATACTACAACTGCTAGTGATATTGTCACCAGAGCTGTTAAAGAAATGAGCTGAACATTGACCACAACTTGATGGTACACATATAGCATCAGGTATGTTTGGACATTTAACCGTGTCACATGGATTGTCTAGGCATTGTACCACTTGAAGGTCATTCTTGCACCTTACACCTGTCAAAATAAAAATGATAAATTAAAATAATTTCAAAAATTAGTTAAATGTTTTGATAAAATGACGATTGTTTTCAATCGAATCTAGGCTATAGGCTAAAACACTTACCACATTGTTGTAGACAGTCATATAAAGTTTCAAAGTTGTTTTGGTTACCATCACAACCACCATATGTAAATTGCTGACATCTACCCACAGCATAGTTATAATACCATCGAAGGATATTGTTAGTACATGGACCACTAACTGGTAACAACAAACAAAAGTCTACAGAAAAATGCAATTAACATGAATTGATTAGATCTAAATAATTACCCATAGGTAAACTTGTTAATGTTTATGAATGCTTACAAAACAAATCATAGTCTGGATGTGCAAGTAAAATAATTATTGCTTGTAAAGTAATTACCATTGCTTCTCTGAATGTTAATTGGATTTAACGTCAGCCCTCCAACATAACTGTATGCTATTATATAGATAAGAATGAACACAAGTCTATGGATAGTGCAATGAAATTGATTGATAAGATGTACATAATTACTGATTTGTAAGCATGCATACAAAATTTGCAAAATAATCATAGTCTGGATTTGCAAAGTAAAATAATTATTTGCGTGTAATGTAATTACCATTGCTTCTCTTATTATTAATTGGTTTTAACTTCATCCCTCCAACATAACTATGCCCTGTGGTAGTTTCCCAGCCATAGACAGAAACAAACAATGTACCATTTGGGTTAGGATGTGCTATTGTGTAGGTACCAGTAAAAGATGTTGAATAGCAATATCCATAGATAGAACCATCTGAAGCATATATTAGACTCCATGAAGGATTAATAAGAACATTGTTGATCAATAAACTCTGGTTAAAGTAAGCATTATTTCGTACAACCACACTGTAATAACTAGTACCACTTGACATCAAAGAAGAGAACTGGATGGAATGTACATATTGTTCAATTGGTGGCACTGTGATAAGGGAAGAACCACTAAACATTGCACTTTGGCCACTACCAATTTGAGCAACATAGATTGGTTTATTAGAGATAATGCTACAGTTTTCGTTGTTGGTTGTGTTAAACGAATATGTATTCTTGTCATCTAATATGAATCGTGTTATTGAGTACTTATAATCACAGGTTATGATTGGATATGTCATTTTGTAAGCAGCAATCACTTTATAATTTTGTCTATTGTTTTGACCCATTTGAGATGGTAACAAAAATGTCTTTCCCCATGTTATTGTTGGTGTGAGTTGTGTAACAATGGTTTCAGTATCAAAAGTTCCAGATGTAACTTGAAGAGCTTTGTGTCCACTGATAATTGTGAGTGGACTGTCAGATATAATTTTGGTTCCAGTAAGATCAACATGAGCCTTAAAAACAAAGAAAGTCTGAAGAGAATGAAGAACAAAATTGTAAGTTTGTCCAGCTGAAACAATTATGTTACTAGCTGCATTGTCCTGAGGATCTGATGGAACAGTAATGTCATTGTTTGGAATGATAGTCACATTACTGTTATCAAGGCAACCAATAATCATGAACTGACTTGTCTGATCACTCCAACCTAATGTAGACACAACATAGTATGTGTATTGAGTTGTTGATAAAAGTTTATAACATGGAAGAGCTAGATAAGACATGAAATCTGACTGAGTACAAAAACTCCATACAATAACTGATATTGGCTCTGAGTATAGAGAGTAAACTTTAAGACCCTTTCTCCTCCAGGAATAGGTATGATCTAACACTTCATAACTTGCTGGTATAGAGACTTTATGAGGGTTGTGATAACTAGTTGTACCCATATATGAGAAGTTGTCATCAAGTGATGTGACTTTGAAAGTAACAGGAGTTGTTTTCATAGTATGAACATATAATGTACGTTCTTTAGAACCATGTACATGCTCATAGAATCCCACAACAAACTCACTACTGTATGTACTGAAGTCAGTCTGTGTCTCTATAATTAAAAAAAACATATAAATATATAGGCAAAATATTAATATTCTGATGAGCTAAAATTAAGAAACCACTTAATTTATATATATATTAACTGCATGAAAACACGTTTTTAAAAAAATTATAAGAAATGTAGGGATTACTACATCTAACTTCAGGAGGGACATGAACATAGTAATATTAATAGATTAATAATATATAAGAAGTATAAAGAAAGGCTGCTCATCTATAGCATATATTAGTACTTATGTGTGGCTACTATGTGAATTATTCAGATCTAAATTGTTTAAATAAAGCACTTTGTACAGTACAGGATCCTGGTTAAAGGTATAAAAATAACAAAAATGCAACTATTTAAAATTTATTGTTGTTATGGAGCTTACTGCATTGATCTGTCAAATCAGTTTCACCAATTATAAACTTTCCTCTACATTGTCCACAGTTATCAAGTACACATTCAGCATCAGGAAAATTAGAACAATTTTGATGATCACAAGGATTATTAGGACAATATATTGGTGGTTTATTAGGAGGACAAAAACCTAATAATATTAAGAAGAAAACAATTATTACAATTACCATATCCATTTACTTACTGCAACTACTTGTAACATTGTGACCAGAAGCATTAAAGAAATGAGCTGAACATTGACCACAATTTGATGGTACACATATAGCATCAGGTATGTTTGGACATAGCACTGTGTCACATGGATTGTCTAGACATTGTACCTCTTGAATGTCCTTCTTGCATTTTACACCTGTTGTAACAAAAATCTTAAATGAAAATAATATTATATAAATTATTAAACACAAATCTATAGAACATGAAATTAAATTGACTATTACTAGTATATATAACTCACCACAAATATCAATGCATTCATCAAGAGTCCAAAACTGGTTTTCATTTCCATGACAACCACCATATATAAATAATTCACATTGACTTGAACTGGTGTTAAAAAACCAACGAGAAAATTTACTCTTACACGATCCAACTTCAAGAGGTAGATGACAAATAGCTAGAAAATAATATTATAACAATTATTTACACCAGTCAATAACTTCACAAGCAAATAAATGTACACATAGATTGAATTTGGAAACTTAGTAATTTTTGCTTGTAAAATAATTACCATTGCTTCTGGGAATGTTAATTGGATTTAACTTCATGTCTCCAACATAACTGTGTCCTGCATAAGTTGTCCAGCCATAGATTGAGACAAACAATTTACCATTTGGGTTAGGATGTGCTATTGTATTGGTACCACTAAAAGATGTTGAATAACCATATCCATAGATAGAACAATCTGAAGCATATATTGGAACCCATGGTGGATTGGTAAGAACATTGTTGATCAATAAACTCTGGTTAAAGTAAACATCATTTGGTACAACTACACTGAAATAACTAGTACCACTTGACAGCAATACAGAAAACTGGATGGAGTGTTCATATTGTTCTATTGGTGGTACTGTATTAAGGGAAGGGTCACCAAAATTGCCACCAGCATATTGTGTACTAACACCAATTTGAGCAACATAGATTGGCTGATCAGAGATAATACTACAGTATACATTGTTGGTTGTGTAAAACCAATTGGTGTTGTTTTCATCAAATTTGATTTTTTCTGCATTGTAATTTCTGCCACAAGTTTTGATTGCATTTGTTTTATTGTTAGTAGCAATCATTTTGTAACTTTGTCCATTGCTTCGACCTATATGTGGTGGTAACAAAAATGTCTTTCCCCATGTTATTGTTGGTGTCAGTTGTGTAACAATAGTTTCAGCATCAAAAGTCCCAGCTGGAACTCTGGCAGCTTCATGTCCACTGATAATCGTGAGAGGACTGTCTGAAATGATTTTTGTTCCTGTAAGATCAACGCAGGGCTTATAAACAAGAAATGTCTGAAGTGAATGAAGAACAAATTTGTAGGATTGTCCAGCTGAAACAATTTTATTAACAGCAGCACTGTCCTGAGGATCTGATGGAACAGTTATGTCATTGTTTGGAATGATAGTCACATTACTGTTATCAAGGCAACCAATAATCATAAACTGACTTGTCTGATCACTCCAACCTAATGTAGACACAACATAGTATGTGTATTGAGTTGTTGGTTGTTTATGACATGGAAGAGCTAGATAAGACATGAAATCATCCTCATTACGGAAACTCCATACAATAACTGATATTGGCTCTGAGTATAGAGAGTAAACTTTAAGACCCTTTCTCCTCCAGGAATAGGTATAATCTAATACTTCATAACTTGCTGGTATTGTGACTTTATGAGGGTTGTGGTAACTAGTTGTACCCATATACGAGAAGTTGTTATCAAGTGATATGACTTTGAAAGTAACAGGAGTCATTTTCATAGTGTGAACATACAATGTACGTACATTAGATCCATGTACATGTTCATAGAATCCCATAAAGAATTCGCTACTGTATGTGTTGAGGTCAATCTGTGGCTCTATAATAAAAACAAAACATTTAAATACATAGAAAGAGAGTAAATTACATTGATGAGCTGAACGTAATAAACCACTTAATGTATGTATATATATTTGCGTTGTATTATTGAAAAAAATCTTAAATAAAAAATTGAAAAATAGGAATGGATATAGTATCATTATTTCATTTAAAAACAAAATATGTTGTACACTGTGAAAAATGATGGCTGATTTAACCATCATTTGGTTATACAGGTATCAATTTCAAATTTATTTTTGTTAAAAAAGTAATCATAATATTGTTTTCATTACTAATGTACTACTGTTTATGTAGCTACAAAACCATCAATCTCATAGTACATCGGTAATCAAATAGTATTATGTTTACATTTTGCATATGCAACCTGTATAACCATGTATTAGTAAATTCAACCAATTAATTTTTACACTGTACTTGTAAATAAAATTTACAAAAAAGTCATAAATTATAGGGAGTCTGTTTGATAAAAACGTCTCAAGCAAACCCAATTATAGAATGCAATATGGACATATTATCATCAATATCAAGGTAATAATTCTTATTTGTCATAATATTTGTAGAAGACTTTCAAAGCAAACAATTCCGCAATAAGTATAAAGTAAAAGCTGCTCATCTACATAATATATTAGTACTCATTTGTGGTTACTATATGAAATATTTAGATCTAAATAATTTAAATGATCCTGGTTAAAGGTACAAGAATTATGAAAACAACTATTTTAAAATTTATTTTTGTTACACAACTTACTGCATTGATCTGTCAAATCAGTTTCACCAATTATAAACTTTCCTCTACATTGTCCACAGTTATCAAGTACACATTCAGCATCAGGAAAATTAGAACAATTTTGATGATCACAAGGATTATTAGGACAATATATTGGTGGTTTATTAGGAGGACAAGAACCTAATAATATTAAGAAGAAAACAATTATTACAATTACCATATCCATTTACTTACTGCAACTACTTGTAACATTGTGACCAGAAGCATTAAAGAAATGAGCTGAACATTGACCACAATTTGATGGTACACATATAGCATCAGGTATGTTTGGACATAGCACTGTGTCACATGGATTGTCTAGACATTGTACCTCTTGAATGTCCTTCTTGCATTTTACACCTGTTGTAACAAAAAATCTTAAATGAAAATAATATTATATAAATTATTAAAGTTTTAATCAAATGATTTTGTTTCAGCCAAATCTTAAACACTTACCACACCTCTGTAGACAGCTATGTAATGTTTCAAAGTTGTTTTGGTTACCATCACAACCACCATATGTAAATTGCTGACATCTACCCACAGCATAGTTATAATACCATCGAAGGATATTGTTAGTACATGGACCACTAACTGGTAACAACAAACAAAAGTCTACAAAAACTGCAATGAAAATTAATTGATAAGATCAAATATTTATTAATTTGAACAATACTAATATGTGTGTATCAAACTTTGGAAATGTTTACATATTCTGGATTTGTAATGAACATTAAATATTGCTTGAAAAATAATTACCATTGCTTTGTGGAATGTTCACTGGATTTAACTTCATGTCTCCAACATAACTGTACCCTGCATATTTTCTCCAACCATAGATAGAGACAAACAATTTACCATTTGGATTAGGATGTGTTACTGTATTGGTACCACTAAAAGATGTTGAATAGCCATATCCATAAATAGAACCATCTGAAGCATATATTAGAACCCAAGGTGGATTAGTAAGTACATTGTTGATCAATAAACTCTGGTTAAAGTAAGCATCATTAGGTACAACCACACTGTAATAACTAGTACAACTTGACAGTAATGCAGAGAATTGGGTGGAGTGTATATATTGTTCTATTGGTGGTACTGTGTTAAGGGAAGGGTCACCAAAATTGCCACCAGCATATTGTGTACCTACACCAATTTGAGCAACATAGATTGGTTGATCAGATATAATACTACAGTATACATTGTTGGTTGTGTAAAACCAGTTGGTGTTGCTTTTATCAAATATTATTCGTTCTGTTATGCTATTTGTACCACAAGCTTTGACTGCATTTGTTTTATCGTTAGTAGCAATCACTTTGTAACTTTGTCCATTGCTTCGACCCATATGTGGTGATAACAGAAATGACTTTCCCCATGTAATTGTTGGTGTCAGTTGTGTAACAATAGGGTCAGCATCAAAAGTCCCAGCTGGAACTCGAGCAGCTTCATGTCCACTGATAATCGTGAGTGGACTATCAGATGTAATTTTGGTTCCAGTAAGGTCAACATGAGGCTTAAAAACAAAGAATGTCTGAAGGGAATGAAGAACAAAGTTGTAGGATTGACCAGCTGAAACAATTATATTAACAGCAGCATTGTCCTGAGGATCTGATGGAACAGTAATATCATTGTTTGGGATGATAGTCACATTACTGTTATCAAGGCAACCAATAATCATGAACTGACTTGTCTGATCACTCCAACCTAATGTAGACACAACATAGTATGTGTATTGAGTTGTTGGTTGTTTATGACATGGAAGAGCTAGATAAGACATGAAATCATACTGAGTACGGTAACTCCATGCAATAACTGATATTGGCTCTGAGTCTACAGATGAAATTTTAAGACCCTTTTTCCTCCAGGAATACGTATTATCTAACACTTCATAACTTGCTGGTATAGCAACTTTATGAGGGTTGCGATAGCAAGTTGTACCCATATATGAGAAGTTGTCATCAAGTGATGTGACTTTGAAATTGACAGGAGTTGATTTCATAGTATGAACATACAATGTACGTTCTTTAGATCCATGTACATGTTCATAGAATCCCACAAAGAACTCACTACTGGTTGTACTGGGGTCAATCTGTGTCTCTATAAAGAAAAGCAAAACATTTAAAGTAAATGTATCCTTTATTGTAGTGTCAATTGTGAGAAGAAATTGATAAGTTAAGAAACAGATTAATTCGTATATTATAATTCATATATAAAATAGCTTTTAAAAGTAAAAGAAATGTAGGGATAGCTATATCTAAGTCTATTAAAGAAACAATATAAGATGATATTAAGGATGGCTATAATATCATCACTTCATATAAATGCACAAAATATGCTGTAAACAAATTTTAATAATGCCGATAAATGTAGGGAGTTTGAGTGATATTAAAACATCTATAAGAAGTACAAAGTAGGAATGGAAGTATGGACTCCATTACTTATTAGGCACAATATCAAGGTCATAGTACTTAAGTTTGTCACAATAGCTGTATTAGAATTTCCAGGCAAACGTTCTCATAAGTAGTCTAAAGTAAAAGCCTACTCAGTTACATTAGAAGTTAGATTTCATTTAAGGAATGTACTGACAACATAGTGAGACACAGGTTAAAATATAAATACTATATATTTCTATGTGCTTGCTATATATATATTTGTATACTGCCATAATATTTTGGATTTGTATGAAAAATATTAGTACTGTCAGTCTGCCACTCCTATATTTAATTAAAATTTTTACTTATTTGTGTAATTTTTATTATTCGATTGATAGAAAACAGTAATAAAAGAGCAAATAAAATGATGTCTCCAGGGTGGCTACATCCAAAATCTGTAAAATATCTGCTTTTACTTGTTAAAGCTCTCAACATAAGAGTGGATATCTCTTGTAAAATCATAAATTTCTGTGTTTTATACAGTCCACATAGGTATCATATTGTGAAGGATTCTTAGACCTCTACTTGTTCTAATGTGATATCAACTTTAAATGTTATGTCTTTATTTAAAAGTTTGATGTACTACACAAGATTTTCTAATACACAGATTTGTTGCCAATAGCTCACTTATAAAAGCAATAGCTGTTGCTCTTTTAATAGAGAACAAATTTTTACTTTGTCAAGTCCAACTATGTTCAGCTTACTATGTAAGCGATGATCAGGGAGAATGCACATGAATCTACAAAGTTGCAGTATGGATTGGTATGCTAGACTGACCATTGGTATAAAGGATAGCTACCCAAGATTTTTGTGTAACAATAACTTTAACTTTAAAGGCAGTTTCTGTAGAAGATTTATAGCTAAATTTGTATTTGTTTCTAGTCCAATAGAAGAAATATTTGTAAATTAATGTATGACAGTGTGGCATTGCTAACTGAACCAAATGAAATTGCAGTACTTAGTGAAATTGAAAGAAATATGACGTGTTTTATCATCTCCAATTTTAAAATTTAAACAATGTTTTAAGAAAATTTATCAGAATTGCTGCTACCATACTTTAACAAGAGTCTAACATAAAAACAACATCAAAGCCAGATTTTCAAGCCATATAAATATATCAAAATTAGATTTGTATTAATTTTGTAAACTACTTTTGTCAATATACAACTCTCTTTAAGAATAAACAGTAAGATTAGATAGGATACAATGAGGATACAAACAGTAAACAGTAAGGAGACAGAATGAAGGATGTACGTGTTTAACAGATAAAACTCCCAATATAAATTAAACACAATGCAAGACTCTGTTCCGCATAACTTTCAAGGCTTTGAAACAACAAATCTAATTTCAATCTAGGACAAAATTTGAGTAATAGTTAGCAGGAGACTGATATGTTGTATTATGAGAAGTTATTCTGTACATTCAAAAATATTGTGTCAACTTTTTATTGGTTTCTAAGGAACTACTTGACAACTTCCTTAACATTGCTTAATGCTTTTTGTATGGCTCTCTCAGTTTCCTGTATATTTTTGCAGTAAAACACTAACAAAATAGAGCAATGATAATAATGAGTGAGCATCTCAAAAGAAAGTACCTAATTGAGAATGAAGCCATTATCTAGCCTAGCTGAATGTGTCTTTCAGCAACTTGACTTGTTGTAACAATATTGCTAACTAGCCTCAACCGTTTGTGTTATAGAATAACAATATGTAATCATCATTTCTTTAAGCTTTTGTAATTACCTTTTCAGCCTTTGTTATTATTTCCTGTCATATGCAATTAACATTTCACTAATTGGATTTGTTATAAAAACTACTAGATAATTAGTCCACCAGGAATTTCCTGCTCGATGAAGCCAAAGCAGGTGCAATACAATGAGTTTGACATTCCACACAAGGATGACCACTAGACATAGCTTCCTAATGACCTTGTCTCCTCATGACAAATTTTGGATAAGAGACAATGACTTTTGTTCTTGCCTCCGTTGTAGCACAACGTATGTAACATGATAGTTTAGAGCCACATTCATAATAACTTGCTGTGATGGTACTGGAACTAATTTATCTATACTATACTTGTTATATACTGTTATCATTCACCTAATGATCATGTAACATGTTATCTAGCAATCTCCTTAAAGTAATAATATCTTAGAAGAGTGATAAATTAGCTCAGTAGTTTCTACAGTGAGTCATCGTAATATAGATCCATTAACCCCCGCTAGTCCACGCGTGAGTGAAAAGCTAAACTGAGACAACTAAAAGAACAGAAACACGTGGTTCAAAAGGTCAAAGTGAAATTTGAGGTCAAAATAGGCACGTGCCATTGCAAATCACGTTCGAAGTGATAAACCACAACGGAAGTGATAAAAGCCGGAATTGAAGTACGGAAACGAAACTAACGGAAACGAAATGATATTCATGAGAATTTCTGCGCATGCTCCGGAGTCCTATAGTCAGATCAGTATCCAGTATCTGTGAGCATCGGGATGTCGTCGTCTCGAATTCTTCGTGTTCACAAGCAAGGCCTGAAGGTCAAAAGGAGATTGTTCAGTACTAGTAATATTACAGTGACGAAGGTCAGTTGTACATGTATAATGCACAGCACAATTTTTGTGATAGTCTGTCAACGTGTACGTGTGACCACACCTATTTTGATGATAGGAGGAGACCTTGGGCGTTATCGATCTAACGAATGATTCTACTAGTGGTTCAAGTGACACTGAGTCCTTCCACAACCTCATTTTCTCACCAGTGAAGCCCAAGATTGAAGAGATTCCTATTGATGTCCTTAAGTAAGTCATTTCAAATGTTAAAGAGGACGATTATCATGATACTGCTTCCAAGTGTGTACCAGTTCTAGCTTGGCCGCTGCAAGGACTAAATGTCACTCAGTTATTCACGTTGATGCTTGGAAAGATACCGGCTGATCGTATTTGTAAGAGAAAACCTACATCAGTAACATACAGTAGTGTTTTTGTCATTGATCTCACCTGTGTTAAATGTATTGATGACTTACGTGCTGACGATAATGGTGTATGGTGTCATGGTGGGAAACCTCGTAGGAAATATTTTGTTGAGCGTGATTCTGATACTTCAGAAGTATTACAAGTAACACCATTTGATGAGCAGTCTGATTCTGAGAAGGGTGATATTTAATCATAAATCTACACCAGAATTGCAGAGGCATATTTCATATGTCATTGATAGTGAGGAACAAATCGTTCAGTATTCCATTGTTCAGTATCTTTTTGAGGGTGGGAAAGAAGTACCTGTGGTATTATTGCCTCATGGTATTGCTAAAAGAGCCGCTACTGTATACCACCAAACACAAAAGAGTACGCTTTCTCGTATTAAAGAAGTCTCTGGAAAGCCTAAGGATCTTGGGTCTCAGACACACAAAGAAACTGGTGGTGTATTAGAGGCAACAAGTGTGAGTGGGCTTCCTCATGACCGTAGACAGGTATACAATAATCAGCAGTCAACCAGCAAATGTACTAGTGGTGTTGATCCCTTGTTTGAATTAGTTCACCAATGCAAAATTGACCTCCAACCAGAAGGCAGAAAGTTTATACGATCTGTTACTTTTGAAACAGGTACTTGCTGTATTTTGGCATCAGATAGCCAACTTGAGAATGTTGTGAGATTTTGTACCAACAAGGGTGCTTCTTGTGTCTTGGGTGTCGATCCTACATTTGATCTTGGGAAATTTTATGTCACCTGACTACTTTCGTGTATTTTCATGTTATCAATAAAGTTTCTCAAAAGTGGCCCACTTTCTTCGGTCCTATGCTTATTCATACAGAAAAGACGTACGAGTCATATTACTATTTTTTCTCTCACCCTATTGAAACTGCAACCCAAATTTGCCAATATGGTTGCAGTAGGCACTGATGGTAAGCAAGCACTGGTAAAAGCCATCCAAGTAGCTTTCCAAGGGAAGGTAATACAGCTAAGGTGTTTTAGTCATATGAAGGACAACATCAGACGTTACCTTACTGAGATCCTGTTACCTGAAAGCATTAGAGAGGAAGTTCTTAGGGACATATTTGGCCACCAACAAGGTACAACGTATTTTAAAGGTGTCTTAGATGCTGTCAGTCCTGATGATATTGATCAACGTTTTGCCTGTCTTAAGTCTAAATGGGATGAACTCGAGTATTATGTTCATCCAGAATGAGATCCTAAAATCTACACTTGGCTGTTTAGAAATGAAGCTGATATTATGAAATCATCAATGATTGCTTCTGTGCGTGAATCAGCTGGTTTTGGATCTCCACCAACAACCTATACTACAAATCGGAATGAGAGTATGAACAATTTAGCAAAGTCATATGTAGATTATCATCAGTCAAGTTGCGTACAGCTATCAAATAACATGTTCAAATTAGTTATAGATCAGTCACAAGAAGTTGAAAAGGCAGTAATTGGTATGGGAGAGTATCGCTTCAAGCCAGCTTACCAGCACTTAACTGTCAACACTGCTAGGTGGTTCCAGATGACTCCTGAGCAAAGGCAAAGGCACATGAAGAAGGTAATTTGGCTTGCACATGTACTACAAGACATTGTAATAATGTAATGAGCATATTTTTGGCATGGGATATTTTAGTTGTAATGTTGGGAATGTAATACAATACTACAGAATTAATTAATAAGCTTTAGTATTAGTAGTACTGTAGAGAGGGATTTATTGGTGAGGAGAAAATTTGGTGAAAATGCAAAATTTCTGCTATTGACAGTTTTAATTTGGCGAATTTTTATTGCCACACCTGATTTAATTACTATTTATTAGTAAAAACGGAGTACAATGAGCTTGGAGATGAGCTTTGCTTGAGTTAGGAGAGGTTTGGTAGGTAAGCCATCACTACCTGAGCTAGGTCTGAGACTCAAAACTGTCTTGTGGGTATGGTCTGCAAAAATTGGTGGGTTTTAATTTGGCGTTTTCTTGGAAATCGCCAATTCGCCAAATTTAATCCTCTGCCAAAATTTCCCTCTGTATGGTAGTAGTTAGTAATTTACTTCATAGCTCTATATTTACAGGTCTTCAGTTTAGAGTGTACACCATTTGAATTGGATCAACATCACATTCAAGAGGTGAATTGCAGTGACACCAAACGTCTTTCTGTTCCTCCTGATAAATCTGGGATTAGCACCATCTCACCTGAGCTCCTAGAGAGTACTTGGCAGAAAGCGGAAAATCTTATCAACAGAGAAGGCAGTATTTCCAAGGCTCCAGACTCAGATGATGTTATGTGTGTGGCTAGTGAAACTGCCACTAGGCTTCACTTTGTTTCCAAATCGAAAAATGGAATTTTTGTTTGTGATGATTCTTGCATTACTTGGAAGTCGCAGAAGTTATGTTCTCATGTTTTGGCTGTGTGTGAGGAGAAACATTGTCTAGAGGAGTATATTGCTTAGTATAGAAATCAGAAGATAAAGTTATGCTGCTGGTTTGACCCATAATCAATCTAAAGCAGTTGGAAAGAAACCTTGTTACTCACAAAGAAAGGGTCCATCTAGCTTCAAGAGACCTGAGGTTGACTGCTACATAGATCCAATGGTGCACAGTTCTAACTTGCCGGGTATAAGCTCAAGTTCTCCTATCACAGTGTCTTATCCGCCGGTCACAGTGACATCTACAATTCCTCAACAGTTATCAGTTCCTTAGCAGCCTATTGTTTCTGCTAACCAAATAATACAGATAAATTATGCTCCTCAATCTGTCAGATCATCTTTTCATTCATCTCCTACTGTGCTACCTGTGACATCATCGTTTCATTCATCTCCAACTGTGCTACCTGCTATGCAACCATCGACAAGTCTTTCACCAACCGTAACATCCAATCATCCATTACAGATCAAATTCCTTACACCTTCTATCAAAATTTGTGCTGATTATCGTGATGGCTATAAGCGTCGTACACAAGATGGAAAGAGATCTCTTCCTCCTCCTAATGATTTATGTTTAGTTCGCAAACAGGAATATTTATACTATAATGTTGTCAACTGTAAGCAGCGGTATTCATCTTTATCTAATGTTCATTATCATGCTAATACAACTTGTCCAAGGGCTAGATTTCCTGAATTCAATCCTCATTCTGTTGAGATACCAGAAGAAATTAAGAGCAAACTTCAGCCAGAACACTGGATCTTACTGACCAACACTTTTCGGTCAGCCTCTTGATCTGAAACATTTACTTAGATAATTCTTCTCTTGTATTGTTATTATTATTATTATCATTAGTATAAAAATTGTCAAATTAACGATGAATATTATTTCGTTTCCGTTTCGTTTCGTTTCATTTCCGTATTTCAATTCCGGCTATTATCACTTGCCAACCACAACATTCCATGAACATTAATACGCCTCTTTTAGAAGCCATAAACCCCAAAATATAACAGTAGTACTTTTAGTTATAGCTATAGATATTGCCATAATTTGTGACAATATTTAACCTCGCTGCGCTTAGGCACAAAGCGAGGTTACTGTAGTGTGTTATTGTGTGTGTGTCTGTGACTGCACTGCCTGTTACCGGGGATTGTTTTAAAACTGCTATAACTTGGCAAGCAAAGTGTTAGCAGCTACCAACGTTTAGCAACGAATAGAAAAAGGTGTGGACTTTACAACAGTAGTATCAAGAACATCGTCAAGAACATCGTCAAGCAAAAGAATTTTCAGGCTGCAGAGGTGACTTCAAGGTGCCGTTTCTCGAAAAGTAAAAAACTTAGTGGGGAGATTTTTAGTATGTTGTAGACAATCTTAGAGGAATACGCATCAGCAAGACAGAAGGCCGTTGGTCGAAGCTATCGTCATAAAAGTTCTGAAAAGTGTTTTCAAGATTGTACATGGACTTAGAGCGAAACTAACGCATTCAGGAAACGTCTCAAAGCACTGAAAAAACTGCTACTAATAGATAATATATTGATTTATATTTGTATTACGGGACGTTTCCAAAGAACGTTTCATCTTCAAGTTACAATAAAGTTTGTAGATGAAATATTGATACATTTTAAAGAGTCATGTAAAGACTCAGAGAAACTTTTCATCACGAATCTAGCACTTAATCTTGCTTGGCAATTGAATGATACTATCACACTCAGTTACTGCTTCACAAACATGGCAAAGCTAGAAATCAAGCAACAATTAATGAGCATATACAGAATGACAAAGCTTACCATTTTATAACCACACCTTTTGGAATGTTAATAAATTTTCTTGCAATAACGTCATAGCTGGGCCTAAGCTGGCATAGGATTTATAAATAACTTATAAACTCCAGCGAGGTTCGGCACTTTGGTGCCTTTCATTTGATATTGTATTAATTCTTAAATATATTAGTTTTAATTTCAGTTATAATACGATTGATCTTTTATTCTAGTTTTAGTTCACTGAAAGTAAATATATCATTTTTGTTTTAGTTATAGTTTTAGTTAACTAGATGGAACCTTCCAGATATTGCCTCAGCTCTTTCATCAACTTTTTAGTATTCATCCTTTTAAAAATGGGAGACAATTTCTACTTCTTTATGTCCTAGCTACTCCAAAACAAGACATATATATTTGTGAAAGAACAAGCACAGATCTTTAACTTGGCGCTCTGTGACATAGGCGTATCTATGGTCATCAGACTACCAGGGCATAATTAAATATTCATGGCCTATTAAAAATATTAATAATAATTATCAATAGTTATTAACTGTTAATTATGTATAGAGTCGTTCTACCTACAATCATAATTAATTACAAAGAAAAGGTGGAGTTTAGTTTTGTTTACAGAAGTACTATTTTGTGCTCCTCTTCAAACTGAAATGCCAAATTTTCCAAACAGTTCCATAATGTGGACGAAAGATTTGTCTCTATGTACAAGAGAGCTAGACTGTTGAGTCTTTGTTGCGTCATGGTCGAGCGTAAGTACTTTTTATGCTGACGAATACTAGAAAAACTACGCTACGCAGAAGCCATTTTCTTTTCCTGGATCAGTTTACCAGGGCAATGCCCTGGTATGCCCGGGCCTAGATACGCCTATGCTCTGTGATAATGACTTATTTGAGCTTTTTATAAAATAAGGACTTGAATTATGTTCCATTGTCCATCTTGAAGACAAGTGATCCTTCATCAGAGCAACTAGTTCAGTTCAAGGTTTGTCTCTTGGTTTGCATGACGCCACCAATTGCACGCTAGAGAATACGTTTCAAAGCCACACAGTAGTGTTTTCGTAAACTATTAAAACTTATAGTCACTAAACACTCTCGTTGAGAACAAGCGGTAGGTACAGGAGGTAAGAGGACAGAAAAAAGTAAGGATGGTAGATATTTCGTTAATTTATGATCACGTTACGTACCGCAATCCGTTTGAGGAGTTATTAATACTTATCACTATTTATACGCCCACTCTAATTTTTTACATAAGGTCTATAGTTTAGATTTAGAAGCTTTAGGGAAAAATGTTAAATAATCATATTATTCATTTACAGCTCGTGTCATTACGATCTCAACAGTATTTGTATTGTTAGTAGCGTTATTTTACAACAATTAATTACAATACAGCCATGTCCTTATTTTAACCACATTAACAGTTGAAATATGAGTTTGGATCTAGTTAATAGTTGTTGTGTTATCTTTTTGTATACTAAAAGACTTTTTAGCAGTAGATGAACTAGTTTCTACAAGGCAAGATTGGTCTTTTGTTAATGAATTCCGTAATAAGATATATGATTTTTATCATTGGCCACGTCCATATTTTAAATAATGTTATTATAGATATGGATCAGTAATAGCAAGATTTTATTGAAATAGCATTGTTTCAAAAATCTGCCATATAGTCTATCACTAAAATGAAGAATACACTTTCTCAAACAGAAACTTAACCCAATATATAAATTAACCACAATTTTTATGGATGTGATAATAACCACACATGTGCTCACATACATATATTATATACATATTATATATACCTCTGAAAAGATCTTTCAAAGTTAGTAGGAGTTGACGTGTAACAAATTGTGCAGCATTTGATATCCAACTATCCACATTGGACAAGAAACTATCAATTACTTGCCTGGAACATGTAGTTGCAGTTTTAAGGACCTGTAGTGATATGTTGTTTTCAATGATATATGTACACACGCATACATATTATTTTATATTATATAGATATTTTTGGTTTCCAACCTGTTGAATTGCCTGTTCATTCCAGAAATCATTCAAGCGAAAATCTTCAGAGGCAAGGCAATTCAAGTTAGTGTCATTCAAAAGAATATCATTACAGAATCTATTATCAGTATAACAGGATTGATGACTATTGAAAGCAATTGTTTCCAATCGACTGCATATTGGGTTGTCAACTTTGCTGTTCAAAATGGTTTTCATGAGACAACTTTTCATATTCTTAATACAAATTTGACCCTATATGAAATTACTAAAAATTAAAGACAAAACACTAAAATACTTACATCAAATGTTAAACAACTTTGTTTATTTGATAAATGGCGGCAGTATCTGTCACCATAGGCAAGAGGGTATCCATTAGTACCGCATTGAAATCTTGACTCTGCACACTGAGTATAGAAGTCACAGTTACCAGTATTAGCTAGAGGATTACAGTATTGAGCTTTGACAGTAACTGTCAGATAGAGCACCATTGCAAAAACGAGTAGAGTCATCATGTAATGCACACTTGTTTATCA
This sequence comes from Xestospongia muta, assembly GCA_963693285.1. NCBI lineage: Eukaryota > Metazoa > Porifera > Demospongiae > Haplosclerida > Petrosiidae > Xestospongia > Xestospongia muta. The sequence continues at coordinate 23,837,231 of OY848917.1, forward strand.
GTTGCAATGGTTTAAATAGTTAGTCTTGTCCTTAGACGCCCACTCATTTAATACGAGAAACGTGACTAGCATCACCCTCGCGAATAATTATTATGTTAGAAAATATAATATATATGAAATTGAAAGATATAGTTCTATAACCAGAAGTTCTTTGAGTTAATACAAGAGTGAGACAGTAATTACTTATTGCATTTTCTAGAGCTAAACTATTTGAGAGGATCCGCCATCTTGTCAATGAGGAATTTCCCATGATGTCACAATTATTAATAATTGTTTGACTATAGCCTTCATCGCATTAAGCGAGTGGGCGTCTCTTTGAGGATAGTGTACTCAAAATTGTGAATATAGTGTGTAGTCAAGGAAACAGTTGACTAAAGTCTGATTAGCATTCTTACTAGAGGTCAATTGAAGTTGTATAGTAAATGAATATAACCTTGGGTTTTTGAAATGAATATAAATATAGCTCAAAGTACAATGATATCTTGTCATGTTACTAACAATATATATATGTATATCTAGTGTCAGTTTGGTAGAACATTTTTCCTTTATGATTGTAAGGTATTATAAAACATCAACCAAACCTTTGTAATATTACCTCACTTGATATTTATAACATTAAGTATGTGAGTAGTAGTCAGTTGTTTGTAAATGAATAGCATGTTTGCTGTAGTATATTGTCATGTCAATATAGCTGGTATATATCATTGTCTTGATACCATAATGCTATTAATAATAAAGAACTAAAGTTAATACTAAAGCCATATCTTTTTGATAAAAAAACAATACTAATATTAAAGATTATTTGAATGTCATTACTAAAATAATAATTATAACAAACATTTATACATAATATTACATCTTTTCACTTCTTTCAAAATTTGAGATAATAAAACTGTACTTTACTCTGCCAGTAAATACATTACTGCTAAAATGATTTTTTAACTAATTAGAAAAGTCAGCTGATATTTAAATCAGGAGATACTATAGTATAGATACTATGATTGTCGTGACTACATTAATTTAATTTATGATAGCAACAAACCAACACCGCAAATTCTATGTTAGTAGTAAAGAGTGTATTATGATTACATGTAATAAAGTAGTGTATGTTTAAGTATATACAACATAGAAATATACTGAAAGGTCAACATAGTACATTTATACATTATGTATATATGAGGAAGTGTACACCTGTCATGGCTTTGCTTTTCTTGGTATCGTGATTTCACATACAACAGTTATGACAAGAATGTACTAGGACTGTCACAAATAGTTACCTTATTGATGAAAACAATGAATCAGCAACAAATCTCCATGTTAACAATTCAGGGTTATGTAACACGCTATATAGACCTCTGACCATATTCACATATATATTGATGATTGAGGTATTATATTAACTAAATATAATTCTAACTACACTACTATGCATGTGTGTTTTAGTAGTATATCCTTAAGAGACTACTATAAAACATCATATAGATATGACTGAAACAAAGAGAAAGATTTTTGATGAAACTGTACATCAAATGTATGTAGGTCACTCTATTTACATGAATGTGAGAAACCAAAATGTGAATCTGTTGAATTACTTACATATATATTAATAAACATAAAACTACTCTTACAGCATTTTATATTGTTTTAGTTTATACATTAATATACGGTATATGGAGACATTGTCATGAAATAGTAATGACAAATTTTTTTTAAGTATTGTTATTTTCTAGCTCAAATCATAACACTATTACTAATGTGAGTTTAATTGATTGTCATTTATATGGATTATTATAGCATGACATCATGTCTTTTCACACATATAGGATTAAAATACTCAATCATTAAAATGATGATTGCGTTTTATCTAACTGAGTAGACAAATTAAGTCCAGGTAATATAACTTATCTTCTACATATAAGTGACATATACAACTATATGTCAATTATATGTACATTGTATATACAATGTATGTAATGTATGTACATATATCTGACATATAATTATTTTAGAATATAAAATATATGTAAAGATATACATTATGTGTATGCTTAAAACATTGTTCATTAGTGATCACTAGTATGTACCACAACTGTTTGATGAACCATCCAAATGGAAGACACTTTTCATGCTGGTTACTATGACAATGTTTATAGCAACATACATTTCACTATACCTGTATTGTATAACATGTATTTCTACTCACATATTATATACTATACATGTACATGTACATATTGTTTTATGTAAACAGATGAAAACTAATAATAACAAGGTATGATAGCATGTATGGCTACTAAGTAGAAATTACTTTGATGCATGTGTAAGTTGATATAGTAGTGACCACAAAGACTTATCACTATAAAAATTAATTGGTTGATTTAACCAATATATGATTATACTCGTGTGTGTACATAGTAAGTAATATGTACAACTTACAATACTAATACAATAAATCTACTATGGAATTGATGGTTGCCTAGTAAGCAATATTGTGATAAGTATGTACATTGCTATAGTGGTACAAATGATTATTTAAAGATTTTCTCAGAATGTCTAATCCCAGAATGTCTTAAATCTCAAAATGTATTAGTATAAAATGTCGATTCCCATAATGTCTAACAATACAATTGAATTATCTTAAGTACATGTACAGTGTATACTATTAACATGATACATGCAATGTTCATTGCTAATGCATCAAATGTACTATGGAATCGAATGTTCATGTAGATAATATTTATAGAACTATGATGACAAGATACTGGAGCAGGGCTGTTACTATGGAATTTATACCTACACTTCTATGTATTTATAGGAGTGTATGTAACCAAGATGCATATGAATTTGTTAAAATAACCAATTTATTTTAACAGTATTTTGAAAGGATTTGTCATAGAATGTTATTAGCGCAAAATCTCTAACCAAAAGTGTCGCCCAAAATGTAATAAGTATATGTACAGTGTATACTATTAACAATGAATTTTGCTGTATAATGGTAAATTGTAAATGTACATGTACACTATTATTATGTCAACCAAACAAGACAGCAATATACTTAATAACATTGATGTAGGAGTAGTGTTGTTAGATCATTATTTAGCCATTCCTTCAGCTTTTCTATTTTTATGTCTTAAGAGATTATAAGCAAGACATTGTGGGATTAAGTATTATGGTATGGGTTGAAAAGCAGACATGTTTTATCAGTCTCTTGCACAATAGTGCTGCTTAATCAAATTAAATTGTGCACAAATATACTGTAACACCAAATACTCCTAGATGAAATCCGTTGATTGAAATGTATGATAATACAATAATATTAATAATAATTAATGTAATGAACTGTTGAAGAAGGAAAGTAACAGATGTGCTCACTAATATCCTAATACTACAATATACTTTAGTTATTATTTATATAAGATGTGAAGTAATTAGTACATGTACATATTGTACATGTACTACATGTGTATGCATTGCTGAGTTGGTTATGATAGTAATCCATGCCAGCTAAGTTGTTAATGAACTCTTTCAAACTATTCAGTTGTATATACTACACATCACAGTACATGTGATATAAGTGCTATTAACTATAGCACATGTAATATAAGTCAGAAAAGAAAGTTCAAGAAAAGGGAGCAACTGATCAAGAATTACTTATTCACTTAAAAAGGAATTTAATCATGGAAAACATTTGGTGAGCTACATATATAAGAATGTGGTACACAAACATATAAATATTTTTGACTGATAGTAGCAACATTAGTAACATATAGTAATTCTTCTGTTGCCAAGACAGGCACTATTATACTATTATAGTATAAAATATATTGGGATAAGTTAGAAAAAGAGTGACATATATAAAGGATTTTTAAAACTTTAACAACAACATAGACATCATTAAAAACTTGAACAAAGTAACAAATGTTTCCAAACAGTAATCTGTGATCAGCTAGATATGTTTTAACCTAACTACATTGCTTGGTTACACATTAGAACTCAGCTGCATAAACAGTGTATTGTTCACCATGCATTGAAAGATCTTAAACATTTCAAAATTTTTCTTCATGCAGAGCTGCCTTTTAGGTGCCCACAGTCACATCAATAGAACAGACACACCTGCCCAACAATGAATATTTTATCGTCTTTGTTCACAGCTGTTTCCTAAATCTAAAAATTATCATAGAGTGTACAGAAAAATATTAAGTCACCTCTTCTTTTTTAGGATATAATCAAGCATATGGTTAGCGTAAGAACTTTGGCACTCATTAGAGTTAGGTAGCAATTGTGTTATTGCATATGCAAATACTAGTTAAGGACAAAATAGCATTCCTATACATAATATTTTGTGTGTTGGAATGTGTGAATAAGTTGTTTGAATGTTAATACCTGTTTACTTTTTTCTCTAGTTTAATAAAAAAGCCTTTAACATAACCATTCTTTCCTTTGAAAAAACCCTGAGTAGGCCTATAACGGGCCCCAGTTCCACACACACTGGGACAAATATGACAAATAGATATACATTCATGGACCTGAAAAATATATACCATTAATGAAAACTCCTTAAAGAATGAACCTACCATATAGTTCATGATATTGAGCATAAAGAGATGTATATATTGTTGTGTAATGTCAGTACTGTCAATTGCGATCCTGCTTGAGTATAGCAGAAATAAAGAAGACATTAGGTAACAGTAGTGTACACCAAATAGAACTGGGTCAAAATAGTAAAACAGCCATGCTCTAAGTTCTGACCCTACATTAAGAGAAGACATGATCAATAGGTTTAAAAATATACCTTTCGGAAAGATCGAGGAGGATGTGAAAGGAAATCTGGTACTCAAATAGCTAGAAGTCACTTAGCACAGAGAGCTATCTATAATGTATAATATAACATGGAATTAACAATGTAGAAAATGGTGGTTACTTTTTCTCTAATGTTGTAAGAGTTCTTGATATGATTTTTATAAACCAAAATTTCACAAGGGTCAGAGTAACTTCACAAAAGAGACAATACAAATGGTCAATTATCATTCCTTTTGGGTCATCAAAATGCTTATGTCAAAAGAATATAGTTGCTCTTTTAACACCTACAGTCTAGCTTGTAGTTAATATGGCAGTCACATGTCAAGAGATCACTTACAGGATTCCTCACAATAACAACATCCCCATATCTCATTATACTGCTTCATATTTAACAGTAAACAACAGGCTGGCAGGTCGTCAGCACAGCACACTAACAAAATGGCTTAATATGGAATGTCACCATTAGGAGATTTGATGGTTAAATTTATATTGTTAGCTAGAGTGTATAGGTTAAGAATAAACACTATATCATTACCTTTCTCGTAGAGCATATTCATTTCTAATATCAAGGAATGGAGGAATGTAGAAACTGTTGGCTTTTCATCATCCAAAATCAGCCAGCTAAAATCATATTATTTTAGAAAAACCAAAACAATTAAAACAATATACACATACTTCACTCATTGTATACCTTTCATTAGGTGGCAACTCATTAATTACTAGCCATGTAGACCAAATAATATTTGTTGAAGAATTAAATACAGCCATCCATTTGTATTCATTAGCAGAGATACATTTCCAGGTTTAATAAATCATTCAACAAAACGTTGTGTTTCTTGTACTCAACCCCATGATGTATGTCTTAAATTAACTTCACAAAAGTTTTTGCAATGCTTCCCAGATATGTTTTTCTAAGCAAGAAACAGTTATAGTTCCATATATACACAGACTATTATTATCCTTGTGCTTTATCTTGAATTGTGGTCCACAAGGAACCTATGTAAATTCCCAATGTTTGCTGAATGACAACCACTAATGTAAATCTTTCCCATGTCGGTTAAAAGCTGATGGTAAACGTTTCAGTAATGGTAAGGGTTGCTACAATTTCTGGAAAGATTTGTATTTAAAAAAACCTTCGACTGGTATACAGGTTTTGACATAGTAGCGTCAGTAGGTAAATGAACAAATATTAGCGTGATAAGTTCTTCAAAGGTCTTTTTTGTCAAACTGTGTTTCAGAGCATATTGGAGCATCAAGATGTAACCGTCAATAATACTTATTTGTGTACTTTCATAGAGTGGTGTCAGTTCTGAGCTACTGTGTACGACATCGTCAAGTTCTTTGAGCTATGCAGTTGAGTCACAAGACGATGCTATTTTCTCGTCTTCTGTTTCAGGGTCGGCGTCAAATTTAGACTCTGATACCATTGAAGATTCACCTGAATGTGTACCAGTACTAAAAAGGTCACTTCAAGAAGTATAATACATTTAGTATTAAACTTATGTAACAGGGCCCCGTAACAAGGATTGCGGTTTAAAACCCCGTGAGCTGTTCAACCACGTGCTATTGGCAAGAACTCGAAGTACTATGTGGGAGATATGTATCGATGGGCAAAGCCTTTACTTTTAGCCCGCTTTATTTAATTCAATCAGTGTGTTTTAGGCCTGGAGGTAAAGAAATCTTAAAGGGAGAAAGATGACAATCATGAGAGAAGTAAGCTATTGAAAGATATGAGGCGAATGGTGAACTTTACTTAATACTATATGGTATTGTCTCAGAATTAGGGCATAGGTTGTTTAGCAGCCCAATAACGTTTGTGGACTTGGAATTTTACCTGCAGACAGAAAAAGCATCAAGCTTATGCTTTTAATAGCATAAATGCATAGTTTACAATGTCCTGCTGTTTGATCTTGTGACATGTAATTATATACATAATTATTGTGTAGCCTACCTGTATTTAATTTTAAAGATACATGATGTGGATCAAAGTTGTATTTAGCATCTTTGACAGCATTATGTTTTCTTGTGCAATAGAAGAATGAATCGAAGATGATGTCTTCTGATGTTGTACCAAGCCAACTGAACGTGTTGACATTCTTGATATTACAATAGAAAGTATTAGTAAACCCTATATCATGAAAAAAACCTTTTTTGCTAAAGTAATTGGAAGAGGTAATTTTAATAACTCATGCTGGTGATTATGATATTTTTTATAGCTATATATGTAGAAATACAAAAGTTGTTTTATGATAAGAAAGCTTATTAGATGATAGGAGCCCAGTTCCACCTACAGAAGTATTCTCAGAACAATTATATGGTAGCATTACAGGAGGTATATTTCTAAATAATGTTAGATCGTAAATGAGTTGTCAATTAATCCTATAGTTGCAGATGAATTAAAGTTACCTCCAGTGTCTTTTGTAAAGATTTCAGCCAAAAATCTGAGGAAAAACAGTTGTATACTATAGCATTAAGTATTTTCAGGTAAATCAAAAAGGGCAAAAAGTAAAAAGTCTGGTGTATTCTATGTGTTGCCATTAGTTAGTGTGTTAGATAAACAATAGCATTTTTGTGGTCTATAGTTTGCAATTTCTTTGGCCAGCATTTCAATTTTCTATGTTGCAATGAAGGTGACTATGCTTGTTTTGACTTTGAAGACGTCTATTAATTATAAAATCATGTTAGTCCATATTTCTTGTAATAGGTACCCCAAGAAATGGACCCACTCAAGAGTCCTTCACAGAAGAGTATTGCTTCAAGTAAGTCTTCTTTGGTATATTAGTATCATTGCTTTTCCTAATTGACAGATGGTTATCCCACAAAGGAAAACCTCTCAGATGGATGAAGGTGCCATCACTGGCACCTTCGGTAACTTTTATTCATTTAAGTCTTATTATGTTTTATAGATTCTGATACTAGTTCTGACACGAATCAGGCTTCTCTGGCAAAAGTATATGAATGATATAAAATGTGTACATGCCTTACAGTAACATATGCTTCATTCAGAAAGCTAAGCTATCAAGATCAGAATATCCATAAAACTCAGATACTTCATAAGCTAGATCTGTTATTTGGTGTACTGTATTTGTGTAGTATAATATAATATCCCTCTACCTGACTAGGCGTGGGTGAGAAATTTTACACTATCAACAAGGCAACCACTTTAATGTAAAAATCAGTCTGAAATATATTTTTAAGTCTGAAGGATTATTATCAAAGGTGCTCTCACCTTCTCACTGATAATTTTTTTTTTCTTTTCCCTCCTCATGCAGAGAACTTAGTCTAAAGTGAATTCTATTAAAAGGGTAAAGGAAAAAGTTAGACAAACACTAAATGTTAAAACATGAAAAGATATTTTTTTGAATTTCAGAGATGGAGGACATTCAGATGATATCCTTCCCACCAAACTTTTGTTCACCATTTCCAGATGCTCCTTCACCAGTATTATCACATTTTTCCTTTTTGTTACCATTTGATCCTTATATTCCTCGGGTACATTTTGTAAATAGAATGTTTATAACCATTTTTATTAACACAATATTCAATCTAGTATTCAATATAGAATTTACTAGTTTCTGTCGATTCAAAATTCTTTGAGTAAAATATTTTATAATATTGTGTAATTTATTACTACGTAGGATGAGATAATTTCTCCAGGTAATACCTCATCTGTTTCTGTTTCCACAAGTAAGTATTTTAAAAATAGATTTTAATTTTTATTTACTATTTCAAGCATTAGGCTGGGAGTGAAGTCTTGTTTCACTTGCTTCAAGTGGGTTTAGTTCTAATGAGTCTACCTGCGTTTATTTTATTGCTATTAATACCAAACAAGAGTAATAACAATGATGCATGCATTTATGTCTCAGGTGTTGTCATTAACAAAGGAAGTAAAAGATCTAAAGTAAAAAGAAAAAAAAACTGTGAAAACATTATATACTGTTGTAATTGCTTTGCATACTCAATCATGGTTGGCATACGTTTTTGTAGGATCCATTTAATGAGTCTGAGGAGCTGACTAAAAGAGATAAACATAACTACCCTTATTATATTACTGCTATGAACAACAGTTGTACAATCCAGTTCTTCCTTATTGTTAAGTGCATTGTATTCACAAAGACATCTGACTTTTTAAAAGCTTTGTTGGGGCTAACTGCAGCATATTTTGCTTTGATTTTACATCCTTGTGTTTACAAAGCATTTGTTGTTTAGGAATCAAGAACAAAGGCCAGGAAATCCCTCCTTAATTCTTAAAAGTAAGTGTACAATGCTGTGGTGAAGACTGGATCTGATTAAATAACAGTATTTATATATATAATAATTATAATAATTATACATCAAAACTGTACATCTTTTGATTATACATACATTAGATGAATCACATTATTATGTTTTGTTTTTATTTTGTTTTGTTTGGTTTTCATACAATTTCTTACATTTGTTGAATTTTTAAGAATAAAGGAGATTTGTTCTTGAACAACTATTATTTTGGTCTACCTACAATGGAGAATTGAAGCAGCTTAGAGCTTTGGGTTGGTAGTTGCTATACAATTACAACTTTTGGGTTGTTGTATTTAAACCAGTAGGCGGGCAATCTTAGGATGGTTATGACAACAATCTGTTTTTACAGTCATTACAACAGTCCACAAAAATTTTTTGTGATGCATCACCTTGGGAGTTGGAGCAGTTATTGTATGTTGTACTGATTATGCAATAGTTAGAACAGCCTATAGCATTCGTGTCAAGAAGGACTCTTGTCAACATAAGAAACTCACAGCTTAATAAACAAACTTAGCAGTCATTTTTGGTGTTAAAAACTTCTACCAAAATTTAGATGATACAGACTTTGAGATATTCATTGATCAAAAACCATTGGTATTTGGTATGTTTGTTTGGAAAACACAAAGGTAATCCAACTCTAGAATCATAATATGATGGCCCTCATTCTAGGAACTTACAATTACTCTGTTAAATCTTGCCTATAGTGTAGAATATTCTTTAAGCAAAGTACTTATCCAATTATCGTAAGAGTCATCCTCGCCTCCATCAGAGTTAGTAGCTCTAGTTAACCATTAGGAATCCGTATCATTAACGAAAGACATATTTAATCGGACCAGGAGAAAGATCTGGTAATTTTGAAAGTAGCAAATTTAGTGTGTGGAGACTAGTCAGAGATTTATTTGACAAACGAAAGGTCTATATAACCATCTGTAGATGAAAATCAGAGTTGAGTTTAAATGATGAATGTGTGTTATGAGGTACATGAATGGTTATTTCAAACCAAAGGAATTACATCATGCTCAACGTGAAGTAGACTAAATGAAGGAATTAGATCATAGTTATGTTTGGCAGCCACAACTTGACAGTGAAATCAAAAAGAAAATAAGAGACTGCAACATTTGTTGAACTTATTGAAATTCTTCTCCAGTCACACCATTCATTAATGGGATTGAATGATACACACATCAATATCAAGGATATAAGATTATGTATTTGATCATGATTGAATCTCACACTAAATTTAATGGCTAAACATTTTCCCAGTAAAAGTAGTAATTCTTACTACACTATTGAGAAACTAAGTTTTTATCATTTGGTTTAAAAATAAAATTGTGAGTGACGATGGTTTTCTTTTTACAAGTCAAGAATTCCATAATTTTATGAAGAGTAATGGAATGATGTCAAAGTATTACCCTAATACCCAATAAGTTGGATGGAAGAAGAGTGCAAACTTTCAAGAGATGCCTTTCAAGAGAACATCAAACAAGACGATCACTGTAGTATGTGTTTAGTGCGTAGTGTGTAGCTTGTTTATTAAGTACAGAATAACTCAACAGTCTACAATGACCCAGTCTCCTACAGTACTACTTTCTTCCTGAACATTGACAGCAAAGTTTGGCTTTGCTACATCAGATGTTCATGAAAAATTACAGTTTAAAGCAAAGTAACAGAGAGAAAGCCATGATAGAATAAGTTGACTCAGAGAATTTAGAGTAAGGGACACTGAGTTTGTTGATATTATAGAAATGGTTCTAAATGGATAGAAGAAAGAATTTGCTATAAATTAAATTAATGTCCAGTCTTATACATGGTTAAAACTAGTAACCAACTTTAATTTAGTTAACACATCAGTCAGTTACATAAAAGGACATTCTCAATGTCAGAAAAATTTAAATCTGATATCTTATTTGAAGTCTTTCTTGAGTTACATCAGAGAGTTTCATAGTAAGTCCAGCAGGAATGTCATCTAATCCTGAACTTAGTCTATGGAAAGGAATTTGTGAGCCTCCTGACAATAATTTCTAATCTTAATATAGGAAGAATAGACTGTATTTTTATACCATATTGATAAATACATCTTTGTATTATGTTTACTAATATATAGTTATGCTTATGAATCTTATTATAATCTAGGATACACTAAGTGCTCTATGCATCATTATTATACAAATTGTCTTTGTTATTATCCCTATACCTTTGCTTGGTATCATTATATATTTAGATACTATCAACCACATAAAAGTCAATACACCACATATTACAATGACAAAACATCGAGGGCCTATCAAGAACACATAAACATAATATAATAAACCAAAAAAACTCATTTCCAATAGTTAGTTCATATTACAACTGCTGGTGATATCGTCACCAGTAGTATTATTAAAGAAACGAGCTGAACATTGACCACAACTTGATGGTACACATATAGCATCAGGTATGTTTGAACATTGTGCCGTGTCACATGGATTATCTGGACATGTTATCTCTTGAATGTCCTTTTTGCACATTACACCTGTCACAATAAAAGTGTTAAATTAAAATAATATTTAAATAATTGTTTAAATTTTTAATCAAATGATAATTGTTTTTTAGCCAAAACTAACAAGGCTAAACCATTCATTTACATTAAGTTAAAAAATGATAAATAATTGTTAAAATATTTGATCTACTATTGTTTTTAGTGAAATCTAACGAATTTAAATCTCTTACCACATCGTTGTAGACAGTTATACAATGTTTCAAAGTTGTTTTGGTTACCATCACAACCACCATATGTAAATTGCTGACATCTACCCACAGCATAGTCATAATACCATCGAAGGTTATTGTTAGTACATGGACCACTAACTGGTAACAACAAACACAATTCTACAGAAAATGAAATGAAATTGAATTGATAAGATCTAAAAAATTATTAATTGGCATTATTTTAATAGTGTGCAAAAGTGAAATTTCTAGATTTTATAAAGTGAAATATTTACTGCTTGTAAAATAATTACCATTGCTTTTTGGAATGTTAATTGGATTTAACTTCATGCCTCCAACATAACTGTGCCCTGAAGATTTTTTCCAACCATAGATAGAGACAAACAATTTACCATTTGGGTTTGGATGTGCTATTGTATTGGTACCACTAAAAGATGTTGAATAGCCACATCCATAGATAGAACCATTTGAAGCATATATTTTAATCCATAGTGGATTGGTAAGAACGTTGTTGATCAATAAACTCTGGTTACAGTAAGTATCATTTGGTACAACCACACTGTAATAACTAGTACCACTTGACAGCAATGCAGAGAACTGGGTGGAGTGTTCATATTGTTCTATTGGTGGTACTGTGTTAAGGGAAGGGTCACCAGATTTGCCACGAGCATGACTTTTGCTAATACCAATTTGTGCAATATAGATTGGTTGATCAGATATAATACTACAGTATATGTTGTTGGTTGTGTAAAACCAATTAGCATTGTTTTCATCAAATTTGATTCGTTCTGCAATGTAATTTATACCACAGGTTTTGACTGCATTTGTTTTATTGTTAGTAGCAATCACTTTGTAACTTTGTCCATTATTTCGACCCATGTGAGGTGGTAATAGAAATGTCTTTCCCCATGTTTTTGTTGGTGTCAGTTGTGTAACAATAGGGTCAGCATCATTAGTCCTAGCTGGAACTTGGGCAGCTTCATGTCCACTGATAATTGTGAGTGGACTGTCTGATATAATTTTGGTTCCTGTAAGATCAAAATAAGGCTTAAAAACAAACAACGTCTGAAGTGAATGAAGAACAAAATTGAAGGGTTGTCCAGCTGAAACAATTATATTACCAGCAGCACTGTCCTGAGGATCTGATGGAACAGTAATGTCATTGTTTGGAATGATAGTCACACTACTATTATCAAGGCAACCAATAATCAAAAATTGACTTGTCTGATCAAGAAAACCAAATGTAGACACAACATAGTATGTGTACTGAGTTGTTTCTGGCAGTTTATAACATGGAAGAGCTAGATAAGACATGAAATCTCCCTTAATACGGCTGCTCCATACAATAACTGATATTGGCTCTGAGTCTACAGAGTAAACTTTAAGACCCTTTCTCCTCCAGGAATAAGTATGTTCTAATACTTCATAACTTTTTGGTATAGCGACTTTATGAGGGTTTTGATAACTAGTTGTATTCATATATGAGAAGTTGCCATCAAGTGATGTGACTTTGAATGTAACAGGAGTTGTTTTCATAGTATAAACATACAATGTACGTTCTAAAGATTTACGTACGTGTTCATAGAATCCCACAAAAAACTCACTACTGTATGTGCTGAGGTCAATTGGTGGCTCTACAATGAAAATGAAGACATTTTTAATAACCATATAAATCATACTTGATATGAATAGATATTTAGAAAAAAATTATTGTAATCATATTGTTTCAAAAATCAGCCATATGGCCAACAAAATTACACATACACACACCCGCATATATTATATACATATTATATATACCTTTGAGAAGATGTTTCAAAGTTAGTAGGAGTTGACGTGTAACAAGATTTGCAGCATTTGATATCCAACTATTCACATTGGACAAGAAAGTATCAGCTACCTGCCTGGTACATGTAGTTGCAATTTGAAGAACCTATAGTGATAAGTTATCTTCAAAGACAATATATAATACATATAGGTAGATGGATAGGTAGATAGATATATATTATATAGGTTTATTGGTCACAAACCTGTCGAATTGCCTGATCATTCCAGAAATCAGCAAAGTTAAAAACTTCAGAAGCAATGCAATTCAAGTTAGTGTCACTCAAAAGAATATCATTACAGAATCCATTATCAGTATAACAGGATTGATTATTATTGAAAGCAACTATTTCCAATTGACTGCAGTTTCCACTTGAGTTGTAAACAGTGCTGTTCAAAATGGTTTTCATACGGCAAATTTTAATATTCTCAATCCATAGTTGTCCCTATATGAAATTACTAAAAATTAAAGAGAAAATGCTAAAAACTTACACCAGGTGTAAAACAACTTTGCTTATTTGTGAAACGGTGGCAATATCTGTCACCATAGGCAAGAGGATATCCATTAGTACCACATTCAAATTTTGGTTCTACACACCGAGTATAGAAGCTACAGTTACCTTCATTAGCTAGAGCTTTACAGACCTGAGCTTTGAAAAACAAATACATGTAAATAAACTTGTGTAATGTTGATTGTGACTAGAAGTAGGAAGAAGGTAATTATTTAAATCCATTCTGTTGAGCTTAACTTAAGTATAAAAAATTATTTAAATAGAAAAGGAAATGTTGCAGTAGAATTTTGAGTTGGTCTAAATTTTAATAAACTAGTTTAAATTAATTGACTGCTCAGAAAGTTAGATTATTGATAATGAATGTGCTCGCAACATTATAAAACCTAGTTTTCAAATATAAATATTTTGCTAAGTACTATGTAGAGATATCTCTACTGCCATTCTTTTTTGAGCTTGTTTGAGGTGTAAGTGACTATTTTCATGATCTCCATTATTCAACATGAACATAATTATAACACCTCATTCAAAGCAAATAAAATGATCTCTTCAGTATAGGCTACTTGCAAAACTAGTTCAACTTTTTAGTGATTTCTAAAGAACCACTTAAATCTTTTACAAAGATATCATAAAAGTTTGTATTACTCTCTTGGGAAGTCCATTTGAGTTGGGATCGTTATGATAAAGAGAAAGATTTCCAGTTAATTTTGTTTTTAGTACTAGAATATCATGGATCAATGACAATCACATCAAGAGAAAGTAAACAATTCACACTGAACATGAATGCCCTTCGTCAGAAAAGTCAAAACAGCAGAAAATTGATGGTACTAAACAAAAAATCATTGAAGGAAAGCATCAATCATATTAAGAAATTAGTTGTTGGAATGATAGCTCATGAGATTTGTCTACTAAATATTGTCAATGGTGAAGTGTTTATAGCACTAGTGGCCTACAAAACCAGGATAACATCTTTATTCTGGTTAGTATTTTGTAAGTTTGATAGAGAGAAATTATGTTGTTACAAGGGAGAATCTATCTGTTGAGTTGAAGACTGTTTTAAAGATAAATATATACAATTTATTTAAGTGATGAATATAACGTCTCCATTTCTGCAATTTTGCTCATTGTCTATAGTCTTGTTAAGTCTTTGGTGGTTAAAGATGAAGGCTCAGCTGCTATTTCATAATGTAAGTATCACGAGTCAGGAACAGGTAAGTTTTGATGATATTGATCCTTGTAATCTCAATATTGACTTAGTGACAATTTGTTTGACTAAATGACTCTATACATGATATGGAGGAGTCTGATTAAGTAAAAGATGAAATTTAAAACTTTTTTCAACAACAGTAGTGTTTTGAGATTTCTCTCCACTAAACTTGTAGACACAAAGTCGATCTAATTTACTTGCATTAGCAACATGTGTAATCAAGGATTGTTTATTTTTTCGTAATTAACTTTTGAGCTTTTCATAACACCTGCTGTCAGAATACAATTAACACTTCACTTATTGATTTGTTATATAAACTACTAGTCAATTAATTGACCTGGAAATTCCTTAGTTGTTGGAGACCAAGCACGTGTACTGCAATGTATGGAAGCTGAAAGTGTCTTTTTGATTGTGTTCTGTAGTCTTACTTGTATGTTACTACCATTTACCTCATGATCATATAACATGTCATCTAGTAACTTAGAAGAGTAATAATGAAGTAGCTTAAAAGCTTCCCACATTGAGTCATCATAAAACATCAATAACCCTTTTTTTCAACTAAGAACTCTATCAAAGTTTGATTTCCTGTTTCAATTTTTTTTGCTTGGAAATGCAGCCAGTGAGTTCGTATTTGTTGAAATTATACAAAGTAAACAACCAGAACAGAGATACAAGTATAGGTAGAGGTACAACAGCTGGCATCTGGTATAAGTGTACCAAGAAAAATTTTAAGAACCATCAATAGAGATGTGAATTATAGATAGAAGACTTGCTGTCTTGAAAATCGTTATCGAGTTAGAAGGTTGCATCTCTGGAATGTCACTAAGTTGTAACAATTTCATTATTTCAATAGACGTTTAATAAATTATTTCCTGTGAATATGGTGAAATGGTACTTTTAAGTATTTAGAAGACAAATTTATATAGAGTAGAAGAAACAAGACATCACTGATGACATAACATTATCTAGTGACCTCCTTTATTCCACTTATAAAAACTAGGTAATTTGCTTTAGGTCAGCTTTGTAAAATGTTATCTATCAAATCATCTGAGAGCGGTACTCTAAATGTTGTACAATGATAGATAGTTCGTGGAGAGTAGTAATTCTTGATCATAGGAACTTGCTTTTTGCAAGGTTTGTCTCTTTGCTGGGACGGCACAATCAATTGCATGCTAGAGAATATGAGGCCACACAGTTTTCTTGAACTATTAAGTATCTACCACTTTTTTAAAAAAAATGTATTGTAATTGCATGATTTCAAAAGTCAGCTACATGGTCCACCACAAATTTAAAGTGAAGGACACACCTTCTTCTCAGACAAATGTTCTCCATGCATGAAGTAACCATGATTTAATCATATAATAACTATACATATATTATATACATATTATACATACCTTTGAGAGAAACTTTCAAATTTCGTAGGAGTCGATTTGTAGCAAATTGGTTAGCATTTTGTATCCAACTATCAACATTTATCAAGAAGTTTTCAATTTCCTGCCTAGTACAATTACCTGCAGTTCGAAGAACCTATAGTAATACATTAACTTCAATAATATAAATATCTATAGATAGATATTATTGGTCACAAACCTGTTGAATTGCCTGTTCATTCCAGTAATCAGTTGAGTTAAAAACTTCAGAGGTAAGAATTTTCAAGTTATATTCATTCAAAAGAATATCAGTACAGAATCCATTATCAGTATAACAGGATTGATGACTATTGAAAGCAACTGTTTGCAATTGACTGCATGTTCCATTTGAGTTGTAGACAGTGCTGTTCAAAATGGCTTTCATGAGACAACTTTTCACTTTCTCAACCCAAGTTAGACCCTATATCAATTTATTAAAAATTAAAGAGAAAACACTAAAAACTTACATCAGGTATGAAACTACTTTGTTTATTTTTCAAACGGCGGCAGTATCTGTCACCATAGGCAAGAGGATATCCATTAGTACCACATTCAAATCTTTGTTCTACACACCGAGTATAGAAGTCACAGTTACTATCATTAGCTAGAGCTTTACAGATCTTAGCTAGTAAATAAAATAACAAAAAATTAAATTATTACAAGGATATTTTTGATAAAAGACCATAAATAAGACTAAAGTAGGAATGGCAGCAACAAAACCTCTACTAGGTAGCCAAAATATCAAGGTCATGATACTTATTTGTTATAATAGTTTTAGAACAATTTTGTGGTAAACATAAGAAATCAAAAGTAAAAACTGCTCAGTATAAAATATTAATTTCGAATAATGAATATCTCACAACATAACGAACCATAGCTTTCAAATATAAGTAAGTGTTTGGTATTTCCATATATATCTCTGTAGAGATATCTATGCTGCTATTCACATTTTGAGTTTGTTTGAGTTGAGGTGTTAGTACTGCCATCCATATATTTAATGAAATGTATTAGAAATTTTAATTTACTTGTAACTTTATTTAAAACATTTGTTAGCTAAAACTCTTTCTTGATTGATAGAAGACAAGAGAAGTCTGATCTCCTTAAGAAACAGCAACAATAATAGTTACTAACAAAGGCATTTAAGTCAAGTCCAATTAGAGCAGTCCTTATGATCAAATGTTTTAGAGACTATTTCCATGACCTCCATTATTCAACATGACAACAATTATAACAGTTAATTCAAAGCAAGTAAAATGATGTCTCCAAGACTACTATCAAGATGTTTTAAAACTATTTTACTTGTTAACCTTCTAAAAGGGAATGCTTAAAATCATAACTCTCTGTTTAAATCAAACATCAAAAGCCTTCCAGTTTTTTAGTTATAGAGGAGCAAGTGAAAGGAAAAGGCAGATTGTACCATCCCATGGTGCTATATTGACTGCTAGATTATTTCATGCATTGTTTATAATATCAGTTATGTATGTATGTTTGTGTTTCATGTTTTTATCCACTTTTGTATATCTTCAAATGTTGCTTCAGAAAGTAACTAAAATGGATAGGAAGGATATCAGTTGTTGTATCAGATGGTGTCATCCAGTTTGAAGTAATCTATTCTAGCAGTGATTTTGTATAGAGAAAAAAAAATTCTTAAAGAAGGTACAAGCTGTTCATGGAACTTGTATATGGTAGTGTACTCATTTGATATTAGAAGTGGTGTTTGATATTAGAAGTGGTATAATATCAATGAACTAAATATGATAATAGATCTCTTAACGCATTAATTATTTCAAACTTCTCTCATGGTCAAATTCCTCGCTAACTGCTCCAACTACAAACATGTACATGCACAAGCAAGCACATTATACACTAAACATGGGTTTCATATTTAAAATGATCCTTATTTAGATCTGTACTTGTCCTAATTTAATATCAAATTTAAGTGCAATACCTTTATTGGGAAAGAGATATTGCAGTAACAAGATCCATAACTAAGACCTGCTACCAGGCTTACACTGTAAAATATGATGGTTGATTTAACGATCATTTGGTTATACAGGTTGCAATTGCAAATTGATTTTTGTCGAAAAAGTAATCATAATACTGTTTTTATTACTAATGTACTACTGTTTATACAGCTACAAAACCATCAATCTCATAGTAGATCAGTAATCAAAATAGTATTATGTTTACATTTTACATATACAACCTGTATTACCATGTATTAGTTAATTCAACCAATCAATTTTTACAGTGTACTTACAGGTGGAGCTCTTTAAGGAGCATATTCTACATTAGCTGCTTTATTCCGCTGTTAAGGAAGCTTGTCAGCTTTTAGTAGTTTCTAAGGAACTTTTTTATATATACCTTAAAACTTTGTATTACTCTTTTGTTTTGTCCATTTGTTGCTGGATAATTATAATACAGAGTAAGATTTCCACTTAAGTTTGCAGTGAAGTACTAGAATATCGTGGACCAATGACAATCATGTCAAGAGAGTGTAACAAATTGAGATTGAAGATCAATCACCTTATTCATTCAAAACAGCAGAAATTGATACTACCAAACAAAAAAACATTGAAAGAAAGTACCAAACATACTAAGATTTTGATTGTTGGAATGATAGCTCTTGAGCTCTGTCTGCTAAATATTGTCAATGGCAAGGGTTCATGGCACAGTATTTTATGTTATGGACGAGTCTGATCATGTAAAAGATGAAATTAAAGACTATTTTAAACAATAGCAGACTTCTTGAGATCTTCTCCGCTGAAGTGGTGGATACCAAGTCGACCAAATTTCTTAAATAGCAATATGTGGAATCAAGGGCAGCTTAATTTTTTGTATTTAATTTTTGAGCTTTTATTAACACCTGCTGTCAGAATCCAATTAACACTTCACTAATTGATTTGTTATAAAAACTACTAGTCAATTAGTTAACCTGGAAATTCCTTAGTTCTTGGAGCCCAAGTACGTGTAGTGCAATGAGTTTTACATTCTACACAAGTAGATAATAACTATTCTATATCTTTATTTAAATTGACCAATAAAGATATTTTAGCAGTGGATGAGTTAGTTTCTACAATTCAAGTTTGACTTTTTGTATGGCATAACAAGATTATCATTTTTGATATGGAATAATATTTAGCAAAAACCTACCATAATCCCATTGTTTCAAAAGTCAACTAAATGACCCATCATGAATTAAAGTGAAAGATACACTTGCATCTCAGACAAGTATCCTTCCATACATTATCAATCAACCACATTGTAATAATTACCAAACACGTGCACACACTAATATATTGAAAATATATTATGCATACCTTTGAGAACATCTTTCAAACTTTTTAAGAGGTGACTTGTAGCATTGTTTTCAGCAAATAATATCCAATCATCCACATAGTACAAAAAATCTTCAGCAATATTTAAGGAACATCTAATTGCTGTGTCAAGAACCTATATTGATATGTTATCTTCAATGATATACAGATATTATATAGATTTTATTAGATGCAAACCTGTTGAATTGCTTGATCATTCCAGGAATCACTAGAGTTAAAAACTTTAGAGGCAAGGTAACTCAAGTTTTCATCATCCAACAGAATATGATTACAGAATCCTTTGTCAATATAACAAAATTGCTCACTACTGAAAGCGTTTTTTGTCAATTGTTTGCAATTTCTATTTCCTTTGTTTTCCAGAATCTTAATCATAACGCATCTTTTCATGTTCTCAATCCAAAATTGACCCTATATGAAATTACTAAAATTTAAAAAGAAAACGTTAAAATCTTACGGTAGTTGTGAAATCATCTTGCCCCTCAGTGAAACGGAGGCAGTATCTTTCACCATAAGCAATAGAATATCCATTGGTACCACATTGAAATCTTGGCTCTACACACTTAGTATAGAAGTCACAGTTACCAGCTTTAGCTTCTTCTGGACAGTTAACGCTAGCTTTGACAGTAACTGTCAGATAGACCACCACTGTAAACACGAGTAGCGTCATGATGTAATGCAATGTTGTTTGTCAGTTGAATTTGCTTTAAATAGTTACTTTCGCCCACTTACTTAATGTAGAAAGGTGAGAATGCCCGTAGAGATCATCAACCGCGCCGCGAATAGTCATTATTTTTAAAAGATTAAAACAAAGGTTGAACTTAAAATGCAAAAGTATTGTTCTATAGGCAATACCCCTTAGATTTATCACGTGAGACAGTAACTACATCTTGCAAACTCTTTCTTTGTCAACCATCTTGCCGGTGAGTGACATTCCATTATGTCACAACGAGAAATTGATCTAATTGCCCTTTCTCGCCTAAGCGAGTGGGCGTCCTTTTGTATACTGTCAATAAAAATTAGAATAAAATATGATTTGCACGCTTACCAAAGTAAGTGATCAAAACTTTGGCTTCGGGTTTTGAAATGTATATATATAAACTCAAAGACAAAAAAATCAAAGAACATGTGGATCTGGTCATGTGACTACTAGCTATATGACAAATTGAGCTTATATACATATAATATTGTGTTGTTTTGATATTACTATAACTAAAGTAATAAGTATTTTAGTAAAGGCTCTATCTATCATATTAGTATACTATACCTAAAGCTAATACTAAAATCAAAGAATATTATAACTAAAACTAATATTTATGTAATAGGATGATTCAATTTAACTAATTATAATTATTCATAAAATTAATAACAAACTTTTTTGAATAGTAATACAGCAGCATTTTGCCTTAGGATTGTCAGGTATGGTCAAACATTATTATAACAAAAGCTCTGTAATACAAGGATCCTTATACTAATGATTGTAAGAGTAGTTAATAGTCAAGTGTTAATACAAATGAAAACCATGTTTGATTGCCATGTCATTGCTGATATGTGTTGTCTATAAAGACTGTACTCTACTGTGTGTGTGAACCATCACTGCTAAAATGATTATTCATATGACCAATTTAAAAATCAGCTGATCATCACATCAGCAGATATAGATACTATGACTATCATACCTGCCATATGTTCATTTATGATAAGAACAAACCACCACTACAAATTTTGTAGTAGGAGTAGATAAGCAGATAAGAGTATAGGATGTTTGCATGTAATAAAATGGTGTATAATTTAGTATATACAACATAAAAAAATACTGAACTTGATTTCAGAGTAAGATAATACATTTATACACTGCTATATATATATGAGGGAGTGCACACCTGTCAAAGCCTTGCACTCCTCTTTATCGTGATTTCACATACAACAGTTATGACAAAAATGTATGATGACTTCTCCAAAAATAGTCATTTTATTGGTTAAAACAATGAATCATTGTTGAGTCCTCGTATTGACAAATAAGGTTGATGTTATGCTTTAATATTCATATACAGTATACAGTATGCCTCCATATTACATCAAGAAAAATTGATGCAATACCAGTAAGATCTAAACATAACTTAATAAGAAAAAGTAAGCAATTTAAATAAAATGATCTAACACTCAAGTACATGACACATGAGCACTGACTCCATATATAATAATACCAAAATACAAATTAACATTTAAACAGAAATACAATTTTAAGAATATTAGACACCGCAAAAATAAAATTTAAACCTATATAATATGTAATGAGTTTTCTAAACAATGTTTTATGTATGCTTAAAGCATTGTCCATTTGAGATCATTAATCCATGATACTTTAATGAACCATCAAAATGGAATACACTGTCACCATGTTAGTTACTATGACAATATCTATAGCAACATGTTACTTTATTATAGTTGTATTGTGTATAACAATGTATATATGCACATAGATATATACAATACATGTACACGTGCATATTGTTTTGTGTAAACAGAGATGAAAATTAACAATAGGAAATAAGGTGTGGCAACATGGCAAATAAGGTGTGGTAACATGGCTGCTTAGTACAAATTACTGTGGTGAGTAAGTAGCTATGGTGGTGACAACAGAGGCTTATTGAAAGGCCATTTATATTAGGTGATGTGCATATTCAATGCTATAATTATAAAGGGATATTATTAAGAACTGTGGTGTAAGCCGATAAACAATTTGATATACATATAATTTCCATTCATGGAGTTAACTGTGCTAGATAAACAATATATAGTGCACTAATTCATTTTATTTATGCTTAATGTTTTAAATTATTGTATTGTCATATATTTAGCAGTGTGATGTTGTACTTATCATGCTGAGACTTTTCTTAGGCACTTGTTCAGTGTGCTATTGTGAACACAAACTCTCACTATAATAGCTATAAAAGCATTGTTCCCAAGTACAAGTAACTCTGATGACTATGTACATAGTCATAATAGTGACGACAACAATAATCCCATAATGTTTAACATTTCAATTGAGTTACTCAAGTACATTTAGAGTATGCATTATTAATATGATATGTACAATTTTTATTGCTAATGCGGTAAATGTACTATGGAATTGGCTAAATAATAGTTAGAACTATGATGATAAGATACTGGACCAGGGCTGTCATTACAGAATTCATACATACACTTCAACATATCATTTTTATAGTTATATATAGTGATGTGTACATTTTGGCATTTATGGTAAAATTTGCTATACATAATTACTTTTAAATTATTACCATAATAATAATACACTACTATTGCTTATTACTGTAACTATAATAGAATTACCAGTCTGCCAGACAGGCACATCCTGGTTACAGGGTATGAAACACACAAATAGTGAAATTTTATTTTTATTCTAAAACACTTATGAACACATGTAATAGATCCAAACATTTAACATTTGCACTTTGTACAATGTTAACAGGTATGCAAATACATGTAATAATAATAAATTAACACTTACATTTTAAATACTGTTTTGAAACTTACTACACTGATCAGTGACATAAATGCCATTGACTATAAACTTTATTTGACATTATCTTAAGTTGTCAAGTACACATTAAGCATCAAAAGAATTTTAAAAAGTTTAACAATCACAAGTAATATGTACTGTAGTGCTTATACTATATTGATCATTCATCTTAGTATTATGTATACTTAGTTATGTCTAAATATATTTATGAATCTTATTATCATGTTTTTATGTACCCTATGTGCTTGATGCATCGTTTTTCTATAAATTGTCAATATTATTTCCTTGGTATGTTTATAAACGTCTGTCTTATTAAAGGTATTAACTATATTAAGGTCAATACAGCACATAATTAGTGATAAGAGGAAATTTGTTAGGGGTCAGAAGCAAGAATTGACAAGAGTTTGATTCAATCAAGATAGGTCTAGAGAGAAGTCAAGATGACTTGCATCTAGCATGGGACAGTTTTACTTGAAAGAGAGTGTATACTAAGACATGTACTTGGAATGACTCCAGAATGCTTTGTGGCTAATGATATTAGATCAGAAGTGAAAACAGATTATTCTTCTCACTGTATATGTAATTGCAATGTATCAATTGATTAGTAATCTGGTAACTCTGATTTACCGTTCAGATGAACGTAATGAGGATATAATCAAGTTAGTAAGAGATCACTTTAACTTTAGATAGTCAAGGATTGTATCATGTTTTCATTTTTGCACGAAAGTCTACCAACCAAATGAAACTATTTACCATTTTTGTAGCATAATTAAAAAATATCAGAATTAGTAATTACAGAGACAAGTTGGACGACATATTAAGAAACAGTGTAGCTTGGGCATCAATTACTTAGCAGAGATGTTTTTATGAGAAGCAAAGCTAACTCTTGCCAGTACACTGGAGATTGCTTAGGGACTCCAAGCAGCAAAGAAATGTTGAAAGGCTTTATTAGCAATTGAGCAGAAGCCATTAGTTTAGGTACAGACATCAACAGAAGTATTGCTAATACATTTGAAACAATGTGATTACATCTAATGAAAAATAAATGCATTTAATGATTATTGACCCAATAGTATAATATTTAGGACACAAAATTAATGCTGAGTGCAAAATGTAAGCAGTTCATAAAGCCCCAGAACCCAATCAGTGTCTGAACTTAAGGCTTATCTGGAGCTACTAAAATATTAATGTCTATTTCTCTCACAACTGATTAGACACATGTCAACATTGTACCAGCTACTTAGGAAAGAAGTCAGATGGAGATGGACTACAACAAAAACGAATTCCTTTAATTGATACAAAGAAGTTCTTGACATCTTTACAAGTATTTGTGCATTTTAATCCAAAGTTAAAGCAATTATTAGCATGTAAAACTTCAGCACGTGGTATATATTGGGGGCAGTTCTGTCTTATTAGATCCCTGATGGCATGGAGAGGCCCATTGGATTTGCTTCATTAACAATCTCTAAAATGGAATGTATGCACTTTCAAATTGATAAGGAAATATTTGCATGTGTATTTGGAGTGAAGATTTTTTGTAAGTATTTATGTGATTACCAGTTTATTTTGATTGCAAATCAGAAACCACCAGTACACCTATTTGTTGAATATCATATGATCTCAATACAAGCTCCATCTTCTCTCAAGTGTGGGACTTAACACAAGCAGCACACAAGTATATTATCACAGTTAATTCAATCACTGACCATATGAATATTGGACACTTTGAGCAGATAAACAATCCCACAGTTTCCTTATCAGCAGATTTAGTCTTCGTAATGGAAGTATTCAAGAATTTCCCCATAACAGCTTAATAAATTAAGCCATGTACATGGAGGGATCATATTCTTCACATATTTTATATTACTGCCAATCAGGATGACCATACGGCCAATCATCACCAGAGAATTCATAAGAATGATGAACTAAGCATTCAAGAAGGTTACATCTGGATGCTGTGTCATTAGTCCATCATCAGTTGATAAAGGTTATAACAGGAGCTACACGCTAGATATCATGAAAAATCATCTCCTAATTTGGTGGCCAAGAATGAATAATCAAATTGAAATATTGTAACAAGTGTCAACAAGACCAGAATGCTCTACCACCTACCCAACTGACATCACGGGTCTTACCTACTGGCCATAGTCATTTGTACATATGGAATTTACAGGATATTTTGAGAAACAAATGTTATTAATAATAAATGATGCCCATTGTAAATGGATCGAAGTATGCAAAACGTAGACTATTACTCCAGATGCCACCATTAGTCAAACAACATTGTTTTGCCCAGTTTGGGCTCATAGAAAATAATGGTCCTCCCATCTTTTGGTTTAGTTTTTGCTGATTTTTAGCACTTTTTAGCAATGGTACATCACACATATAATCGGCACCATACTATCTGGCCTCTAATGGTTTGTCAGAAAGGGGAGTTAAATGAGGAGTATAGAAAAACAGAGAAGGCTCTTGGAGACAGACTAGCTATAGTACTTTTTTGTTATTGCTCATCTCCACAAGATACTATTTGTGTGTCTCTAGCTGAATTGTATTGGGCTAGTTTAAGAAAAGATTGCACCTCATCACACCCACTTAGGCAAATGTAGAAAAATATACCTATTTAGACAAAATGTTAAAAAATAATGTTGACAACAAAAAAGACATTTTAAAAAGTGCCAACTGAGATATTTCAACATGAAAAACAATGTTCTACTAGTATAAGATTTAACATGAAGGAAAAATTGGATTAAGGAGGTAAACAATACGTATAAAGGGCAGTGTTAATTTTGAGGTATCTTTACAAAATGGTAAAATACTAAATATTCATGTCATTTGTTGCCAACAAATGACATGATTTATTTATTTGTTGCATTTTTCTGTTTTGTGTACATCATCTAAATAAACAACAACTCCAGCAACACCCTTGAATAGATTTTCTATCACTCTTTCAAATATGACTGGAGCAAGAAAAGATACCAAAAGGGAGCCTTGGAAATTGAAAAAGATCACTCTCTGTCAATGACTATATTGTCTAGAGATTTACTCAAGCACAACTTGCTGGTATTGCCTGGTTCATGTCTAGTTTAGTATCTTTAATCTTCTGACATTTCAACAAATCTGCAGTTTTTACAATGGAATAACTTCTAGCCAAAGTTGACAGATGAGGTATTGCAAGGAAAAGCAGAGATAACTTTATACAAACTGACAGCAATGATGTTTCAGAGAAAGTTGTTCAAAAGCAGAAATCTTAAAGCAATTTTTATCAATTTTTTGGAAAGAGCCTTTGCTACTTCTCAATCTCCTCTTTATAAATTTAACTGTAAATTACAACATCTTTTTCCTAACCTATGCATTTTTTACAATTACTGCAACAATAACTAAGACCATTAAAATTAATAAAATTTACTTATGTTC
The DNA here is from genome assembly GCA_963693285.1 of Xestospongia muta. Classification (NCBI taxonomy): domain Eukaryota; kingdom Metazoa; phylum Porifera; class Demospongiae; order Haplosclerida; family Petrosiidae; genus Xestospongia; species Xestospongia muta. Next base: position 23,864,263 of record OY848917.1, read on the forward strand.
AACCATGTTGCAGGATCGACTGACCAATCTAAATATCTTGGCCATTGAGAATGAACTTTCTGAAACACTTAATTTTGACAATATTATTGACATCTTTGATCATCAAAAGACAGGAAAACACACCTAACTTACCTCTTCATTGAATTAACATATATATATATATATAAATGCATGTATTTTTGAGTATATTGACATACTTTATTTTACTGCCATTCACCAATATGTGCAAAGTAAGTTGACACCATAATGGGGCTCCTCTAGAAAGTAGGGCCCCTGGAAAATATCCCAGGTTGCTCCTCTCTCAGTGGGCATGGCTCTAAATGTCTATTTACATGGAATCCATACCAATAACAATAACAGATATCACAAGACACAAAGAGAAAGGTCTAATATTGAAAGTAGCAAATGTAGAGTGTGGAATCTAGTTAATTACTTAGTTAATAGATGCCCAGGTCAAAATTTAGTTAATGCCAAAAATACTTTAAGCAAACTACTGATCCATCATCATACAAGCATCCTTACCTCTCGTAAAGACAATAGATTTCGAATTCATACGAGTTAGTAGCTGTAATCATCAATTGGAATCCATACAATTAACCATAGCAGACATCATAAAACACATATAATATTGAAAGTACAAAATTTAGAGATGGAGACTAATTAGAGATTCATTTCACATTCTAAATGATTTTATAACCAGCAATAGACGAAAAACAGAGTTAAGTTGAATAGATGAACAAGTGTTATGAGGTTCATAAGTGGTCACATTGAAGCTAGAGGAATTATATTATGCTCATTTAGAACTAGCAAAAATGAAGGGACTAACACATAGTTATGTTTGGTGATCACAAGTTGATGGTAGAATGAAAGTTTCTAACTCTCAAGTTTCACAATTTCATCTATAGAATTGGATGACACATCCATGGTTCAAATGGATTATGACAGTATGTTTCTAAAACACTTTTCTGAACATGGTTGATTCTCACACAAAATGGTAGGAGGTTTTCCCAGTAAAATTACTAGTTCATCATAAATTTTGTTCTACCATTGATTAACTAGCTACTTTTGTTAAATATAGAGTAACTCAGCAGTCTACAATGACACAGTTTCCTGCTGAAATATTATTCTCAGAAAATTGAAAACATATTTGTCTTTGTTATATCCAGATTTCATGGAAAGTTAGAGTCTAAAGTAGAAATACAGAAAGCCATGATAGAAAGAGTCAACTAAGAGAAATTAGAGAATGGACACTATATTTGCTCAAAATTATAGAGACATTTCCAAATGGAGAGAAAAAAATATTTGCAATAAACTAAATTTACATCCAGTCTTATACTTGGTTAAAATTATTTTTGAAGTTTAACTACTTGCATTGATTAGTTGCATAAAACTATCTCGTCCTCTGTCTCAGAAACAGTATTATCTGACATTTATTTGACATTTTTTTGATGTTACGTTCAATAGTATTACAGTAGAATCAAGTCAATGGCCACCAGCATCATAATTCAGTCTTGAACTTAGAATATTGACTAGAGTTTGTGAACCTCTTGACAGGTGTTTCTTATATTGAGATGGGAAATGTGTACTGTATTACTGATACTGTATTGAGCAATCATCTTATTTAAATATACTTATGAATCTCTTTATCATGTTTGTCACTCTTAGTGGTCTATGTACCATTATTCTTTGAGTTGTCTATAATATTCACTATACGTTTGGTTGAAATAATTATTATATCTTTAAAAGTTATTATCTATATAAAGTTCAATACAGCACAGATTACTAGAACAATATATTGAGGGCCTATCAAAAACAATTAAACCTAATATAAATAAACAAAAACACCATTTTCCAATCGTTACTTCATGTTACAACTACTAGTGATATCATCACCAGAAGTTTTATTAAAGAAATGAGCTGAACATTGACCACAATTTGATCGTACACATATAGCATCAGTTATGTTTGGACATTGTGCTGTGCCACAAGGATTGTTTAGACATTGTACCACTTGAACATCATTCTTGCACTTTATTCCTGTTGTAACAATAATGTTAAATTAAAAATATCTAAAACACTTACCACATTGTTGTAGACAGTTAGATAAACTTTCAAAGTTGTTTTGGTTACCATCACAACCACCATATGTAAATTGTTGACATCTACCCACAGCATAGTTATAATACCATCGAAGGATATTGTTAGTACATGGACCACTTACAGGTAAGAATGAACAGTAGTCTATAAATAGTACAATGAAATTGAATTAATAAGATGTAAATAATTACTGATTTGTAAGCATACTAAGACATCATAGCATGGATTTGCAAAGTAATATATTATTGCATGTTAAATAATTACCATTGCTTCTCTCAATGTTAATTGGATTTAACTTCATGCCTCCAACATAACTGTGCCCTGCATGTGTTGTCCAGCCATAGATTGAGACAAACAATGTACCATTTGGGTTTGGATGTGTTATAGTATAGGTACCGCTAAAAGATGTTGAATAGCCATATCCATAGATAGAACCACCTGAAGCATATATTGGAACCCATTCAGGATTCATGAGAGCATTGTTGATCAATAAACTCTGATTAAAGTAAACATCATTAGGTACAACCACACTGTAATAACTAAAACCACTTGACATCAATTCAGAGAACTGGATGGAGTGTTCATATTGTTCTATTGGTGGTATTGTGTTAAGAGAAGGATGACTAAAGTTTTTACCAACATTGATTTGGTCATTACCAATTTGGCCAACATAGATTGGTTGAGTAGATATAATGCTACAGTGTACATTGTTGGTTATGTGAAACAAATTAGTGTTGTTTTCATCAAATTTGATTCGTTCTGTTATGTAATTTGAATCACAGGTTTTGATTGCCATTGTATAAATGTTAGAAGCAATCACTTTATAACTTTGTCCATTGCTTTGACCCATTTGAGATGGTAACATAAATATCTTTCCCCATGTTATTGTTGGTGTCAGTTGTGTAACAATAGTGTCAGCATTATAGGTCCCAGTTTGAGGTTGGGAAGTTTCATGTCCACTGATAATCGTGAGTGGACTGTCAGATATAATTTTGGTTCCAGTAAGGTCAATATGAGGCTTAAAAACATAAAATGTCTGAAGGGAGTGAAGAACAAAGTTAAAGGATTGTCCAGCAAAAACAGTTATATTAATGGCAGCACTGTCTTGAGGATCTGATGGAACAGTAATGTCGTTGTTTGGAATGATAGTCACGCTACTGTTATCATGGCAACCAATAATCATAAACTGACTTGTCTGATCAAAATGATCAAACATAGACACAACATAGTATGTGTATTGAGTTGTTGGTTGTTTATGACATGGAAGAACTAGATAGGACATAATATCTGAACCATGGTAGCTCCATGCAACAACTGATATTTGTTTTGTGTTTAGAGAGTAAACTTTAAGACCCTTTTTTCTCCAAGAATAGGTATGATCTAACACTTCATAACTTGCTGGTATAGTGACTTTATGTGGGTTGTTATAACTAGTTGTACCCATATATGAGAAGTTGCCATCAAGTGATATTACTTCGAAATAAACAGGAATTGTTTCCATAGTATGAACATACAATGCACGTTCATTAGATCCATTGTTGACCATATAGAATCCTACCAAAAATTCACTACTGTATGTGTTGAGGCCCATCTGTGACTCTATAATGAAGAACATAACAATTAAAAGTATTAATATTATCTATGTCAGAATTTTTAAAGAAAACAATTTTTGACTAAGAAGTGACAAACATAAGAGAAATTATTTTGTAATGACATGCAATCAAAAAGCAATAAGAAATAAAGAAATAGACTTTACTTTAACATCACTAATAATGATTTGAGTTTAAGATGATTTTTTATTGGAGTTTGTGGGAATGTACATTATTGAATAAAGCATTGTTTTATGACATGTGCTATAAAGTATATATATAAAAAGTTAACATATACTATAACTATGAAAAGCCACTCGCCATTTGGGTCAGATTAAACGAAGAATCTGATTCTTTGTAAAAGAAATTATCCACATGAAAAAAAGAAATGTACTAATTTATGTAATGTTTATTTATAAAATTAATTTGCTTAGGAAATTTGTGACTAATATGATTTCATCTTACCATTTGTATCAATTGGAGTAGTAAAATCCGTAGGAGAATGAGAAACAGGATGACATCCAATATCATCTATATCACTACAACAATCATTCTGAATGTGACAGCTGTCATCACAGAAACATCCATTAATACTACAAGGTGGAGACACTCCCCAAATGCAACACCCAGAATAATTAAAATTAAGTGCCACACAAGAGCCTAATATTAACATAATATAAACAAATCGTTTCAATTTGTAGTGCTCACTTACCTTGAGTAACAGATGGTGTAGGTGTGACTATAGAACCACCTAAAGACAATGAAAAAAACATTGGTTGATATGTACTACTTATCAAATAGTATTGAGCTTTAATTTCTGTGTCCAAAAAGGGGAATAAAATTAATATATCTTAAGAGATAAACCAATCAAAAGCATCATATCAGTAAAAAATGTTATTAATTTTGTCATGAATTATTAGAAGAAACCTTTTTATTAATCAAGCATCTTAGCACCAGGTAACTAATCTGAATAGTCCAGCAAAATCTTTTCTTACTTTATATATATATATGTGTGTATGTATGTATGTATAATTACTTTACTGGAACCCAGAAACACAGGTATGCAAAGTACATAATCAGTTAAATTCACAGTGAAAACGTTTACTCAAAGTTTAAAAAACATATTTGAAACAATTAAAAGATATGTAAAGTATGTCTAGATTGATAAGAACAAGGGCTAATTATAAGATGTCTAAAGCAGTAATGAAGATGATAAAATCAGAGACTAAGTTGGAAGGTACATATAGAAATTACGTTACAAATACTAATATTTATTTTCCTGAACAGACTAAGGAATGAAATTAAAGCAGCATTTGTCATTAAATCTAGCCTATTACTGCATGAGGCAACCCTGTATTTACAAGTTAATAATTAAGTCAGAATTAGCAATAAAATTAATGTTTGAATAGACAAATATATGACTAATGTAGGATGTTATTTTAAGAGCAAACAAAAGAAAAAATATTTTATTATGGCATGCATTCCAAAAGCAAATAAGAAATTAGGGAACATATTTTAAGTCATAAATCCATTACATTAGTAATTTTTAATGGTTATTAAAGTTTGATGATTTTGCTATTGGAGTTTGTGGGAATGTACATACATTTTTGGATGTAGCATAGTTTTGTGACTTATGTTTATATGTATGAGATATATGTAGTGTGTTAATAAAATATACTTTGACACGAAGAAGTAGTCACTTAAAATTTAAACCATACCATCCATGTTCACAGGTGGAATCTTGATCTCAATGCAGATTTTGTATATAATGGGGCATGCACACGAAATAATGAAATATTCCAATATTGTGAACTGCTTATTTATTAAATTAATTTGTCAAAACTGTAGTTTATTGCATGAACTTTAGATTTCATCTTACCAATTGTATTGGTCGGAGAAGGTGAAACAACAGGAGAGTAAAAAGAAGCAGGATGACAACCAATATCAGCTATATCACTACAACAATCTTTCCAATTATGACAGCTTTGATCACAATAGCATCCATTATTGCTACAAGGTGGTGACTTGGACCATGAACAACATCCAGAATAACTGAGATTAAGTGACAAACATGAGCCTAAAAATTAACATAATATGTAGAATAAGTTTAATTCAAAATGCTCACTTACCTTTGGGAGATGGTGTAGGTGCAACTATGGAACCAGTTATAACTCCTGTGTTTGTATAAATATGGCAATAAAATTGACTGAAAGTAACAGCTAACCTGATCACAATCATTACATTATTAATTAAATATGCTACTATTTAACATATGAACTGTTAGGAAGAATCATTTACAATTAATAATAATTATGTCAGATTAGCAATAAATTAATATTTGACTTGACAAAATATAATTGCCACAAGGTTATATTATGATTATAATAGAAATCATAGTTGTTTTGAGATGACAAGTAGTCAGTTTTTTCTTACCAAGTGTATTAGTTGAAGTAAGTAAAACTGTAGAAGAGAAAGAAGAAGCAGGATGACAACCAATATCAGCTATATCACTACAACAATCTTTCCAATCATGACAGCTTTGATCACAATAGCATCCATTACTCTTACAAGGTGGTGACACTGACATTACACAACATCCAGAATAACTGAGATTAAGTGACAAACATGAGCCTAAAATTAACATAATATGAACAAATTAATTTAATATAATGCTGACTTACGTTCAGGACTTGGTGTAGGTGTAACTGTAGAAACAATAAAAGAAGATGAAAAACTTGCTGTAAGAATTGTTCTACTTGTCAAAGTGTGTGAAGTTTTAACGTCTGTGCATGTATAAAGATATGAGATAGTTTGGAAGTAAGAGATGAACTTATCACAAACATCACATTCTAACTAAATTTGCTGCTATTAAACACATAAACTGTTAGGAATAAACCTTTATAAATACGTAAAAATTATCTTAGAATTGGTTAGAATTAATTAAAATTCATAGTGCTCACTTACCTTTAGAAGTTAGTGTAGGTGTAACATTAGAAACACTTAAAGAAGATGGAAAACTTGCTGTAAGAGTTGTTCTGCTTGTCATAGTGTGTGAAGTTTTAACCTCTGTGTATGTATAAAGATATAAGAGAAGTAAGAGATGATCTGTTCAATCTTTAGAATTAAATAATAATTGTCTTAGATTTAATAATAATAATAATGTTTGACTAAAATGTGATTAATTACAAGAGAAAGTATTTTGAGATGACACACAATGCAAAGGAATATAAAACAAAATCAATCAAATTCTGAAAAATGATGCATATACAAAACAAAGAAATATACAAAGTTAAATATCATTTAGAGTTTATTATAAAGAAGCAAGAACTCACCACAAGTGATCAACTAATCATAATCATCACTCAGTAACTACTTATTCTATACTTTACACATGAACTGTTAAGAAGAAATCTTTATTATTATATCATATTTTATCAGAATATAAAAAAATGTATTGTTTAAGATTTGTTTTTTATAAAAAAATGTGACTATTGAAATGCATGACCTTCTGATTTTGTCTTACCAAGTGCACCAGTTGAAGTAGGTGAAACTATAGGAGAGGCAGAAGAAGCAGGATGACAACCAATATCAGCTATATCACTACAACAATCATTCATATTATAACACTTTTGATCACAATAGCATCCATTATTGCTACAAGGTGGTGATATGTACATTACACAACATCCAGAATAGCTGAGATTAACTGCCAAACATGAGCCTAAAATTAACAAAATATGAACAAATTATTTAATTTATAGTGTTCATTTACCTGGAATAATAGTTGTTGGCGGTGTAACTATAGAACTACTTAAAGATGTAGACCTTGTTGGAAGAAGTGTACTACTTGTCAAAGGGTATGGAGTTATAGATTCTATATATATATATATATATATATATACACATATATATTAAAGAAGCATGAACCTACCACATCCATCTGTGACTTCATTATTTCCATTAAAATATCTTGGAGAGCAATCTCTACATTTATCTGGATAACAAACTGCACCAGGATAGTCAGTACAAACACTTTTATTACAAATATCTAAACTACAATTCTTGTTTGGTTGACCAAATGAACAGCCTATGTTAAAAAAATAAAACAGAATTACTCAGATAATATTTTGTGACATACATCTATGGCATTCATCATAATTAGATAAATAATAATTACTACAATATATAACTCACCACAAAGATCAATGCATTCATTAAGAGTGTTAAATTGATTCTTATTTCCATGACAACCACCATAATTGAATAATTCACATTGACTTGAACTTTTGTTAAAAAACCAACGAGGAAATTTACCTTTGCATGATCCAATTTTTAGAGTTAGATGACAAGTAGCTAGAAAATAATATTATATTTATTTCTTATTCAAAAAATATGAATGTGTATATATTATATTTATTTGTATTTCCTTTCCAAACAATATACATTTCAAAAAATGCTTGTAAAATAATTACCATTGCTTCTTGGAATGTTAATTGGATTTAACTTCATGCCTCCAACATAACTGTGTCCTGCATAAGTTGTCCAGCCATAGATAGAGACAAACAATCTACCATTTGGGTTAGGATGTGTTATTGTATTGGTACCACTAAAAGATGTTGAATAGCCATGCCCATAGATAGAACCATCTGAAACATATATTAGAACCCATGGTAGATTAGTAAGAACATTGTTGATCAATAAACTCTGGTTAAAGTAAGCATCATTTGGTACAACCACACTGTAATAACTAGCACCACTTGACAGTAGTGCAGAGAACTGTGTGGAGTGTTCATATTGTTCTATTGGTGGTACTGTGTTAAGGGAAGGGTCACCAAAGTTAGGACTATCATATTTTGTACTAACACCAATTTGAGCAACATAGATTGGTTGATCAGAGATAATACTACAGTATACATTGTTGGTTGTGTAAAACCAATTGATGTTGTTTTTATCAAATTTGATATGTTCAACATTTTGACTCGCACCACATGTTTTGACTGCATTTGTTTTATCGTTAGTAGCTATCACTTTGTAACTTTGTTGATTGCTTCGACCCATGTGTGGTGGTAACAGAAATGTCTTTCCCCATGTTATTGTTGGTGTCAGTTGTGTAACAATCGTGTCGGCATCAAAAATCCCAGCTGGAACTCTGGCAGCTTCATGTCCACTGATAATTGTGAGAGGACTGTCAGATATAATTTTCGTTCCAGTAAGATCAACATGAGGTTTAAAAACATAGAAAGTTTGAAGTGAATGAAGAACAAAGTTGAAGGAATGTCCAGCTAAAAGAATTATGTTAACAGCAGCACTGTCCTGAGGATCTGATGGAACAGTAATGTCATTGTTTGGAATGATGGTCACATTACTGTTATCAAGACAACCAATAATCATGAACTGACTTGTCTGATCACTCCAACCTAATGTAGACACAACATAGTATATGTATTGTGTTGTTGGTTGTTCATGACATGGAAGAGCTAGATAAGACATGAAATCATCCTCATTACGGTAGCTCCATGCAAGAACTGATATTGGCTCAGAGTCTAGAGAGTAAACTTTAAGACCCTTTCTTCTCCAGAAATAGCTATTATCTAACACTTCATAACTTGCTGGTATAGTGACATTTTGAGGGTTGTGATAACTAGTTGTACCCATATATGAGAAGTTGTCATCAAGTGATGTGACTTTGAAAGTAACAGGAGTCGTTTTCATAGTATGAACATACAATTTACGTAGATTAGATCCATGTACATGTTCATAGAAGCCCACAAAGAACTCACTACTGTATGTGCTGAGGTCAGTCTGTGACTCTATAATAAATAAAGCACATAAATGAAACATATAAAATAATGTATTGTTTATTGTAGTGTTAATTGAGATTATAATTAGAAAGAAAGTAATTATTGAAAACCATTTTGAAGAGTTAAGTAACTTAATCTTGATATATGGTGCATGTTTTTAAAAAGAAAGGAAATGTAAAGATAGCTATATCTCAGTCTATTAAATGAAAAAAAGTGATATTAGGGATTGCTTAAGCATCATCACTTCATATAAAAGCAAGAACATTATATCTACAGATGTCAGAGTAAGAAACAGACACACCAGATTTCAGTGACCCAATACTATATATGGACAGGAGATGGTCACTTTTTGAGACAACAGGCACATCCATTTCACCTGTATACAGGGAAGCAGTGAAGAGAGAAAAAGAGATTTGAGCTCAAGGATGGAGTGATTAAACCATTAGAAAGAGAGTGGGCTTCACCTATAGCCCAGGTAAATAAGAAGAAAAGTCGATATGACTATATGTGGAGCATGATTGTTTAATTGTTACTATAAAGGAGCCTGACATAACTCCTATTAGAAAAGTCTCATATTACTGACTATTTTTCTGGCTTTCATTATTTTTCACAAGAGTAATTATAATACTTAATTCAAGGGACATATAAATGGCATGTTCATGGAAGGGCTACTTTCAAGCATAACCACTTTTACTTGTTAAGGCTATCAAAGAAAGACTTCTAAAAGTGGTACTTCAACTTTAAATGAAATGCATTTATTGAGGATGTAATACTGCAGTTAAGATTTTCAAACACCAACACTTCTTGCCAATGATTCACTTATAGGTACAGCTGTTTAGAGAACACATTACTACATTAGTTGTTTTATACAATGTGATCTATTAGATATTAGCAGGTGTTTTAGTAGAAATTACATTTGGAGTTTGATCAATATCACAAACTTTAGTGCTTGATGACAAATTTGTCTTTATGGAATATTATTTATTTTGAGCCAGTCATTGTAACCTCTTTGACTTACATGCTCTTCAACACAAAGTTAATAATACAAGTGGAACTATTACAGTTTAATTTTGCTTACACACTGCATTTTAGTGCTTTTCATTGTATCATAATCAAAGAAAATGATTTCCACAGATGGTGCAAACTATGGTGATGTTCTTTTTGAATGTGCATTTCTAAATCATATTTTAAATTGTTGAAATAGTTACTTCTATAACATAAGCTATATTCCAAAATAAATGATGTTTTTATATTTAACTAAATGGTGAATGACAAGTTCAAGACTAAATTCTTAATGACAGAAGATGTGGTGAGGGTGATAGCTTGTTGAATCTTTTTAAAACATTCAGTTCTTTTGTGAAAGAAATATCATTGATCACGTAACATGTTATCTAGCGACCTTCTTGAAGTCACAAAAACTAGACGATTTGACTTAGATCAGCTATGTAAATTGTTATCAATCGAATCATCAGAGAGTGGTGGTTGTCCTTAAATAAAGGTATAGAATGGTTGGTATGTACTTGTGTGGAATGTTAAACTCATTCCAGTACACATGCTTTGGCCACAACAACCAAGGAATTTCTTTTAACAAATCAATTAGTGACGTGTTAATTGCATTCAGACAGCAGATTCAGAAGCTCAAAAGTTAATTACAATGGGAACAAATATTGATGATTACACAATTAATTAAATTAATTAGGCAAGTAGATCGATTTGGTATCCACTTGTCTAGTATAGAAGAATCTTGAAAAAAATTGCTGCTATTTAAAATAGTCCTTAACTTTAATCTTTTACTTGATAGACTCTTACATATCATTTGTCAACTGATTTGCAAAAAGGGACCACTTCTGTCACTGTTAAAGCATCTCAAAAAACAGTTTTGCATACATATTGAATAGTTATGCATATAGCAACTGTATATATACAAACCTTTTTTGAGATGTTTTAACAGTGTGTTTTTAACAAAACAGGTCACAAATGTTTTGACAGAGGTGGTCCCTTTTTGCTAATCAGGTCACATTTATCTAGTCATCTTGTGAAACAGATTGCCTATAGTCTAGCTATACTTCCAAACAAAACTTGAGAAACATGTATGAAAAGTTTTACATCTGTGAAAGAACAAGCACATAATCTAGATCTTCAATTTGAGCGCTCAGAGCTTGCTATAAAGTAATAAATTGAACTGAGCCTTCTGTCTACAGAATTTAGAGGTTGCTATTTGGGAAACACACCCAACGTGTTTGAATTTATTAAAATTATACAGAATGAACAAACCAGAACAGAGGAATAGGGATACAACGGGCAGCACGTGTACCAAAACTTTAAGAACCGTCTGTAGAGATCGTAAAATTATAGATTAAAGACACACGTTCTTGAAATCACGGCGTATGGGGAATAGGCGAAACGAGACATCTACGACACGTAACACGTTTTCTAGTGACCTTGAATTCACAAAAGCTAGATAATTTGGCTTAGGTTGGCTATTTAAACTGTTATTGATCAAATCATCCACGAGTGGAACTCTGTACGATAAAAGTAGATTTGTGGAGAGTAGTGGTTCACGATCAGAGGAAGTATTTGCAATGTTTGTTCCTCCTCTTGCCAGGCACCATCAATTGCACGCTAGAGAATACGTTTTGGGACACAGAGTAGTGTTTTCGTAAACTATCAGCGTTATTATCACTTTTTAAAGAACTTGTTTAAAGAAAAAGAGGTCACTGAACAGAAGGGTGTTTCGTTAATTATCAAATACTTTGTTAACCGAGACCCCTTCGGCGAGTTCTTAAACTATTTATACACCCACTCATTTACTTAAAGGTTTGAAAAGGTTTAGAAAACGAATTTTTTTAATTTTTAATAATATTATTATTCGTTAATGCCTCATGTCATTGGAATCTCAACAGTATTGGTATTGGTAGTAGTGGTATTTTGTAAAAATTATGATACAGTCATGTCCTTATTTTAAACACATTTCACAGTTGAAATATGAGTTATAGCTACTTCATTGTTGTTGTGCTACCTTGAATTGTGTTTATCAAAAGACTTTAGCAGTGGGTACACTAATTACTACAAGAAGACAGGTTTGACCTTTTGTTAATGTATGATATATTAACAAGACATAATTTTCTCATTGTCAATATTTAAATAATATTATTATTGATATAGATCAATAATAATAAGAACTTATTGAAATCACATTGTTTAAAAAATCTGTCACTAAAATGAAGGATATACTTGTTTCTCAGACAAAAATTCACCCCAATATGAATTTACCACAATTTAAATAATTACTGCACATATTATATATATCTAAATATACCTCTAAAAAGCTCTTTCAAGATTAGTAGGTGTTGATATGTAACAAGCTGTGTAGCATTTGATATCCAACTATCCACAATGGACAAAAAACTATCAGCTACCTGCTTTTCACATGTAGTTGCAGTTTGAAGAACCTGTATTGATATCTTTGCTTTAATTATAGATATTTTTGGTCACAAACCTGTTGAATTGCGTGATCATTCCAGAAATCATTGAAGTTAAAAATTTGAAAGGTAAGGCATTTCAAGTTAGTATCCCTCAAAAGAATATCAGTACAGAATCCATTATCAGTATAACAGGATTGATGACTATTGAAAGCAATTGTTTCCAATTGACTGCATGTTCCTATTGAGTTGTAGACATTGCTGTTTAAAATGGCCTTCATCAAGCAACTTTTCATATTTTCAATCCAATTTTGACCCTATGTGAAAATTATTAATAATTAAAGAGAGAACATTTATATAATACTTACTTCAGGTGTGAAACACCCCTGCTTATTTGCTAAATCACGGCAGTATCTGTTACCATAAGCAAGAGGATATCCATTAGTACCACATTGAAATTTTGGCTCTACACACTGAGTATAGAAGTCACAGTTACCATCATTAGCTAGAGCTGTACAGTCCTGAGCTTTGACAGTAACTGTCAGATAGAGCACTAATGTAAACACGAGTAGCGTCATGATGTAATGCAATGTTGTGTGACATTTGCGACAGTTTAAATAGTTAGTCTTGTCCCTAGACGCCCACTCACTTAATATGAGAAAGGTGACTTTAGCAGAACGCCCAAACACTATGAAGTCATCAGGCTCGCGAATAATTGTTATTGTTAGAAACCAAAAGTATGAGTGAGAATGCAAAATATCGTTCTATAGACAGACGTTTTGGAGCTATTACAAGCGTTAGACAGTAACTCTATATTGTATTTTTCTGGGGCTAAACTATTTGAGAGGAATCTGCCATCTTGCCTGTGAGGAACATCCTATGATGTCACAATGACTAATAATCCTTTCTCGCATTAAGCGAGTGGGCGTCTTCTTGAGGAAAAATAGTAACTTACTCAAAATTTTGAAAATAGTAAAATTTGTTTTGTTGTCAAAGAAACATTTGACTAAAGTCTGATTAACATTCTTACTAGAGGTTAATTACATTTGTTATAGTAGGTGACTACAGCTGAACTAAATGAACATAAATATGAATCAAAGTACAATGATATCTTTTCGTGTTACTAGCTATATTTAATATATGTATATGCAGTGTTGGTATGGTACAACTAAATATTGCCTTTAGAATTGTGAGGTATTTTACTACATCAATAAAACTATTTTAATATTACCTTTCTTAACATTTGTAACATTATGTGTATGAGTAGTATAGTATGTTTGTAAATGTATAGTATGTTTGTTGTAGTATATTGTTGTGTCAATATAACTGGTATATGTTAATGTCTTGATACTAATACTATAACACTATCCTAATACTAAAGCCATATCTTTATGATAAAAAAAAATAATACAAATATGCAAGATCATTGAATGTCATTACCAAAACAATAACTATAACAAGTATTTTAATAGGATGTTATACATCATTTCAAATATTGCAAAATTTGACACTTATATAAGATTGTACTTTTCTTTTCCACTGTATAATTCACTGCAAAAAGGGTTAGATAACTAATTGGAAAAATCAGGTGATTTTCTCATCAGCCGATATAGATACTATAATTGCATAACTACCATAATTTAATTTATGATAAGAACAAACCAACACTACAAATTAGAAGTATACTGATAAAAGGTCAAGATAGTACATTTATACACTATAATTATATATATGTGTGTGTGTGTGAGGGAGTGTACAACTGTCACAGCTTTCCTCTCTCTGGTATCGTGATTTCACATACAACAGTTATGACAAGAATGTATTAGAACTGTCACAAATTGGTGAAAACAATGAATCAGCAACAAATCCACATGTTGGCAACTCTGATTTATGTAACACAACATACAGACTTCTGGCTATATCACATATATTTTGATGATTTATTTATTAAATTAAGTAAATACACAGTATGAATTTTTAACTACACTATTATGTGTGTGTGTGCCTTAGCAGTATATCTTTAAGTGACTACTACTGTACAACTCACAAACATGACTAAACCAAAGAGAAAGATTTTGATGAAACTCTACGTTACAAATTATGTGAGCCATTTTATTTGCACACATATGAGAAGCCAAAGTGAGAATATGTTGAATTACATATATCTTATTAAATTTTATACTACACTTAATAACAGTTTATATTATGTTTGTACATTCATATACAGTATATGTAGACACTTGATTGGGTTTACTTAACTGAATACACAAAATATGCCCGGGTAAAGTAACATATCTTTTACATATGTGCAGCACATGCAATTATATGTCAAACATAAATTACTGTGTATAGTATGTACATTGCTATAGCAGTATCAATGCTAATGAAAAGATTTTGTTCTCAGAATCTCTGTATTAGTCCCATGATGTCTAACAATACAATTGAATTATCTCAAGTACATTTACAGTGTATACTACTACATGATATGTACAGTTTTCATTACTAATGCAATAAATGTACTATGGAATTTATAATTCATGTGGATAATAGTTAGAACTATGATGATAAGATGCTGGACCAGTGCTGTTACCACAATATTCATGCATACACTTTCAATGTATTTTTGTAGGGACGCACACAATGAAATGTATATGAATTGGTTAAAACAACCAAAATAAATTGTTAATTTTTTTAAAACAAATTGTTTATTTATTTATGACAAGAATTTGTTTCAAACATATTTAATCTCAAAATGTTGATAATCCAAAATCACTAAGTCCAAAATATCACACATTATGTCTAACAATACCTTTAAATTACATACTTACATGTACAATGTAAACAATTAACAACACATTTGCTAAATATAATTCTAAATTGTTAATGTGCATGTACACTATTAATAAGTCAACCAAACAAGACAGCAATATACTTAATAACATTCATATAAGAGTAATTGTTTTTTTATTGTTATTTAGCTCTTTGTTTTAGCTCTTCTATTTTTTGCACCCACTTTTTCTCGTGACTAATCCTATATCTCCTAATTCCAATTGTATTAAAGTCTAAAGGCATATAATCATTATAGTATATAATCTTATGTAAAATGTATATGTAATATATATATATATATATATATATATATATAATATTTATATGTATGTTGCATATATATATAATAAATGTTAATGTGTTTAACCTAATTATAATAATTTTGGATGTAATACATACATATCTGTAAAGTACATGTATTGTATGCACATTATATGCTTGGATGACATGTCTATGATTCTGACATCACCTACATTTCACTGGTCTATATCAATAATATGAAATTATTTAATTCACACACTAAATGTTTAACAATTGATTTTCAGACATCATATATATTTAACGTGTGCATTCTCTTGTTCCAAACATTATATCAGTCTTGTTGTGACAAGATCACTTAAACAGTAATAAGCATAGGTTATAGGTATGTTAAACAGATATGCTAGCCACTGTTTGGACTTCTTTGTAGTCCATGAGGATCAAAAAGGCGGTAAGTTTGAACACATCTATGTTTAAAGGAAAATTTTACATTACACCACAAAAGAATATAAGAGACTATCATTTTCAAGTAACACATTTTATTATTGCAATTGGATGACATGTTAATGACTGTGACTTCATATATATTTCACTCATCCATATCAAGGATATAATATAATGCATCTGATCATGGTTGAATCTCAAACTAAAGGATTAAATGTTTTACCAGTAAATTTGCCAAATATTACTCTATACACCATGAGAAGTTAAAAAAATATTTTTTATAGTTTGGTCCCCCACATAAAGTTGTGAGTGACAACAGTTCTTAAATCAAGAATAGTAAGATTTCATGAAAAGTGTGGAATCATGATCATGTCAAAGTATCACCATTCCACTCATCTTTCAATGGAATGGCCAAAAGAGGGTGCAAACTTTTGAGTGAGACCTAAAACACCAAACAAAAAGATCACCAGAAAGTAAAATAGCTTGTTTTGTTAAGTACAGAAGTACACTTTGGCAAAAAATAAAAGCCTGCTTGAGATATGTTTTAATCAAATATTCATAGAAAGGTAAAGTCTAAAGTGGTGAAACAAAAAGAAAAACATAATAGAAAATGTTGACTCCATGAAAGGAGACACTATGTTTGTTCAAAATTATAGAGACAATGCTAAATGAATAGAAGGAACAATTTGTAATGATCTAAATTTAGAACTAGTTTCATACTTATTTAAAGCTACTAATCAGTTTAATTTATAGGAGATACATAAAATCACTTACATAAAAGGACTTCATCATTCTTATACTATTGCCTTAGACCCAAACCCACCATCCAGTCCTGAACATAGACCATTGACTAGAATTACTAGTATTTCTTATAAAAGGAATGTATTATATTTCTTATACTGTATTGAGCATGCAATTTTGAATTAAGTTTATGTTTGATACCCAAAGTGCTCTATTCATCTTTATTCTATAAATTGTCTATGTTATTCATTATGTTATTGGTTTATATATTGTATCTTTAAAGTTATTAACTATATTAAGATCAATACAGCAAAAAGGATAATAAATTGAGAAATATCAAGAACATGTAAATCAAACATAAATAAATCAAAAAACTGTCATTTTCCAATTGTTAGTACATACTACAACTGCCAGTGATATTGTCACCAGTAGTGTTAAAGAAATGAGCTGAACATTGACCACAACTTGATGGTACACATATAGCATCAGGTATGTTGGAACATTGTGCTGTGTCACATAGATCATCTGGACATGTTACCTCTTCAACGTCCTTGCAATTTGTACCTGTAATAATAAAAGCGTTAAATTATAATAATGTTTAAATTTCAATCGAATCTAGGCTAAAAGTCTTAAAACATTTACCACATTGTTGTAGACAGTCATATAAAGTTTCAAAGTTGTTATGGTTACCATCACAACCACCATAAGTAAATTGCTGACATCTACCCACATCAAAGTTATAATACCATCGAAGGATATTATCAGTACAGGGACCACTGACAGGTAAGAATGAACACAAGTCTATAAAAATTGAATAAATAACATCTAAATAATTAATAAAAATAAATGGAAACCTGTCAATATATGCATACAAAATTAGCAAATGACATCATAGCCTGGATTTTGCAAGTAAAATAATTATTGATTGTAACAAAATTACCATTGCCTTTCTGATTGTTAATTGGATTTAACTTCATGCCCCCAACATAACTGTGCCCTGCGTTACTTCCCCAGCCATAGATAGAGACAAACAATTTACCATTTGGGTTAGGATGTGCTACTGTATTGGTACCACTAAAAGATGTTGAATAGTAATATCCATAGATAGAACCATCTGAAGCATATATTTGAGCCCATGGTGGAGTGGTAAGAACATTGTTGATCAATAAACTCTGGTTAAAGTAAACATCATTTGGTACAACTACACTGTAATAACTAATACCACTTGACAACAATGCAGAGAACTGGGTGGAGTGTTCATATTGTTCTATTGGTGGTACTGTGTTAAGGGAGGGGTCACTAAACTTTGCACCAACATATCTTTGGTCATTACCAATTTGAGCAACATAGATTGGTTGATCAGAGATAACGTTACAGTGTACATTGTTGGGTGTATAAAATGAATTTGTATTGTTTTCATCAAATTTGAGTCGCTCTCTTTCATAATTTGTACCACAAGTTTTGATTGCATTTGTATAAATGTTAGCAGCAATTACTTTAAATTTTTGTCCATTGCTTTGACCCATATGAGGTGGCAATAGAAATGTCTTTCCCCATGTTATTGTTGGTGTCAATTGTGTAACAATAGTGTCAGCAATGTAAGTCTCCGCTTGAACTTGGACAGCTTCATGTCCACTGATAATAGTAAGTGGACTGTCAGATATAATTTTGGTTCCAGTAAGATCAACACGAGGTTCAAAAACAAAAAATGTTTGAAGGGAATGAAGAACAAACTTGAAGGAATCTCCAGCTTTAACAATTATATTAATAGCAGCACTATCTTGAGGATCTGATGGAACAGTAATGTTATTGTTTGGAATGATAGTCACGTTACTGTTATTAAGGCAGCCAATAATCATGAACTGACTTATCTGATCAGAAAGATCAAATGTAGAGAAAACGTAGTACATGTATTGAGATGTTGGCTGTTTATGACATGGAAGAGCTAGATAAGACATGAAATCTGAACCACGATAGCTCCATGCAACAACTGATATTGGTTCTGTGTCTAAAGAGTAAATTTTAAGACCCTTTCTCCTCCAGGAATAGGTATGATCTAACACTTCATAACTAGCTGGGATAGTGACTTTATGAGGGTTGTTATAACTAGTTGTACCCATATATGAGAAGTTCCCATCATGTGATATGGCTTTGAAGGTAACAGGAGTTTTTTCCATAGTATGAACATACAATGTGCGTTCATTAGATCCATTGTTGACCTTATAGAATCCTACAAAAAACTCACTACTGTATGTGTTGAGGTCACTCTGTAACTCTATAAAATAAAAACATAACGTTTAAGTAAAAGTATTTTGTATTATAGCAGTATTAATATTGTCTGTTTAGAAGCCTTTTGCATAATAATTATCAACAAAATTATTTTGAATAAAAATTTAATTTGACTAACAAAAGAGAAATTATTTTGTAATATTATGCAATCAAAAAGAAATTAAAATATATATAATTAGACTTCATTTCATAACAATTACCAATATCTCTAATTTTAATAATTTAACCAACGAAAACTATCAGGGGGTTTAATGGACCTGCAGATGTAGCTATTGCTCCTGATGGAACAATGTAGATTATAGACTATAATAGCCACACAATGTGTACCTTCATTAATTATAAAGTCTGGTGCCTTTTTTTAATTTTATAAGAACATCTTGTAAAATTTTGTAGTCTTGTTATAATGTATAATTATGTCATAGTGATTTTAAACAATAATTTTTGGCACATGACTCAACATACGTTATAGATGGATGGGAAAGGATGTTAAAGAGCCAATATGGTGATTACTATTTTATATAAAACTGAATATGTTTTTGTTAATCAATTTGTAGGAATGTAATTAGTTAAATAAAGCATTGTTTTGTGACATGTCTTGATACGTATAAAATATATTTTGTAGTAAACTCTGGTAGTAATATATACTATGCCCAAGAAAAATAAGTACTCACCATTTAGGCCTGATCCAGATGCAGATTCTGTATAAAATGGTGCATAAACATGAAACAAAGAAATGTAACAAATTATTTATTATTTATTAATGAAAATTAATTTGCTAAGAAAGTCTGTGATAAATGTATTGCATGACGTTCTGACTTTGTCTTACCTAATGTATCAGTTGGAGTAGGTGAAACTATAGAAGAAGATAGAGAAGCTGGATAACAACCAATATCAGCTATGTCTTTGCAACAATCGTTTGCAATGAAACACCTTCTATCACAATAGCATCCATTACTGCTACAAGGTGGTGACACTTCAAATTTACAACATTCATGATAACTGAGATTAAGTGCCACACAAGAGCCTAAAATTAACATAATATAAGCAAACTATTTAAATTTGCAGTGTTCACTTACCTTGAGAAACAGATGGTGTAGGCGTGACTATAGAGCTACTTAAAAAAGACAAATAACTTGTTGATAGATAAGTACTACTTATGAAAGAGAATGAAGTTTTAATTTCTGTGTTTAAAATGAGAATAAAATTGCTATAATATAAGAGATTTATTAATCACAATCATTACATCAGTAAAAAAAATATGTTACTACTTTACAAATGAAATGTTGGAAAAGCCTTTATATTTATCAAGTGCCTTAGCATGAGGGAATTAATCTGAATGGTACTGTATGTGTGTGTGTGTGTGTGGTTTGGTTACACTTAGGAATGTAATAATTGCTTTACTGGAACCTGGAAACGCAGGTACGTAGAAACACATGATCAGTATGTTTACAGTGAAAACCTTTATTGGATGCTTAACAAAAATCAGACAATCAAAAGATGTGTATGAGATGTCTTGAACAGTGTGAAGGTTGATAAGATCAGAGACTAAGTTGGAAGCTACACATATAGAAATTATGTTACAAATACTAAAATTTACTTTTCCTGAACAGACCAAGGCATGAAATTAAAGCAACATTTCTCATTAAATCTAGCCTATTACTGCATGAGGTAAACCCTAATGTATTGCATGAGTTTCAGATTTTGTCTTACCAAGTGTATCAGTTGGAGTAGGTGAAGCTAAAATAGAGGAAAGAAAAGCAGGATGACAACCAATATCAGCTATATCACTACAACAATCATTCCAATGGTGACAGCTTTGATCACAATAGCATCCATTATTGATACAAGATGGTGACAAAGTCCGTTCACAACATCCAGAATAGCTAAGCTCAAGTGCCAGACATGAGCCTAATATTAACATAATATGAACAAATTAATTTAATTCATAGTGATCTCTTACCATTAGGAGTTGGTGTAGGTGTAACTATAGAGCCAATTAAAGAAGATGAAAAATTTGCTGGAAGTGGTATACTACTTGTCAAAGTGTGTGAAGTTTTAAAATCTGAAACTATATGAAGTTGGCGGTAAAATTGATTGGAAGTAAAAGATAAATTGATCATTGCAATCATCACATCAGTAACTAAATATGCAACAAAATTAGAATTAGCAACAAAATTAATATTTGACTATATAGACTAAAATGTGACTATTATAATACATGGTTATAAAAGTAAACATGAATGAATTTTTTTGAAATAACTAATTCAAACTGAATTTTGTCTTACCAAGTGTATCAGTTGGAGTAGGTGAAACTATAGGAGAGGAAGAAAAATCAGGATGATAACAACCAATATCAGCTATATCATCACAACAATCACTCCAAATGTGACAGGTTTGATCACAATAGCATCCGTTATTGACACAAAATGGTGACAAATCCCATACACAACATCCAGAATAGCTGAGCTTAAGTGCCTTGCATGAACCTGAAATTAACACAATATAAACAAATTTATATTGCTCACATACCTTTAGGAGTTGGTGTAGTTGTAACTATAGAACCAGTAAAAGCAGATGAAAAACTTGTTGTAACATGTGCACTACTTGTAACTTCCTTGTCTGTATAAAGATAAATTAATTGGATGTAAGAGATGAATTGATCACAATCATCATATCAATAACTAAATATGCTACCGTTTAACATATGAACAGTTGGGAAGATACGTTTCCAATTAATTAATAATTATGTCAGAATTAACAATAAAATTAATATTTGACTAGACTAAAATTTGACTACCATGAGACTTGATTATAAAAGCAAACATAATGTTATTTTAGATGACAAGTAGTCAAAATAAATTTTGTCATACCAACTGTATCAGTTGAAGTAAGTAAAACTGTAGGAGAGGAAGAAGAATCAGGATGATGACAACCAATATCAGCTATATCACTACAACAATCATTCCAATAATGACAGTTTACATCACAAAAGCATTCATTATTGGCACAAGGTGGTGACAGTGACCTTACACAACATCCAGAATAGTTGAGATTAAGTGCCAAACATGACCCTAAAATTAATATAATATGAACAATTTAATTTTATTCATAATGCTTGCTTACCTTTAGGAGTTGGTGTAGGTGTAACTGTAGAAACAATAAAAAAAGAAAAAAAAGGTTTAACTTCTGTGTGTGTATATAGATGGCAATAAAATTGATTTGAAATAAGAAATAAAGTTATCATGAAATTCGCATCAGTAACTAAATTTGTTACTGTTTAACATATGAACTGTTAGGAAGTAACCTTTAAAATCATATAGTATTAGCAATAATATTGATATTTGACTAAAATGAGACTAACATAAGAGAAAATATTTTGTGATAACATATAATGAAAAAGAATATTAAAAAATTATAACCGAAAAATCATTCAAGTTCTACAGAAAATGATGTACACGCAAAATATACTAAATTAAATATCATTTAAACTTAATTATAAAGAGCAAGAACTCACCACAAACATCTGTGACTTCATTATTACCAATAAAATATCGTGGAGTGCAACCTGTACACTCATCAGGATAACAAACTGCATCAGGATAGTTAGTACAAACATGTTTATAACAAATATCTGAACTACACTTCTTGTTTGGTTGACCAAATGAACAGCCTATGTTAAAAAATAAAAAAATTAACCTGATATTAGTTGTGATACACATATATGGTAATCATCATGTTAATATAAATATTAATACGATATATAACTCACCACAAAGATCAATGCACTCATTAAGAGTGTTAAATTGATTTTTGTTTCCATGACAACCACCATAAATGAACAATTCACATTGACTTGAACTAGTGTTAAAAAACCAACGAGGAAATCTACCTTTACATGATCCAACTTCAGGAGGTAGATAACAAGTAGCTAGAAAATTATATTATGTTTATTTCTTAATTAAAAGACTAAAACTAAAATCAATATTGTTTGTAAAATAATTACCATTTCTTCTTGGAATGTTAATTGTATTTAACTTCATGCCTCCAACATAACTGTACCCTCCTTCATTTGTCCAACCATAGATAGAGACAAACAATCTACCATTTGGGTCAGGGTGTGTTACTGTATTGGTACCACTAAAAGATGTTGAATAGCCATATCCATAGATAGAACCATCTGAAGCATATATTTGAACCCAAGTTGGATTGGTAAGTACATTGTTGATCAATAAACTCTGGCTAAAGTAAACATCATTAGGTACAACCACACTGTAATAACTAGTACCACTTGACAACAATGCAGAGAACTGGATGGAGTGTTCATATTGTTCTATTGGTGGTACTGTGTTAAGGGAAGGGTCACCAAAGTTGCCACCATCATATTCTCTACTAACACCAATTTGAGCAACATAGATTGGTCTATCAGATATAATACTACAGTATACATTGTTGGTTGTGGCAAACCAATTGGTGTTGTTTTCATCAAATTTGATAGTTTCTGAAATGTAATTTGTACCACAGGTTTTGACTGAACTTGTTGTAATGTTTGTAGCAATTACTTTGTAACTTTGTCCATTTTTTCTACCAATGTGTGGCGGTAATAGAAATGTCTTTCCCCACATTATTGTTGGTGTGAGTTGTGTAACGATAGTGTCGGCATCAAAAGTCCCAGCTGGAACTCTGGCAGCTTCATGTCCACTGATTATTGTGAGTGGACTGTCAGATATAATTTTGGATCCAGTAAGATCAACATGAGGCTTAAAAACAAACAATGTCTGAAGGGAATGAAGAACAAAGTCAAAAGAATGTCCAGCTGAAACAATTATATTAACAGCAGCACTGTCCTGAGGATCTGATGGAACAGTAATGTCATTGTTTGGAATGATAGTCACATTACTGTTATCAAGGCAACCAATAATCATGAACTGACTTGTCTGATCACTCCAACCTAATGTAGACACAACATAGTATGTGTATTGAGTTGTTGGTTGTTTATGACATGGAAGAGCTAGATATGACATGAAGTCTGCCTCACTACGAAAACTCCATCCAATAACTGATATTGGCTCTGAGTGTTGAGAGTAAACTTTAAGACCCTTTCTCCTCCAGAAATATGTATGATCTAAAACTTCATAACTTGCTGGTATAATGACTTTATGAGGATTGTGATAACATGTTGTACCCATATATGAGAAGCTGCCATCAAGTGACATAACTTTGAAATTAACTGGAGTCATTTTCATAGTATGAACATACAATGTACGTACATAAGATCCATGTACATGTTCATAGAATCCCACAAAGAACTCATTACTGTATGTGCTAAGGTCAATCTGTGGCTCTATAATAGAACAACATTTAAATATATAGATTGAAGATTAGTATTCTGATGTGTTTAATTTAATAAACCAATTATATCAAATAAACAGTGTATGTTTGAAACAATTTTCTTATCTCAGTTCATTAATAAGACATAGTATAAGGTGATATTAAGGATGAATATTATTATTATTATTTATTATAATAAACACAAAAATATACTAGCAGGAATTTAAAGTAAAACGTCCATAAAAATTCTAAAATAAACGTCTACTTAGCTAGGTAGAAAGTTAGATTGTTTTAGGAATAGCAAAGCATAGCTTTCAAACACTAATATTGTGGTCTAGTATTTCTATATTGCTACTTATGAAACATGAACAAATGAACAATTACTTAGTATTAGCAATAACATTAACATTTGAATAAAATGAGACTAACATAAAAGAAACTATTTTCTGATAACATACAATGCAAAAGACTATTTTAAAAATTATAACAGAAAAATCATTCAAATTCTGAACAAAATGATGTACATGCAAAGTATACTAAATTAAATATCATTTAAACTTAATCGTAAAGAGCAAGAACTCACCACAAACATCTGTGACTTCATTATTACCAATAAAATATCGTGGAGTGCAACCTGTACACTCATCAGGATAACAAACTGCATCAGGATAGTTAGTACAAACACTTTCATAACAAATAGCTGAACTACACTTCTTGTTTGGTTGACCAAATGAACAGCCTATGTAAAAAAAAGAATTAACCTGATATTAGTTTGTGATATACATATATGGTAATCATCATATTTATATAAATATTACTACAATATATAACTCACCACAAAGATCAATGCATTCATTAAGAGTGTTAAATTGATTTTTGTTTCCATGACAACCACCATAAATGAACAATTCACATTGACTTGAACTAGTGTTAAAAAACCAACGAGGAAATCTACCTTTACATGATCCAACTTCAGGAGGTAGATGACAAGTAGCTAGAAAATGATGTCATATTTATTTCTTATTCAAAAGAATATGAATATGTAAAAATTGCAAATTTAACTCAATATTGCATGTAAAATAATTACCATTGCTTCTTGGAATGTTAATTGGATTTAACTTCATGCCTCCAACATAACTGTGTCCTGCATATGTTCTCCAACCATAGATAGAGACAAACAATTTACCATTTGGGTTAGGATGTCCTATTGTATTGGTACCATTAAAAGATGTTGAATAGCCATATCCATAGACACAATCATTTGAAGCATATATTGGAACCCATGGTGGATTGGTAAGTACATTGTTAATCAATAAACTCTGGTTAAAGTAAGCATCATTTGGTACAACCACACTGTAATAACTTGTATCATTTGATAGCAATGCAGAGAATTGTGTGGAGTGTTCATATTGTTCTATTGGTGGTACTGTGTTAAGGGAAGGGTCACCAAAGTTACCACCATCATACCATGCACTAACACCAATTTGAGCAACATAGATTGGTTGATCAGATATAATACTACAGTATACATTGTTGGTTGTGTAAAACCAATTGGTGTTGTTTTCATCGAATTTGATAGTTTCTGAAATGTAATTTGTACCAAACGTTTTGACTGCGATTGTTTTATTGTTAGTAGCAATCACTTTGTAACTTTGTCCATTTTTTCGACCAATGTGAGGTGATAACAGAAATGTCTTTCCCCATGTTGTTGTTGGTGTGAGTTGCGTAACGATAGTGTCGGCATCAAAAGTCTCAGCTGGAACTCTGGCAGCTTTGTGTCCACTGATAATCGTGAGAGGACTGTCAGATATAATTTTGGTTCCAGTAAGATCAACACAAGGCTTAAAAACAAAGAATGTCTGAAGTGAATGAAGAACAAATTTGTAGGATTGTCCAGCTGAAACAATTATATTAACAGCAACACTGTCCTGAGGATCTGATGGAACAGTAATGTCATTGTTTGGAATGATAGTCACGTTACTGTTATCAAGGCAGCCAATAATCATGAACTGACTTGTCTGATCACTCCAACCTAATGTAGACACAACATAGTATGTGTATTGAGTTGTTGGTTGTTTATGACATGGAAGAGCTAGATATGACATGAAGTCTGCCTCACTACGAAAACTCCATCCAATAACTGATATTGGCTCTGAATGCTGAGAGTAAACTTTAAGACCTTTTTTCCTCCAGGAATAGGTATGATCTAAAACTTCATAACTTGCTGGTATAGTGACTTTATGAGGATTATGATAACAGGTTGTACCCATATATGAGAAGTTGTCATCAAGTGATGTGACTTTGAAATTAACTGGAGTCATGTTCATAGTATGAACATACAATGTACGTACATAAGATCCATGCACATGTTCATAAAATCCCACAAAGAACTCATTACTGTATGTGCTGAGGTCAATCTGTGGCTCTATAATAAAACAACATTTAAATATATAGATTGAAGATTAGTATTCTGATGTGATTAACTTAAGAAACCATTATATCAAATAGTGTGTGTATTGTTAAAACAATTTTCATAAAACATATAGGAAATGTAGGGATTACTATACTTAGTTCATTAATAAGACATAATATAAGGTGATATTAAGGATGAATATTATTATTGTTTATTATAAGCTCACAAAATATACTAATAGGAATTTAAAATAAAAAGCCCATAAGAATTCTAAAATAAAAGTTTGCTTGGCTAGACAAAGCCAAATTGCTTTAGGAATAGCAAAGCATAGTTTTCATACATTAATATATTGTGCTCAGGTACTATTGTGTTGGTACTTATGAAACATGAACAAAAGTATTTCCACATGGTTTGTGTTAAACATCTTTTAGAATTCAAAAGAATATAAATTACAATAAAGTTTATAGAATTTAGTAAAAAAAAGTGATGAGTTTGAATACTGAAGAGAAGGATAAACCTCTCTCTCTCGAGAAGAATCATAAATAAGAATGAATGCGATGAAGCTAGCTAGAAAAGAAGGAAGAAGTGAAGACCAATCGAGAAAAAATAGAAGAACTATGAACACAATTGGATGAATTGAAAAGCAAGAGAAGAAAATCCAAAGCATCTGATGAAGAAGATGAAGATAAATCCTGTTTAGAGACATCAGACTCAGATGTAGATGACCTTATCCAATGAAGAAAAGATACAATGTTAAGTCAGGGCATCAGATACCAGAAATTTCTAAATTCAATGGAGAGTTGAAAGAAACATTACGATCAACACTTAGATTAAAGAACTGTAGTGATTTCTTAAGAGTTCAGCTGAAATGAAGCTGAGAAGCTAGTATGCAAATTGAGAGGAATTGCCCTGACATTTTATCAAATTGTGATAAGAAATGGAAAGATTCTTAACATAAACTTAAACAAATTTTGTTAGAAAAATTTACACCCATTCATATTGTAGTAGGACAAGCTAGTCTCTTTTATGATAGGATACAGAAGCTTGAAGAGTCTGTCAATGACTATTTTGATGCCCTGAATACCCTGTTTGCAAAAGCGTTGCCTTGTTTAGTTAAGACACAGTGATGTTTAATTCAGAAATTAATTTCAGGTCTTCACCAGGAATTGAAGATCAGAAAGACTTCAGTAGAAAGCCTTTAGAAGAAGTGCTGCAGAAGGCATATTATGAAGAAGCTTGTTAAACAGAGCTTAAGATACACCCAAAAGAGGTGGAAAGATATTCTCAATTGTGAGGAAGATAAGAAAATGAGAAAGAAAAATTTAAAGATTCAAGGTATAAATTGGAGCCTAGATGTTACAATTTTACAGGATTTAGACATTTACGGAGACAGTGCACTGTTTCTGAGAGATTTGAGGCTAAAAGATCAATAAAAGAAGTAGGATAAAAGAAAGGTATTCACTAAAGTGTTCACTTTTGACAATCAAATAACACAGTTCTCTTTATATTCGGTCCTACTAATGACTCTACAACTAACTCTTGTACAATACATGTCCTTAGAGAGACTTGCTTCACTTTCTCCGCCTTGACTGCTTGATCAATTTGATTACTCCTAGGATATTATCTATAGGGGTACTGAAATTCCTAACTTCTGAGGGATACAAAATTTCTTAAGGGGGTGCAAAATATCCTAGGATATTTGGAATGGGGGTATCTAATTTTCTGGGGTGACAAATTTCCTGTGACATCGGATATATAGATGACATCCTAGTTAAAAACTTTAAAGAACATCTGAAGAATCTAGAGTAAGTGTTAGAATGGTTAAAAACGCTAATGTGAAATTAAAACTAAACAAATGTAAATGTTAAGTACAAGTGTTTTCATAGCTAGTCAGATATCAGATATTTGAAAATGGAATTGACACAGAAAAGGAGAAATTAAAGGCTGTGCAAAAATTTCTGAGACCAGAAGTTGTCAAACATCTACAATTATTTTTAGGATTGACTTCATACTATTGGAGATTTATTCCAAGTTACTCAAAAGAAGCAAAACCACTTTACAATTTATTAAAGATTGAAAATCTTGCTAGTAGAAGCTCAGGTACTTGCTTTCCCAGACTTCACGTTGTCATTTCATTTGGAAACTGATGCATCTGGATATGAATTAGAATTTAGGAGCAATGTTATCTCAGAAGGACAAGGAAGTAAAATTAAGACATGTTGCCTTTGCAAGCAGAACTTTGCAAGGAGTGAAGAAAACTGTGGAAAGTTTATCTGTAGCATGAGCAGTGAAACGTTTTCAACAATATCTGTATGGTCACTAATGTCAAGTGAATACTGATCATCAACCTCTCAAGTCATTGTAAACACATTGCATCCAGCTAAAAAATAGACTGAGACTTCAAGAATTAGGCTTGGAAATCAAGTATAGACCTGGAAAGAAAAACTCTGAAGCAGATGCCTTATCAAGAGCACCCATTGATGAGAGTGATCCCATCCAACTTCCTGAAAACTAAGAGAAATCTAAAATGCTTATACTGGATCGAATAGGATATGAAATTTAAAATAGAGTGTTGTATAAAATTTCCCCAAATGGAGAAAGAAAAGTAATTCTACCAAGTCATCTAAGTGGAAAACTAGTACAAAATTTTCACAATGAAGCGGAATCTTGGACAGAAAGAAAGTGTATAGACAAATTTTAACACAGTATTGGTGGGCTGGATGTCAATTGGAAGTATTTAAACAACTCAGTAGTTGGAATGTGTGCTAGAGGCATCATGCTGGAAAAGGACAAACACTATCATTACATCCGATTCCTGTAGGAAGACTATTTGAATATATTGGAATGGAAATAGTACAGTTGTCAAATCGAGGAAAGGTAAAGAATATGCAGTAGTATTAATGGATTACTTAACAAATTGACCTGAAATGTTTGCAGTGAAAAATCAAGATACTCTTACCATAGCCAAGTTGTTTTCAAGAAAACTTTTAATAGGTAGAGGAGGAAATTTTTTGTCAAGCTTCATCTCAGAAATGTATCAAATGCTGAATATCAAGAAAGTTAACACAATGGCTTACACCTGCAAACTAATGGATTAGTTGATCGATTTAACAGAACATTAACTGCATTGTTAGCCAAGTCAAGTCATACTCACCCTCGAAAATGGGATGAGCATTTACCGTATGTATCTTTTTCCTGGACGTCTGAGCACAATTCTACTGGAAATTCACCTTTAAATTGATGTATGGAAAGAAGCTACACTTCCAACAGAAGACATCTTGAAACTTACTGCAGATCAGCAGATATAATTTGTCAGTGAGTATGCTGAACAGACGACTGAAGGATTACAAGAAGCATGAAAATTCACTAAAGAAAGTTCAACAAGCTCAATTTAAACAGAAGACAAATTATGATAAAACAACTAAACAAATCACAGTCTCAAAAGGAGATTTGGTTAGACCATTCATACCCACAAAGAAGATAGAAACAAGACAAAATTTATCTTATATTATGAAGGACCTGTTTGTGTACAAGAGACATATGAAACAGAAGTTGAAGTTGTGGATATAGGACGAAAAACAGCTAGATCAATACATACAACTTGGAACAGAGTACATCTCTATGTTGCACCTGAAAACAATTATGAAGGGTCAAACGGTAGAGAAACTCCATGGAGGAAGATGGTTACGTTCAAGGCAAAACAAAAGGAAAGAGAAACACAGTACATCTTCACTTAAGGATGAGGAAGTATAACGACACAAGTTGAACACATGCATCACATAATTATGTTTTTTATTGAATACATACATTATGTAATAATTATGTTTATTTATTTTCCCATGCATAGCTCAGTAAAAAGGTAGGCCTCATCTTGCCTTGTTAATTGTTTAATGTTTTGCCATGGTTGGCATATAAAAGTTGCTGTAATTTTCATTATAATCAGTCTTTAAAAAAGTCTTAGACAGTTATAGTAATAGAGTCATTAAGAGGGGCATTAAAACAGGTCATCGTAAATCCCACACTAGCTCTATAGACATTTTAAACCATCACTACCAGGTAGTAGCCAGGATCATTACATAATTATACTGCAACTCCTATTTTGAGTTTGTTTTATATGTTAGTACTGCCCTCCCTACTTTTAATAAATAGTTTTGAAATTTTTATTAACTTGGTTCTTTATCTTTATTTGATTTATAAATTAGCTAAATCTACTTAATTGAAGACAAAACAAGTGTGATCTCCTTAAGAAACAACAAAAATGATGTTTACTAAAGGAGTTCAAGTCAACTCCACTTAGACAGGTCTTGTGATAAAACGTTCTAATGACTATTTTTATGACCTCCATTAGTCTTCATGAAAATAATTATAAGACATACTTCAAAGTAATTAAAATGGTGTCTCCAGGGTAGACTACTTTCAAGCTCAATAAAGTAAATATTTTTGCTTGTTAAGGCTCTCAAAGAAGACATAAAAGAGGATGTTTTATGTAAGATCATCAATTTCTGTCACAAAATAAGTGCAAAAATCTTCTATATAGCTTTATAGTTATTGTGGAGTAAACATCAGAAAAGGCACATTGTGCCACTGTGCTGTCACTGTGCTGATTCTTGCATGCAATATTACTAATAAAGTCATACAACTATGTATGTTTTCTGTTGGTTTTTCATCCACTTGTTGTATATCTTCTAATGTTGTATGTTTATATTTAGAAAAAAATATATTACTAGCTGTTGTATTGGATGGTTAAAGAAGGTGGAACCTGTTCATGCAACTGATATATAACAGTGTAGTTATTTGGTATTGGAAGTGGTGCAACATCAATGAACTAATGATGATTATAATAATTGATCTACTAATATCTTTATTTTGTCAAACATCTCTCATAGTCAATTTGCTCCACAAATGTTCTCATAAAATAGCCACATGTACAAATAAGCACATTATACACTTCACATGGGTTTCATATTGTGAAGAATATTTGGACTTGTACTGGATATAAGTGTAATACCTTTATTGGGAAAGGGATGCTACAGTAAAGATTTTCCAACATGAAGACCTGTTGGCAATGGCTCACTCTTATACTAAATTAGTTGTTTTGTATAATATGATACATGTTATGTATAAGTAAATGTTTTATTAGATATTACATTTGGAATGTGATCAATATTGCTAACGTTATTGCTTCATGACAAATTTGAAAGATTTGCGCTATAGAATATTATTTACTTATGAGCCAGTCATTGTTACCTTTTGACTGCTCTCTAGTTCCACACAAATTTGAGAATACCAAGTGGAACTATAACTACTCATTTGTTAGTTTTGCTTTACTCACTGTTATTGAACCATGTTCAAATTTTTAGTGGTTTCTAAGGAACCATATGAAAAATTTTTATAGATAGCTTGAAACCTTGTATTACTATATTGGCTTGTCCATTTGATAAAGGATCCAAATGATACTGATCAAGACTTCAAGTAACACATGCAGCGATGTACTACCTACTGTGGCTCAATATAAAAAATTAAGAAGCACCTCTGAAGAAAGTAACCAATTGAGACGAAAATGAATCTCTTTTAGTCAAAGAAGTCAAAACAGCAGAAAGTTGATACTAAAACATAAAACATCAAAAAAATGGTGAACATATTAACATATTGATTGTTATGATGATAGCTCGTGATCTTTTTCCTGCTAAATATTGTCAAGTGTTTAAAGAACTAGTAGCTCACAAAACCAGGTTATCATCTTCCTTCTAATCAGTATCTTATAAATTTGATAGAATGTATATTGATGTAAGGAAGAATCCGTTAGACACTGTTTTACTACTAAATACAATTTATTTAATGCAGAATATTATGTCTTCGTTTCTGCATGAAAGAGTAGTGTGAAGTAAAAGTTGAAATTAAAGACTATTTTATATAACAGAAGTCTTTTTGAGATTCCTCTCCACTAAAGTGGTGGATGTAATTTCATTACATTACCTACATGTTTAATCATAAATTGTTTAATATTTTGTAATTAATTTTAAGTTTGTGATAACATTTGCTGTCAGAATGCAATTAACACTTCACTAATTGTTTTGTTATAAAAACTACAAGTAATTAGTCTATTAGGGAAATCCCTGGTTGTTGAGCAAGGCAGGTGTATTGCAATAACTTTGCCATTCCATACTAACTATTCTATATCTTTATTTAAGGACACCCACAACACATCTCCTAATGATTTTGCCTCCTCCGTGACACAAATGTTTGATGGGGGAATCAATTTTTGTTCTTGTCTACGTTGCACAACCATAACAACTTGCTCTGATGGTACTGGAACTAATTTATCTATACTGTATTCATAAAGTTGTCTTCATTGTATTCTGCTATCATTCCTCATTGAAGAATAATTATGTAGCATGTCATTCTTGAAGTAAGCAAACCTTAGAAGAGTGAAGAGTAGCTCAATAGTTTCTACATTGAATCATCTTAAAGATCATTAACCCATTTTGCTCACAGTGTGAGCAAGGGTTATAGTACTAGCTTTGTGTAATAAGAGTTAGAAAAGTCTACAAAATAAGCAAGTTAGCAAAGAAATATTTATAAAACTGCCATTTGATTGTGACCTAATTGTCATACCAATTATGGTTAAGCCACACACATAGATTAAACATCACTTACCACCTGCATTGATTGTAAAAAGTAAAGATGTCTTCATACAATCCTATTGCTTCTTCATTCTAATATTAATATTCATACTTCTGTATGGTCTAATTACTCCAAAACAAAACTCTAAAAACATATACGGAGAATTTAGCATTTGTGAAAGAGCAAGCACACAATCAAAATCTTGAACTTGAGTGTTCTTTCTATAAAACAAGGAATTAAACTATGTTCCATTGTCCAATTTGAAAATGTAGAGGCTGCTATTTGGAAGAAAAAGGACTCTTGATTAGATCAACTAGTTCATTTCAAGGTTTGTCTCTTGGTTTGGTTGACGGCACACGCTAGAGATTTGTTCGGAGCAACACAGTCTTGTCTTCGTAAACTCTCATAGTCACTAACCGCTCTTTTTGAGAACAAGCGGTAGGTACATGAAGTAAGAGAAGAGAATAAAGTAGGGATGGTCGATATTTCGTTTATTATGAATCACGTTGTGCAACGAGATCCGTTTGGAGAGTTAATAATACTTATCACTATTTTTACACCCACTCAATTAACTTAATGTTTAGGGTTTAGATTTAAAAGGTTTATAAAAAATATTTCTAACTTCTTAATGATAATATTGTTCATTTACGGCTCGTGGCATTACGATCTCAACAGCATTGTTATTACTAGTAGCGGTCTTTCACAACAATTATGATACAGCCATGTACTTATTTTAATCACATTCATAGTTGAAATGTGTGTTTGGGACCTAGTTAATAGTTGTTGTGTTATCTTTGTGCTTACAAAAAAAAATTAAGAAGTGGATGAGCTGGTTTCTACAAGCCAAGGTTGATCTTTTGTTAATGCATTCCTTAATATTATATAATTTTATAATTGAGCATATCCATATTTATTATTGTTGATATGGACCAATGATATCAAAAAATTATCAAAATCGCACTGTTTCAAAAATCTGCTATATGATCTGTCACTAAAATGAAGAATATCCTTGTTTCTCAAACAAAAATTCAACCCAATATGAATTTACCATAATTTGATCATGTAATAACTACCATACATAAATATATTATATACATATTATATATACCTCTGAGAAGATCTTTCAAAGTTAGCAGGAATTGATGTGTAACAAATTGTGTAGCATTTGATATCCAACTATCCACATTGGACAAGAAACTATCAGCTACCAGCCTGGTACATGAAGTTGCAGTTTGAAGAACCTATAGTGATATGTTATCTTTAATGATTATTATATAGATATTTTTGGTTACAAACCTGTTGAATTCCCTGTTCATTCCAGAAATCACTTAAGCCAAAAACTTCAAAGACAAGGCAATTCAAGTTATTGTCACTCAAAAGAATATCAGTACAGAATCCATTATCAGTATAACAGGATTGATGACTATTGAAAGCAACTGTTTGCAATTGACTGCATGTTCCATTTGAGTTGTAGACATTGCTGTTCAAAATTGCTTTCATCAAGCAACTTCTCATATTGTCAATCCAAATTTGACCCTATATGAAAATTATTAACTAAAGAGAAACATTTAAAACTTACATCAGTTGTGAAACAACTTTGCATATTTGTTAAATAGTGACAGTATTTGTCACCATAGGCAAGAGGATATCCAATAGTACCACATTGAAATCTTGGCTCTACACACTGAGTATAGAAGTCACAGTTACCATCATTAGCTAGAGCTATACAGTCCTGAGCTTTGACAGTAACTGTCAGATAGAGCACCACTGCAAACACGAGTAGCGTCATGATGTAATGCAGTTTCGTTCGTCAGTTGCATAACTTTAAATAGTTGTGTCCCTAGACGCCCACTCGCTTAATACGAGAAAGTTGACTTTAGCAGAATGCCTGAAAACGGCGAAGTCATCACCATCACGAATAATTATTATTATTACAAACCAAGTATGACTAAAAATGAAAGCAATGTATAGTTCTATAACCAGAAGTTTTTTGAGTTATTACAAACTTGACACAGTAAGTACTTATTGCTTTTTTCTGGACCTAAACTATTTGACAAGGATCTGCCATCTTGCCAGTGAGGGATTTCCCATGGTGTCACAATTATAATTGTTGGACAAATAGCCTTTATCGCATTAAGTGAGTGGGCGTCTGGGTAAGGAAAAATTGTAGTGTACTCAAAATTGTGAAATTTGGTGTGTTGTCAAGGAAACAGTTGACTAAAGTCTGATTAGCATTCTTACTAGAGGTCAATTACAGTTGTATAGTAAGTAAGTGAACATAAGCTTCAGTTTTTGAAATGAATATAAATATAACTCAAAGGGTATCTTGTCATATTACTAGCTATATATAATATATGAATATCTAGTGTCAATTTGGTACCACTATAGATAAAAATAAATGTATTTTTGTAAAAGATTTATAACATTAGTATACTATAACTAAATCTAATACTAAAATCTAAAGAATATTGAAACTAATATTTATGTAAAAGGTGACTCAATTTTACTAATTATAATAAATCATAAAACAAATTATTATGAATAGTGGTAGAACAGTATTTTGCCTTTAGGATGTCAGATATTGTAAAACATCAAAACCTCTAAAATAATAATTCATTTAATACTTACTTATTGTATATTTAGTGTCATTTTTCTTTTATGATGTAGGCTCATCAACAAAATCTATCTAATATATATGCTATATATATATATATATATATATATATATATATATATATATATATATATATATATAGTATTTGTATGGTACAACAGCATATTGCCTTTAAGATTGTGAGATAAACCTCTGTAATATTACCTTACTTGATATTTTTAACATTATATGTATGAGTAGTACTAGTAATCAGGTCTTTGTAAATGTATAGAATGTTTGTTGTAGTATATTGTTGTGTCAATATAGCTGGTATATGTCATTGTCTTGATACTAATACTATTTATAGTAAAGAACTAATGTTAATACTAAAGCCATTTCTTTTTGATAAATTATTAATACGTATATTCAAGATTATTTAAATACTATTACCAAAAAATAACTATAACAAACTTTCATACAGAATATTACATCATTTTACTTATGTAAATTTTGAGACTATAAGACTGTACTTTAACTGTGCACATGAATACATCACTGCTAAAATGATTACATAACTAATTGGAAAAGTCAGCTGATTATTACGTCAGCAGATATAGATATTATTGATTGTCATAACTGCCACAATTTAATTTATGATAACAACAAACCAACACTACATATTATTGTTAACAGTAAAGAGTGTATAAGTATATACAACATAGAAATATACTGAAAGGTCAAAGTAGTATATTTATATGCTTTTAGGTATATATATGTGTGTGTGTGTGTGTGTATCTGAGGGAGTGTACACCTGTCATGACTTTGCTCTCCTTGGTATCGTGATTTCACATATAACAGTTATGACAAGAATTTATTAGGACTGTCACAAATTGGTGAAAACAATGAATCAGTGACAAATCCTCATGTTGACAACTCTGGTTTACGTAACACTTATTATGACCTCTGACTATATCAGATATATGTTGATGATTTAGTTATTACATTAGCTACATATACAGTACGAATTTTTAATTTACTACTAAGTGACGACTATAGAACATCATATAAATATAACTAAACCAAAGAGAAAAACTTTGATAAAACAGTACATCATATATATGTAGGTCACTTTATTTGCATGCGTATGAGAAAACAAAATGTGAATCTGTTAAATCACACATAACTTATTAAATTTCATACTACTTTTACAACATTTCATGTTATGTGTGTACATTCATATACACTACATTCCCTTACATTGATTTTCTTGGAATGCAAAGATACATTCTAGCTTAAATTATAACACTATTACTAATTTGAATTTGAGCATTTTCATGATTGTCATTCACATGTATTCATATCTCTTTCAAATAAATAGGATTAAAATACTTATTAAAATGTTGATTGTGTTTTATCTAACTGAATAGACTAATTAGACCCAGGTATAATAACATACTTTCTACATATAAGTCACATATACTATTATATGTCAAATATATGTACACAGTATATACAATGTATGTATGTACATATATCTGACATATAATTATTATTCATTAGTAATCACTAGTAAGTACCATAACTGTTTGATGAACCTTCCAAATGGAAGACACCATTATCATGCTGGTTCCTATGACAATGTTTAAAGCAAGATACATTTCACTATACCTTGTATTGTATAACATGCATTTCTGTACACATGTTAGACACTATACATGTACATGTACATATTGTTTTATGTAAACAGATGAAAACTAATAATAACAAGGTATGATAGCATGTATGGCTTACTAAGTAGACATTACTTTGATGAGTATGTAAGTTGGTATAGTAGTAACCACACAGACTTATCACTGTAAAAATTGATTGGTTGTTCTAACCAGTTTATGGTTATACAGGTGTGTGTATATAATAAGTTTATATGATGCAATAAAGTAAACATCATATGTACAGTTTTCTTTACTAATGCAATAAATGGTCTATAGAATTGATGAATGTCTAGTAAACATTACTGTGATAAGTATGTACATTGCTATAGTAGTACAAATGCTTTTTGAAAATGTCTGTAATCCCAAAATGTCTAAGCACAAAATGTCTAATTGCATAATGTCTAACAATACAATTGAGTTATCTCAAGTACATGTACAGTGTGTACTATTAACAAGATATGTACAGTTTTCATTGCTAATGCAATAAAGGTACTATGGAATTGACTATTCATGTAGATAATAGTTAGAACTATGATGATAGGATGCTGAAAAAGGCTGTTACTACGGAATTCATACATACACTTCTATATATTTTGTAGGAATGCATAAAATCAAAATGTATATGAATTGGTTTAAACAATCATTTTAAGAGTATGTTGAAAGGTTTGTTCTCAGAATGTTTATAATCTAAAATCTCTGAACCAAAAATGTCTAACTATACAATTGAATTAATAAGTACATGTATAGTGTAAACAATAACATTGAATTTGTTCTAATGCTAAATTTTAAATGTACATGTAGACTATTAATATGTCAACCAAACAAAAAAACAATGTACTTAATAACATTCATGTAGGATTAGTGTTTTTTGATCCTAATGTTAACACCTCCTTTACCTTTTACTATGTTTTTGTCTCAGAGATAATAAACAAGACATTGTGGGATTTTGAGTTTAGACACTTTGATGCATTCATTGAAAGGCCAGTTTACTAGTTGATGTGCATATTTAATACTGTAATAATAAAAGGAACTTACACAACATTGTCAACTAAAGACAGATCTAATAATACTTATTTTTCCATCTTTTAACTATATACAGATTTATTAATACTTATATTGTTGTCTTTAACTGTACACAGATCTTATATTGCAACAAACTCCTTTTAAAATAATTCTAATAATAAACAATAGTATATAAAGAAACATATGCTGTTTGTATGTGAGGTATGTAGCATATATTTCAAATACAATATATTAATATTAATTACATATTACTGTATGCCACCATAATGTTACATCTAAATTTCTTTTACCGTTATTTTAGGAATATTGTGTATACATTATGTTATGTATAACATTTAAATTCATATGGCAAATGTAAGTAGATTGTATGTATAACAATGTCATAGTTTTGAATTTTTGATATATAATCATTACAGTATATAAACTATGTATAATGTATAAAATGTATGTATAGTTAATGTACACATATTACCATAATATAATACATACATGTATGTAAAATACATGTATTATATACACAGTATATGCTTCTTAATTGTCAGATTATTAGTATTCACTTACACTATGCTCTTGTGCTTTTTTAAATTGGTTGCTTTAGTAGTGATCATAGCTATATAATTGTGTTTTGGATTAGCACATACATGGACATATATATATGTGTGTATGTATATATATAATATCAATTGCAATATTAGTTTGTATTAAGCAATAATTATTAGATATATGACAAGCAGAGGCATATACCTATGTTCTATGTAGAGCATGATATTATAGCTGATTTAGTATTAAAATAGTACTTTTTAATAGGAAAAAATATTTCTTTATTGGAATATATTTAGGTAAGTTAGCTAAATATGAAGATATAGCAATGACATAGTAGTGAAGCAATATTAGTAATATCATATGTTTACAATATATTTATTACAGTCTATGTGCTACAGTTCAGTGTGTGTTATGTCATGAACTATAGATAATAACAGAAGTGAGAAAGTTCTAGATATCATGTGGTAAATAAGGTAATTACCCTAATGAGTATTAATTTACATATATTTGTGTGTGTACCTTGAAGTCTTCAACTTTAATATTCTTTCCTCTAGCTATATGCTTTATTCAAGTTTATAGGCAATACAAGATGTTTTGTGGTGAGCTAACATATCACTATAGTATTGATAAAATGGATTTTGTAAACCAATCATTACTAAATGGTATGTTAATTCAATGCTAACTATGCAATCATTGGATAATACTTAAGCGTTAAGACTATTAAGGTACATAATAATACTTATTATAACACTTTTGAATCTCAGATCATGAAGTAAATGTTGTTTCCTTCTATTTTGAAATTGTTACATCATGTACTGGAATGCAAATAATATTTGAACATTTATGATACTTATATTTAATTTTACAGAATGATATGATCATAACAAATACTTCATTTGATTTTGGAGTACACCAACATAGAAAGTTATAAAGTCATGTACGTAAGATTTAGAGTATAGCAATATATCCATTGCAACATGTATTAGATAGTCTACTATTAATCTCAGTGAATAACTAAGAAATTGAGTTAACTGCATCTGACCAATCACATTGCTTTATATAAAAGATATGTATACTTTATCCTTGACCATTCTAGACTAGTTTTATATGGTAGATCTAATACAGTAGTATTGTTTGCTGTTGTGGCAAAAATCAACCAGAGCCTGTGTACAATCTTTAAAATATTGTAAGACATTATAAGACTTCACTTTATTTGCAGATTCTATCAGTTTATGATGGAATCATTCACAAGCAGCTAAATATAAATTGGATCTTAAAATGGTTTATTATTTTCTAGGATTGATTGTTAATATTTTCGTAACTATAGCTAAATGGAGCAAATACAAAATCCTCAATCCCCACACCCAGACTATAACTCTCATTTTGTAAAGCTATCCATGTCCCATGCACTGCCCTGTAGGCTATTGGACTGAATGTCAAAGCAGAAAAGACAGACTATAACATGAATATATCATTGAGAAAATACATTTTACAGAGTGGACATTGTCAATATTTATATAGAGTAAACTATTATTTTTGGACGCCATCTATATTTGGATGTGTTCCTTCTCTTGTTATGAACAGGATCAGTTAAACAGTTACAAGTTTAGGTTATTGGTAGGTGAAACAGTTGTGTGAGCCACTATTTTGAACTTCATTGTTAGTTACAGAGATAAAAACCCTAACTTTTGGACATGTTATGTTTGGAGAAAATTTTCATTTGTGTATATTTGTATGTTGAATATGTAGAAGTTTGTGTGCACGAAATGTTTTGTGTATATATAAATAGTTAATGTATTTTGTTCTTATTCAGTCTGGCATTTAGGTTGTTACATTATTGTAAAGTTACTACTTTAATGTTACATCTGGTGACAAGTATGGGATCCTTGAAGTCCGTAGAGAACATAGATGAAGTTTTGAAAGCTAGTAGAATTGGATCCAGCTGACGAAACTTGGTAGCAGTATGCTGAATGGCTGCAACACTTCTTTGACATTAATGAAAGTCAAGATGATTCTCGCAAAAAGTTGATTTTATTGTCAATATTAACTCCAAAGAACTACAAGTTACTTTGCAGTTTACTGAGTCCCGAGTAGCCGAAGGACAAATCTTTTACGTAGATTGTTGAAGTGCTACAAAAGCACACAAGCCTGCACCTTCTGAAATAGTGCAAAGATTTAAATTCCATAGTAGAAGTCGGAAAGAAGAATTGTTTCTTATGTAGCGGAGCTGAGATCGCTAGATGAGCGTTACAACTTACGCGATGCTCTAAGCACCATGTTGCGAGATCGACTAGTCTGTGGCGTAAATATTGACATTGTACAAAAGAGGCTGCTGGCAGAGTCGAAGTTAACGTTTGAAGATGCACTGGAGATAGCCACGAGTATAGAAGCAGCTACTGGAGGAGCGCAAGAACTTATGAGAGAGACTCAGGATCGATTAGCAGTATACAGGGTAGGAACTTCTGAGACTGCAGCATCAAAGTGTTATCATTGTAATTGTGGAGATATGGAACACAGGTGGGTCTATAGAAACTGTAGGAAGCTAGACTACATTCAATAAGCTTGTAGGTCCTTAGGTCAGGACCAGTCAGACCACTCCTTTGGTTTAACTTGTAAAAACTGTGGTAAGACAGGTCACATCCAAAGGTACTGTAGAACCAGACCAAAGTTAGGCAAAGTAAACCACAAGCTGTTAGAAGTGTGACTATGGAAGAAGATAGACACTAGAAGACTGAACTGAACAACATGCATGAGCAAGGATCCTTACCACTTAAGTTATGATTGATAACTAACAAGAAGGATGTAGAAATGGATATCGACAGTGGATTGGCTGTTAGTTTGGTTTCACAACAAATGTTTGCTTTACTATGGCCAGAGACACCTTAAGAATCATCAGATATCATACTGAAGACATATTCAGGAGAACGAAGAAAACATTAGGAAAAGCTAAAGAGTGAGTTCATTACAAAAATCAGAGCTGGGATACAGATTTGTTAGTCATACAAGGAGACAGTCCAAATCTGATAGGATGGAATTGGATGCATATATTAAACATAGATTAGCTGACAGAGAACTTGGTGAAACAGAATTAACTGAAACAAGAAACAAAACCAGAATATTTCAAAGCTCATTCAGTTCCCTATTCACTTAAACCAAAGATTGAGGAAGAGTTAGACAAATTAGTTGTCAAGCCAGTACAACATGCTGAATGGGCTGCACCCATAGTACCAATTGTTAAATCTGATAATACTGTTCATAGCAGAACTTACACCAAGTTGGACTTAAAACAAGTGTGTTAACAATTGTTAATGGATCAGGAGAGTAAGCAGTTTTGTGACAATAAATATTCACAAAGGGATATTTTGATACATTTGCCTGTGTACAGTATCTCATCAGCACCAGGAATTTTCTGGCGAACAATAGATAATTTACTTAACAACATAACAACATCCTTTTAAAATAATTATAATAATAAACAATTAGTATATAAAAGACAATAATAAACAATTAGTATATAAAAGAAACATATGCTGTTTGTATGTGAGGTGTGTAGCATATAAGTTACTAGAAGAATTAACACCGTTGTTGTACAAAATGAATATAAGAGACTCC
The DNA here is from genome assembly GCA_963693285.1 of Xestospongia muta. Taxonomy (NCBI): domain Eukaryota; kingdom Metazoa; phylum Porifera; class Demospongiae; order Haplosclerida; family Petrosiidae; genus Xestospongia; species Xestospongia muta. Next base: position 23,907,578 of record OY848917.1, read on the forward strand.
ATCATATGTCAGTTCACACAACTTCATAATTAAGATTGGATGAATGTCCATGATAATGACTTCACATACATTTCACTGGTCTATCTATTTCAAGAATATAAAATTATGTATCTGATCCTCACACAATAGTTAGTTGTTTCCCCAGTAAAAGTACCAATTCTAACTACACTATTGGGAAGCTAAGAATGTATTTTTCATAGTTTTGTCTACTGCATAAAATTTTGTGTTACAACAGTTCTCTAGTCAGGAAGTTTAAGAATATATGAAGGGTGTGGAATCATGATCATGTCAAAGTATCATAATTCTTCCCATCTTTCAATGGATTGGCCAAAAGTGAGTCCGAACTTTCAAGTGAGTCTTAGAACACTAAACAGAGAGATCATTACAGTGTAAACTAGCTTGTAGACATCCACAGTCTCAGAATTGGTTAAACCTTATATCTTGTTTCATTATTTATCTGGAGTTACATCTTAGAGTATTACAGTAGACCCAAGTCCACTACCATCATTATCCAGCCCTGAAATTAGACCATTGACAAGAATTTCTAAACCTCCTGACAGGTACCTCTTATCTTAAGGTGGTAGGAATGTACTGTATTACTTATATTGTATTGAGAATGCATCTTGTATTATGTGTACTTAGCAATATCTAGATACACGTAAATATCTCTATCATCTTTCATACTTTAAATGCATCCTTATTCTATAAATTATCATGTTGTTTGCTATATTTTTAGTTAAATAAATTTATTCATTTAAAAGTTATTAACTGTATAAATGTCAATACAGCACAGAGTATTATGATAAAATATAAAGGACTAATCAAGAACATGTAAACCTAATATCAATAAAGAAAAAACCCTGTCATTTTCTAATTGTTAGTTCGCATTACAACTGTTAATGATATTGTCACAGAAGGTGTTAAAGAAAAGAGCTGAACATTAACCACAACTTGATGGTACACATAAAGCATCGGCAATATATAGTATTGTGTTACATGGATTGTCTAGACACTGTACCTCCTGAATGTCCTTCTTGCACTTTATACCTGTTGCAACAAAAGTAAAATATTGTTTAAGTATTTGCTAAATTTTTGATAAATTGTCTGTTGTTTTCTGTGAATTCTAACAAGGCTACAAAACTTACCACATTGTTGTAAACAGCTATGTAAAATTTCAAAGTTGTTTTGGTTACCATCACAACCACCATATGTAAATTGCTGAAATCTACCCACAGCATAGTTATAATACCATCGAAGGGTATTGTTAGTACAGGGACCACTCTCAGGTAACAATGAACACAAGTCTAAAAATAATGGAATGAAAGTGAATTTATAAGATCTAAATAATTACTAGTTTTTAAACATGTTCGTAAAAACTAAAATAGGCATACAAAATTTGTAAATGACATCATATCCAGGATTTGTAAAGTAAAATAATTAGTGCTTGTAATTACCATTGCTTCTCAGAAGGTCAATGGTTTAACTTAATTTTAACTTAATAATTTTAACAATTACCTTTTGATGATTTTGCTATTAGAGGTGGTGGGAATTTACTTATAGCATTGTTTGTGACACATTCTTATAAGTATGAAACATATTGTGAAGTAAAATATATTAATAGTATATACTTTAATTATGAAAAGTAATCACATACCATTTAAGCCAGACCCTCCAGATTCAAACTGGAATTGTGAACTGGATGCAGATTCTGTATAAAATGATGCATTTGCATAAATAAAGGAAGTGTATCAAAATTACATATTGTGTATTAATGAAAATTACTTTGGTAAAAAGGTGTAACTAATGTATTGCATGTTCTTCTGTTTTTGTCTTACCAAGTGTATCAGTTGGAGTAGGTGAAACTATAGAACAATTTAACAAAGATAGAATACCTGCAGGAAGATGTCTGTATTAGTTGTCAAAGGTTTTGTTGTTTGAGAATCTTTGTCTGCGTAAATAAAGTATAATATATAATAAAATGTGTATCTTTATGTGGATAAAGAATTTATTTTATGAGTTTCTGATTTTGAGTTACCAATTGTGTGTAACAATTGAACTACTTAAAGAAGATAAAAAACTTGTTGAAAGGGAGGGCATTTGAAATTCTATGTCTACAAGAAGAAGCACAATTGATTATATTTTGTAAATTTTATAAAGATTTGACTAATATATTGCATGAACTTATGACTTTGTCAAAAATAAACAGAATAACAATCAATATCAGCTATATCGCTACAACGATTGTTATTAGAGTGACATAAATGATCACAAGCACAATCTAAAATATTACAACTTTGTGACCATGATACCACACAACATCCATGACTGTTGAGATTAATTGCTTTACATTAACCTGAAATGAACATAATATAATCAAAATATTTAAATAATAGTTATCTTGAGTAATAGGTGTGGGTACAACTGTAGAACCATTTAAAGAAGATGTAATAATTGCTGGAAGATGTGTATTACATGTCAAATGTTATGGAGTTTTAAATTCTGTTACCACATAAAGAAGTACAATTGATTATATATGTTAAAAGAATTGGAGTATTAGATTCTATGTCAATATAAAAATGCCAATTAAATTGATATAATGTAAGAGCTAAACTGATCGTATCATATATAATTAATCAGTAATTAAATATACTACTACTTAACACATGAAACATTAGGAAGAAAACTCTTAAAAATATAATGATTATGTCTGAACTAGCAGTAAGTTAATGTTTGGTTCAAATAAAATTTAACTAGCATAATATTTGATTATAAAAATAAATAAAAAGTTAAATTATTTGAGATGACATACAATTCAACAAAATTTTGTCTTACCAAGTGTATGAATTGGAGTAAGTGAAACTATAGGAGAGGAAGAAGAAGCAGGATGACAACCAATATCAGCTATATCACTACAACAATCATTCATATTATGACAGTTTTGATCACAACAACATCCATTATTGCTACAAGGTGGTGACAGTGACATTGCAAACATCCAGAATAATTGAGATTAAGTGCCAAGCATGATCCTAAAATATGAACAAATTAATTAATTCATAGTGCTTACTTACCTGGAATAACAGGTGTTAGTGTAACTATAGAGCCATTTAAAGATAATGTAGAACTGTTGGAAGATGTGTACTACTTGTCAAAGGATATGGAGTTTTAGATTTAAATTGATATGATTATGAGATAAACTGATCACATCATCACATCAGTAACTAAATATGCTATTACTTTACATGTGAACTTTAGGAAGAAACCTTTAAAATTAGATAATAATTATGATAGAATTAGCAACACAATTAATGCTTGACTTGAGTAAAATGTAATTATTATAAGATGTTATTTTAAAAGCAAACACAAAAAAAGATTTCTATGACATGCAACTAAAAGCAAATAAGAAATTAGGAAACACATTTTATATCAAAAATCTCAACATCCATTCAATTAACATGACAACTAATATTAGCTATATCACTACAACAGTCCCCCCAACTATAACAGGTTTGATCACAATAGCATTCATTATTTGAACAAGATGGTGACAGTGAAATGTTACAACATCCAGGATAGTTGAGATTAAGTGCCATACATGGGCCTAAAATTAACATAATATTAGCAAATTAATTTAAATTAATAATACTCATTTACCCGGAGTAACAATTGGTTTAGGCATAATTATAGAATCACTTAAAGAATATGAAGAACTTATTTGAAAATGTGTAGTACTTGTTGAAGGGGATGGAGTTGGAGTTTCTGTGACTAAATAAAATGGCAATAAATATTGATTAAACATAATAAACAAACTGATCACAATCTTCACATCAGTAACTCAATATGCTACTTTTTAACACATAAGAGAAATTATAACATTTTAAAACATGATAAAAAATATTGACAAATTTAATTAATTTAATTCATATTACTCGCTTACCTGGAGTAACAGTTGATGTAACTAGAGAACCACTTAAAAAGGATGAAACACTTTCTACTGTACTACTTGTAAAATGGTATGGACTTTTAGATTCTGTGTCTATATAAAAATGGCAATAAAATTAATATCATGTGAGAGATAAACTGATCGCAATCATCACATCAGTAATTAAATATGAATAGAATCCAAAAGAAGTTTGTCATACCAAGTGTATCAGTTGGAGTAATGGATACTATAGGAGAGGAAGAAGAATCAGGATAACAACTAATATTAGCTATATCACTACAACAATCATTCCAAGAATAACAATTTTCATCACAATAGCATCCATTATTTGAACAAGGTGGTGACATTGATATTACACAACATCCAGAATAGTTGAGATTAAGTGCCAAGCATGAGTCTAAAATTAACATAATATTAGCAAATTACTGTAATTTAATAATACTCATTTACTTGAAATAACAGTTGGTGTAGGTGTAACTATAGAATCACTTGAAGATAAAGAACTTATTGAAAGATCTGTACTACTTATTGAAGGAGATAGAGTTGGAGTTTCTGTGACTAAATAGAATTGGCAATAAAATTCATTCAATATAGGAGATAAACTGATCACAATCATCACATCAGTAACTTAGATGTTACTATATATCATATGAAATGTGACGGCATAAGAGAAATTATTTTGAGATGACATGCTAGAAAATATTATGACATAATAACAAAATATTACAACATGTTTAAAAATATTAATTTGCTTATGTTAATAAATGTGTACAAAAATGGAGCCTAATATTAACATGATATGAGCAAATTTAATTTATTATGCTCACTTACCAGGAGTAACAATTGGTGATGGTGTAACTATTGAGCCACTTAAAGAGAATGAAAAATTCTCTACTGTACTACTTGTCAAAAGGGATGGAGTTATGGATTTTGTGTCTATATAAAAAACATCAATAAAATTAATATGAAGTGAGAGGTAAACTGAGCACAATCTCTGCATCAATAACTAAACATGTTAGTATTTAACAAATGAACTGTTAGATGAGACTTTTATAATAATAATTTTATAACAATTATATCAGAGTTTGAAATAAGTGATATTTGACAAAATTAAAATATTACTACTATATGATTTGATCACAACAGCAAACATAAGAGAAATGATTTTATATATTGATTGTTAATTAAAGTTAATTAATTAAGAAAACTGATTATAATGTATTGCATGAGCTTTTGATTTTGTCTTACTAAGTGTTTCAGTTGGAGTAGTTGAAACTATAGGAGAGGAGGAATAAGCAGGATGATAACAACCAATATCAGCTATGTCATCACAACAATCATTCCAAGTATGACAGCTATTATCACAATAGCATCCTTTATTGCTACAAGGTGGTGACCGTAACATTATACAACATCCAGAATAACTGAGATTAAGTGCCAAACATGAGCCTACTATTAATATAATATGAAAAATTCATTTCATAGTGCTCATTTACCTGGAGAAACAGTTTGTGTAGGTGTAACTATAGAACTACTGAAAAAAGAAGAACTTGCTGGAAAAATTGTACTACATGCTGAAGGAGATGGAGTTGGAGATTCTGTGACTAAACAGAAATGTATTAAAATTGATTTAATATTGGAGATAAACTGATCTCAATCATCACATGAGTAACTCAATATGCTACTACTTAATGCCTAAAATGTGACAGCATAAAAAAATTACTTTAAGATGACATGATAAAAAATATGATATGATTAAAAAAATTAACATGCAAATGTGCACAAAAATGGATAAAATATATTATTGCTTGTAATATAATTACCATTGATTCTTGGAATGTTAATTGGATTTAACTTCATGCCTCCAATATAACTGTGCCCTGAATAGTTTCTCCAACCATAGATAGAAACAAACAGTTTACCATTTGGGTTAGGATGTGCTACTGTATTGGTACCACTAAAAGATGTTGAATAGCCATATCCATAGATAGAACCATCTGAAGCATTTATTAGAACCCATGGTGGATTGATAAGAACATTGTTGATCAATAAACTCCGACTAAAGTAAACATCATTTGGTACAACCACACTGTAATAAGTAATACCACTTGACAGCAATGCAGAGAACTGGATGGAGTGTTCATATTGTTCTATTGGTGGTACTGTGTTAAGGGAAGGGTCGGCAAAGTTACCACCATATTTTCTACTAACACCAATTTGAGCAACATAGATTGGTTGATCAGATATGATACTACAGTATGCATTGTTGGTTGTGGAAAACCAATTGGTGTTGTTTTCATCAAATTTGATACGTTCAGCATTATAATTTGTACCACAAGTTCTGACTACATTTGTTTTATTGTTAGTAGCAATCATTTTGTAACTTTGTCCATTGTTTCGACCTATATGAGGTGGCAATAGAAATGTCTTTCCCCATGTTATTGTTGGTGTCAGTTGTGTAACAATTGGGTCAGCATCACCAGTCCCAGCTGGAACTCGGGCAGCTTCATGTCCACTGATAATTGTGAGTGGATTGTCAGATATAATTTTAGTTCCAGTAAGATCAACATGAGGCTTAAAAACAAAAAATGTCTGAAGTGAATGAAGAAAAAAATTGAAAGAACAGCCAGCTGAAACAATTGTATTACCAGCAGCACTGTCCTGAGGATCTGATGGAACAGTAATGTCATTGTTTGGAATGATAGTCACGTTACTGTTATCAAGGCAACCAATAATCATGAACTGACTTGTCTGATCACTCCAACCTAATGTAGACACAACATAGTATGTGTATTGAGTTGTTGGTTGTTTATGACATGGAAGAGCTAGATAAGACATGAAATCTGACTGAGTACGAGAGCTCCACACAGTAACAGATATTGGCTCTGAGTCTAGAGAGTAAACTTTAAGACCTTTACTCCTCCAGGAATAGGTATTATCTAACACTTCATAACTTGCTGGTATAGTGACTTTATGAGGATTGTGATAACTAGTATTACCCATATATGAGAAGTTGTCATCAAGTGATGTGACTTTGAAAGCAACACGAGTTGTTTTCATAGTATAAACATACAATGTACGTACATTAGATCCATGTACATGTTCATAGAATCCCACAAAGAACTCATTACTGTATGTACTGAGGTCAGTCTGTGGCTCTATAATAATAACAAAATATTACATCTACATATAAGAAGAAGATAATTATTAAGATCAATTCTGATTTGTTGAACTTAGGAAAAACTTAATTGAGATTGAGTGTAATGAATGCATAAAAATGTTAAATGTAAAAGAAATGTTTGGATTGCTATATCTCATTCTATTAAAGAATATAATAGATGGTATATTAGGAATTGCTATATTATTATCACCTCATATTAAAATAAAACATATACCAGTAGATACAATTTCAAAAAAATATTTAATTAAGGGATTTGGGGTTTCAAAGAAGCCCAAAGTAGGAATGCAGTATTGAGATCCTTTCATTATAGTTACAATGTCATAATTCTTATTCAATGGAATAGTTGTGAGAAAAGAGGCAAACAGTCTCACAAGAGACAAAAATTAAAAGCTTTAATTTCAGTTACAAAGTAAGTTAGACTCTATTTAAGAATATGCTTACAACATAACAAAACATAGCTTTCAACCATAAATACTGTGTTCTGATACTTCTGTGTGACTACTTTATAAACATAATATGTACACATGTTGATCCACACTGTTTCTTTTACACTACAGGATTTTATTTAAAGGCATGCAATTTATAATGGAAACAAATAACAAGGATATCTAGGATAAATTAGTCAGTAGGACAATATTCATCATAAATATGCAACGAACTGTGACTTTTTAATTGTTAATACATACTGCAATTGCTTGTGACATTGTAACCATAAGTGTTAAAAAAATGAGCTGAACATTGACCACAACTTGATGGTACACAGATAGCATCAGGTATGTTTGGACATTGTGCTGTGTCACATGGATTGTCTAGACATTGTACCACTTGAACATCATTCTTGCACCTTACACCTGTTGTAAAAAAAGGGTTAAAATAAATTAATGTAGAAATATTTTTGATGAAATGATTCTGTTTTCAACCAAATGTAACAAAGCTAAAACACTTACCACATTGATGTAGACAGTTATATAAAGTTTCAAAGTTGTTTTGGTTACCATCACAACCACCATATGTAAATTGCTGACATCTACCCACAGCATAGTTATAATACCATCGAAGGGTATTGTCAGTACATGGACCACTAACTGGTAACAACAAACAAACGTCTACAGAAAATGCAATGAAATTGAATGGAGAGCTCTAACTAATTATTAATTTGTATAATGTTAATTAATTGTATACAAAATTTAGTGAATGCTATCCAACATAGCCTGAATTTTACCTTTAGGTCTTGGAATGTTAATTGAATTTAACTTCATGCCTCCAACATAACTATACCCTGCATATTTTCTCCAACCATAGATAGAGACAAACAGTTTACCATTTGGATTAGGATGTGCTACTGTATTGGTACCACTAAATGATGTTGAATAGCCATATCCATAGATAGTACAATCAAAAGCATATATTGGAACCCATGGTGGATTGGTAAGAACATCGTTGATCAATAAACTCTGGTTAAAGTAAGCATCATTTGGTACAACCACACTGTAATAACTAGTACCACTTGACAGCAATGCAGAGAACTGGATGGAGTGTTCATATTGCTTTATTGGTGGTACTATGTTAAGGGAAGGGTCACCAAAACTCCCACCATCATATTGTGTACTAACACCAATTTGAGCAACATAGATTGGTTGATCAGAGATAATACTACAGTATGTATTGTTGGTTGTGTAAAACCAATTAGTGTTTTTTTCATCAAATTTAATATGTACAGCATTGTATTTTGTGTCACAGGTTTTGACTGCATTTGTTTTATTGTTAGTAGCAATCACCTTGTAACTTTGTCCATTGCTTCGACCCATGTGAGGTGGTAACAAAAATGTCTTTCCCCATGTTATTGTTGGTGTCAGTTGTGTTGCAATAGGATCAGCATCAGAAGTTCCAGCTGGAACTCGGGCAGCCTCATGTCCACTGATAATTGTGAGAGGACTGTCTGATATAATTTTAGTTCCAGTAAGATCAACATAAGGCTTAAAAACAAAAAATGTCTGAAGTGAATGTAGAACAAACTTAAAGGATTGTCCGGCTAAAACATTTATATTATCAGCTAGACTGTTCTGAGGATCTGATGGAACAGTAATATCATTATTTGGAATGATAGTCACATTACTGTTATTATGGCAACCAATAATCATGAACTGACTTGTCTGATCACTCCAACCTAATGTAGACACAACATAGTATGTGTATTGAGTTGTTGGGCGTTTATGACATGGAAGAGCTAGATAAGACACGAAATCATATTGAGTATGGAAACTATATGCAATAACTGATATTGGCTCTAAGCCTGGAGAGTAAACTTTAAGACCCTTTCTCCTCCAAGAATAGGTATGATCTAACACTTCATAACTTGCTGGTATAGTGACTTTATGAGGATTGTGATAACTAGTTGTACCCATATATGAGAAGTTGTCATCAAGTGATGTCACTTTGAAAGTAACAGAAGTCATTTCCATAGTATGAACATACAACGTACGTACATTAGATCCATGTACATGTTCATAAAATCCCACAAAGAACTCACTACTGTATGTGCTAAGGTCAATTTGTGGTTCTGTAATAAAAACAAAATATTACATATATATATAGGAAGAAGATAATTATTAAGATCAATCCTAATTAAGAATAGTTGATTGTGATTTTAATGAATGTATAAAAATGTATGGATTGCTATATCTCATTTTATAAGCATATAATATATGATATTATAGGGATTGCTATAGTAACATTACCTCATATAAAATTTTCAAAATATTATTAAATTAAGGGATTCTGGGCAATAAAAACATCTGAAACAAGCCCAAAATATGAATGGAGTATTGACATCCATTCAATATCACAGTCAGTATGCTCATTATGCAATATTTACAGAAAAAGTTACAGCACAGTGAGCACACAGTATAAAGTACAAGAAGTATAAAGCAAATGCTATTCAATTAAATAGAAAGATAGATTTCTTTCAGAATGTGCTCACAACATAGCAGAAAATAGTTTTCAGACATAAATATTTTGTTCAGGTACTTGTAAGTGGCTAATATGTAAAACATATATGTACTCATGTAGTTAGACATGGTTTGTTATAGTATCATTTACAGTATTGGGTCCTGTTTAAAGACATAGAGATTGCAATGAATATATAGGTGGCTGGCTAGTCAGTAAGAAAGTCTATTATAAATAATCAAAGAGCTGTCATTTTTAATACATACCACAACTGCTTGTGACGTTGTGACCAGAAGTGTTAAAGAAATCAGCTGAACATTGACCACAACTTGATGGTACACATATAGCATCAGGTATGTTTGGACATTGTGCTGTGTCACATGGATTGTCTAGACATTGTACCTCTTGAATGTCATACTTGCATTTCACTCCTGTTGTAACAAAATTGCTAAATTAAAATAACTTTAAAATATTTTTGTTGAAATGATTCTGTTTTCTGCCAAATCTAACAAAGCTAAAACACTTACCACATTGATGTAGACAGTTATATAAAGTTTCAAAGTTGTTTTGGGTACCATTACAACCACCATATGTAAATTGCTGACATCTACCCACAGCATAGTTATAATACCATCGAAGGGTATTGTTAGTACATGGACCTCTAACTGGTAACAATAAACAAATGTCTACAAAAAATGTAATGAAACGAAACTGATAAGATTAAATTTATTACTTTGCTTAATGTTAATAAATGTGTACAAAATTTTATGAATTCTATCTGTCATAGCCTGAATTTTGTAAAGTAAGATATTTATTGCTTGTAATATAATTACCATTGCTTCTTGGAATGTTAATTGGATTTAACTTCATCCCTCCAATGTAACTGTGCCCTGAATATGTTTTCCAACCATAGATAGAAACAAACAGTTTACCATTTGGGTTAGGATGTGCTACTGTATTGGTACCACTAAAAGATGTTGAATAGCCATATCCATAAATAGAACCATTTGAAGCATATATTAGAACCCATGGTGGATTGATAAGAACATTATTGATCAATAAACTCTGGTTAAAGTAAGCGTCATTAGGTACAACCACACTGTAATAGCTAGTACCACTTGACAGCAATGCAGAGAACTGGATGGATTGTTGATATTGCTCTATTGGTGGTACTGTGTTAAGGGAAGGGTCACCAAAGTTACCACCAGCATACCATGTACTAACACCAACTTGAGCAACATAGATTGGTTGATCAGATATGATACTACAGTATACATTGTTGGTTGTGTAAAACCAGTTGGTGTTGTTTTCATCAAATTTGATACATTCAATATCGTAATTTTTACCACAGGTTTTGACTGCATTTGTTTTATTGTTAGTAGCAATCACATTGTAACTTTGTCCATTGCTTCGACCCATGTGAGGTGGTAACAAAAATGACCTTCCCCATGTTATTGTTGGTGTCAGTTGTGTAACAATGGTTTCAGCATCAAAAGTCCCAGCTGGAACTCGAGCAGCTTCATGTCCACTGATAATTGTGAGAGGACTGTCTGACATAATTTTAGTTCCAGTAAGATCAAGACAAGGCTTAAAAACTAAGAATGTTTGAAGTGAATGAAGAACAAACTTAAAGGATTGTCCAGCTAATACAATTATATTAACAGCAGCACTGTCCTGAGGATCTGATGGAAGAGTAATGTCATTGTTTGGAATGATAGTTACATTGCTGTTATTATGGCAACCAATAATCATGAACTGACTTGTCTGATCACTCCAACCTAATGTAGACATAACATAGTATGTGTATTGAGTTGTTGGCTGTTTATGACATGGAAGAGCTAGATAAGACATGAAATCATCCTCATTACGGTAGCTCCATGCAATAACAGATATTGGCTCTGTGTCGAAAGAGTAAACTTTAAGACCCTTTCTCCTCCAGGAATAGGTATGATCTAACACTTCATAACTTGCTGGTATTGTAACTTCATGAGGGTTGTGATAACTAGTATTACCCATATATGAGAAATTGCCATCAAGTGATGTGACTTTGAAAGTAACAGGAGTCTTGTTAATTGTATGAACATACAATGTACGCAATTTAGATCCATGTACGTGTTCATAGAATCCCACAAAGAACTCACTACTGTATGTGCTGAGGTCAATTTGTGGCTCTATAATGAAAGACAAAACATTGATAACAAACTAATATTTTACTGTAGTTTCAATTACGATAGCAAATAGGAAGAATGTAATTATTTTAATCTATTCTGATGAACTGAAGTTAATATAAAAACTTATTCCATATATATATGTAGTGAATTGATAAAAAGTTCTTACAACAACAATGTAAAAGTAAAAAGATGATAGTAGGGACGGTTATAGTGTCATTATTTCATAAAAATGCACAATATATACCAGTAAATGAATTAAAAAATCCATTAAATGTATGAAAATTTGGCGATAAAAGCATCTTAAACAAAGCCAAAGTAGTAATGGCAGCATCAACATCTTTATATAGTACCAACAATATCAAAATTATTATTGAAGCTCGATCCACAGCAAACTAAGCTAATTGTCAAGTTTACCATGCAAGTTCAGAACAGGGAGATTGTATATAAATATACAATAGTATAGCTTCAATTGGTGTACTGGAGTGACCATTAGTAAAAGCAATTGCCACCCAAGCATTTTTGTTGACAGTATGAGAATTATTAAAGGTATTTCTACAAGGTTTAAAGTTAAATGTGTAGCTGTTTGTAGACCAACATAAGAGATATTGGTTATGAAATTGTTTAGTGGTATAGCATTGCTAACTGAACTAAGTGACTACATTCAAAATCTGAAACGATGCTTTTAAAAAGATTATTATTGTTATTAAATTACTGCTATAAATACTTCAACAAGAATCTAACACTAAAACTGTAATGTATGACATTAATTTAGCTCTGTTGTTTCCCTGTATTTTAACTTATTTAAATTTTTTAAATGCTTAAAATAACACCTCCATTTCTGTTATTGTGTCATTTATCCATTGTTTGTTAACAATGTAAGTAACAAATGAAATCTTAACAATATTGCCACTTGAAATCCAGGTAGTGAATTAGTGACAGTTTGTTTCACAAAAATGAGCTTTTAAATAAAAGACTATTTTACATAACAGCTGTCTTCTTGAGATTCCTATCCACTAGACTGGTGGATACTAAGTCAATCCTTACATTAGCAATATGTCCAATCATCTATTGTTTAATATTTTGTAATTAACTTTTAAGGTTTTGATGACATCTGCTGTCAGAATGTTATTAACACTTCACTAATTGATTAAAAACTACTTACTTGACCAGGGAAATTCCAGGTTGTTGGAGCCCATGCAGTTGACATTTCACACATGAATATACTAACCCTTCATATATCTTTATTTAGGTATGCCCACCAAACATAGATTCCAAAAAACATTGTCTCCTCATTACACAACTGTTTGGTGTGAGTGACTTTGTCCTGGCCTTTCTTTCTAAAGTCTGATCAAGTAAAGATGAAGTTGAAAAATATTTTATACAACTACAATCGTTTTGAGATTCTCTCAACTAAAGCAGTGGATATGAAATCGATCTAATTTCCTCACATTAGCAATATGTGGAATTATCAATTGTTCAATCTTTTGTAACTAACTTTTAAGCTTTTGATAACATCTGCTGTCAGAATTTAATTAACATTTCACTAATTGATTTGTTATAAAAACTACAGTCAATTACTGGATTAGGGAAATTCCCTTGTTGTTGAGCACAAACAAATGTAGTGCAATGAGTTGGACATTCTTCACAATTACATACTACCTATTCTATGTCTTTATTTAAGGATGTCCACCAGATTCTAATGACTTTGTCTCCTCACCAACTATTTGGTTTGGATAAAAGTGTTTCTGTTTTCGCCATCTTTTTTATATTATCTAAACTTGACTGGTTGGAGCCAATGATTACTGCCACAAAAATAATAACTTGCTTTGATGTTTCTGGAATTAATTATCTATACTGGATGACTTGGATGATGTCTTTTTGATTGTACTCAAAAATTAATCATCATTATATACTATCATTCACTTCATAAAATAAAGGTCAAATAACATGTCATCTAGCAACATCATTGAAGTAACAAAAGTTAAAGAATAATGATGAAAAATTCAAATCTTCCTACATTAAGTCATCTTAAAACATCATTGCTCACTGTGTAGGCAAATGTTATAGTACTAGGTTTGTGTAGTTGGTGCCAGAAAAGCCAGGCCGAGTCTACAAATAAGCACATTAGCAAAAAAAGTCTTAGAAACTGCCATTTGACTGTGACTGTCATTGCACTGGTATTTGCCACTCATATAGTTTTACTAGTAAGTTCTCATCCAGTGGTAACATGGCAATTACAAAAGACACTGTACAGAAACTGATACAGAAACTGCAGTAAGGGTTCGGCATTTAAGTGTTTTCAAACAAAACAGCTTTCACATATACATCACACTAGGAGGCAATGTTTATTTTAAACAAGTATTTCTAAATCAAATTTGCAGTTGAATTAGTTGTTTTTACAATGTATCTACCAACTAAATATTCCATTAATAAATGATGTATTTTGTATTTAGATGAATGGCGAACAACAGCTTCAGTAGAACATTCTTAATGACAGAATATGGCAAAAGTAATGCAAAATAATTCTTTTTCAAATATTGGATTGTTGTGTGAAGTAAATATTTTATAAATTTATAGACCATTCAGACATTGCCTCAGCCTTTTATTGACCAACTCTTTAGGAAATTTTTAAACATGGGAGACATTTTCCACTTATGTGTGCCCTAGCTTCTCCCAAACGAACCTTGAGAAACATTTTTTTGCAAAAGAAGAAGCACATGAAGTTCAAGAACTTAAGTGTTCTGTTGTAAAGGCAGATTTTAAGCTTACTATAAAACAAGATAAATTAAACTAAGTTTTCTATCTACAGAATTTAGAGTGTGCTATTTGGGAAACACACAATGTGTTTGAATTTTTGGAAGTTATACAGAGTGAACAAACCAGAACAGAGAAGTAGAGGTACAACAGGTGGTGTCTGGTGCATATGTACCAAGAACATTAAGGACCGTCAGTAAATATTGTAAAATTATTGATTGAAGACTCACTTCTTGAAATCACTATCAACTTAGAAGATTACATCTCAGGAATGTCAGCACACACAAACTTTCAAAAATTTAATTGATTTAAATAGACCATTAATTAATCATTTTGTGTATACATTTGATCATTTTTTAATAATTTTATTACACGATCCTTTTTAGTATTTAGTAGAAATAGGCGGAATTGGACATCAGTGATCACGTAATATGTTATCTCCTTGAAGTCACAAAAGCTAGGTAATTTGCATTACGTCGGCTATTTAAACTGTTATCGATCGAATCACTTGAGAGTAGAACTCTAAATGTTGTACAATGATAGACGTGATAAGAGTAATTAGTTCATTTCAAGGTTTGTCTCTTGGTTTGGCCGACGTCACCAATTGGACGTTAGAGAATACGTCTCAAGGACACAAGGTCATGTTTTCATGGAACAAAATGGAAATGGTTGTTGACCCACATTATTACACAAACTGTGCGAGAATAAAGTATGAGAACAGAAAGATATTTCGAGTCCCTTCGACGAGCTATAAATACTTGTCATTATTTATATGCCTACTCATTTCCTTAAGTTTAGACTTAATTTTAAAAAAATTTAGTAAAAACATCATTAGAATCTTAATAGTATATGTTATGTTATATTATTCATCAATGCTTCATATTAGAATCTTAATAGTATTGGCATTTTTGTATTCATTTGTATTATGATAGAGCTATTTTAAGGGGGTACAGAAAATAGTGATATATTAGAAAATATTAGAAAATAGTGTTCTCCAGGAATTCTCCCGTCAACTATGGCGTAAAAATTCCTGTTACGATTGCTACATGTATTGCAAATATTAACTTCTCTGCTGCTCTACTCTACTATCTAAAGCAGCTAGGAAGACTAAGTCTATCTCTTTAAAAAGAGCATTTTGTCCGTTGAAGTTGTATATACGATGGAAAAGAACTTTTCGCGTGGTCACTAACTGGTTTTGGAAAGATTTTGCATTTGCAAGTCCTCTCAGTCATGATGGATTACAAGTTTGGTCTTGTGTGCACTGAAAACAGCTATTCTGCGTTGATAATAAGTCCTTTAATAGCTCTAACGATGGATCAACTAGTTATTCGCAAAGCCTAATCATTTTGGATCCCAATTGTACTTTTTATATGCTCTTTTGCTTGTACTAAATCTCTGCACAAACGACAAACTCGATTGTTTGAAGCAAAGGCCTAGCTTGTGATCTATTAGCAATGGGAGGACTCGTGTAGTGAATAAAACGTCATCTATATAAGCCCAGCCTGTAATTCGTCATTTTCTTATTTTGCACATGCGCAAGTAATAGTTACAAGGTGTTCTTTTCTTTCGTGAACGCCTGGCTACGAGGTTAGCGCACACACATAGATATATTATATACATATTATATATACCTCCGAGAAGATGTTTCAAAGTTAGTAGGAGTTGATGTGTAACAAGATTTGCAGCATTTGATATCCAACTATCCACTGTTGACAAGAAACTATCAGCTACCTTTCTGGCACATGTAGTTGCAGTTTGAAGAACCTATAGTGATATGTTATCTTCAAATAATATATATATATATATATATATATATATATATATATTATATGGATATTATTGGTTTCCAACCTGTTGAATTGTCCTGAAATCACTTAAGTTAAAAACTTCAAAGGCAAGGCAATTCAAGTTAGCACCACTCAAAAGAATATCATTACAGAATCCATTATCAGTATAACAGGATTGATAACTATTGAAAGCAATTGTTTGCAATTGACTGCATGTTCCATTTGACTTGTAGACATTGCTGTTCAAAATGGCTTTCATAAGGCAACTTTTCATATTGTCAATCCAAATTTGACCCTATATGAAAATTATTAATTAAAGAGAAACATTTAAAACTTACAGCAGTTGTGAAACAACTTTGCTTATTTATGAAATTGCGGCAGTATCTGTCACCATAGGCAAGAGGATATCCATTAGTACCACATTGAAATCTTGGCTCTACACACTGAGTATAGAAGTCACAGTTACCATCATTAGCTAGAGCTGTACAGTCCTGAGCTTTGGCAGTAACTGCCAGACAGAGCACCACAGCAAACACGAGTAGCGTCATGATGTAATGCAATGTTGTTTATCAGTTGCAATGGTTTAAATAGTCTTGTGCCCAGACGCCCACTCACTTAATGAGAGAAGATGACTAGCAGAATGCCCGAAACCTATGAAGCCCTCTCCAATAATTATTATTGTTGTTAAAAACGAAAGTATGACTGAAAATGACAAAGTATAACTCTATAGACAGTAGTCCTTGGAGCTATTAAAACCGAGTGACAGTAACTACTTTTTCTAGAGTTAAACTCTGACAAGGATCTGCCTTCTTGCCAATGAGAGACTACACACGACGTCACAATTAAAAATTGTTGGATTAATATCTCTTCATGATCAGTTGAGTGGGCGTCTACATGAGGACAAATAGTAGTGTACTCAAAATTGTGAATATAGTAAATTTAGTATGTTGTCAAGGAAACATTTGACTTAAATCTGATTGGCATTCTTACTAGAGGTCAATTATGGTTATGTATCTTGTCATGTTACTAGCTTCGTATAATATATATATTATTGGATTGGTACCACTATAAATAAAAATAAAAGTATTTTAGTAAAGACTATTATATTAGAATACTATGCTAAAACTAAAAAATAACTATAACAAAAATGTATACTAAATACTATATCATTTCTCTTATTTAGCCCTAAGCTTAGAATATTATAACTAAGACTAACAATTATTTAAAAGGATCAATCACCAATATTTACTATATTATTCATAACTAATCATTTTCTTTAAATTGTAATACAACAACATATTTTGCATTTAGGATTGTGAAGCATTGTAAAATATCAACAAAACCTCTATAATAATATCTCACTTAACTTGCACAACATTAATATTATATGAGTGGTCGGTCATGTGTTTTACAAAGGAAATTTATGTTCGCTGTAGTATATTGTCATGTCAATATAACTAACATGTATTGTCCTCTTGATACTAATACTATTACTAATAAAGAAACTAAAGCTAATGCTAAAGCCATTTATTTTTAGTAAAAATATCAATATTAATATTTAAGAACACTTGAATTCATTACTGAAATAATAACTATAAAGATTTATATACAGAATATTACATCAATTTACTTATTGCAAAAGTTGAGACTATTAGACTTTACTTTACTGTTCCAGTGAATACACCACTGCTAATTGGATTATATGGAAATATCAGGTGATTATTACATCAGCAGATAGATACTACGATTGTCATAACTACATTAATTTAATTTATGATAGCAACAAACCAACACTACAAATTCTACAGTAAAAAGTAGATTATGATTACATGTAATAAAGTAGGTTATGTTTAAAGTATATTCAACATAGAAATATACTGACAGGTCAAGTTAGTACATTTATACACTATATATATACACACACACATACACACAAACACATATATATACATACGAGGGAGTATACACCTGTCACAACTTCGCTCTCCTTGGTATCGTGATTTCGCTTACAACTGCTATGATAAAAATGTATTAGGATTGCCAAAATAGTTGCTTTATTGATAAAAACAATAAACCAGTGACAAATCAGGTTTATGTAACATATTGTATAATTCATACTGCATTTGTATTGATACTTGAGTTATTACATTAATTATATGTACATTGTAAATATATAACTATACTATTTTCATGTGTATCAAGTATATATGTTAAATAGCATGTATATTATTAACCTTCAAACTGCATTTATAGCATTTCATATTATGCTAGTACATTCGTTACAATATATGGAGACACTCCCTTACATCGATTGTCTTGGAATGGCAAAGCGCCATTTATAAAAGTATTGATATATTCTAGCTCAAATCATGACACTATTACTAATGTGAGCATTTTCATGATTGTTATTTACATGCATTACTATAGCATGACATCATGTGTTCTTCACATATATAGGATTAAAATACTCATTAAAATTTTGATTTTGTTCTATCAAACTGACTAGACAAAATTTGCCGAGGTAGAAAGAACACATCTTTTACATATGGGCAACGTATAAAATTATATGTCAAAACATGTACATACTATATACAATGTATGAAATATATGTATATATATCTGACATATAATTATTGTAGAATATGAACCATATGTAAAAAGATATTTTAATTAAATACATTATGTGTAAACTTAAAACATTATTCATTAGTGATCATTAATATGTGCCACAACTATTTCATGAACCCTCCAAATGGAAGACACCATTATCATGCTGGTTACTTTGACAATGTCTAAAGCAACTTACATTTCACTATACCTGTATTATATAGCATGTATTTCTGTACACATGTTATATACTATACATGTATAGTACATATTGTTTTATGTAAACAGAGATGGAAAGTAACGATAACAAGGTATGATAGCATCCATGGTTGCCAATAGTTATAGTAGTGACAACAAAGGCTTATCACTGTAAACATTGATTAGTTGTTTTTAAACCAATATACAATTATGCAGAATATATGTATATAGTAAGTTATGTGATGCAATAAAGTGAACATCATATGTGCAGTTTATTACTATGCAATAAATGTACTATGGAATTAATGGTTGTCTGGTAAACATTACTGTGATAGGTATGTACATTATTATAGAAGGACAAATGCTTATTGAAAGATTTTGTTCAAGAATGTCCAATCCCAGATTGTCTTTAATCCCATGAAGTCTAACAAAACAATTGAATTATTAAATACATGTACAATGTATACTAATAACAAGATATGTACAGTTTTCATTGCTAATGCAATAAATGTACTATAGAATTGACTATTCATGTAGATAATAGTTAGAACTATGATGATAAGATGCCAGACCAGGGCTGTTACTATGGAATTCATACATACATATTCTTCAGTGTAGGTATGCATGCAACCAAATGTATATGAATTGGTTAAAACAACCAATTTATTTTAACAGTGTATTCAAAGGGTTTGTTCCCAGAATGTTTATATTCCAAAATCTTTAAACTTACATTTATCCCATAATATCTAACAATACAAGTAAATTAACTTAAGTATATGTAAAAATTATCAATGAATTTCCTATAATGGTAATATGTAAATGTACATATAGGGTATAAATAAGCCAATCAAAAAAGACAGCAATATACTTACTATATAGGATTGATATAAGAGTAGTGTTTTTTGCTCATTGTTCAGCTCTTTCTTTAGATTAATTCTATTTTTTTTGTCTCTTTCCATTCACTTCCTTCTCTTGGCTTGTAGGCTGTCTCCTTATTCCAATTACCTTAATAGCCTAAAGACTTGTTATTATAATGTTTTTCAGAGATTATAAACAAGACATTGTGGGATTACACATTCTGGGATACATTCATTGAAAGGCCACTTTTAGTAGGTGATGTGAAAGAAAGCTAAAAGGAGCTCAAACAACACTATTATCTCTTCAACACCTTATATAAATTTATATATCAAATGTAAGTAGGTTGTATATATATATATATACCAATGTCATATATTTTTAATATTTAACATATAATCCAAACTATGGAACTATGTAAAATGTATGTAATGTATGTATAATTATTATACACATATAACCATTGTGGATTATAATACATACATTCATATACATACTTAATAATATTATATATTCATATAATACATGCATTATATGAATATTATATTCTTGCCTGCTTGCTAGTGATCTTTTATACCTAGCTGCTCTTATCTATGTTTTGAAATTATTTGTTTTAATAGTGATCATACCAATATATATATTATTTGTTTGTTGGAAGCAATTTAGGTAATTAGCTAGAATATGAAGAGATATCAATGTGATAGTAGTGAAAGTATATTATAATAATATATATTAATATATTATATAATTATATATATATATATAAACATATTAAATTATATTAATGTGATAGTAATGAAAGGATATTAGTAATAGCATATGTTTACATTGTGGTTATGAAAGTGTATGTATTGCAGTTCAATGTGTTATGTCATAACCGTAAATAATAACTGAAGGTTTAAACATTTGTGATAAATAAAGTGATTACCTTATTGTTTATAAATATAGAAATATACTACATGTGTATGCTTTGACTTTCCTCCAATTTTTACATTCTTTCCTCTGGCGATATGTTTATTCAGTTTTGTAAGCAATACAAGATATTATGTGGTGGTGATCTAACATATCACTATAGTGTTGATTTCAAAGGATTGTATAACCCAATCATTACTAAGTTGTATTTTGATTTAGTGATAACTGTGCAATTATAAATTAATAATACTTAAAATATCAAGACTATTAAAGTACATAATTGTAATTTTTGTAAATATCAGACCATAATGCAAATCACGTTTCCCTCTATTTTGAAATTTTTACATGATGTACTACAATACAAATAGCAAGAATCCATAGTAATGTGTGTTAGAGAATAACTAAGTAATCCCAGTGAATAACTAAAAAATTGAGTTACTTTCACCAAATTAGATTGCTTTGTTACAAATATACATATACTTTCATCTTCTCCATTCTAGGCTATTTTTACAAGGTAAATCTAGTGTTGTGGCATTGTTTGCTGTTGTGACAATAATCAACAAGAGCTTGTGTCATCTCTCAAATATGGTAAGATTAATTGTTTTTTCTATCATTTCTTTGGCCAGAGTTTTTTAATGATTCCATCAGTTTATGCTATGGTCATTTAGATGCTGTTAGGTATAAATTGGTTTTAAAGTGGGAAATTTTCTTTTTATTTCCTTTATAAACTCTTAGTGTTTAAATTTTAGATGTCATAAATATAATTTCTAATATTTATTTAAATACATTAAAAGTGAATGATAAGATAAAATGTTTGTGGTAATGTAGTGATAAATAATGAATAATGAATTTATCTCCATCCATTAAAGTCAACGAGGTTACTAATTTATAAAATTAAAATAGTAGACAAAGTGGAGATATAAGTCAGTTATGAATGTATTGTAAGAGTATTGTGATTGCTAGTTTTGAATGTACAGACACAAGTATTGGTCAAACTGGCTCATGTATTTTAGATTTAACCTGGACAGTTTTTGAGAAGTACAGTAACAAGGTAATTTACAGTCAGTTTTGAACAAGTACAATCTGATATTTGCAGTGTCTATTAAAATTAAAGGGAGTGAGTACAAAATTCCACATCACACTCAGAGACTGTAATACTGTTTTTGTAAAATACTCTGTGTCCCATACCCTGCTTTGTAGGCTATTAGACTGAAAGTTGAAGCAGAAATAGACAAGTTAAAACATGGAGGCATTATGGAGAAAGCATGGTTTACAGAGTGGACATTTCCATAGTAGAATAAAGTATTGATTTTCAGACACCATGTTTATTTTAGATATGTATCTTCTCTTTTGCCAAATGAATCAGTCTTATTGCTAACAGGATCAGTTAAACATTTATAAGCATAAGTAGGTGAAATAGTTATGCTAGCCACTGTTGTGAATGTCTTTGTTATCCATTAAAAAGGCATAACTTTATGACACATTTATGTTTGGAAGAAGTTTTCCATTGTAATATAAAATAATATAAGAGACTACCAGTTGTCAATTCACACCACTTCATTAATTAGATTGGATGACATGTATATGATTATGATTTCACATAGATTTCACTGGTTTATATTAAGGATATAAGATTGTGTGTCTGATCATTATTGATTCTCACACTAAATGGTTAGAAGTTGTTACAGTAAAAGTATCAAATTATTACTATACTATTGAGAAACTAAGATTGTATTTTTTATAGTTTTGTCTACTGCATGAAATTATGAGTGACAACAGTTTTCAAGTCAAGACATTTAAAAGTGTTAAAGTCTTTTTAGTAATGATGAATCAGAGAGAGGAAAAAACAAGATACAAAAATCAGTCAGATATAACAACTAAAAGAATCAGAGCTATCTAGTAACCAGAAGTTTTCTGGAAGAGTCCAAAAAACAATTATCACCTCTAAATGAACATTATGCAATAAATTAATTAATGTCTAATGTAATGTAAACAGTCAAAAGTGTCATGCTTCAATAAAAAGCACATGAAATTATTTGTCAATTTATGATACTTTATTAATAGGATTGGATGACATGTCCATGATAATGACTTCACATACAATTCATTGGTCCATGCCAATGATATAATATTATGTGTCTAATCATGACTGATTCTCACATAAAATAGTTAGTTGTTTTCTCACTAAAAGTAACAAAAACATATTACACTATTTAGGAAGCTAAGAATGTATTTTGTCATAGTTTGGTCTACCACATAAAAATTGTGAGTGACAGCAGTACTAATGTCAAGAATTCTAGGATTTCATGAAAAGTGTGGAATCATGATCATGTCAAATATCATCATTCCACCCATCATTCAATGAATTAGCCAAAAACAAGTGCAAACTTTACAATGAGGCTTAGAACACTGAACAAAAGATCATTAGAGATGTAAACTAGTTTGTTTTTGTAGTATAGAAGTATATTAAATTAGATCCAGCTCACACATAGTTAAAAGTAGCAGTGAAGTTTATTTAGGAAATATATACCTCAATTACATTAAAGGACATCCACAGTCTCAGAAATGGTTAAATTTTATATCTTATTCGATTATTTATCTTGAGTTACATCTGAGAGTGTTACAGTAGAACCAAGTCCACCAACATCATCATCAAGCCCTGAACTTAAACCATTGACCAGAATTTGTAAATTTCCTAATAAGTATTTCTTATCTTAAGGTGGGAGGAATGTCCTTATTCTATGAATTATTATTATCATTATTATTATTATTATTATTATTATTATTAATTGTTATTCGCTATACTTTTGGTTAAATATATTTATATCTTTAAAGGTTATTAACTCTATAAAGGTCAATACAACACAGATTATTAGGATAAAGTATTGAGGGCCTTTCAAAAACATGTAGACCTAATATTAATAGACAAAAACTGCCATTTTTCAATTGTTAGTTCATATCACAACTGCTAGTGATATCATCACCAGTAGTGTTAAAGAAATGAGCTGAACATTGACCACAATTTGATGGTACACACATAGCATCAAGTATGTCTGGACATTCTGCTGTGTCACATGGATTGTCTAGACACTGTACCTCCTGAACGTCCTTCTTGCATTTTATACAGGTTGCAACAAAAGTGTTAAATTAAAATATTGCTTAAATATTAGTTAAATTTTTGATAAATTGTCTGTTATTTTCTGCCAATTCTAACAAGGCTACAAACTTACCACATTGTTGTAGACAGCTATGTAAAGTTTCAAAATTGTTTTGGTTACAGTCACAACCACTATATGTAAATTGCTGACATCTACCCACAGCATAGTTATAATACCATCGAAGGATATTGTTAGTACATGGACCACTCTCAGGTAACAATGAACACAATTCTACAGAAAGTGGAATGAAAGTGAATTTATAAAATCTTAATAATAAATATTCATACAAAATAAAATAGGCATACAAAGTTTGCAAGTGACATCATATCCTCGATTTGTAAAGTAAAATAACTAGTACTTGTAGAGTAATTACAATTGCTACTCAGAATGTTAATAGGATTTAACTTAATAAATTAGCAATTAGTTTTAATGATTTTGCTATTGGAGTTGATAGGAATGTACATATAGCATTGAATTGTGACACATGCTTATAAATATGAAATATATTGTGAAGTAAAATATATTAATAATGTATACTTTGATCATGAAAAGTAGTCAGTCACATACCATTTAAGCCAGACCCTCCAGATTCAAACTGGAATCCTGAACCAGATGCAGATTCTTTATAAAATGATGCATTCACATGAAAGCAAGAAGTGTATCAAATTACATACTAAGTGTATGAGTTGGAGTAAATGAAACTATAGGAGAGGAAGAAGAAGCAGGATGATGACAACCAATGTCAGCTATATCACTACAACAAAAATTCATATTATGACACTTTTGATCACAATAGCATCTATTATTGTGACAAGGTAGTGGCAGTGACATTAAACAACATCCAAAATAACTGAGCCCAAAGGTGAACCTAAAACTAACATAATATGAAAAATTTAATTTTATTCATAGTGCTCACTTACCTGACTTCACATACATTTCACTGATCCATGTCAAGGATATATAAGACATAAGTCTGATCATGATTGATTCTCATACTAAATAGTTAGACGTTTCTTCAGTAAACATAGCAAACTCGTACTACACTATTGAAAAGCTAAGAATGTTATTTTTTCATATTTTGGTCTACCACATAACAATTGTGAGTGAAAACAGTTCTTATTCAACAATTATAAGATTTCATGAAAACTGTAATATAATAATGATATTAAAGTATTACAATTTCACCCATCTTTCAATGTATTGGTCAAAAGAGTAAATTGACCTAGAACATTCAATGAAAAGATCAATAAAGAGTAAACTATTTTTTTATTTGTGGTACAGAACTATTTTTTGGCAGAAAATTAAAAAGTTGCTTGGGATTTTTCTAAATCATATATTCAAGGAAAGGTAAAGTCTGAAGTTGAGAAACAGAAAGGAATCCATGATAGAACAAGTTGAATCAAATACTTTAAAGAAAGTGATGCTGGGTTTGTTAAAAATTATAGAGACAGTTCTAAAAGTGCCAGAAGGACCTATTTGTAATGAACTAAGTTAATGTTCAGTCTCATACATAGTTAAACGTAGTAGTTAAGTTTAATTTAAGAAACATATAGACCATTTACATTAAAGGACCTCTACCCTCTAAGAAATGGTTAAATTTGATATCATGTTTGATTATGTTCTGGAGTTACATCTGAAAGCACTACAGTAGACCCAAATCCACCAACATCATCATCCAGTCCTGAACTTAGACTACTGACTAGAATTTGTGAACCTCCTGATAACATCTATGTTATTGATAAGAGGTTGGTATTAAAACTAGTGTTCATTGCACATTGATTATCTTAAGGTGGGGGGAATGTACTACATTACTTATACTGCATTGAACATTTATCTTTGAATTAAGTTTACTTAGTAATGTTTATATATATATACTAGTAAATGTCTTTATCATGTTTGATACCTGAAGTGCTCTATGAATTGTCTATGTTATTTATTATATAATTAGTTTATATATATATATTTATTAATTTGAGTGTTGCATTTAGTAAACACATAATACTCCAAACTATTATAATCTACACCTATGTAGCATCTTGATTGATTTAGCGAATGTGCAATTGCCACTGTTGCAACTGGGAACCAAACTCTTTCAACATTGAAGATTGAATATCTATACTGTTGATGTGAGATTGGTACTAAAACTGTTCATTGCTCATTGATTATCTTTAAAAGTTATTAACTATGTAAACGTCAATACAGCACAGATTATTAGGACAATAAATTGAGGGCCTATCAAAACGTGTAAACCTAACATAAATAAACAAGAACTGTAATTTTCCAATTGTTAGTAGATCCTACAATTGCTTGTTATATTATCACCAGAAGGGCTGAAGAAATGAGCTGAACATCGACCACAATTTGATGGTACACATATAGCATCAGGTATGTTTGCACATTGTACTGTGTCACATGGATTATCTGGACATTGTACCACTTTAACACCATTCTTGCACTTCACACCTGTTGTAACAAAAGTGTTAAATTAATATAATGTTTTATGAAATGAATTAGATAAGATAGTCACTTACCATTTATGCCATAATCAAGCCTAAATTCAGAGAAGACTCCTGAACCTGATTCAGGGAAGGATCTTGAGCCTGATTCAAATTCTGCATAAAATGGTGCATATACATGAAATAAAAAAATGTACCAAATTATCTATTGTTTATCAATGAGAGTTAATTAGTTGCATATGTAGTTAATGACTACATATGCACAAGAAAATGACTTGTTATGATATGCAATTCAAAACCAAAAAGAAGTCAGGAAACACTGATTTTTATTAAAATTTCCAATATTTAGTAGTTTTAGTAAATATTATATTTTATGATGATTTTGCTATTAAGGAATGTACATTGATTAATATAGCATTGTTAATTGTTGCCCAATTATTAATTGTTAATAATTAAAGATAATTTATTAAGAAATTATTATTTATTTATTAATTTATGAGTTTCTGATTTTGTCTTACCAATTGTATCAGTTGGTGTAAGTGAAATTATAGAACCACTTAAAGAAGATAAAGAACTTGCTGGAAGATCTTTACTACTTGTTGAAAGAGATGGAGATACAAATTTTGTGTCTATATAAAAATGGCAATATAATTAATATATATGATGAAAGAGATGAACTGATTACAATGATAACATCATTAACTAAATATGTTACTACTTTACACATTAACTGTTAGGCAGAAATCTTTAAATTATATATTATAATTAAGTTAGACAAGTAATAAATTAACTTTTAACTAGACTGAAATGTGACTACCATGAGATTTCATTATAAAAGCAAACAAAAGAGAAATGATTGGGAAATAAATTTTATTTCATAAGAACTCCCAACACCAATAATTTAAATAATTATATAAGCTTATTATGACTTTGTTATTGGAGTTGATGGGAATTAATATTATTTAAAATTATAAATTTCATAAAAACTGTGACTAATGTAATGTATGAGCTACTGATTTAGTTTACCATGTGTATCAGTTGGAGTAGGTGAAACTATAGAATCACTTAAAGAAGATGAAAAAGTTTCTGGAAATGGCAATAAAATTAATATCATGTAAGAGATAACTGATCACAATCAAATCAGTAAATAAATATGTTACTATTAAATACATGAACTGTTAGGTGAAATAAAATGATACATGAACATGAAATAAAAATCTACTAAATTTTGTATTACTTGTTAATTGAAGTTAATTTATTAAGAGAAATTGTGACTAATATATTCCATTAGCTTCTGATTTTGTCTTACCAAGTGTATCAGCTGGAGTAGATGAAACCATCGGAGAGGAAGATGTAGAATAACAACTAATATTAGCTATATCGGGGCAACAATTGTTCCAATGGTAACAGTCTTCATGACAATAGCATCCTTTATTGCCACAATTTCGTGACATGGACCTATCACAACAACCATTATAGTTGAGATTAAGTCCCAAACATGAGCCTAAAATTTACATAATATGAATACACTAATTTAATTTATAGTCCTTGCTTACCTGGAGTAGCAACTGATGTATCAATTGGAGTAGGTGAAACCATGGGAGAGGAAGAAGAAGCAGGATAACAACTAATATTAGCTATATCGTGACAACAATTGTTCCAAAAATAACAGTCTTGATGACAATAGCATCCATTATTGCCACAATTTCGTGACAGGGACCTATCACAACATCCATTATAGTTGTGATTAAGTGCCAAACATGAACCTAAAATTCACATAATATAAAGAATTTATTTCATAGTGTTCATTTACCTGGGAGAACAGTTGGTGTAGGTGTAGCTATAGAACTACTGAAAAAAGATGAAAAACTTGTTGGAAAAATGGTACTACTTATCAAAGGAGGTGGAGTTGGAGATTCTGTAACTAAATAGAAATGGCAATAAAATTGATTTAATATAAAAGACAAACTGATCTCAATTATCATATCAGTAATTCAACATGCTACTATTTAACACATGAAATATGACAGCATATAGATATATACTACTTATCAAAAGGATTAAACTGTTAAATTCTATATATATATATATATATATATATGTCAATTAAATTGATATGATGTAAGAGATAAACTGATCACAATCATCACACCAGTAACTATATATGCTACTATTTAACACACAAAATGCATTAGGAAGAGGAAAAAGAAAAACAAAACTTTTAAGAATATAATAAATATGTCTGAACTAGCAATAAATTAATGTTTGATTCAACTAAAGCGTGACTAACATAATATTAGATTATAAAAATAAAAAAAGTAAATTATACTTAGATGACATACAATCCAACAATTTTTTTTACCAAGTGTATGAGTTGGAGTAGGTGAAACTATAGGAGAGGAAGAAGTAGAAGGATGACAACCAATATCAGCTATATCACTACAACAATCATTCACATTATGACAGTTTTGATCACAATAACATCCATTACGATTACAAGGTGATGACAGTGACTCTACACAACATCCAGAATAACTGAGATTAAGTGCCAAGCATGATCCTAAAATACGAACAAATTAATTTAATTCATAGTGCTTACTTACCTAGAGTAACAGGTCTAGGTGTAACTCTAGAACCACTTAAAAAAGATGAAGAACCTGTTAGAAGATAAGTACTATGTGTCAAATGGTATGGAGTTTTAGATTCTGTGTCTATATAAAAATGGCAATTAAATTGATTAGACATAAGAGATAAAGTGGTTACAATTACCACATCAGTAACTAAATATGGTATTATTATAACATAATATTTAGTTATAAAAATAAACAAAGTAAAAGTATATTGAAATGGCATACAATCTAAAGAATTTATCTTACCAAGTGTATGAGTTGGAGTAAGTGAAACTATAAGAGAGGAAGAAGAAGCAGGATGACAACCAATATCAGCTATATCACTACAACAATCATTCACACTATGACAGTTTTGATCACAATAACATCCATTACGATTACAAGGTGACGACGGTGACACTACACAACATCCAGAATAACTGAGATTAAGTGCCAAGCATGAGCCTAAAATATGAACAAATTAATTTAATTCATAGTGCTTACTTACCTGGAGTAATAGGTGTAGGTGTAACTATAGAATCACTTAAAGAAGATGTAGATCTTGTTGGAAGATGTGTACTACTTGTCAAAGAGTATGGACTTTTAGATTTTGTATCTATATAACAATGGAATTAAATTGATATGATGTAAGAGACAAATGATTGCAATCATCACATCAGTAACTAAACATAAGTAATTCTGAAAATTAGTTTATGATGATTTTTCTATCAAAGTTGGTGGGGATGTAAATTGTTAGATATAGTATAGTTTCATTAAATATGTTTATAAATATGAAATATGTAGTAAAATTAAAAAAAAGGCCATACTACATACATACTTTGATCATGAACAAAAAGGGACTAACTATTTAGGACAGACCATAAGCCAGATCTTGAGACAGATTCAGGATGGAATAATGTATAAAATCGTGTATTGACATGAATAAAAGTTTACCAAATTATGTATTGTTTATTAATAAAAGTTAATGTGTCTAAATATCTGTGATTAATGTATTGTATAAGCTTCTGATTGTGTCTTACCAAATGTATCAGTTGGTGTAGATGAAACTATAGGAGAGAAAGAAGAAGCAGGATGTTGTCAAAAGATATAAAAAGTTTTAAATTCTGTGACTATATGAAGACAATGATAAATTGATGTGATGATAAATTGATCAAAATCATCACATCAATTAACTAAATATTCTACTAATTTACACATGAAATTTTAAGAAACATCTTTATAATTATATATAAATATATCAGATTAGAAATAAAATTAATGTTTGTCTAGAGTAAAATAACATAATATTTGTTTATAAAAGCAAATATAAGTGAAATTATTTAGTGATGACAAGAAATCAAAAAAAATGTCTTACCAAGTGTATCAGTTGGAGTAAGTGAAACTATAGAAGAGGAAGAAGAAGCAGGATGACAACTAATATCAGCTATATCACTACAACAATCTTGCCAATTATAACAGTGTTCATCACAATAGCATACATTATTGTTACATTGTGGTGACAGGGACAATTTGCAACATCCAGAATAGTTGAGATTAAGTGCTAAACATGAGCCTAAAAGTAAATAATATAAACAAATTAATTTAATTCATAGTGCTCATATTCCTGGAGTAACAGTTGGTGTAGGTGTAACTATAGAATCATTTAGAGAAGATGAACCTAAATTTAACAAAATATGAACAAATTAATTAAATAGTACTCATTTAACTGGAGGAAGAGTTTTTCTGGGTGTAACTATAGAATGAGTTAAATAAGATGAAGAACTTGTTGAAAAGTGTGTAGTACTTGTCAAAGGGAATAACTAAATATGCTACTACTTTACATGTGAACTTAGGAATAAACCTTTATAATTATCTAATAATTATAATAAAATTAGCAATAAAATTAATGTATGACTTGACTAAAATGTACTTATCATAACATGTTATCTTAAAAAGCAAACACATAAAAAATGATTTTGTTATGACATGCAATCCAAAAGCAAATAAGAAGATCAGAAACACATTTTATATCTAATTTTGAAATTAGTTTATGAGGATTTTTTAAATCTGAGTTGGTGGGTATGTACATTGATGGATATAGGATTGTTTTGTTAAACCCGTTTATAAAGTATGAAATATGTAGCGCAGTAAAATAAGGCCATATTACATACTTTGTTCATGAACAAAAAGGGACTAACAATTTAGTACAGACAATAAACCAGGTCCTGAGTCAGATTCAAGAACGAATAATTTATAAAATGGCGCATACACATGACAAAAAGTCTACCAAATTATGTGTTGTTTGTTAATGAAAGTTAATATGTCTAAATATATGTGATTAAAGTATTTAACAATAAAATTAATATTTGGCTAGAGTAAAATGTGACTAACATAATATTTCTTTATAAAAGCAAACATAAGTGAAATTATTTAGTGATGACAAGAAATCAAAAAAATTGTCTTACCAAGTGTATCAGTTGGAGTTGAAATGGAAGAAGAAGCAGGATAATGACAATCAATATCAGCTATATCACTACAACAATCCTCCCAATTATAACAGTGTTTATCACAATAGCATCCATTATTATTACACTGTGGTGCCAGGGACAATTTGCAACATCCAGAATAGTTGAGATTAAGTGCCAAGCATGAGCCTAAAACTAACATAATAAGAACAAATTAATTTAATATCGCTCATTTACCTGAAGTAACAGTTGGTGTAGGTGTAACTATAGAACCATATAAAGAAGATGAAAAACTTGTTGGAAAATGTGTACCACTTATCGAAGGAGACTCTGTGACTAAATATAAATGACAATAAAATTGATTTAATATAGGAGATAACATGATAATAATCATCACATCAGTAATTCAATATGTTTCTATTTAGCGTATGAAATGTGACAGCATAAAAAAAATTATTTTGAGACGACACAAAAAAAATTAGGACACGATAAAAAAATATTAATTTACTGTTAATAAATGTACACAAAAAATGGAACCTAATAATTATAAGTATTCATTTATTATGCTGGAGTAACAGTTGATGAAGGTATAACTAGAGAACCATTTAAAGGAATGAAAAACTTTCTACTGTACTACTTGCCAAAAGGGATGGAGATACAAATTTTGTTCCTATATAAAAATGGCATTAAAATTTATATGATGTGAGAGATAGACTGATCCCAATTGATATTATATCAATAATTAAATATGCTAGTATTAAACACATGAACTGTTAGGAGAAACCTTTATAATAATATAATGAGTATGTCATAATTTGCAATAAAATGAATATTTATTTGACTAAACTAAACTATTACTACTATATGACTATACTATTTGATTATAACAACAAATATAAGAGAAATTATTTGTAATCCAAAATCAAGTGAGATATTTTATTCATAAGAATTGCCAACATTTCATAACAATTCCTACTGAACTACTTGTCATAAGGGATGGAGATATAGATTCTGTGCCTATATAAAATGACAATAAAATTGATATACACATGAAATAAAGAAATATATCAAAATTTCTATTTTTTGTTAATTAAAGTTAATTTATTAAGAAATATTAATTGTGACTATAATTCATTACATGAGCTACTGATTTTGTCTTACTAAGTGTTTCAATTGTAGTAGTTGAAACTATAGGAGAGGAAGAATAAGCAGGATCTTGACAACCAATATCAGCTATATCACTACAACAATCATTTTGATTATGACAGTTTTGATCACAATAGCATCCATAATTGCTACAAGGTGGTGACAGGAACATTATACAACATCCAGAATAACTGAGATTAAGTGCCAAACATGACCCTAAAATTAATATGAATAAGTTAATTTAATAGTGTTCACTTACCTAGAGGAACAGTTGGTGTACTACTTGTCAAAGGATATGTAGTTATAATATCTGTGTCTATATAACAATGGCATTAAAATTGAAATAATGTAAGAGATCAACTAATCATAATCATCACTCAGTAACTACCTATTCTATACATTACATATGTACACATGAACTGTTATAAAGAAATCTTTACTATTATGTAATAATTTTGTGAGAAATTTTGTGACTAAATAGAAATGACAATAAATTGATATACATATGAAATAAAGAAGTATATCAAAATTTCTATTTTTTTTGTTAATTAAAGTTAATTTATTAAGAAATATTAATTGTGACTATAATGCATTACATGAGCTACTGATTTTGTCTTACTAAGTGTTTCAATTGTAGTAGTCGAAACTATAGGAGAGGAAGAAGCAGGATGACAACCAATATCAGCTATATCACTACAGCAATCATTCATTTTATGACAGTTTTCATCACAATAGCATCCATTATTGCTACAAGGTGGTGACATGTGCATTATACAACATCCAGAATAACTGAGATTAAGTGCCAAACATGACCCTAAAATTAACGTAAATAAGTTAATTTAATTATTGTATTGCTTCTTAATTAAGTATAATTAATATTGCTTGCTTACCAGGAGAAGCAACTGGTGTTTCAGTTGGAGTAAGGGAAACTATAGGAGAGGGAGAATAAGCAGAATATTGACAACCAATATCAGCTACATCATGACAACAATCATTCCAAATGTGACAGCTTTGATCACAATAGCATCCTTTATTGCTACAAGGTGGTGACAGGAACATTACACAACATCCAGAATAACTGAGATTAAGTGCCAAACATGAGCCTAAAATTTATATAATATAAAAATTTTATTTCATGCTTATTTACCTGGAGGAACAGTTGGTGTAGGTGTAACTATAGAACTACTGAAAAAAGATGAACTTGTTGGAAAAATTATACTACTTATCAAAGTAGATGGAGTTGGAGATTCTGAAACTAAAAGAAATGGCAATAAAAATTGATTTAATATAGAACATAAATTCATCATAATCATCTCATCAGTAACTAAATATCCTACTAATTAATACATGAAAGTTGACATCATAAGAAAAATTATTTTAAGATAACATGATAAAAAACAATATGACACGATTAAAAAAATTAATTTGGAAATTTGGACAAAAATGGATCCATCATATCCTGGATTTTGTAAAGTGAAATAATTATTGCTACTAAATAATTACCATTGCTTCTTGGAATGTTAATTGGATTTAACTTCATGCCTCCAACATAACTGTGTCCTGCATATTTTCTCCAACCATAAATAGAGACAAACAATTTACCATTTGGGTTAGGATGTGCTATTGTATTGGTACCATTAAAAGATTTTGAATAGCCATATCCATAGAGAGAACCATTTGAAGCATATATTAGAACCCATGGTGGATTGGTAAGAACATTGTTGATCAATAAACTCTGGTTAAAGTAAGCATCATTTGGTACAACTACACTGTAATAACTAGTATCACTTGATATCAATGCAGAGAACTGGATGGAGTGTTCATATTGTTCTATTGGTGGCACTGTGTTAAGGGAAGGGTCACCAAAGTTACTACCATCATATTGTGTACTAACACCAATTTGAGCAACATAGATTGGTTGATCAGAGATAATACTACAGTATACATTGTTTGTTGTGTAAAACCAATTGGTGTTGTTTTCATCAAATTTAATATGTTCAGCATTGTAATTTTTACCACAGGTTTTGACTGAATTTGTTTTATTGTTAGAAGCAATCACTTTATAACTTTGCCCATTACTTCTACCCATGTGTGGAGATAATAGGAATGTCTTTCCCCATGTTATTGTTGGTGTCAGTTGTGTAACAATAGGGTCAGCATCAAAGGTCCCAGCTGGAACTCGGGCAGCTTCATGTCCACTGATAATTGTGAGTGGACTGTCAGATATAATTTTGGTTCCAGTAAGATCAACACAAGGCTTATAAACAAAGAATGTCTGAAGGGAATGAAGAACAAAATCAAAGGAATGTCCAGCAGAAATAATTATATTAACAGAAGTAGTATTTTGAGGATCTGTTGGAACAGTAATGTCATTGTTTGGAATGATAGTCACATTACTGTTATCAAGGCAACCAACAATCATAAACTGACTTGTCTGATCACTCCAACCTAATGTAGACACAACATGGTATGCATATTGATTTGTTGGCTGTTTATGACATGGAAGAGCTAGATAAGACATGAAATCATACTGAGTACGAGAGCTCAATGCAATAACTGATATTGGCTCTAAGCCTGGAGAGTAAACTTTAAGACCCTTTCTCCTCCAAGAATAGGTATGATCTAACACTTCATAACTTGCTGGTATAGTGACTTTATGAGGATTGTGATAACTAGTTGTACCCATATATGAGAAGTTGTCATCAAGTGATGTCACTTTGAAAGTAACAGAAGTCATTTCCATAGTATGAACATACAACGTACGTACATTAGATCCATGTACATATTCATAGAATCCCACAAAAAACTCACTGCTATATGTGCTGAGGTCAATTTGTGCCTCTATAATGAAAAACAAAATATTACATATAAATATAAGAAGAAGATAATTATTAAGATCAATTCTGATTTGTTGAATTTAGGAAATACTTAATTGAGATTGTAATGAATGCATAAAAAATGTTAAATGTAAAGGAAATGTATGGATTGCTATATCTCATTCTATTAAAGAAAATAATATATGATATATTAGAGATTGCTTTACTATAATCACCTCATACGAAAATAAAATATATACCAGTAAATTAAATTTCAAAAATTTATTATATAAGGAATTCTCATACTGAAACATCTCAAACAAGCCCAAAGTACAAATGCAGTATTGACATCCTCTTATTGTAGTTACAATATTAAGGTCATAATGCTTATTGAATAGAATAGTTGCAAGAAATACGTTAAGGCAAACAGTCCCACAAAAAGCATAAATTTAAAGCTATTCAGTTAAAAAGAAAGCTAAACTCTATTTAAGACTATGCTCAGAACATAGCAAGACATAGCTTTCAACCATAAATATTGTGTTCAGGTACTTCTGTCTAGTTACTTTATAAAACATAATATGTACACATGTAGATTCACATGGTTTCTTTTACAGTACAGGATCCTGCTTAAAGGCATGCAAATTACAATGGAAATGAACAACAAGGATATCTAGGATATATTAGTCAGTAGGACAATATACTACTAAAATAAGCAAAGAGCTGTGATTTTTAAATTGTTAATACATACTGCAATTGCTTGTGACATTGTGACCATAACTGTTAAAGAAATGAGCTGAACATTGACCACAATTTGATGGTACACATATAGCATCAGGTATGTTTGGACATTGTGCTGTGTCACATGGATTGTCTAGACATTGTATTACTTGAACGTCATTCTTGCACTTTACACCTGTTGTAAAAAAGGGTTAAAATAAATTAATGTAGAAATATTTTTGATGAAATGATTTCTGTTTTCAGTCAAATGTAACAAAGCTAAAACACTAACCACATTGTTGTAGACAGTCATATAAAGTTTCAAAGTTGTTTTGGTTACCATCACAACCACCATATGTGAATTGCTGACATTTACCCACAGCATAGTTATAATACCATTGAAGGATATTGTTAGTACATGGACCTCTAACTGGTAATAACAAACAAACGTCTACAGAAAACATAATGAAATTGAATGAAGAAGCTCAAAGTAATTATTAATTTTCATAATGTTAATACATTGTGTACAACATTTAGAGAATGCTATCCAACATAGCCTTAATTTTACCTTTACTTTCTATAATGTTAATTGGATTTAACTTCATGCCTCCAACATAACTGTGTCCTGCATATTTCCTCCAACCATAGATAGAGACAAACAATTTACCATTTAAATTAGGGTGTGTTACTATATTGGTACCACTAAAAGATGTTGAATAACCGTATCCATAGATAGAACCATCAAAAACATATATTGGAACCCATGTTGGATTGGTAAGAACATTGTTGATCAATAAACTCTGATTGAAGTAAGCATCATTTGGTACAACCACACTGTAATAACTAGTATCACTTGACAGCAATGCAGAGAACTGGATGGAGTGTTTATATTGTTCTATTGGTGGTACTGTGTTAAGGGAAGGGTCACCAAAGTTACCGCCAGCATATTGTGTACTAACACCAATTTGAGCAACATAGATTGGTTGATCAGAGATAATACTACAGTATACATTGTTGGTTGTGTAAAACCAATTGGTGTTGTTTTCATCAAAGTCTATCCGTTCTGCAATGTAATTTGTACCACAAGTTTTGACTGCATTTGTTTCATTATTAGTAGCAATCACTTTATAACTTTGTCCATTGGTTCTACCCATGTGTGGAGATAATAGGAATGTCTTTCCCCATGTTATTGTTGGTGTCAGTTGTGTAACAATAGGGTCAGCATCAAAACTCCCAGCTGGAACCCGGGCAGCTTCATGTCCACTGATAATTGTGAGTGGACTATCAGATATAATTTTGGTTCCTGTAAAATCAACACAAGGTTTATAAACAAAGAATGTCTGAAGGGAATGAAGAACAAAATCAAAGGAATGTCCAGCAAAAATAATTATATTACCAGCAACACTGTTCTGAGGATCTGATGGAACAGTAATGTCATTGTTTGGAATGATAGTCACGTTACTGTTATCAAGGCAACCAATAATCATGAACTGACTTGTTTGATCACTCCAACCTAATGTAGACACAACATAGTATGTGTATTGAGTTGTTGGCTGTTTATGACATGGAAGAGCTAGAAAAGACATGAAATCATACTGAGTGCGAGAGCTCAATGCAATAACTGATATTGGCTCTGAGTCTAGAGAGTAAACTTTAAGACCTTTTCTCCTCCAGGAATAGGTATTATCTAACACTTCATAACTCGCTGGTATAGCAATTTTATGAGGGTTGTGGTAACTAGTTGTACCCTTATATGAGAAGTTGTCATCAAGTGATGTGACTTTGAAAGTAACAGGAAATTTTTCCATAGTATGAACATACAATGTACGTAATTTAGATCCATGTACATGCTCATAGAAACCCACAAAGAACTCACTACTGTATGTGCTGAGGTCAATTTGTGGCTCTATAATGAAAGATAAAACATTGATAACAAACTAATATTTTACTGTAGTTTCTGTGGTTCTATAATGAAAAATAAAATATTATATATACACATAGGAAGAAGATAATTATTAAGATCAATTTTGATCAAGAAATTTTTAATTGAGATTGTAATAAATGTATAAAAAATTTAAAATGCAAAGGAAATGTATGTATTGTCATATCTCATTCTATTAAAGAATACAATATATGACATATTAGCGATTGCTATAGTAACATCACCTCATATAAAAATAAAATATATACCAGTAGATAAAATTTTCAAAACATTATAAATTAAGGGATTTTGGGTAATAAAACATCTCAAACAAGTCCAAAATAGAAGTACAGTATTGACATCCCCTCATAGTAACAATATCAGGGTCATTATGCTTATCTGATGCAATAATTACAGAATAAATGTACAACACACAGTCCAACAAGAAGTATAAATCCTATTCAACTAAACAGAAAGTTAGACTTGCTTTAATGATGTGTTCACAACAGAGCAAACATAGCTTTCAAACAGGTACTTGTAAGTGCCTACTATATAAAACATGTATGTACTCATGTAGTTAGTCATGGTTTGTATACAGTGTCTTTTACAGTATAAGATCCTGTTTAAAGGTGTACAAATTACAATGGAAATAATTAACAAGGATTATTAGGATATATTGATGGTTAGTCAGTAGAAATTTATTCCATTATAAATAATCAAAGAGCTGTAATTTTTTAATTGTTAATACATACCGCAAATGCTTGTGACATTGTGACCAGAAGTGTTAAAGAAATGAGCTGACCATTGACCACAATTTGATGGTACACATATAGCATCAGGTATGTTTGGACATTGTGCTGTGTCACATGGATTGTTTAGACATTGTACCACTTGAACATCATTCTTGCATTTTACTCCTGTTGTAACAAAAGTGTTAAATCAAAAGAATATATAAACATCTTTGTTGAAATGATTTCTGTTTTCAGCCAATACTAACAATGCTAAAACACTTACCACATTGTTGTAGACAGTGATATAAAGATTCAAAGTTGTTTTGGTTACCATCACAACCACCATATGTAAATTGCTGACATCTACCCACAGCATAGTTATAATACCATCGAAGGATATTGTTAGTACATGGACCACTAACTGGTAACAACAAACAAATGTCTACAGAAAATACAATGAAATTAAATTGATAAGATCAAAATAATTATTAGTTTGTATAATGATAATGTGTACAAACATTTGTGACAAAAGCTTGGTAATGCTATCCATCAGATCCTGGACTTTGTAACGTGAAATAATTATTGCTACTAAAATAATTACCATTGCTTCTTGGAATGTTAATTGGATTTAATTTCATGCCTCCAACATAACTGTGACCTGCATATTTTCTCCAACCATAAATAGAGACAAACAATTTACCATTTGGGTTAGGATGTGCTATTGTATTGGTACCACTGAAAGATGTTGAATAGCCATATCCATAGATAGAACCATCTGAAGCGTATATTAGAACCCATGGTGGATTAGTAATGACATCATTGATCAATAAACTCTGGTTAAAGTAATCATCATTTGGTACAACCACACTGTAATAACTAGTTCCACTTGACAGCAATGCAGAGAACTGGATATAGTGTTCATATTGTTCTATTGGTGGTACTGTGTTAAGGGAAGGGTCACCAAAGTTACCACCATCATATTGAGTACTAACACCAATTTGAACAACATAAATTGGTTGATCAGATATAATACTACAGTATACATTGTTGGTTGTGTAAAACCAATTGGTGTTGTTTTCATCAAAGTTGATACATTCAGCATTATAATTTGTACCACAGGTTTTGACTGCATTTGTTTTATTGTTAGTAGCAATCACTTTGTAACTTGGTCCATTGTTTCGACCCATGTGAGGTGGTAACAAAAATCTCTTTCCCCATGTTATTGTTGGTGTCAGTTGTGTAACAATAGGGTCAGCATCAAAGGTCCCAGCTGGAACTCGGGCAGCTTCATGTCCACTGATAATTGTGAGTGGACTATCAGATATAATTTTGGTTCCTGTAAGATCAACACAAGGCTTAAAAACAAAGAATGTCTGAAGGGAATGAAGAACAAAATCAAAGGAATGTCCAGCAGAAATAATTATATTACTAGCAGCACTGTTCTGAGGATCTGATGGAACAGTAATGTCATTGTTTGGAATGATAGTCACATTACTGTTATTATGGCAACCAATAATCATGAACTGACTTGTCTGATCACTCCAACCTAATGTAGACACAACATAATATGTGTATTGAGTTGTTGGCTGTTTATGACATGGAAGAGCTAGATAAGACATGAAATCATACTGAGTACGGGAGCTAAATGCAATAACTGATATTGGCTCTGAGTCTAGAGAGTAAACTTTAAGACCCTTTTTCCTCCAGGAATAGGTATTATCTATCACTTCATAACTTGATGGTATAGCAACTTTATGAAGGTTGTGGTAGCTAGTATTTCCCATATATGAGAAGTTGCCATTAAGTGATGTGACTTTGAAAGTAACAGGAGTTGTTTTCATAGTATGAACATACAATGTACGTACATTAGATCCATGTACATATTCATAGAATCCCACAAAGAACTCGCTACTGTATGTACTGATGTCAATCTGTGGCTCTAAAATGAATGAGAAAACATTAATAACAAATTTATCCTTTACTGTAGTTTAAAATATGACAACAAATAGGAAAAGGTAATTTTTTTAAAAATTGGAAAAATGTATTAATATATAAGCATCTTAAGCAAATTTTAAATAGGATTAGCAGCTCAAAAACACCTATATAGTAATGATAATATCAATTTTATAATGCTTATTTCTTTTATTAGATATAGTAGAATTTTCAGGCAAACATTCCCATAAGAAATCTATAGTAAAGGCCACTCCACTACACAGAAGGTTTTTGTATAAGGTATGTCCTCACATACTAAATAGCAATATAAGTACTATATTTGTGCATGTCCATGTGACTTTTATGATATCTATACTGTAATTCCTATTTTGAGCTTGTTTAAAATATCACTACTGCCATCCCTACATTAATGAAATATTTTAGTAATTTTACTAACTTGTTTGTGTAACTTATTTGAATTAGAAATTAGCTAAACCTGTTTTTGTTTATGGAAGACAAGACAAGTCTGATTCTCATTAACCAACAGCAAAAATAATGGTTATAAAGAAGGAGTTTAAGTTGACTGCACTTAGTACAAGTGTTAGTCATGGTTGAATGTTTTAGTTATTATTTTCATGACTCCATTATTCAACACGAACATAATTATGACATTCAAAGTGAATAAAATGGTGTCTCCTGGGTAGACAATTACAAGCTCTAGAAAGTAACTATTTTTGTTTTGTTAAAGCTCTCAAAGAAAGACTTCTAAAAGGGGATGCCTTAAGGAAAATTAAAACTTATAATATTCTCCTGGCGTGTCCATTTGATGCTAGATCAGGATGATACAGAGAAAGATTTCCAGTTAAGTCTACAGAGATGTTTTAGAATATCATGGATCAATGACAATGATCAATAAGCAATTGAGGCTGAATAAAATCCTCTTAGTCAGATAGTCGAAAGAAGAAAGTTAATACTACTATTTAGAAAATGTCAAAGGAAAGTGCTGAAAGCATTAGGCACATTAATTGTTGGGATGGGCTTTGTGTGCTAAATATTGTGAAGGGTTTAGAGCACTTGTCACCCACAAAAACTAGAATATTATGTAACTTTTAAACAATATTTTATAAATTTGATAGAAAAGATGTTGATGTAAGGGATGAACCTGTTGGATAAGTTGAACACTATTTTACAAATAAATACAATTTGTTTAAGTGTTTAAAATAACATTTCCATTTCTGTTATTGTGCCCATTGTCCATAGTCATAGTCTGTTAAACAATATAAGTAACAAGAGGAGAGGAAGAAGGCAATCTTAACAATATTGTTCCTTGTGCCAAGAGTGACAGTTTGTTTCACAAGATTGGTTTTCAAATAAAAGACTCTTTTAAATAACAGTAGTCTTCTTGAGATTCCTATCCACTAGACTGGTGGATACCAAGTCAATCCTCAATATATGAAATTATCAATTGTTTAATCTTTTGTAATTACCTTTTAAGGTATTGTTGACATCTGCTGTCAGAATGTAATTAACACTTCACTAATTGATTTGTTATAAAAACTACCAGTAAATTACTAGTAGTCGACCAGAAAAATTTACAGATTGTTGGAGCCATGTAGGTGTATTTGACATTTCACACAACTACATACTAACCCTTCTACGTCTTTACTTAAGCATGGCTATCAGACAGATTCCTAAAGACTTTGCCTCCTTATCACACAACTGTTTGATATGGGTAACTATGTCCTGTCCTTTTTCTAAAATCTGATCAAGTAAAGATGAAATTAAAAACTATTTTATACAACTACAATCTTTTGAGATTCTCTCAACTAAAATGGTGGGGTGTTTTTTGGTGTAACTTGACTGATGATGTACAACTATTAGAGTCATTATAACAATTTAAAAGACAAACAGTGTGAGCATGAGGTATAAGAACAGAAGGATATTATGTTCATTATGAATCATGTTGTGCACCATCCCTTTAAATAGTGATAAATACTTATCACTATTTATCATCCCCTCATTTACTTAAGTTTGGTTTTAAAAGGTTTAAAAAAACATTTTTGACATTTTAGTTCATTTATACTTGACATCATTGGAACCTTAACAGTATTGGTATTGGTAACAGTATTTTTATTGTTGTAGTGGTCTTTTGCAACAATTATAATACAGCCCCGTCCTTATTTTAATCACATTTACAAATGAAATGTGAGTTTAAAGTTATTTAATAGTGTTTGCATCGCCTCTGTGCTTATCAAAACACTTTAGCAGTGGGTGAGGTAATTTCTAGAAGGCACGTTTGACCTTAGTTATAGCACGGCAAAAAAGGTATATAATTTTATCACTGTGCGTGTCAATATTTTAAAATATTATTATTGATATGGGATCAATATTTAACAAAAAAATATCAAAACTGCATTGATTCAAAACTTTGCTATAAGAATATGACCTGTGTTAAAATGAAGAATACACTTGCTTCTGGACAAAAACTCAACCCAATATAAATTGACCACAATTAAATCATGGTATCATTACCACACACGCACGCACACTAGCCTCGTATCCTGGCGTTCCGATAGAAAAGATCGCCTGGTAATTACGCATACACGTAATTTCAACAGATTTCTTGGAAAATAGTATACTCTTGGTATCCTCCGTCGACTATGAAGTGAAATTATACAGAAATGTTCTACTATCTACGATCTAAAGCAGCTAGGAAGACTGAGTTTATCACTTAAAAAAAAGAGCTTTTTGTCCGTTGAAGTTGTATATGGCGGAAAAGATCAAATCGTGTGGTCGGTCACCAACTGGTTTTGGAAATATTTTGTATTTCCAAGTCGTCTTTTATTCATGATGGATTACAACTTACAAGCTTGGTCTTGTTGGCTCTGACAGAGCTGTTCTGCGTTAATAAGTCCTCTAGTAGCTCTAATGATGGCTCAACCAGTTATTCGCGAAGCCCAATCATTTTAGATCCCAATTTTACTTAACAAGTGTAACGCTCTTTCGCTTGTACTTAATCTCAGGACAACCGACAAACTCGACTGTTTGAAGCTAAGTAGCTTGTGGTCCATCAGGAAGGGAAGGTGCTTCTTGGTGTAAATTGACTGATGATGTAACAACATATCCTATGATGACATCACTATGTGTCATTGAGTTAATAAATTTAGGTTTGGTTTACGGTTTAGGTGATGTCATCAATTTGATGACATCACAACGTGTCATTTCATTATGATGTTATCATAATCAAGCTACTCCAAGAACCACTCCAATGGGAGGACTCGTGTAGTGAATAAAACGTCATCAATATAAATCCAGCATATTGTTTCGTCATTTTTTAAAAAATATTATAGTTATGATAACAATATAGTTGAATATTTATGCGCATGCGCAAGCAGAAATTACCAGTTCTTTACTTTCGTGAATGGCTTAGTACGAGCCTAGTGCACACATATTATATACATATTATATATACCTTTAAGAAGATCTTTCAAAGTTAGTAGGAGTTGATGTGAAACAAATTGTGTAGCATTTGATATCCAACTATCCACATTGGACAAGAAACTATCAGCTACTTGCCTGGAACATGTAGTTGCAGTTTGAAGAACCTATAGTGTGTTATTTTCAATGATCCATCCATCTATATATATATATATATAATTATATATATATA
Organism: Xestospongia muta; assembly: GCA_963693285.1. Taxonomy (NCBI): domain Eukaryota; kingdom Metazoa; phylum Porifera; class Demospongiae; order Haplosclerida; family Petrosiidae; genus Xestospongia; species Xestospongia muta. The sequence continues at coordinate 23,952,553 of OY848917.1, forward strand.
TATACATACAATTATATATATATATATATATATATATATATATATATATATATCATTTTATAGATACTATTGGTTTCCAACCTGTTGAATTTCCTGTTCATTCCAGAAATCACTTAAGCCCAAAACGTCAAAGGTAAGGCAATTCAAATTAGTGTCATTCAAAAGAATATCAGTACAGAATCCATTATCAGTATAACAGGATTGATGACTATTGAAAGCAATTGTTTGCAATTGACTGCATGTTCCACTTGAATTGTAGACATTGCTGTTCAAAATGGCTTTTGCAAGGCAACTTTTCAGATTCTCAATCCAAGTTTGACCCTATATTAAATTACTAAAAATTAAAGAGAAAGCAATAAAATTCTTACAGCAGGTGTGAAACAACTTTGCTTATTTGTTAAATAGCCACAGTATTTGTAACCATAATCAAGAGGATGTCCATTAGTACCACATCGAAATTTTCGTTCTACACAGTGAGTATAGAATTCACAGTTACCAGCATTAGCTAGAGCTGTACAGTCTTGAGCTTTGACACTAACTGTCAGATATAGCACCACTGAAAACACGAGTAGCGTCATGATTTAATGCAATGTTGTTTGACAGTTGCAATGGTTTAAATAGTCTTGTCCCTAGACGCCCACTCACTCTATACGACAAAAATGACGTTAGCAGAATGCCCGAAATCTATGAAGTTCTCTAGAAAAATTATTATTGTTAAAAGCAAAAGTATGACTAAAATGAAAAAATACTATAATATTCATAACTAACCATTTCCTTTAAATTGTAATATAATATTTTTCATTTAGGATTGTGATGCATTGTAAAATATTAACAAAACCTTGATAATATTACCTCACTACTATGCACAATATTAATATAATAAGAGTGGTCAAGTGTTTGCAAATGAAATTTAAGTTTGCTGTAGTATATTATCATTTCAATATAGCTGACATGTGTTGTCCACTAGATACTAATACTATTACTTATGAGGAAACCAAACTAATACTAAAGCCATTTCTTTTTAGTAAAATATCAATATTATTATTCAAGATCATTTGAATAACTATAACAAGTTTATATACAGAATATTACACCATTTCACTTATTGCAAAATTTGAGACAATAAGATTGTACTTAACTGTACTAGTGAATACATCACTGGTAAAATGATTATGTGGAAGTCAGCTGATGATCACATCAGCAGATAGATACTGTAATTGTCATAACTACATTAATTTAAATTATGATAGCAACAAACCAACACTATAAATTCTGTGTTAGTAGTAAAGAGTATATGATGATTACATGTAATAAAGTAGTGTATATTTAAGTATATACAACATAGAAATATACTGAAAGGTCAACATAGTACATTTATACACTATAAATATATATGAGGGAGTGTACACCTGTCACGGCTTTGCTCTTCTTGGTATCGTGATTTCACATACAACAGTTATGACAAAAATTTATTTGGATTGCCACAAATAGGCATCTTATTGGTAAAAACAATGAACCAGTGAGAAATCCATGTTAACAACTTAGGATTATGTAACATATTATATAATTTTGACCATATTGCATATTATTGATACTTGAGTTATTACATTAATTATATGTACAATGTAAATATATAACTACACTCTATACATATGTGTCATAGTAGTATATACATCTTTAAGTGTCTACTAAAGAACAACATATAAATATGACTGGACAAAAAAGAAAAACGTTCATGAAACTGTACATCACACATATTTAGATCACTTTATTTCCAAGTATATAACAAAGCAAAATGTGAGTGTGCTTAATTACATATATGTTATATTACTAAACTTCAAACTACTTCTACAACATTTCATATTATATTTGTATATTCATATACACTATATAGAGACATTCTCTTACATTGATTGTCTTGGAATGTTATAGCGACATATTTTGAAGCATTGATATATTCTAGCTCAAATCATAGTATGTCAGCATTTTCATGATTGTCATTTATATGCATTACTATGGTATGACACAAGTATAGGATTAAAATTAATGGTTTAGCAAACTAACTAGACAAAATTTTGCCCTGGTAAAAAGAACATATATTTTGCACATGTGTAACATTATACAATTATATGTCAAGCATAATATGTACATGGTATATACAATGTATGTAATGTATGTACATATATCTGACATATAACGATTGTAGAAAATAAATGTGTAAAAGATATGTAATTACATACATTATGCACATGCTAAAAACATTGTTCGTTAGTGATCACTAGTAATTACCATAATTGTTTGATGAGTCCTCCAAATGGAAGACACACTTATCATGCTGGTTACTATGACAATGTGTTATAGCAACATACATTTCACTATACCTGTATTGTATAACATGGATATCTGTGCACAAATTATATGCTATACTTGGCGTGTACATATTTTTGATGTAAACAGAGATGAAACTAACAATAACAAGGTATGATAGTATGCATGGCTACCATGCATACTATCATACATTACTTTGATGAGTATGTAAGTTGCTATAGCAGTACAAATGCTTATTGAAAGATTTTGTTTTAGAATGTCTAATCCCATAATGTGTGACAACACGTTTGAATTATGTCAAATACATGTACAGTGTATAAATTAACAGTTTGCTAATGCAATTAATGTACTATGGAATTCACTAATTCATGAAGTAATAGTTAGAAATATGATGATAAGATGCTGGAACAGGCTGTTACCATAGAATTCATACATACACTTAAAGGTATTTTTAAATTGTAAGAACGCATGCAATAAAAAAAGTACATGAATTGGTTAAAGCAATCAATTTATTTTAGGAGTATAATGAAAGGTTTTGTTTCCAGAATGTTTGCTATCCAAAATTTCTAAACAAAATATATCTCCCCTAATGTCTAACAATACAATTCAATTAAAAAGTACATGTACAGTGTAAACAAATAACATCAAATTTGTTATATAATGATAAATTGTAAACGTACATGTACACTATTAATAAGTCAACCAAACAAACAGCAATATACATAATAATATTGATGTAGAAATAGTATTTTTGATCATTATTTAGCTCTTCCTTTGAGCTTTTATATTTTTTGTCTCAGAGATTAGAATCAAGACATTGTGGGATTAGATATTATTTGATATATTCATTGAAAGGACAGTTTTACTAGGTGATGTGGATATTCAAAACTCTAATAATAAAAAGGAGCTTACATGACATTATCAACTATAGACAGATCTAATAGTACTTATTTTGTCATCCTTTAAGTATAAACAGATTTATTAATAATTATATAGTTGTCTTTAATTGTGCACAGATATTATATTGTAGCAAAATCCTCTTAAATTAATTAAAACAATAAACAATTACTACAAAAAAATAAACATATGCTCTTTATGTATGAGGTATTTAACATACATTTCTAATACAGTAAAAAAATATTAATTACATATTATTATATGTTGACATATTATGTTACATCTAATTTTCTTTTACCTGGGCTCAGGAAAAAATTGCATATATTTTATGTTAAAAGTAACATATAGATTATATTTATGGTAAATCTAAGTAGATTGTATGTATAATGATGTCATATACTTGAATATTTGATATATGATTATTATAGTACATAAAACTATGTATAAAGTATATAATGTATGTACAGTTAGTGTACACATTTAACCATTGTGGATTATAATACATAAATAAAATGCATGTATTATATACGCATTATATGCTTGTCTAATTGTCTGCTTATTAGTTGTGTGAGCTACTGTTTTGAAATCCATTTGTTAGCCACAAGAATCAAAAAGCATAACTTTTGGACATGTTTATGTTCAGGGAAAATTTTCATTGTAGTATAAAAGAACATAAAAGACTATTTTTGTGAATTCAGACCACTGAGACCAGTTCAAAAATAGGATTGGATGGCACATCTATGATCAAGACTTCACATACATGTCAAGGATATAAGATTATGTATCTGATCATGATTGATTCTCAAACTAAATGGTTAATCCTTTTCCCAGTAAACATAGCGAATTCTTACTACACTAATGTCAAGCTAAAAATAATTTTTAATGGTTTGGTTTACCACATGAAATTTTGAGTGACAACAGTTATCAAGTCAACAATTTTAACATTTTATGATGAGTGTGGAATCGTGATCATGTCAAAGTATTATCATTTCAGCCATCTTTCAATGGATTGACCAAAAGAGGATGTAAACTTTCAAGTGAGATCTAGAGCACTGAACGGAAAGATCATTAGAGTGTAAACTAGCATATGGATCACTTTTTCCCTGGATCCTGAATATCGTTTGTACTAAAATAAAACCCAAGCCATTTTGAATACATTTTTCATGTTTCAGCACTAGCGATGTGTCACCATCAGATACAGGATTACATTCGTTGTCATATATGTTATGATTAGTAGTAAATGTATAGATAAGTTCACATTTATAATCAATTAGTCACTATATTAACAAAAAACACAACTCTGAATGCTACAAAGTAACTTATATAAAGGACAAAACAGGAAGTACAAGTCATGATGTAATACACTACATATTAATAGTTATAAATGTTATGTTACAACGAAGTTGCAGTAGGTGAAACTAAGAAGAAGCAGGATGACAACCAATATCAGCTATATCACTACAACAATCTTTCCAATTATGACAGCTTTGATCACAATAGCATCCATTACTATTACAAGGTGGTGACACTGACATCACACAACATCCAGAATAGCTAAGATTAAGTGCCAAACATGAGCCTAAAAATTAACATAATATGTAGAATAAGTTTAATTCAAAATGCTCACTTACCTTTAGGAGATGGTGTAGGTGTAACTATAGAACCAGTTATAACTCCTGTGTCTGTATAATTATGGCAATAAAATTGATTGCAAATAACAGCTAACCTGATCACAATCATTACATCATTAATTAAATATGCTACTATTTAACATATGAACTGTTAGGAAGAATCATTTACAATTAATAATAATTATGTCAGATTAGCAATAAATTAATATTTGACTTGACAAAATATAATTGCCACAAGGTTATATTATGATTATAAAAGAAAACATAGTTGCTTTGAGATGACAAGTTGTCAAAAAGATTTTTTTCTTACCAAGTGTATTAGTTGAAGTAAGTAAAGTTGTAGGAGAGAAAGAAGAATCAGGATGATGACAACCAATATCAGCTATATCACTACAACAATCCTTCCAATTATGACAGCTTTGATCACAATAGCATCCATTACTATTACAAAGTGGTGACATTGACGTTACACAACATCCAGAATAACTGAGATTAAGTGCCAAACATGAGCCTAAAATTAACATAATATGAACAAATTAATTTAATATAATGCTGACTTACCTTCAGGAGTTGTTGTAGGTGTAACTGTAGAAACAATAAAAGAAGATGAAAAACTTGCTGGAAGAGGTGTACTACTTGTCAAAGTGAGTGAAATTTTAACTTCTGTGAATGTATAAAGATGACAATAACATAGTTTGGAAGTAAGAGATGAACTGATCATAAACATCATATTGGTAACTAAATTTGCTACTATTTAACACATAAATAGTTAGGTATAAACCTTTATAATTACATAATAATTATTTTAGAATTAGTTAGGATTAATTAACATTCATAGTGCTCACTTACCTTTAGGAGTTGGTGTAGTTGTAACTACAGAACCACTTAAAGAAGATGAAAAGATCATCGATAGATATATACTACTTGTATAAGGATATGGAGTTTGAACTTCTACCTCTATATAAAAATGGCTTATATGATGTAAAAGATAAACTAATTGTAGGCATTACATCAGTAACTAAATATGTTACTACTTTACACATAAACTATTTAGGAAGAACATTATAATTATGGCAGAATTAGCAATAAATTAATGTTTGACTGTCATATATGATTACCATATGATGTTATATATCTTACAAGCAAACATAAGAGAAACAATCTCATTACAAAATGCTATCCTAAAATAAAATTAAGAGGTTAAAAAAATGCATATTCTTTCACAGAAATTCCTTACATCAGTAATTTTAATTATTATTAAAGGTTATGATGATTTTTCTATTGGAGTTATTGGGATATATATAGCAACATTTGCTTATAAAATATGTTGTGCAGTAAAATATGTTTAATAATATATATTTTGAACATGAAGAAGTAGTCACTTACCATTTAGGCCAGTAGACCCTATGGAAGATTTGGAGTAAAATCCTGAACCAGTTGCAGATTCTGTGTAAAATGATTCTGGCACATGAAATAAAGAAATGTACCAAAGTTATGTATTGTTTATTTATGACTGGTGAAATGACAAAAACTGTGACTAATTATTGTGTGACCTTCTGATTTTGTGTTACTAAGTGCATTACCTGGTGTAGGTGATATTAAATAACCACTTAGAGAAGATGGAAAACTTGCTAAAAGATGTGTAGTCAAAAAATCTGGAGTTGTAAATTCTTTGACTATATAAAGACGGCAATAAAATTGAAATGATATATAAGATACACTGATCCCAGGCATCATATTAGTAACTAAATATGCTACTACTTTACACATGAACTGTTAAGATAAAATCTTTATAATTATATAATAATTATGTCAGAATTAGTAATAAAATTTACGTTTGACTAGAGTAAAATATGAATATTATAAAATTCAATTATAAAAGCAAACAAAAGTGAGTTTAATTTGAGATGGTATGCAATCCAAATGAATTATGTCTTACCAAATGCATCAGTTGGTGTAGGTGAAACTATTGGAGAGGAAGAAGAGGCAGGATGACAACCAATATCAGCTATATCACTACAACAATCATTTGCAATATGACAGATTTGATCACAATAGCATCCTTTATTCTCACAAGGTGGTGACTGGGAAAATACACAACATCCAGAATAGCTGAGATTAAGTGTCAAACATGAGCCTACAATTAGCATAATATAAACAAATTTATTTTATTCATAGTGCTTAATTACCTTTAGGAGTTGGTGTAGTTGTAACTATGGAACCAGTAAAAGATGATGAAAAGGTTGTTGGTAGATATATACTATTTGTGAAAGAGTATGGAGTTTTAACTTCTGTCTCTATACAAAAATGGCTGATATGAGGTAAGAGATAAACTTATCATAGGCATTACATGAGTAACAAAATATGCTACTACTTTGCACATGAACTGTTAGGAAGAATTTATAAATATGTCAGAATTAGCAATAAATTAATGTTTGACTGACATGTGATTACCATATAATGTAATATATCTTACAAGCAAATATAAGAGAAATGATCTTATCACAAAATGCAATCTAAAAGCAATTAAGAAGTTAGAAACACTTTTTTTCCACAGGAATTACATACATTAGTAATTTAAATAATTAATAAAGTTTATAATAATCTTGCTATTGGAGTTGGTGGGAACATGTGCTTATGAAATATGTTGTGCAGTAAAATATGTTAATAATATATACTTTGATCATGAAGTAGTCACTTACCATTTAGGCTAGACCCTATTGAAGATTCGGAATAGAATCCTGGGTCAGATGGAGATTCTGTGTAAAACAGTATATACACATGAAATAAAGAAATGCATGAAATTATTATGTATTGATAAAATTAATGTTTGACTAGAATAAAATGTGGCTACAATCCAAATCCAATGAATTTGTCTTACTAAGTGCACCAGTTGAAGTAACTATAAGAGAGGTAGAAGAAGCAGGATAACAACCAATATCAGCTATATCATTACAACAATCATTCGCATTATAACATATTTGATCACAATAGCATCCATTATTTCTACAAGGTGGTGACATGTACATTACACAACATCCAGAATAGCTGAGGTTAAGTGCCAAACATGACCCTAAAATTAACAAAATATGAACAATTTATTGAATTTATAGTGTTCATTTACCTGGAATAATAGTTGTTGTTGGTGTAACTACAGAACTACTTAAAGATGTAGATATTGTTGGAAGATATGTACTACTTGTCAAAGGGTATGGAGTTATAGATTCTGTGTCTATATAAAAATGGCAATTAATTTGATATTATGAAAGAGACAACCTGATCAAATCATCACATAAGTAACTAAATGTGCTACTATTTTACATGTGAAATTTAAGAAGGAACCTTTTCAATTATATAATAATTATGATTTATGATAGAATTAACATTTGACTTGATTAAAATGTACTTATCATCAGATGGTATCTTAAAAACAAACATATGAAAATGATCTTGTTATGACATCCAAAAGCAAATTTGAAGATTAGAAATACATTTTATTTTATAAATACCATCATTAGTAATTTTTAAAATTAGCTTATGAGAATTTGTTAAAAAAACTGAGGCTACTGTATTACATCAACTTCTAATTTTTACTTACCAAGTGTATTATTTGGTGTAGGTGAAACCATAGGAGAGGAAGAATAAGCAGGAAGACAACCAATATTGGCTATATCACTACAACAATCATTATAATTGTGACAACTACGATCACAATAGCATCCATTATTGCTACAAGGTGGTGACAGTGACCATACACAACATCCAGAATACTTGAGATTAAGTGCCAAACAGGAGCCTAAAAATTTACATAATATAAGCAACATAGTGCTCACTTACCTTTAGGAGTTGGTGTAGGTGTAATTATAGGATCACTTAAAAAAGATGAAGAACTTGTTTGAAGATATGTACTACTTATCACAGTGTATAGACTTTTAAATTCTATGTTATATAAAAATAGTATTAAAATCGATATAATGTAAGAGACAAACCGATCATAACCATCACATCAGTAACTAAATATGGGACTATTTAACACCTGAACTGTTAGAAAGAAACCTTTATAATTCTAATAAAATTATGTCAGAATTAGTAATTAATTAATTTTTGACTGACAAAAACATAATAATCATAACATGTTACCTTAAAACCAAACACAAGAAAATGATTTTGTTATGACATGCAATCCAAAAGCAAATAAGAAGATTAGAAAAACATTTTATTTCATAAATCCAATCTTTAGTAATTTTCAAAATTAGTTTATGAGGATGTTGCTATCAGAATTGGTGAGTGTGTACATTGTTGGATATAGTATTGTTTTGCTAAACATTTTTATAAGTATGAAATAATATGTAGTGCAGTCAAATGAGGTGATAATATATACTTTCATCATGAACTAATCATTTAGGCCAGACTATACATCAGATCCTAAGTCAGTTTCAGAATGGAATAATGTATAAAATAGTGCTTACTCATGTAATAAAGAAGTCTACTAAATTAAGTGTTTTTTTAATGAAATTATTTTGTTAAAAAAAATTGAGGCTACTGTATTACATCAACTTCTAATTTTTACTTACCAAGTGTATTATTTGGTGTAGGTGAAACCATAGGAGAGGAAGAATAAGCAGGAAGACAACCAATATTGGCTATATCACTACAACAATCATTATAATTGTGACAACTACGATCACAATAGCATCCATTATTGCTACAAGGTGGTGACAGTGACCATACACAACATCCAGAATACTTGAGATTAAGTGCCAAACAAGAGCCTAAAAATTTACATAACATAAGCAACATAATGCTCACTTACCTTTAGGAGTTGGTGTAGGTGTAATTATAGGATCACTTAAAAAAGATGAAGAACTTGTTTGAAGATATGTACTACTTATCACAGTGTATGGAGTTTTAAATTCTGTGTAATATAAAAATGGCATTAAAATCGATATAATGTAAGAGAACTGACATGAACAGTTAGAAAGAAACTTTTATAATTCTACAATAATTATGTCAGAATTAGTAATGAAATTAGTTTAAACTGACTGAAACATTATAATCATAAGATGTTATCTTAAAAGCAAAAAAAAACTGATTTTGTTATTACGTGCAATCCAAAAGCAAATAAGAAATGAAGAATCACATTTTATTTCATATGAATTCATAACATTAGTAATTTTTAAAATTTATCTATTATGATTTTGCAATTGGAATTGTTTTTAACCAAAATTAAGAAAAAATTGTGCTTTAGAGTATTTACATGTGAGAAAACAAAAGAATGTTGATGTTTCCTTTTGACTGAATACTTCAACACAAAGTTGAGAATAGAAAGTGGAAGTATGACTATTTCAATGTTACTTTTCCTTAATTTAAAGTTGATGAAGCTTGTTCAGCTGCAGAATAAGCAGAATCCCTAAAAAGTTTACTATTGTATGTGCCTAGGTCAATAAAAATGAAGACATTTCAAATAAACTTATTTTTATTTTTAAAATATTTAGTTATTTATTGTCAATTGTCACTAAAAATCGAAGAATTATTAAATCCATACTGGTAAGCTGAAGTTAAGTATAAATTTCTTAAATAGAAAAGGAAATGTAGAAATGGATGCATCTCAGTCCATAAAAGAAAAAGATGTTATTAGAAATAATATCATCACTTCATATAAAAGAACAATTTACACTAGTAGTAAATATAGTTTCCAAAACATTAATAAAATTATGGATAATTGCTGATAAAAACATCAAAATCCCAAGTAGGAATGACAGCATGGATTATACCGTGTAGCCACAGGGTTTCAATGCTTATTTGATATAATAGTTGTAGTGAATTTTAAGGAAACAATCCTATAAGAAGTATAAGTAAATGAATGCTCTGCTACACAGAAAGTTATTTTGCGTGGATAATTAATGTCTTCACAACATAGCAAAACATAGCTCTCAAATATGTTTACTGTGTTTATATATTTTATATAATATTATCTATTAGATATTAGCAGGTGTTTTAGTAGAAATTACATTTGGAGTTAGATCAATATCACCAAGTTTATTGCTTGAAGACAAATCTAAAAGATTTGCGTCTTTGGAGTATTATCTATTTGTGAGCCAATCATTGTTACCACTTTGACTGACTTCCATGTTAACACAAAGTTGAGAATATTAAATGAAACTATAACTACATTAATGTTAGTTTTGCTATACTCCACTGTTAATGAAGCTTTTCAGCATTATATTAGTTTCTTAGTAACCACTTAAACACGTTTTCATAGATAACAAAACTTTGTATAACCCTCTTGGTGTCTCCATTAGATGCTGGACATGTTGATACAGAGAACCATTTCCAGTGAAGTTTGTAGTGATTTAATATCATTGATTAGCAAGCATGTCAAAAGAAAGTAACCAATTGCAACTGAACCTGATTCCTCTTAGTCAGAGAAGTGGAAACAGCAGAAAGTTGATAGTACTACATGAAAAATGTTGAATAAAAGTGCTAAACACATTAAAACATTAATTGTTGGAATGATGGATCACAATGTTTGTCTGCTAAATATTGTCAAGGTTTAAAGCACTTGTTGTCCATAAAAACCAATATATCATCTTTCTTCTTATCAGTAATTTATTGGTTTGATAGAATGTAACCTGATCAATGAATAGAACACTGTTTTTGTTTTACAAATAAATACAATTTGTTTAAATGCTTAATATAACAAACAAGATATAGACTGCTATCATATACCTCGTAGAAGAATGATAATGTAACAAGTCATCTAACAACTCCTTGAAGTCACAAAACATATAAAAATGATCAAGCAGCTACATTGAGTCATTATTAACCCTTGCTGCTTGCTGTGCAGGTGAGGGCTATATATATAACTAGGTTTATGCAGTAAGTGTTAGAAAAGCTAATCTTAGTCTTCAAAATAGGCAAGTTAACAAAGAAATAGTATAATGCCACTTGACTGTGACTATCATTGCTACATCTATTATGGTTAAGCTGGCACTTGCCATAGGTATGGTTTTAACATTATCTACCACCTGCATTGATTAGAAATAGTAAAGAGGTCTTCATGTAATCCTGTTGTTTATTTTATTCTAAGTAATTTAGTAGTAAGTTCTCATGCAGTGGAAGTCTGAATTGCAAATAAAGTGATATCCATTCAGAAACTGTGGAGAGGGTTCTGCAATTTAGTGGTTTACATTGAATCATAATCAAAGAAAACAGATACCTCAATCTAGGCGTGATCTTTATTTTGATTGTGCATTTCTAAATCATTTGCAGGAGAACATTCGTAATGACAGAAGATTGTGCAGGTTATAGCAAGTTGATTCTTTTTTAAACATTCGATTCTTGTGTGAAGAAAATAGTTTATATGTTGAGAGATTTTTCCAGACATTAACTGGGTCAGTTTTTTATCAACTCTTTAGTATTCATGATTAAAACATTAAGACAATTTCCACTTATATATGACCTACCTACTCCCAAACAAAACATGAGAAATATGTATGAGAAGTTTTGCATTTATGAAGAACAAGTATATAATCTAAATCTTGAACTTCAGTGTTCTATGAAAATGGCAGATTTTGAGCTTGTTATAAAACAAGGAAATGAAGGTTTTTTCTACAGAATTTAGAGGTTGCTATTTAGACACACCCAATGTGTTTGAATTTGTTAAAGTTATATAAAATGAACAATCAAGAACAGAGGTACAATAGCTAGCATCTGTACATATGCTACAAAAGGAGCATTAAGAGCAATCAAAGCAGATCAAAACTTTCTTTTGTGAAATAACCATTAACTTAGAAGATTACATCTCTGGAACATCAGCACACACAAACTTGCAACAATTTAACTTTTTACAATAGATCTTTAATTAATCATTTCTTATAGCATTTAGTAGGCAAAAGGGGAGTAGACTAAATGGGACATCACTGATCATGTAACATGTTATCTAGTGTCCTCTTTGAAGTTACAAAAGCTACATAATTTGTTTTAGATCGGCTATTTAAATCGTTATCAATTGAATTACCTGAGAATGTAAGTTGTTATGAAGAGTAGCGAATCTTTATTAGAGAAACTAGTTCATTACAAGACTTGTCTCGGCGCCACCAATCGGACGCTAGAGAATACGTCTCAGAGAAAAACAGTCGTGTTTTCGTAAGCTATTAGAGTCACTATCACTCATTTTAAGAACAAACGGTTAAGAATTTTAAGAACAAACTTCGTTAATTATGAATCACGTTTTACGGAAGCCGAGGACGGAAATTCCAATCCTATTTCTAATTTCAATGAAACGAGGTTACACAAGGTTACACAGACTTTGGGTTATCACGCCTGTCCATCCTCTACACGTCGAAGTCTTTTTCGCTCATCTGTTATACCTTTTGACATTTCAACAATTTCACTATAAAACACCTCAAACTTTGTATCAGTTTTGAAAAAATTTCAGTGTGAGCTAAACAGTATTCACAGCTTCCTGGATTGCAAAGCAATTGGACAACCGTTCAGTGCCAACAACAGAAGGTGTGGCAATTTTAGGCCAAAAAACGAGGAAAGGTTTACCATCCTCGTCTGAAATCCACCAGCTTTAAATTTATAGAATATTCATCAGATCCTGTATCACGAGTTTGTTCCAAAGTATCACAAAGAACTAAATAATTAGTAAGAACAGAGTTAGTGGCTGCAGTTCTAACGATCCACCTAGTAGGGCAGAGAGGTTTCAAGCTTTTGGTACCTGGACCTAGTTCATGCTTAATGGATTGGAAAAGAGCAGATCTTTTAGGGAAGCAGTTGATTAATTGATTTAAGCCTATTACAAGATCATTATGAATGATAGTTGACTGCTTTCCAACTGTTTTAAGGTACAAATTTGTACAGTGAGCTAAACAGTGTACGTACAAAGCTAGTGGTTGTTGCTGTTGTATTTGCACAGCTACACCAGTTTTATTTAAAAACAAACAACCCTAATAAAAATTAGATATTGTGCACATGCCAAGAATGGAATAAGGAATGAAGAATTGGAACTATCAACTTTGTCTTTAATTTGAATTTTCAAAATACAGGGAGCGAGGAAGAAATAGGAATTTGAATGTCGGTCGTCAGCTTCCATGTATGACAGACCTACAATATCGAACCAAAATCAGGAACTCAACCACACTGGAAACGTCTCGTTTATACTCGATTCTGAGAGACGGCTCGTAGTACTCGCGCTCCGCGATTTATTAAGTAACAAACGTTTTATTAAGTAACAAGAAAACCCTAATAAAAATTAGAAATGGACCGCATGCCAAGATTGGAATAAATAATAAAGAATTGGAACTTCAGAATTTCAAAGAAATAGGAATTTGAATTTGAAAGTTATGCACCAAGATCATCTCGACGAGTTATTATTACAATTATACGCCAACTCATTAACTTAAGTGTTAAGTTTTAAAAGGTTTAGGAAAAAACTTTTATAATTTTTAAACAATAATATTATTCATTTTACACTTCATATCTTTGGGATCTTAACAGTATTGGTATTATTAGTTGTGGTCTTTCACAACAATTATGATATTACAGATGAAACGTGAACTTACTAAAAGATGCTAGCAGGAGGTGAGGTAGTTTCTACGAACTAATTTTGCTTTTTCGTTTTGCATGGCATAACACAACATATAGTTTCTATCATTGGACATGTCAATAATTAAATAATATTATTATTGATTTGGGATCAATATTTAGCAAAAAATTATTGAAATCGCATTGTTTAAAAAATCTGCTTTATGACCTATCACTAAAATGAAGAAAATACTTGCTTGTTTGACAAAACTCAACCAATAAGAATTTAACACAATTAATCATGTAATAATTACCACGCACATACGCACACACATATGCATATATTATAATTATACATATTATACATACCTTTGAGAAGATCTTTCAAAGTTAGTAGGAGTCGACGTGTAGCATTTTGTGCAGCATTTGATATCCAACTATCCACTGTGGACAAGAAACTATCAGCTACCTGAATGGTACATGTAGTTGTAGTTTGAACAACCTATAGTAATACGTTATCTTCAATTATATATATAGATATTTTTGGTTTCAAACCTGTTGAATTGCCTGATGATTCCAGAAATCATTGTAGTTTAAAACTCCAAAGGCAAGGCAATTCAAGTTAGTGTCACTCAAAAGAATATCAGTACAGAATCCATTATCAGTATAACAGGATTGATGACTATTGAAAGCAATTGTTTGTAATTCACTACATGTTCCATTTGAGTTGTAGACATTGCTGTTCAAAATTGCTTTCATAAGGCAACTTTTCACATTCTTACCCCAAGTTAGACCCTATAAGAAATTACTAAAAATTTAAGAGAAAGAAATAAAGTACTTACAGCAGGTGTGAAACAACTTTGCTTATTTGTTAAATTGTGGCAGTATCTGTCACCATAAGCAAGAGGATATCCATTAGTACCACATTGAAATCTTTGCTCTACACACTGAGTATAGAAGTCACAGTTACCATCATTAGCTAGACCTATACAGTCCTGAGCTTGGACAGTAACTGTCAGATAGAGCACCACTGTAAACACGAGTAGCGTCATGATGTAATACAATGTTGTTTGTCAGTTGCAATGCTTTAAATAGTATGTCTTGTTCTTAGACGCCCGCCCACGCGCCTAATGAGACAAAAGGGGACTATAGCTGAATGCTTGAAATCTACGAAATCATTAGCCTCGCGAATAATTATTACTGTTAGCAAACAAAACTTTGACTGAAAATACAAAAACATAGTTCTAAAGACAGAAGTTCTTGGAGCTAAACTACTTGACAGGGATCTGCCATCTTGTCAGTGACCTCTCATGATACCACAATTTTAAATTTGAGGACTAGTAGCACTTTCTAGCATTAAGCGAGTAGGCGTCTACATGAGGACAAATAGTGGTGTACTCAAAATTGTCAATATAGCAAATTTAGTATGTTGTCAAGGAAAACGTTTGATTAGCATTCTTACTAGAGGTTAATTACAGTTGTAAAGTTAGTAAGTGAACATGAGCTTGGGTTTTTAAAATGTATTTAAATATGATTCAACATGCATATGTATATATCTTGTCTTGTCATGTTACTAACTATATATATATATATATATATAGTGTCATTTTGGTCCTACTATAGGAATATTTATTATAATTGTAATTATATTATAAAGTATTCCGTTTACATCAAATTTATTATATAACTAAAGCTAATACTAAAATCAAAAGATACTATAACTAAGACTAATAGTTATTTAAAAGGATTGATGACCAATATTTACTATTTTATTCATAAACAATCAATTCTTTTAAATTATAACACAACTATATTTTTTCTTTAGGATTGTGAGGCAGTGTAAAACATCAACCTTTGTAATACTACCTCTCTTGATTACATTATGACATCAGCTGATATGATAGCAACAAACCACCACTACAAATTCTATATTAGTAGTAAAGAGTGTATGATCATTATATGTAATAAAGTAGTGTATGTTTTAAGTATATACAACATAGAAATATACTGAAAGGTCAAGATAGTACATTTACACACACACACACACACTATATATATATACATATATATATATATATCATGATTACTTTACCAGAATGCCTGAAATCTACGAAATCATCAGCCTTGTGAATAATTATTACTGTTAGAAAACAAAAGTATGATTGAAAATGCAAACATATAGTCCTAAAGACAGCATTCTTGGAGCTATTACATACTTGAGACTGTAATTACTTATAACATTTTTGTGGAGCTAAACTACTTGACATGGATCAGCCATCTTATCAGTAAGTAACATCTCATGATATCACAACTAAAAACTTTTGGACTAATAGCACTTACTCTATTTAAGCGAGTGGGCGTCTACATGAGGGCAATTAGTAGTGTACTCAAAATTTTAAATTTAGTATGTTGTCAAGGAAACATTTGACTAAAATTTGATTAGCATTCTTACTAGAGGTTAATTACAGTTGTATAGGAAGTGAACATATGCTTGAGTTTTTAAAATGTATTTAAATATGAATCAACGTACATATGTATCCTGTCATGTTACTAACTATATATATATATATATATATAGTGTCATTTTGATGCTACTATAGGAATATTTACTATAATTGTTATTATAATATAAACTATTCCATTTACATCATGAAAACAATGACTGTATTCAATACATTATTCATATGATAATTAAAGTATTTTAGTAAAAGATCTATAACATTAATGTACTATAACTAAAGCTAATACTAAAACCTATAGAATACTATAACTAAGACTAATTGTTATTTAAATGGATTGATAACCGATATTTACTATATTTATTCATAAACAATCAATTTATTTAAATTATAATACCCTAACATTTTTATTTACAATTGTGAGGCATTGTAAAACATTAACAAACCTTTGTAATACTACCTCTTTTGATATTTATAGCATTAATTGTATGAGTCAGGTATTTGCTAATAAATAGTATGTTTGCTTTACTCTATTTATCATGTCAATATAGCTGACATGTGTCATTGTCTTGATATTATACTACTATTGCTAATAAACAATCCAAAGCTAATACTAAAGACATTTATTTTAAGTAAATATGCTAACATTGATATTCGAGATCATTTGAATGCAAATGCCAAAACTATAATCTTATACAGTATACTACATCATTTTACTTATTGCTAAATTTAAGACTATAAGACTGCATTCTACTAACATGTCTGTGAACACATCACTACTATGATTATATGGAAACATCAGCTGATCATAACATCAGCAGATAGACAGTATGATTATCATAACTACATTAATGAAGAAATCAGCACTACAAATACTATATTAGTAGTAAAGAGTATATGATGATTACATGTAATAAAATAATGTATATTTAAGTATATACAACATAGAAATATACTGAAAGGTCAAGATAATACATTTACACACACACACACTATATATATATATATATGCTAGTATTAGAGAGTGTATCATGATTTCTTTACCAGAATGCCTGAAATCTATGAAGTCATCAGCCTTGTGAATAATTATTACTGTTCAAAAACAAAAGTATGATTGAAAATGCAAACATATAGTTCTAAAGACAGCATTCTTGGAGCTATTACAGACTTGAGACTGTAATTACTTATAACATTTTTGTGGAGCTAAACTACTTGACATGGATCAGCCATCTTATCAGTAAGTGACATCTCATGATATCACAATTAAAACCTGTTGGACTAATTGCACTTACTCTATTTAAGCGAGTGGGCGTCTACATGAGGGCAATTAGTAGTGTACTCAAAATTGTAAATTTAGTATGTTGTCAAGGAAACATTTGACTAAAGTTTGATTAGCATTCTTACTAGAGGTTAATTACAGTTGTATAGGAAGTGAACATATGCTTGAGCTTTCAAAATGTATCTAAATATGACTCAACATACATATGTATCCTGTCATGTTACTAACTATATATATATATATATAATGTCATTTTGATGCTACTATAGGAATATTTACTATAATTGTAATTATAATATAAACTATTCCATTTACATCATAAAAACAATGACTGTATTCAATACATTATTCCTGTGATAATTAAAGTATTTTAGTAAAAGGTCTATAACATTAGTATACTATAACTAAAGCTAATACTAAAACCAATAGAATACTATAACTAAGACTAATAGTTATTTAAAAGGATTGATGACCAATATTTACTATATTTATTCATAAACAATCAATTCTTTTAAATTGTAACTCAACTACATTTTTTCTTTAGGATTGTGAGGCAGTGTAAAAAATCAACCTTTGTAATACTACCTCTCTTGATTACATTATGACATCAGCTGATATGATAGCAACAAACCACCACTACAAATACTATATTAGTAGTAAAGAGTGTATGATCATTATATGTAATAAAGTAGTGTATGTTTTAAGTATATACAACATAGAAATATACTGAAAGGTCAAGATAGTACATTTACACACACACATACTATATATATATATATATATGCTAGTATTAGAGAGTGTATCATGATTACTTTACTAGAATGCCTGAAATCTACGAAATCATCAGCCTTGTGAATAATTATTACTGTTAGAAAACAAAAGTATGATTGAAAATGCAAACATATAGTCCTAAAGACAGCATTCTTGGAGCTATTACAGACTTGAGACTGTAATTACTTATAACATTTTTGTGGAGCTAAACTACTTGACATGGATCAGCCATCTTGTCAGTAAGTGACATCTCATGATATCACAATTAAAACCTGTTGGACTAATAGCACTTACTCTATTTAAGCGAGTGGGCGATTGTATTAGGGCAATTAGTAGTGTACTCAAAATTGTAAATTTAGTATGTTGTCAAGGAAACATTTGACTAAAGTTTGATTAGCATTCTTACTAGAGGTTAATTACAGTTGTATAGGAAGTGAACATAAGCTTGAGCTTTCAAAATGTATCTAAATATGACTCAACATACATATGTATCCTGTCATGTTACTAACTATATATATATATATATAGTGTCATTTTGATACACTATAAATATCACAGGAAATAATGTATTCAATACATTATTCCTGTGATAATTAAAGTATTTTAGTAAAAGGTCTATAACATTAGTATACTATAACTAAAGCTAATACTAAAACAAATAGAATACTATAACTAAGACTAATAGTTATTTAAAAGGATTGATGACTGGTATTTACTATTATTCATAAACAATCAATTTATTTAAATTATAATACCCTAACATTTTTATTTACAATTGTGAGGCATTGTAAAACATCAACAAACCTTTGTAATACTACTTCTCTTGATATTTATAGCATTAATTGTGTGAGTAGTAGTCTGGTCTTTACTAATGAATAGTATGTTACTTTACTTTATTTATCATGTCAATATAGCTGACATGTGCATTGTCTTGATATTAATACTACTATTGCTAATAAACGATCCAAAGCTAATACTAAAGACATTTATTTTAAGTAAATATACCAACAGTGAGTGACATCTTATGATGTCACAATTAAAAATTGTTAGATTATAATAGCACTTTCTCACATTAAGCGAATAAGTGTCTACATGAGGACAAATAGTAGTATACTCAAAATTATGAATATAGTAAATTTAGTTTGTTGTCAATGAAACAGTTGAGTGAAGTCTGATTAACATTCTTACTAGAGGTTAATTACAGTTGTATAGTAGTGAACATAAGGTTAGGTTTTGAAATGTATCTAAATATGACTTAACATACATATGTATCCTGTCACGTTACTAACTATATGTTGTGTCATTATGGTACTACCATCGAATTATTTACTATAATTGTAATTATATTATATAATATTAGTATACTATAACTAAAGCTAATATAAAAATCAAAAGAATACAAGACTAATTGTTATTTAAAAGAATTGATGACCGATATTTACTATTTTATTCATAAACAATCAATTCTTTTAAATTATAACACAACTATATTTTTCCTTTAGGATTTTGAGGCAGTGTAAAACATCAACCTTTGTAATACTACCTCTCTTGATATTTATAGCATTAATTGTATTAGTAGTAGTCAGGTATTTACTAATGAATAGTATGTTTGCTATACTCTATTTATCATGTCAATATAGCTGACATGTGTCATTGTCTTGATATCAATACAACTATTACTAATAAACAATCCAAAGCTAATACTAAAGACATTTATTTTAAGTAAATATGCCAACATTGATAGTCAAGATTATTTGAATGCCATTGCCAAAACTATATTTATAACAAACATTAATTCTATACATTATACTACATAATTTTACTTATTGCAAATTTAAGACTATAAGATTGTATTACACTGTGCCTGTGAATACATCACTGCTAAAATGATTATATAACTAATTGGAAATGTCAGCTGATATTTATATCAGCAGATATAGATACTATGATTGTCACGACTACCACAATTTAATTTATGATAGCAACAAACTAGCACTACAAATTCTATGTTAGTAGTAAAGAGTATATGATGATAATATGTAATAAAGTAGTGTATGTTTAAGTATATACAACATAGAAATATACTGAAAGGTCAACATAGTATATTTTTGTACACTTTTAGATATATATATATATATATATATATATATATATACGTGGGGGAGTGTACACCTGTCACGGCTTTCCTCTCGTGCTTTCACATACAACACTCAGGACAAGAATGTATTGGACTGTCACAAAATGGATGCCATATTGCTAAAACAATGAATCAGCAACATATGCAGATATTGACAACTCAGGTCTAATGTAAACCTCTGACCAAATTGCATAGATATTGAAATTGAGTTATTACATTAATTACATATACAATGTGAATTTTAACTACACTACTAAGTGTGTGATTTAGTAGTACATCTTTGAGTGACTACTATGGAACAATACACAAACATGACTGAACCAAAGAGAAAGACTTTGATGAAACTGTATATCACACACATATGTCACTATAATTGTATGCATGTGAGAAACCAATATTTGAATCTGTTGAATTACATATATATTACTAAACATCAAACTACTTTTACAGCATTTCATATTATGCTTATACATTCACATACAATATATGGAAACACTCCATTACAATGTTTGTCTTGGAATGGTAAAGACACATTTTTTAAGTATTGATGTATTCAAGCTCAAATCATAACACTATTAACAATGTGAGTTTGATAATTTCATGATTGTCACTCACATACATTACTATAGCATGACATCATATCTTTTCACATATACAATTATATGTCAAACACATGTACATAGTATATACTATGCATGTAATGTATGTATATATATATATATATATATCTGACATATAATCATTGTATAATATAAAACAATGTAAAAGATATGTAATATAAAAGTACATTATATGTATACTAAAAAATGTTCATTAGTGATCACTATAACAATCCAATAATAGAAGTCACCAACATCATGCTGGTTGCTATGACATCTATAGTAACATATATTACACTATACCTGTATTGTATATATACAATACAAGTATAGTGAAATGTGTGCATGAGTACATACATGTATGTATGCACACGTTATATATTATAAAAGTACATATTAAAGACCTGTCTCCAAATTTGGAAATTGGTATGATGATGTGACATTTCATTATAATGGAATGGATGCAGAAGTGATAGAATGTTTAAAAAGGCATGTGAGTGGTAGTATATTGAGGTAGCAGTGGTAGTATGACTTAAATATATGAAGTCAAATGCTGTTAGGGCTTTGAGACGTTTTGGTGTCAAGATTAGAGAGGATGTGGAATATTTCTTTGACACTGATAGAGGCTGAATTGGGTAGTAGAGTGAGAGTATCTAACAGAGGTCTCACAAATGAGTTGTTTGTGAATGTAGTGTTGAAGAAAGTATTAAAAAGATCACATTTTAGATAGGGTTAGACTCTTGAGGATTGTCATAGCGAACTGTAGGTAATATGTTATGAGTGGAGTTAGATAGCAGAGATGTCTTGAATGCCTTAACTTACAAAGGTAGAGGTTTGTTGACCACATATTTGTCTTAGGCCCTGTATTCTTCTATTGGTATGCACTTTAGTTTGGCTAGTAAATTAAGGAATTGATGTTCCCTTTTAATATTATTAATTTTGTATAGTTTTGTTTTTGTATAGTTTGTTTTACATAGAGAGTGAACAATTTAGGAATGAAGATTTCTTGGATGCAAATTTAAAGATGAAATTGTCACAAGCTTCGGTAATAAGGTTTCCCAGGACAAGTTATGTATATATTATGTGAAGTACATTTCAAAGTCAATTATTTAAAAAAATGCCAGTCAGATAGGAAGAAATTATACAAAACACAAGCATGAAGGATGAGGTTGTGAATAAAAGAAAGAGGATGACAAAATGATCAGATAAAATTGGGGTGGTTCTGTTTAAATATAGATTATAGACCTTGTTTATGTCAAGTTTCCTTTGTTATTTGTTGGGTCTGATATGGACTGATAAAGGTTCCTATTATAGTTGTCATATAATAACATGTCATAGATTTAAAAAAAAGGAACTAGATTGAATGGATAAAGTAGAGAGTGAGGACTATTTAATATCTGACACAATAAAATCAGCCAAAATGATCCAATAAAAGGACAAAAGTATGTCACTGAAGTACTTCAGTAAAGACACATGGTAGCATACATCTGCGGTATGCAGGACATATATGCAAGAAGTGATAAGATAAGATATATAAGTATTGCGTTAATTTCAATGCTTGGAGAAGACTGAAAAATTTAGTTCATATAGATGATTTGAGAAATATTAATACTTCATCACCTCAAGTGGATCGATTATCACAATAGACAATATAGCCATTAGAAGTAATTTCATTGTCATATATATTTATTTTACTTTTTTATATGTATTGTATAAGTTTCTAATTTTGTCTTACGAATTGTATCAGTTGGTGTAGGTGAAACTATAAGAGAGAAAGATGAAGCAGGATGACAAAATATTGTAATTACATTTGACAAACATTAAGGTTTCAAATGTTTTGTCAGTTAATCTGCACCTGTCAGGACAAAAGACTTTACCAGGAATGTTGAAGTCTCTCAACAGGTGCAGAACAAGCTGAGATACAAAGATATATAGAAACTTTTTTTGAAATAGCCTCGAATCTTTTCTCATTCAACTTCCAGAATAAAAAAGAGGGTTTTCATTTTGTTGTAAGCATGGCATTGACAAATATTTTTCTATCTGAGATTCAAATGACACAGAAGATGAGTTGGTTGTGGTTGTACTAGGACCTTGCATTAATGTGTTAAAAAACCCTTACTAGTTTTTAACTAGACTGACTCACTAGGACTGAAGATATATCTTTTTTCTTTGTTTTTATACTAATCTCATGACATCACAGTAAATGAATGAATCATGTATATGTGGAGCTTTTGAAACTCCTTTGATATATTAGAAGACCAAATGTGTTAAACATAAAGTATTTATGATGTATTTTACACAATTATGAAATAGCTTTCCAACCAAATACAAATACAAATACTACTAGTAAAATACAAATACAAAAACAAATACAAATAATACTTAATTCATAAAGTAAAATCAAATATAAATACAAATACTTAAAATAGTGTATTTAAATATGACTAAATACAATTACTATTGTATTTAACCCAAAACTTGATGACAACCAATATCAGCTATATCATGACAACAATCATTCCAAATATGACAGGTGTGATCACAATAGCATCCATTATTGTTAGAATGTTGTGACACTGACATTACACAACACCCAGAATAGCTGAGATTAAGTGCCAAACATGAGCCTAAAATTAACATAATATGAACAGTTTATTTCATAATGCTCACTTACCTGAAGGAACAGTTGGTGTAGGCATAACTATAGAACTATTGAAAAAAGATGAAGAACTTGTTGGAAGAATTTTACTACTTGTCAAAGGAGATGAAGTTGGAGATTCTGTGACTAAATAGAAATGGCAATAAAATTGATTTAACATAAGAGATAACTTTGTGTATTTTTTATTATATATATATATATATATATATACATATATATATATATATATATATATATATATATATTTACTTCCTCTCCTATGGCTTCACCTACTCCGGATGATACACTTAGTAAGACAAAATCTGAAGCTCATAAATACATTATAGTCATAGTTTTCTTAATAAGTTAACTTTAATAAATAACAATACATGATTTTGTTACATTCTGGATCAGGATTCCACATTGAATATAGTGGGTCTGGTCTAAATGGTAAGTGACTACTTATTACCATTAGAGTATATTTTGTTAATGCATTTTACTACAATGAAATTTCATATTTATAAGCATTTGTCACAAAACAATGCTATATCCAAATATGTATGTACATTCATGCCAACTACAATAATAAGATTGTCATGAACTTTAATAATTATTTAAATTACTTATGTTAGGATTTTTAAATAAAGTGTTTATCCTTATATCTTATTTGATTTTGGATTGCCTGCCAAAACAATCATTTTCTTTTGTTTGCTTTGAAGATAAAATGTTATAGTAGTCACATATTAGTTTAGTCATACATTAATTTTATTTGCTAATTCTTACTTTATTATTATATAACTAGTAATACATGGATGTGCAAGATTTTTCTTGTGGAGTGATAGGCTAGATTTAATGACAAATGTTGTGGTTATTTCTTTCCTTAGTCTGTGGAGGAGAAGGAAACTTTAGTTCTGTAGTATAATTTTTGTATACCTAGCTAGTCTTTTATCTTATTCACATTTTCACTGCTCTAGATGTCTTAAATGCATCTTTTAATTGTTTTAAATATGTCTGCTTATTTTCCTTTCTTTAAGTTTATCACATTGGTAACATTAAGTAAACATTTTCACTGTGACCATAACTGGTCACATTCTTTTGCATACCTGTGTTTCCGGTTCATGTCTACTAATATATTATTAATTAATTTTTGGGAAAACTTTTAAAACAAAACTTAGGAAGGGTTATTCATTGACAACATTAATGTGAACATGTTCTTGCATTGAGCTGGATAACACATGCCAACGTTAACGAGGTAATTTGCATAAGATATTGTGCACAAGAATAACATTCTTTACAGAATCCCAAGTTGGCAGATTTTTTATTGCACTTTTAGATCATTATATGTTGTACTATATCGTACAACATGAGATTCATACTAAACTATTGTTTGTGACCATCAATGTTCTTTTAAATGTTGGCTGGCTTATAATGTTTATGTATTCATACAATAAAGACAGAGCCAATAAAACGTATCATGAAATCAGAATCTCTCAGGTTCTATTATTCAATTATAAATCTGCTAAGGGGCTTATATAGATATGCCTATCATAATCCATCTTTAAAAGGTCGTTGCATGTTTATGAATCTTTCATTAAATGGTATGCTTTCAGTTTATTGATAAACAAAAACATATTTATTATGATTAAAATGAAACATGAATGTATGGATGAATGAGATTAATGAATAAGTAGATTGATATATGGATAAACACTCAGGACATTTAATCTATTGAAGTTTTTTTCTGTTTCTATTCATCAAATATAAATATTTCTCATAATACATCAGTTCAAGAATTATTCTGTATATTAGTGAGGCCACATCTCTTCTAATACCTGAAAAGGAGGAGACATCTCTTTAGTCCACTCTCTGTCTTTGTTGGTAGCTGTGCACTCAAAACCTCTCAATTAACAATTTTGTAAAAGGGCATACGAGTGTTCACTGTAGTGGGACACCGTAGAGGCCACATGATCCTTCAATTAAAACAATATGAAATCACAAGTTACTAAAGTTAGAATCAGCTAGCTTTGCCTTACTGAAATTTTAATCAAAATATATAATACTTTATGGTCTATGTATGCTCTATGATAAGGCTAAAGTGGTAGGCAGAGCCTGCACATATTGATTGGTGTAAGTGATAACCGTGAGAGATGTGAATGAGAAGTGCAAGAGAAAGTGATAATGACCTAAAACGAACATTATCGTAAGAAACATGACAATTCCTGTACCTCACAAAGACAAGATTGAGCAAGAACTGTTATATGACACTCAATCTATTGATGAAGTCATGTTTTTAATTGTGGCTGAAGAGGTTTTTGCTCTTGCAGATGTGGCACTATTTTCTGAATCGGTATTTGTCTCTGAAATTGCTTATGCCAATCTCTAGGGCTTTCTTGTACGTAAGATTTGTTTCTTGGAGTACATGTATGAGGTTATCATTAAATACCACATACTAGTCGTTCGCTAAGCATTTTGTTAAGTTGGTCTCCAAATCCAAAGAATTCTTTGGAGTTTTGAGTTCAGCAATGTAAATTGCAACAGATTTGCCGGGTGTAGGAGGCTTTCGAGGAGAGGGTATGTAAATGGCCAACGTATAGTCAGCATATGGATCACTTCTTCCCTGGATTCTGAATATCCCCTGCAGTAAAATAAAACTCTAGCCATTTCAAATACAATTTCCACATTTCAGTACTAGTGTTAAAAGCAGAGATCTTCCATGTGTTGCCATCAGATATAGGTTTATACTTGTCACCAAATATGTTATGACTAATAATAATGTATAGAAAAGTCCACAATTACAATGAACTAGACACAACATTACAAAACACAGAACTAAGAATGCTACAAAATAACTAACTTATATAAAGAGACAAAACAGGAAGTTACAATTGATCATGTAATACACTACATATTAATAGTTATAAATATTAAGTTACAGCACAATTGGACTAGGTGACACTAAGTTGAAGCAGGATGACAACCAATATCAGCTATATCACTACAACAATTGTTCCAATTGTAACAATATTGATGACAATAGCATCCATTATTGCTACAAATTGGTGACATGAACCATACACAACATCCAGAATAGCTGAGATTAAGTGCCACACATGAGCCTAAAATTAACATAATCTAAACAAATTAATTTAATTAATAGTGCTAATTTACCTTTAGTAGGTGGTGTAGGTGTAACTATAGAACCACTTAAAGAAGATGAAAAAGTTAATGGAAGATGTGTACTAGTTGTCAAAGGGTATGGAGATTTAAATTCTGTGTCTATAAAAATTTTTTATATAACATAAGAGGGTAATTGATCACAGTCATCATATTAATAAATAAATTTAAAATTATATTATAATTAATTTTTTTTAAAAATTATAATTATTATAATTAAGTCAGAAAAAGTAACAAACTTTTGACAATACTAAAATGTGACTACAATGATACTTGGATATAAAAGTAAAATAAGAGAAATGATTTTGTCATGCTATACAATATAAAAGCAAATAAAAATTAGGAAATATATTTTATTTCATAAGAATTGTCTACATCACTACTTTTAATGATTTTATAAGGTTATGGATTGGAATTCATAATGCTCACTAACCTTGAGTAACAAATGGTTTATTAGTTGAAGGAAGTGAAGCAACTAGAGAGTAAGAAGAAGTAGGATGACAGCCAATATCAGCTATATCACTACAACAATCTTTGGCATTGTAACAGTCTTGATCACAAAAGCATCCATTATTGCTACAAGGTGGTGACAAGAAAAATATACAACATCCAGAATAACTGAGATTAAGTGCCAAACAAGACCCTAAAATTAACATCATATGAACAAATTAAGTTAATTCATAATGCTCACTTACCTGGAATAATAGGTGTAGGTATAGCTATAGATTCACTTAAAGAAAATGAAAAGCCTGTTGGAAGATGTGTACCACTTGTCAAAGGATATGGAGTTTTAGATTCTGTGTCTATATAAAGATCACAATTAAATTGATATGATGTAAGAAATAAACTGATCAAATCATCACATTAGTAACTAAATATGCTACCACTTTATATGTTAACTTTTGGAAGAAACATTTATTATTATACAATAATTATAATAAAATTAGCAATAAATTAATGTTTGATTTGGCTAAAATGTACTAATTATAAGATGTTATCTTATAAAAAGCAAACACAAAAAATGTTTGTAATGGCATGTAATCTAAAAGCAAACAAGAAGATTAGAAACACATTTCATATCATAAATTCCAACATTAGTAACTTTAATAATAAGTTTATTATGATTTTGCCATCAGAATTGGTAGGTATGTACATTGTTGAATATAGTATTGTTTTGCTAAACATGTTTATAAGTATGAAATATGTAATGTAGTCAAATAAGGCCATAATATATACTTTGATCATGAACAAAAATGGACTAACCATTTAGGCTAGACCCTATATCATATCCTGAGCAAGATTCAGGACGGAATAATATATAAAATGGTGCATACACATGAAATTAAGAAGTTTACCAAATTATGTATTGTTTATTAATGAAAGTTAATATGTTTAAATATTTGTGATTAATATATATTGTATAAGCTTATGATTCTGTCTTACCAATTGTATGAGTTGGTGCAACCATAAAACTATTTAAAAAAGATGAAGAACTTGTTGGAAGAGTTGTACTACTTATCAAAGAAGATAGAGTTGGAGATTCTGTGACTAAATAGAAATGGCAACAAAATTGATTTATCATAGGAGACAAATTGATCATAATCATCACATCAGTAACTCAATATGCTACTATTTAAGACTTGAAAGATGACATCACAATAGAAATCATGTTAAGATGGCATGATAAAATATATTATAACATGATAAAAATATAATTAAAAAGGTAATTTAATTCATAATGCTCAATTACCTTTAGGAACAGTTGGTGTAAGAGTAACTGTTGAACTACTGAAAAAAGATGAACTTGTTGGAAAAATTGTACTACTTATTAAAGGAGATGGAGTTAGATATTCTGTGACTAAATAGAAATGGCAATAAAATTGATTTATAATAGGAGACAAACTAATCACAGTCATCACATCAGTAACTCAAATGCTACTATTTAACACATAAAATATGACAGAATAAGAGAAATTATTTTAAGATGATATGATAAAAAATATTAACAAATTTAATTTAATACATAACACTCACTTACCTTGATTAACGGTCAGTGAAGGTGTCATTAGAAAACTACTTAAAGAGGATGATAATTTTTCTACTGAACTAGTTGTTATAAGGGACGGAGACATAGATTCTGCATCTATATAAAAATGACAATAAAATTAATATACACATGAAATTAAGAAATCTACCAAAATTTCTATTTTTTTGTTAATTAAAGTTAATTTATTAAGAAAATTGTGACTATAATGTATCAAATGAGCTACTAATTTTGTCTTACTAAGTGTTTCAGTTGTAGTGGTCAAAACTATAGTAGAGGAAGAAGAAGCAGGATGACAACCAATATCAGCTATATCACTACAACAATCATTATGATTGTGACAGGATTGATCACAATAGCATCCTTTATTGCTACAAGGTGGTGGTGACATGGACCATACACAACATCCAGAATAACTGAGATTAAGTGCCAAACATGACCCTAATATTAACATAAACAAGTTAATTTTATAGTAATTTCATACCTGGAAGAACAGCTTGTGTACTACTTGTCACAGGATATGTAGTTATTGATTCTGTGTCTATATAACAATGGCATTAAAATTGAAATAATGTAAGAGATCAACTAATCATAATCATCACTCAGTAACTACCTATTCTATACTTTACATATGTACACATGAACTGTTACTAAGAAACCTTTACTATTATATAATAATTTTGTGAGAATTTGCAAAAACATATTGTTAAAGATTTAAAGTTTTTATAAATTCTGTGACTATTGTAATGAAAGAGCTTCTGTTTTGCCTTACTACGTGCATTAGGAGAAACCTTTATAATAATATAATGATTATGTCAGAATTTGCAAGAAAATTAATATTTGACTAAACTAAAATATATCTACTATATGATTTGATTATAACAGCAAATGTAAGAGAAATTAGTTTGTCATGGCATGCAATCCAAAAACAAATAAGAAATTTTATTTCATAAGAAGTCCTTACATCAATAATTTACTAACCAACTAGGCCAGACCCTATGCCAGATCCTGAGCCAGATACAGAAGCTGTGTAAACTGGTGAATGCACATGAAATAAAAAAGCCTACTGAATTTTATATTGATTGTTAATTAAAGTTAATTTATTAAGAAAACTCTGATTATAATGTATTGCATGAGCTACTGATTTTGTCTTACTAAGTGTTTCAATTGTAGTAGTCGAAACTATAGGAGAGGAAGAAGAAGCAGGAGGACAACCAATATCAGCTACATCACTACAACAATCATTATAATTGTGACAGGATTGATCACAATAGCATCCTTTATTGCTACAAGGTGGTGACATGGACCATACACAACATCCAGAATAACTGAGATTAAGTGCCAAACATGACCCTAATATTAACATAAACAAGTTAATTTTATAGTATCACTTACCTGGAAGAACAGTTGGTGTACTACTTGTCACAAGATATGCAGTTATTAATTCTGTGTCTATATAACAATGGCATTAAAATTGAAATAATGTAAGAGATTAACTAATCATAATCATCACTCAGTAACTACCTATTCTATACTTTACATATGTACACATGAACTGTTATAAAGAAATCTTTACTATTATATTATAATTTTGTGAGAATTTGCAAAAACATATTGTTTATGATTTAAAGTTTTTACAAAATTCTGTGACTATTGTAATGAAAGAGCTTCTGATTTTTCTTTATAATAATATAATGATTATGTCGGAATTTCAAATAAAATTAATATAAGAAATTTTATTTCATAAGAAGTCCTTACATCAATAATTTACTAACCAACTAGGCCAGACCCTATGCCAGATCCTGAGCCAGATACAGATGCTGTGCAAACTGGTGCATGCACATGAAATAAAGAAGCCTACTGAATTTTATATTGATTGTTAATTTAAGTTAATTTATTAAGAAAACTCTGATTATAATGTATTGCATGAGCTACTGATTTTGTCTTACTAATTGTTTCAATTGTAGTAGTCGAAACAATAGGAGAGGAAGAAGAAGCAGGATGACAACCAATATCAGCTATATCACTACAACACTCATTCATTTTATGACAGTTATTATCACAATAGCAACCATTATTGCTACAAGGTGGTGACAGGAACATTATACAACATCCAGAATAACTGAGATTAAGCGCCAAACATGAGCCTAAAATTAACATAATATGAAAATTTTATTTCATAGTGTTCATTTACCTGGAAGAACAGTTGGTGTAGGTGTAACTATAGAACTGTTGAAAAAAGATGAAAAACTTGGTGGAAGAATTGTACTACTTATCAAAGGAGATGGAGTTGGATATTCTGTGACTAAATAGAAATGGCAATAAAATTGATTTAATATAAGAGACAAAATGATCCTAAAATTAACATGTATAAGTTAATTTAATAGTGTTCACTTACCTAGAGGAACAGTTGGTGTACTACTTGTCAAAGGATATGTAGTTATAAATTCTGTGTCTATATAACAATGGCATTAAAATTGAAATAATGTAAGAGATCAACTAATCATAATCATCACTCAGTAACTACCTATTCTATACATTACATATGTACACATGAACTGTTATAAAGAAATCTTTACTATTATATAATAATTTTATGAGAATTTTGCAAAAACATATTGTTTATGATTTAATTTTTTAATGAATTCTGTGACTATTGTAATGAAAGAGCTTCTGATTTTGTCTTACTAAGTGTATTAGAAGAAACTTATATAATAATATAATAATTAATATTTGGCTAAACTAAAATATATCTGCTGTACGATTTGATCATGACATGCAATCCAAAAGCAAATAAGAAATTTTATTTCATAAAAATTCCTAATGGTAATAATTCAATAATGAAGAAATAGTCACTAACCATTTAGGCCAGATCCTGAGGCAGAATCAGATCCTGTATAAATTGGTGCATGAACAAGAAATAAAGAAATCTACCAATTATTGTATTGCTTCTTAATTAAGCTAATTCAATAATTAATATTGCTAGCTTACCAGGAGAAGCAACTGGTGTTTCAGTTGGAGTAGGTGAAACTATAGGAGAGGAAGAATAAGCAGGGTTTTGACAACCAATATCAGCTATATCGTGACAACAATCATTCCAAATGTGACAGTTTTTATCACAATAGCATCCTTTATTGCTACAAGGTGATGACATGGACATTGTACAACATCCAGAATAACTGAGATTAAGTGCCAAACATGAGCCTACTATTAATATAATATGGAAGATTTATTTCATAGTGCTCATTTACCTGGAGGAACTGTTGGTGTAGATGTAACTATATAACTACTGAAAACAAATGTAGAACTTGTTGGAAAAATTGTACTACTTGTCAAAGTAGATGGAGTTGGAAATTCTGAAACTAAAAGAAATGGCAATAAAATTGATTTAATATAGAACATAAATTGATCATAACCATCTCATCAGTAACTAAATATGCTACTAATTAACACATGAAATATGATATCATAAGAGAAATTATTTTAAGATAACATAATAAAAAATATTATGACATGATTAAAAAAATTAATTTGTAAATGTGGACAAAAATGGATCCAACAGATCCTGGACTTTGTAAGTGAAATAATTATTGCTACTAAAATAATTACCATTGCTTCTTGGAATGTTAATTGGATTTAACTTCATGCCTCCAACGTAACTGTGCCCTGCATATTTTCTCCAACCATAAATAGAGACAAACAATTTACCATTTGGGTTAGGATGTGCTACTGTATTGGTACCATTAAAAGATTTTGAATAGCCATATGCATAGATAGAACCATTTGAAGCATATATTAGAACCCATGGTAGATTGATAAGAACATTGTTGATCAATAAACTCTGGTTAAAGTAAGCATCATTTGGTACAACCACGTTGTAATAACTAGTATCACTTGACAGTAATGCAGAGAACTGGATGGAGTGTTCATATTGTTCTATTGGTGGCACTGTGTTAAGGGAAGGGTCACCAAAGTTACTACCAGCATACCATGTACTAACACCAATTTGTGCAACATAGATTGGTTGATCAGAGATAATACTACAGTATACATTGTTGGTTGTGTAAAACCAATTGGTGTTGTTTTCATCAAATTTAATATGTTCAACATTGTAATTTGTACCACATGTTTTGACTGCATTTGTTTTATTGCTAGTAGCAATCACTTTGTAACTTTGTCCATTGCTTCGACCCATATGAGGTGGTAAAAGAAATATCTTTCCCCAAGTTATTGTTGGTGTCAGTTGTGTAACAATAGGATCAGCATCACCAGTCCCATCTGGAACTTGGGCAGCTTCATGTCCACTGATAATTGTGAGTGGACTGTTAGATATAATTTTAGTTCCTGTAAGATCAGCATGAGGCTTATAAACAAAGAATGTCTGAAGTGAATGAAGAACAAAATCAAAAGAATGTCCAGCTGAAACAATCATATTAGCAGAAGCAGTATCTTGAGGATCTGATGGAACAGTAATGTCATTGTTTGGAATTATAGTCACATTACTGTTATCAAGGCAACCAATAATCATGAACTGACTTGTCTGATCACTCCAACCTAATGTAGACACAACATAGTATGTGTATTGAGTTGTTGGCTGTTTATGACATGGAAGAGCTAGATAAGACATGAAATCATACTGAGTACGAGAGCTCAATGCAATAACTGATATTGGCTCTGAGTCTAGAGAGTAAACTTTAAGACCTTTTCTCCTCCAGGAATAGGTATGATCTAACACTTCATAAGTTGCTGGTATAGCAACTTTATGAGGGTTGTGGTAACTAGTTGTACCCTTATATGAGAAGTTGTGATCAAGTGATGTGATTTTGAAATTAACAGGAGTCATTTTCATAGTATGAACATATAATGTACGCACATTAGATCCATGTACATATTCATAGAATCCAACAATAAGCTCGTTGCTGTATGTACTGGCGTCAATCTGTAGCTCTATAATGAAAAAAAATTACATATGCATATATAAGAAGATAATTAAGATCAATTTGGATTTGTTGAACTTACGAAATACATAATTGAGATTGTAATGAATGTATAAAAAGTTTTTAAAAGTAAAGCAAATGTATGGATTGCTATATTTCATTATATTAAAGAATATAATATATGATATATTAGGGATTGCTATATTATTATCACCTCACATGAAAATAAAATATATACCAGAAAATAAAATTCCAAAAAAATTATTAAATCCAGGGATTATTGGTAATAAAATGTGTCAAACAAGCCCAAAGTAGAAATGCAGTATTTACATCCTCTCATTGTAGTTACAATATTAAGGTCATAATTCTTATTCAATGGAATAGTTATGAGAAAATGTTAAGGCAAATAGTACCACAAAAAGCATAAATTAAAAGCTATCCAGTTAAAAAGTAAGTTAGACTCTATTTGAGAATATGCTCACAACATAGCAAAACATAGCTTTCAACCATAAATATTGTGTTCAAGTACTTTTGTGTGGCTACTTTATAAAACATAATATGTACACATGTAGATCCACATGGTTTCTTTTACAGTACAGGATCCTGTTTAAAGGTATACAAATTACAATGGAAATAAATAACAAGGATATCTAGGATATATTAGTCAGTAGGACACGATTCTATTATAAATAAGCAAAGAGCTGTGATTTTTAAATTGTTAATACATACTGCAATTGCTTGTAACATTGTGACCATAAGTGTTAAAGAAATGAGCTGAACATTGACCACAAGGTGATGGTACACAAATAGCATCAGGTATGTTTGGACATTGTGCTGTGCCACATGGATTGTTTAGACATTGTACCACTTGAACATCATTCTTGCACTTTACTCCTGTTGTAAAAGAGTTAAATTAAATTAATGTAGAAATATATTTAATGAAATGATTTTTGTTTTCAGTCAAATTTAACAAAGTTAAAACACTTACCACATTGTTGTAGACAGTTATATAAAGTTTCAAAGTTGTTTTGGTTACCATCACAACCACTATATGTAAATTGCTGACATCTACCCACAGAATAGTTATAATACCATCGAATGGTATTGTTAGTACATGGACCTCTAACTGGTAATAACAAACAAATATCTACAGAAAATGCAATAAAATTGAATGGAGAAGTTCAAAGTAATTATTAATTTGCATAATTTTAATGAATTGTGTACAAAATTTAGTGAATGCTATCCATCATAGTCTGAATTTTACCTTGACTTCCTGGAATGTTAATTGGATTTAACTTCATGCCCCCAACATAACTGTGCCCTGCATATTTTCTCCAACCATAGATTGAGACAAACAATTTACCATTTGGTTTAGGATGTGCTATTGTATTGGTACCACTAAAAGTTCTTGAATAGCCATATCCATAGATAGAACCATCAAAAGCATATATTGGAGCCCATGTTGGATTGATAAGAACATTGTTGATCAATAAATTATGATTAAAGTAAGCATCATTTGGTACAACCACACTGTAATAACTAGTACCATTTGACAGCAATGCAGAGAACTGGATGGAGTGTATATATTGTTCTATTGGTGGTACTGTGTTAAGGGAAGGGTCACCAAAGTTACCACCAGCATACTGTTTGCTAACACCAATTTGAGCAACATAGATTGGTTGATCAGATATAATACTACAGTATACATTGTTGGTTGTGTAAAACCAATTGCTGTTGTTTTCATCAAATTTAATATGTTCAACACTGTAATTTGTTCCACAGGTTTTGATTGCATTTGTTTTATTGTTAGTAGCAATCACTTTGTAACTTTGTCCATTGCTTCGACTCATGTGTGGTGATAACAGAAATATTTTTCCCCATGTAATTGTTGGTGTCAGTTGTGTAACAATAGTTTCAGCATCAGAAGTCCCAGCTGGAACTTGGGCAGCTTCATGTCCACTGATAATTGTGAGTGGACTGTCAGATATAATTTTAGTTCCAGTTAGATCAACCAAAGGTTTAAAAACTAAGAATGTCTGAAGAGAATGAAGAAAAAAAGTGAAGGGCTGTCCAGCCGAAATGAATATATTACCGGCTGCACTGTCCTGAGGATCTGATGGAACAGTAATGTCATTGTTTGGAATGATAGTCACGCTACTGTTATCAAGGCAACCAATAATCATGAACTGACTTGTCTGATCACTCCAACCTAATGTAGACACTACATAGTATGTGTATTGAGTTGTTGGTTGTTTATGACATGGAAGAGCTAGATAAGACATGAAATCATCCACATTACGGAAACTCCATGCAATAACTGATATTGGCTCAGAGAATAAAGAGTAAATTTTAAGACCCTTTCTCCTCCAAGAATAGGTATGATCTAACACTTCATAACTTGCTGGTATAGTGACTATATGAGGATTGTCATAACTAGTTGTACCCATATATGAGAAGTTGTCATCAAGTGATATGACTTTGAAAGTAACAGAAGTCATTTCCATAGTATGAACATACAGTGTACGTAATTTAGATCCATATACGTGTTCATAGAATCCCACAAAAAACTCACTACTGTATGTGCTGAGGTCAATCTGTGGTTCTATAATGAAAAACAAAATATTACATATATGTATCGGAAGAAGATAATTATCAATTCTAATTAAGAAATACTTAATTGAGATTGTAATGAATGTATAACAAAATTTTAAATGCAAAGGAGATGTATGGATTGCTATATCTCATTCTATAAGAATATAATATATGATATATTAGGGATTGCTATGTAACATCACCTCATATAAAAATAAAATATATACCAGTAAATAAACTTTCCAAAAATTTATTAAATGAAGGGATTCTGTGTAATAAAACATCTAAAAGAAGACCTAAGTAGGAATGTAAAATTGACATCCCCTTATAGTAACAATATCATAGTCATTATTAATATTTTATACAATATTTACAGAAACATGTACAGCACACAGTCCAACAAAAGGTATAAAGCAAATCCTATTCAGCTAAATAGATGGCTAGATTTTCTTTAAGGATGTGCTCATAACATTGCAAAAATAGCTCTCAAACACAAATGTTGTGTACAGTACTTGTAAGTCACTATTATCTAAAACATGTATGTACACATGTAGTTAGACATGGTTTGTATACAGTGTCTTTTGTAGTACAGGATCCCATTTAACGTTGTAGAAAGTCAAAATGTGAATAAATAATAAGGATTACTAGGATATATTGGTGGCTAGTCAGTAAGAAATTCTTCTATTTAAATAATTAAAGAGCTGTCATTTTAAAATTGTTAATACATACTGCAATTGCTTGTGACGTTGTAACCGGAAGTGTTAAAGAAATGAGCCGACCATTGACCACAACTTGATGGTACACATATAGCATCAGGTATGTTAGGACATTGTGCTGTGTCACATGGATTGTCTAGACATTGTACCACTTGAACGTCATACTTGCACTTTACTCCTGTTGTAGCAAAAATGTTTAATTAAAATAATGTTAAAATATTTTTAATGGAATAATTTCTGTTTCAATCAATTCTAAAAAGGCTAAAACACTTACCACATTGTTGTAGACAGTTATATAAAGTTTCAAAGTTGTTTTGGTTACCATCACAACCACCATATGTAAATTGTTGACATCTACCCACAGCATAATTATAATACCATCGAAGGATATTGTTAGTACATGAACCTCTAACCGGTAACAATAAACAAATGTCTACAAAAAATGTAATGAAACAAAACTGATTAGATCTAAACTGTTACTTTGCATAATGTTAATAAATGTTTACAAAATTTTGCGAATTTTATCTGTCATAGCCTGAATTTTGTAAAGTAAGATATTTATAGCTTGTAATATAATTACCAGTGCTTCCTGAAATGTTAATTGGATTTAACTTCATGCCTCCAATATAACTGTGTCCTGAATAGTTTCTCCAACCATAGATAGAGACAAACAATGTACCATTTGGGTTAGGATGTGCTATTGTATTGGTACCACTAAAAGATCTTGAATAGCCATATCCGTAGATAGAACCATCTGAAGCATATATTAGAGCCCATGGTGGATTGGTAATGACATTGTTGATCAATAAACTCTGGTTAAAGTAAGCATCATTTGGTACAACCACACTGTAATAACTACTACCACTTGACAGCAATGCAGAGAACTGGATATAGTGTTCATATTGTTCTATTGGTGGTACTGTGTTAAGGGAAGGGTCACCAAAGTTACCACCAGCATACTGTGTACTAACACCAATTTGAGCAACATAGATTGGTTGATCAGAGATAATACTACAGTATACATTGTTGGTTGTGTAAAACCAATTGGTGTTGTTTTCATCAAATTTGATACATTCAACATTGTAATTATTACCACAGGTTTTAACTGTATTCGTTTTATTGTTAGTAGCAATCACTTTGTAACTTTGTCCATTGCTTCGACCCATGTGAGGTGGTAATATGAATGTCCTTCCCCATGTTATTGTTGGTGTCAGTTGTGTAACAATAGTTTCAGCATCAAAAGTTCCAGCTGGAACTCGGGCAGCTTCATGTCCACTGATAATTGTGAGTGGACTGTCAGATATAATCTTGGTTCCAGTAAGATCAACAGAAGGCTTAAATACTAAGAATGTTTGAAGTGAATGAAGAATAAACTTAAAGGATTGTCCAGCTGAAATGTTTATATTACCAGCTAGACTGTTCTGAGGATCTGATGGAACAGTAATGTCATTGTTTGGAATGATAGTCACGTTACTGTTATCAAGGCAACCAATAATCATGAACTGACTTGTCTGATCACTCCAACCTAATGTAGACACAACATAGTATGTGTATTGAGTTGTTGGTTGTTTATGACATGGAAGAGCTAGATAAGACATGAAGTCATCGTCACTACGGTAGCTCCATGCAGAAACTGATATTGGTTTTGTGTCTAGAGAGTTAACTTTAAGACCTTTTCTCCTCCAGGAATAGGTATTATCTAACACTTCATAACTTGATGGTATAGTAACTTTATTTGGGTTCTGATAACTAGTATTTCCCATATATGTGAAGTTGCCATCAAGTGATGTGACTTTGAAAGTAACAGGAGCTATGTTCATGGTATGAACATACAATGTACGTAATTTAGATCCATGTATGTGTTCATAGAATCCCACAAAGAATTCACTACTGTAAGTGTTAATGTCAATCTGAGGCTCTATAACAAAGACATAAAATTAATAACAAATTAACATTTTACTGTAATGTAATTATTTTAAATCTATTCTGATGAGCTGAATGTAAGATTAAAAAACTTAATCCATATATGTAGTGAATGGATAAAAAGTTCTTACAAGGAAAATGTAAAAGAAAAAAGATGATAGTAAGGATGGTTACAGTGTCATTGTTTCATATAAATGCACAATACATACAATATATTTTAATAAATAAAATTTTAAAAATTCATTAAATGTATGGAAACTGGGTGATAAAAGGATCTTAAACAAGGCCAAAGTAGGAATGGCAGCACGAACATCTTTATATAGTACCAACAATATCAATGTCATAATGCTTATTCTTTGCAATAGTTATAGTAGAATTTTGAAGTGAAAATACCTATAAACGTCTAAAGTAAAAGGTTGTCTAGCTACCTAGAAAGCTAGGTATTGCATAGGGAATGTGCTCACAATATAAATACTGTGTTTAGGTATTTACTTGTGGCTTGTATGCAGAGATATCTATACTGCTATTCCTTTTGTGAGTTTGTTTGAAATGCTGTTACTACCATCTCTGAATTGATCAAAATATTACGAAAATTCTTAACTTGATTGTGTATTTGATCTTATTAATTAGCTAAACTTGTTTTTTGATTGATAGAAGACAAGACATATCTGTCCTCCTTAAAAAACAGCAACAATTATGGATACTAGAGGAGGAGTTCGTGTCGATTCACTTAGAAAAAACCTTGTAGTAGAATATAATGTCTTCATTTCTGCAATTTTGACCATAGTCCAATAGTTTTGTTAAAACTTTGAAAATTAAAGAATACGACCACTTGCTATTCAACAATGTAAGTAAGTATCAAGAGATCAGAAAAAGGAGGAATCTTGATAATATTGACCTTTTTTAATTCCAATAGTGAGTATTGTGAGGCAGTGCCTGATCAAGTAAAAGATAAAATTGATGATTATTTTAAACAACAGCAGTCTTGTTGAGATTCCTCTTAATTAGATTAGTGGATGCCGAATCAATCTAATTTTCTACATTAGCATGTAAAAATTACTTAGCTATAATATAATGCAATATCTACCGCAGCTAAACGTGTTTTCAGTAATTGGACTTAAACTAACAAGATTTAATCTCTCGTTGCCGCCCCTTAACTTAGTGAGGAAGGTCTATACAAACACACACACACACACACACACACACAGACACACACACACACATAAAACTCGTACAGCAGGAATACGGATGTAGGTGGAGCATCGTTACCTAGGTATGTGTTAGGAGATGAAAAATGCAATATGAGAAATGGCTGTTGTGATATGTTGTGAACGTGGTGACGATCTTTTGAATATAAGCACAGGAAGTCAAGTAGTGCCCCCTGTATTACATACTGCTCCAAGAGCAGAGTTTCAAGCAGCTTTACTAGCCATCATTGAGGAATAAGCGTTGAGTAAAAGGAGGAGCTCGTAAGTGTACAGGATATTTCTGTAGCCAGCAAGATTTTTGTTGCTGGCTGTACGAGTCCTATATGCACTTGTCGTTAAGACTCTAAGACTATTTCTCTTCACGCAAAGTGGCGACAACGCCAGATTAATCACGATTATGAGCTAGGCTTATAATAATTCAAAATATGAATGCATTAGTCGTTTTGAATAAGAAGAATACGTATAATCTTCAGTTCTTATACTTTTGTACTTAAATTTGAAGCTTTGGTAACATTTGTGGACAGAATCTAATTATCACTTCAGTAATTGGATTTGTTATAAAAACTACTAGTCAATTAGTCCACCAAGGTAATTCCCCTGGTAAGCGAAGCCCTAGAACGTGTATTGTGATGAGTTTGGGATTTGATTCTTCTATGTCTTTATTTAATGCTGCCACCAGATAAGTTAATGCCTACCTACTGACTTTATCTCTTCATCTCGCAACTGTTATGGTGTGGTCAACTGATCTTGTCCTTGCTTCTGAGCTCTTTTATGACACATTTTACTAATTTGTCTCAGTTATGGCACACTGTATCCTGAAATGACTGCTTCAAGTTACATGATTACCATTACATCAATAACACGACACTGGCATTTCTCCTTTCAATTATATGGATTTTCCCTAGTGTGTGCTGGAACCACTTTATCTGGAAGCTACAACTACTGAATAGCTCCACTAGCTGATTCCATTGATTAAACCATGTCACATGTCTTTGATCGTATTCATTGTATTCTGGTGTTATTCACCCCACAAAAGAACGACCATACAATATGTCATCTAGTGATATTCTTGAAATTACAAAAACTTGCAATTTGCCTTAAATTGGTTATTTAAAGTAAATGGTTGAGTCATCTTGTTAAATGAGAGTAGAACTTGTAACATTATATGATGATGAATGGTTTGGGAGAGTAGTTATCCTTGATCAGAGCAACTAGTTCATCATTTGTCTTTTGGCTCGGCCAGTGCCACTATGTTACAC
The DNA here is from genome assembly GCA_963693285.1 of Xestospongia muta. NCBI lineage: Eukaryota > Metazoa > Porifera > Demospongiae > Haplosclerida > Petrosiidae > Xestospongia > Xestospongia muta. The sequence goes on from OY848917.1 coordinate 23,994,676, forward strand.
ACTACAGGATATGTCACACAGTGGAGTTTTCATAAACAATTACAATCACTAACCACTCCTTTTTATGTACAAACAGCACACTATATTATATAGAGGACTTAATAAATTAATATTTCGATGTCAACATTTACTGAATCACATTATGTACAAAGGCCTTTAGTTGGTTGTTATTACTTATCACTATGAGCCTACTCATTTAAATAAGGTTTAGGATTTTAAAAGGTTTAAGAAAAACATTTCTTGCTTTTAATAATAACATTATTAATTTACAACTCGTGTTGTCAGGATCTCAACAATGTTAGTATTGTTAGTAGTGATCTTTCACAACAATTATGTATAATACAGCCACACCTATATTTTAACAACAGCTCTTAAATAAAACGTGTTTGCACCTATTTGTGTTACCTCTGTGCTTACCAAAATACTTTATCAGTGGGTGAGCTAGTTCTATAAGCCAAGTTTTTCCTTTTGTTACTGGATGACAATAATTTTTAATTATTGAAAATTGGGCGTGTCTATATTTAATTAATATTAATATTGCTACCTATCAAAAATTTATAAGTCACGTTCTTTCCAAAACCTACCGTATGGCCCATCACTAAATAAAATATACTTGCTTCTAAGACAACAATTACTCTCCAATATATATTAACCACAATTTAATTGTGTGATAATTGGCATGCACCTACACACAATGCCACACATACATTACTATATATACCTTTGAGAAGATCTTTCAAAGTTAGTAGGAGTCGATGTGTACCATTTTGTGGAGCATTTGATATCCAACTATCCACATTGGACAAGAAACTATCAGCTACATGACTTTCACATGTAATAGCAGTTTGAAGAACCTATATTATCTTCAATGATGTATATACATATAGATATTATTGGTTTCAAACCTGTTGAATTGCCTGTTCATTTTGGAAATCCGTTAAGTCAAAAAATTCAGTGGCGAGGCAGTTCAAGTTAGTGTCATTCAAAAGGATATCATTACAAAATCCATTGTTAGTAAAGCAGGATTGACTACTATTGGCAACAATTGCTTGTAATTGACTGCATGATCCTCTTAAGCTGAAAATTTTGCTGTTCAAAATAGCTTTCATAAAGCAACTTTTTACATTCTTAACCCAAATTTGTCCCTATATGAAATTACTAAAAATTAAAGAGAAAACACTAAAGCACTTACAGCAGGTGTGAAACAATTATATTTGAAATTGCAGCAGTATCTGTCACCACATTCAAGACCATATTCATTAGTACCACAGCTAAGTTGTTGCTCTACACACTGAGTGTAGAAGTCACAGTTACCATCATTAGCTAGAGCTGTACAGTCCTGAGCTTTGACAGTAACTGCCAGAGAGAGCACCACCAAAAACACGGGTAGCATTATGATGTAATGCAATGTTGTTTGTCAGTTGAATAGCTTTAAACAGTTAGTCTTATTCCTAGAAGCCTACTCACTTAACGTATGAAAGCTGAGAATGCCCGAAATCTATGAGGTCATCGGCCGCGCGAATAATTATTATTGCTAAACAAATGTATGACTGAAAATGCAGAAGTACAATTCTATAGACAATTGTTCTTGGAGCTATTAGAAATAACTACTTATTTCATTTTTCTGGAGCTAAACTCTTTGGCAGGGATATGCCATCTTGCCCGTGATGACTTCTCATAGACCCACAATGAAAAATTATTGGAGAAATATCATTGGGCGAGTGGGCGTCTGCATGAAGTCAAATAGAAATGTAGTCAAAATTGTGAATATAGTAAATTTGGCATGTTGTCAAGGAAACATTTGACTAAAGTTTGATTAGCATTCTTACTAGAGGTTAATTACAGTTGTACAGTGTAGAGTATATAAAGCTTGGGTTTTTGAATGAATATAAACATGACTCAACATATATATATCTTGTCATGCTACTAGCTATATATAACATATGAGTATCTAGTGTCAGTTTGGTACTACTATAGCTAAAAAATGTATTTTAGTAAAAGATTTATAACATTAGTACACTATACTAAATCTAATACTAAAATCAAAAGAATACTATAACTAAGACAATAAATTATAAAGAAGGGTTATTGACCAACATTTACTATATTATTCATTAACAATCAACTATTTTAAATTGTGGTACAACAACACTTTTCCTTTGAATTCTGAGGCATTGTAAAACAACAAAATATCCATAACCTCACTTAATATGTAAATTAAGTGTATTGAGTAGTAGTGAGGTGTTTGTGAATGCAAAGTAAGTTTGCTGTAGTATATTGTCATCATATCAACATAACTGGTGTATGTCATTGTATTGATACTAATACTATTACTAATAAAGAAACCAAAGCTAATATTAAAGTTATATCTTTTTGAAATAATAGGAATATTGAAACTCAAGCTCATTTGAATGTCATTCCCAAAACTATAACTATAGCAAACATTTTTATATAATACTACATCATGCTAGTTATTGTAAAGACTATTGACCGTACTCTACTGCCCATGTATCCATGTATCCATCACTGTTTTACTTAGACAATTAAAATGTCAGCTGATCATCACATTATCAGATATGGATACTATGATTGTCATAACTACCATGTGTTAATTTATGATAAGAACAAACCAACACTACAAATTCTATGATAGGAGTAGATTAGAGTATGTGATTTTTACATGTAATAAAGTGATGTATATTTTAGTATATACAATATAGAAATATACTGATTTTAATTTTAGGTTACAACAATATATTTACACACTGTTATGTATGTATATATACAAGGTAGTGTACACGTGTCACAGCTTTATTCTTTTTGTTATTATGATTTCATATGTAACAGTTATGGTAAGAATCTATTGAGACTGTTGCATATAGTTGCTTTATTAGTGAAAACAACCAATCTGAGACAAATCACTTTGTTAACAACCTGAGGTTGATATCAAACATTATATAGACCTCTGACTATACTACATATATACATTGATGAGTTATTACATTAATTACATGTATAGTGTGAATTTTTAACTACACTACTATATGTGAATTAATTGTTAAGTGATTATTATAGAACAACTCATAAACATTGAATGTGCCAAGGAAAAATTCTTACAAAGGAAAAGACCTTGATGTATATATATCATATATATGTAGGTCATTATATTTGCATGCTTTGAGAGACCGAAATGTGAATCTGATGAATTACATATATATGACTAAACTTCAGGCTACTCTTTCAGTATTCTAGAATACGTTTGCTAATTCTTATAACTATGGAGACACTCCATTACATGAATTGTTATGGAATGATAAAACAAGAGTTTCTGAAGTCCTGATATATATATTCTGGTTCAAATCTATCATTATTACTAATGTGAGTTTGAGCACTTTTATGATCAACATCCACATTACACTAGAATCATATCATACCTTTCACATATTTAGGATTGAAATATTCATTATAATGTTGATTGTGTAATATTTAATAGAGTAGACAAAACATACCCACGTAAATATAACTTATTGTACATAACACATACATTTATAGTCAAATTTATAAACATTTATATTATTGTTTATTAGTAATCACTAGGTACCATAACACTTTAATGAAGCATCCAGATGAAAGGCACCATTACCATGCTGGTTACCATGACAATATCTATGGCAACATACATTTCATTTTACCTGTATTGTGTATAACAAATATTCAATCACACATGTTATATATTCTACATGTACATGTATATATTGTTTTATGCAAATAGTAATGAAAACTAGAAATAACAAGGTATGATAACATGGTTGCTGTGTATTAGTTACTCTGATGAATGTGTATGTTACTATAGCAGTCACAACAAGGCTTATTCAAAGGTCAGTTTTACTAAGTATTGTGCACATACTGAATACTATAACTATAAACTAGGAACTTACTACAAATTAGTACTAATGTTGTTGTTTTTAATTATACACAGATCTAGAATTGATATTAATTACATATTGTTATATGTCAACATAAATATATGTTTAAAAATTATAATGGTATTATTATAAATATGTAACTGTACATGGATAATTAATTATATTTTCATAAGTTGTACTTGTGGACGTCACATTCTGGTGCATTGCCATCTTATATATGTTTATGAAGATTAAAGCATGTTTTTGGGACAAGTATGACTTTCTTGATAGACCTGACTATCAAGACTGCAATGTATATCAAAATACAAATGTCATATATATGTGTGGTATGTGTAGACAGATACTTCTGATGTTAAGGTGGGAGGAGTGTGCTGTACTATTTATACTGTAATGATCATGATCTTTGTATTAAGTGTTCTTAGTAATTACTGTGTAAACTTTGAATATTATTATTATGTTTGATACCTTAATTGCTCCGTGCATCCTTATTATACAAATTGTTTATGTTACTCTTCCATACTTTGGTTGTTATATTTATATCTTTAAAAGTTATTAATTATATAAAGGTGTAAACTTTCAGTCTTATAATCATGTTTGATACCTTAATTACCCAACGTATCCTTATATACAAATTGTTTATATTACTGTCCCATACTTTGGTTGTTATATTTATATATTTAAAGTTATTAACAATATAGAGGTCAATACAGGACATACTAATAGGACAATATATTGAAGGTCTATCAAGAATATGTAAACACAATAAAATAAACAAAAAACTCATTATCCAATTGTTAGTACACACTAATACAACTACTTGTTATATCATCACCAGAAGAGTTAAAGAAATGAGCTGAACATTGACCACAACTTGATGGTACACATATAGCATCAGGTATGTTTGGACATTTTGTTGTGTCACATGGATTGTCTAGACATTGTACCACTTGAACATTATTCTTGCACTTTATCCCTGTCATAATAAAAGTGTTTAATTAAAATAATTTTTATATAATTGTAAAAGTTTTGATGAAAAGGCTTTGTTTTCAGGCAAATCTCACAATCCGAAAACACTCATTTATATTGATTACTAATCAGCATAAGTATACCTATATGGACTTGGTGGTAATGTACACATATTTATGAAATCTGTTGCAGAATAAAATCTGCTAATAACATATACTTTGACCATGAAAAAGTAGTCACTTACGATTTATGTTGGATCCTATGTTGGATTCAGGGAGGTAACCTAAAGCAGATCAAAATTAATTAAAAATTTATTAAAAATTGATTAATTGATTAAAATCAATGGTACATACACATGAAAAACATCAGTATAACAGATTATATATTGTTTGATGCTAAAAAGTTTATAAAAATTGTGACATTGCATCAACTTTTGATTTTGTCTTACCCGGTGTGTTAGTTGGTGAAGGTGTAACTATAGAACGACTTAAAGATGAACTTGTTGGATGATGTGTACTACCTGTCAAAGGATATAGAGCTTTAAATTTCATGTCTCTCTAAAATGGCAATAAAATTGATATATTGTAAGAGATAAACTCATCACAATCATCATATCAGTAACTAACGTGCTACTACTTTACATATGAATTTTTAAGAAAAAATCTTTGTAATTATATAATAACTATGATGACAAGCAATCAAAAATATTTTGTCTTACCAAGTGTATCAGTTGAAGTAGATATAAACATAAGAGAGGGATAAGGAACAGGATAACAACCAATATCATCTATATCATTACAACAATCATTATTAGAGTGACAATTTTGATCACAATGGCAATCTATACTGATACAATTTTGTGTCTGCGTTGTCACACAACATCCAGAATCTCTGAGATTAAGTGCCTTACATGAACCTAATATGAACATAATGTAAACAAAATTATTTTTATTCATGATTATCTTGAATAACAGGTGTGGGTGCAACTATAGGACCACTTCAAGAAGATCAAAAATTGCCGGAAGGTGTAATGTACACATATTTATGAAATCTGTTGCACAATAAAATCTGTTAATAATATATACTTTGACCATGAAAAAGTAGTTATCTATTATTTATGCCAGACCCTATGCCAGATTTAGGAAGGTAACCTGAGCCAGATCCAGATGTTGGATTAAAATCAATATTACATACACATAATATACAGAAGTACAATAGATTATATATTATTTGAAGCTATAAAGTTTATAAAAATTGTGACTAATATATTGTATCAACTTCTGACTTTGTCTTACCCACTGTATCAGTTGGTGTAGATGAAACTATAGAACTACTTAAAGATGAACTTCTTGGAAGATGTGTACTACCTGTCAAAGGATATAGAGCTTTCAATTTGGTGTCTATATAAAAATGGCAATAAAATTGATATCATGTAAGAGATAAACTGATTATAATCATCACATCAGTAACTAAATGTGCCACTTTTCAACACATGAACTTGTTGAACTGTTAGGAAGAAACTTTATCATGAAAGGCACTGAAGTACAGAACCTTTGCTGCAGTTTCATTAGTGACGTTAGTTTGTTTGTAATTGCTGTGCTGCAACTGCATTAGAATTCTCTAATAAACACTCAAAATAAAATAAACAATAGGTTAATACCATACTAAGTGCCAGTTTAACCATAATGGTTGTGGCATTGACAGTCACAGTCAAGTAGAAGCAGTTTCTTTGTATTTTGTAGACTTATGTCAGCTTTGGTAAAAGTATCTATATCAGTATTCTCATGACTCTTTCTTGATGTATTTATATACTGCTACAACTGTCGGCAAAGAAGGCTGTTGAGGTAAGTAAAATTTGCATAGCTTCAAATTGAAACATTTCGACAAAATTCCTATGTTCAAATTGTAAATAATTGTATATCGTGCCCTTAAAAGATATATTGGAGAAACATTCATTCTTTTTTGTCTGTGCTTTTTTGTAAGGTCATTCTGACTTTTTAAGCTTTGTCTATGTAAAAAGCATTTTATCTAAAACAACTTACTTAATGTTCGCTATTTTTTGTCAAGTTTTGGATTATAAACAGTTGTTGCTCAGTTCAAAGTGCAGTTCAAAGTGAACTTCCAGATAACGGACAGACAGAAATTACACACATACAAAGAAGTACTGTAACCCTCATCAATACAGTGAGCAAAAAGGATTAATTATATAATAATATAATAATTATAACAGAATTAGCAATAAAATTGAGTTTGACTAGACTAAATTATGACTACCATGATATGTTATCTTTAAACAAACGATTTGTTATGACATAAGCAAATAAAGAATTGGAAATAGATTTTATTGCATAAGAATTCTTAACATCAGTAATTTAATAACAATTTGTGATAATTTTATTATTGTAGTTTGTGGGAATGTTCATTGTTAAATATAGCATTGTTTACATTGTGACACATGTTTAGAAATATGAAATATGTTGTGCAGTACAACATGTTAATAAAATATATTTTAAACATGAAAAAGTAGTTACTTACCATTCTGATTTTATCTTACCAGGTGTATCATTTGGTGTTGATGAAACTATAGGAGAGGAGAAAGCAGGATGACAACCAATATCAGCTATATCACTACAACAATCATTCATGTTATGACAGTTTGCATCGCAATAGCATCCATTACTGCTACAAGGTGGTGACAGGAACATTATACAACATCCAGAATAACTGAGATTAAGTGCCAAACATGAGCCTAAAACTAACATAATATGAACAATTTCTTTTATAGTGATCATTTACCTGGAGCAACATTTGGTGTAGGTGTACCTATAAAACCACCAGATGAAGAACTTGTTGGAAGAATTGTAATACTTGTCAAAGGAGTTGGAGTTTTAATTTCTGTGTCTAAATAAAAATGGCAATTAAATAGATATGATGAAAGAGACAAACTGATCACAATCATTACATTAGTAACTAAATATGCTAATACTTTACACACAAACTGTTAGGAAGAAATCTTTATTATATAATAATTATGTCAGAAGAGGCAATAAAATTAATTTTTGATTAGACTTAAATGTGACTACTATGACATATTACATAGGGAATTGATTATGTCATGATATATAGACAACAATTGAAAAGCAACAATAACAAAGCAACAATATAATATGTTTATAAGTAATGTTGTGCGTACAACATGTTAATAAAATACATTTTAAACATGAAAAAGTATTTACTTATCATTCTGATTTTATCTTACCAGGTGTATCAGTTGGTGTTGATGAAAATATAGGAGAGGAGAAAGCAGGATGACAACCAATATCAGCTATATCATTACAACAATTATTCAAATTATGACAGTTTTGATCGCAACGACATCCATTATTTTCACAAGGTGGTGACAGTGACATTACACAACATCCAGAATAACTGAGATTAAGTGCCAAACATGAGCCTAAAATTAACATAATAAATTATGAACAATTTCTTTCATAGTGATAATTTACCTGAAGCAACGTTTGGTGTAGGTGTAAATATAAAACCACTAGATGAAGAACTTGTTGGAAAAATTGTACTACTTGTTGAAGAAGATGGAGTTTTAACTTCTGTGTCTAAAAAATGGCAATAAAATAAATATGATGTAAGTGATAAACTGATCACAATCATCACATCAGTAACTCAATATGCTACTATTTAACATATGAAATGTGACAGCATAAAGGAAATTACCTTAAGATGACAAGATAAAAAATAGTAACAAATTTAATTTAATACTCACTTACATTCATAATACTCACTTACTTGGACTAACAGTTGGGGTAGGTGTAATTAGAGAACTACTTAAAGAGGATGAAAAACTTTCTACTGTATTACTTGTTATAAGAGATGGAGATATAGATTCTGTGTCTATATAAAAATGGCAATAAAATTGATATCATGTGAGAGATAAACTGATCACAATTGTTATTACATTAATAACTAAATATGTTAATATTAAATACATGAACAGTTAAAAGAAACCTTTGTAATTATATTATAATTATGTCAAAAGAAGCAAAAAATTAATTTTTGATTAGACAAAATGTGACTACCATGAGATATTACATAGGAAATTGATTATGTCATGACATAATGACAACATGCAATTCAAAATCAACAATAGCTAATGTCACTTGTTTAATGAAATCATGTCCTTTTCACAATCAGTAGTGAACTAAAATGTATGTTTATTACAGATATCTGAACTACAAATATAATTGTTGTAAACAGTACATAACCAATCAGTGAGTGTACCAATAGTAAACAAGTAAGTCACAGATTATCAAATATGACCCGAAATCACTTCCACTTGGATGCAGAAAGTAGAAAAATCACTTTTGACAAAGACAAACACATATTAGCAAATGATCACATGATCTGAGTCTTATTCAAGTAGGCGCAGCTGCTGAGGTCATTTGCTATTTTTGAACAAGGTAAGAAAATTACTATGACTTCAGAAACACTTTTTAAAGGAAACTTTCATATCAAATTTGTAGATATTTGTATTTTGTAGCTACATTATTAGTTATATTGTACCTCTTGCCTAAGCTTTGCTAAACGTTACTGTGATTTTTCAAGCTTTGGCTTTCTTTAGCTCTAATGAATTTAAGATACTAAACCTTTGATGTTTATCTTAAAGTTTTACAGCTGTAGACACTATCTCTGCCAAGTTAGTGTTTTTCATAGTGGATTGTCCAGTAACAGACACAAAAGTTCTGTAACCATCACCAACACTGAGCAGCGAGTGATAATTAATGATGTTCATTTATTGGAACTAATGAGAATGTACATGATTGGATATAGCATTGTTTGTAACACATACTTATAAGTATGAAATATGTTGTGCAATAAAATATGCTAAAACATTTATGCTTTGGCCATGAAAAAGTAGTTTCTTACCATTTAAGTCAGACCCTCCAGTTTCATGGAAGAATCCTGAACCAGATGCAGATTCTGTATAAAATGGTGTATTCACATGAAATAAAGAAGTGCACCAAATTACATATTGTTTATTAATGAAAGTCAATTTGCTAAAAAATATGTGACTAATGTATTGCATGAGGTTCTGATTTTGACTTACTAAGTGTATCAGTTGGAGTAGGGGACATTACAGGAGAGAAAGCAGGATGACAACCAATATCAGCTATATCACTACAACAATCATTCCAAACATGACAGTTGTCATCACAATAGCATCCATGATTGCTACAAGGTGCTAATACACAACATCCAGAATAGCTGAGGTTAAGTGCCAAACATGAGCCTAAAATTATCAGAATATAACAAATTTTTAAATTTACTCTCATAGTGCAAACTACCTTCAGGTATTGGTGTAGGTGTTGGAAGATGTGGACTACTTGTCAAAGTGTATGAAGTTTTATATCCTGTGATTATATAAAAATGCCAATATAATTGATTTAGTATAGGAGATAAATTGATGACACATATCACATATGTAATATTCTACTTTTTAAATTAAATATGCCACACACACATACACATGCATACATACATACATATATACATACACATACAAATACATACATACATACATACATACACACATACATACATACATACATACATACATACATACATATATATATATATATATATATATATATATATACACACACACACACACACACACACATATATATTTAACACATTAACTGTTAATAAGGAGAAACTATCATAATTTTTATATAAATATATATCTATTCACATTTGTGGTCGCATATTACATAATTATGTCAGAATTAGCAATAAAACTAATTTTAACTACACTAAAATAGACTACCATGACATGTTATTTTGAAAGCAAACATAGGAAATTATTTTATCATGACATGCATAATTGAAAAATCATCTAAATTCTTAATGTAATATATATATATATATATATGAAGTATAGCAAATATATTGTTTAAAATTCATTATATAGAAGCAAGAACTCACCACAATCATTTGTGACTTCATTATTTCCAATAAAATATCTTGGAGAGCAATCTGTACACTCATCAGGATAACAAACTGCATCAGGATAGTTAGTACAAACACTTCTATTACAAATATCTGAACTACACTTCTTGTTTGGTTGACTAAATGAACAGCCTATATTAAAAATGTTAAAAACATAATTAACCAGATACTATTTTATTATATACATATAAGGTAGTCATCACAATTATATTTATATTACTACAATATATAACTCACCACAAAGATTATTACATTCAGTAAGTGTCTGAAATTGATTTCTATTTCCATGACAACCACCATAAATGAATAATTCACACTGACTTGAACTGGTGTTAAAAAACCAACGAGGAAATCTACCTTCACATGATCCAACTTTAGGAGGTAGACGGCAAATATCTAGAAATTTTATAATATTTATTTCTTATTCCAAACAATTTAGATATGTAAAAATTCCAATATAACTTGTATACATCATTATTATAATATATCATTTTGTAACCAATATAATTAATGCTTGTAAAGTAATTACCATTGCTTCTTGGAATGTTAATTGGATTTAACTTCATGCCTCCAACATAACTGTGCCCTGAATATTTTCTCCAACCATAAATAGAGACAAACAATTTACCATTTGGGTTAGGATGTGTTATTGTATTGGTACCACTAAAACATGTTGAATAGCCATATCCATAAATAGAACCATCTGAAGCATATATTAGAACCCATTGTGGATTAATAAGAACATTGTTGATTAATAAACTCTGGTTAAAGTAAGCATCTTTAGGTACAACCACACTGTAATAACTACTACCACTTGACAGCAATGCAGTGAACTGGATGGAGTGTTCATATTGTTCTATTGGTGGTACTGTGTTAAGGGAAGGGTCACCAAAGTTACCACAAGCATATTGTGTACTAACACCAATTTGAGCAACATAAATTGGTTGATCAGATATAATACTACAGTATACATTGTTGATTGTGTAGAACCAATTGGTGTTGTTTTCATCAAATTTGATTCCTTCTGTGATGTAGTTTGTACCACAAGTTTTGACTGCATTTGTTTTATTGTTAGTAGCAATCACTTTGTAACTTTGTCCATTGTTTCGACCCATGTGAGGTGGTAATAGAAATGTCTTTCCCCATGTTATTGTTGGTGTCAGTTGTGTAACAATAGGGTCAGCATCAAAAGTCCCAGCTGGAACTCGAGCAGCTTCATGTCCACTGATAATTGTGAGTGGACTGTCTGATATAATTTTGGTTCCAGTAAGATCAACATGAGGCTTAAAAACAAAGAATGTTTGAAGTGAATGAAGAACAAAGTCAAAGGAATGTCCAGCTAAAACAATTATATTAACAGAAGCACTGTCCTGAGGATCTGATGGAACAGTAATGTCATTGTTTGGAATGATAGTCACGTTACTGTTATTAAGGCAACCAATAATCATGAACTGACTTGTCTGATCACTCCAACCTAATGTAGACACAACATAGTATGTGTATTGAGTTGTTGGCTGTTTATGACATGGAAGAGCTAGATAAGACATGAGATCATCTTTATTACGGAAACTATATGCGATAACTGATATTGGCTTTGAGTCTAGAGAGTAAACTTTAAGACCCTTTTTCCTCCAGCAATAGGTATGATCTAACACTTCATAGCTTGCTGGAATAGTAACTTTATGAGGGTTGTGGTAACTAGTTGTACCAATATATGAGAAGTTGTTATCAAGTGATGTGACTTTGAAATTAACAAGAGTTGTTTTCATAGTATGAACATACAATGTACGTTCAGTAGATCCATGTACGTGTTCATAGAATCCCACAAAGAACTCACTATTGTATGTGCTAGGGTCTATGATGAAAGACAAAATATTTAAATATATATATATGAAGAAGGTAATTATTCTGATGATGGTAGTTATTAAAATCAATTCCGACAAGCTGGATATACTCAAATCAGATATATAGTGAACAAATAAAAAAAATATTAAAATATAATAAAGAAGGGATGTCTGTAGTGTCATTACTTCATATAAAACACAATGTAATCCAGTAAGTAAAATTCAAGAAACATTAATTAAATACAATGAGTCTGGATGATAAAACATCTCAAAACGAGGTGAATGTATGAACGCAATAAGGACATTCCTACATAGTAGCCACAATATGAAGAACATAATATCTATTTGCTGAAAGAGAAGTTGAAACTTTTAAGTCAAATATTCCACAAGAATATAAAGTAAAATCCTCTTTTGCTATAACTAAGTTATATGCTTAAGGAATATGCATGCTCACAACACAGCTAGAAAATAATGTAATGTAAATAATTATAAACATTGTGTTCAGTACTTATGTATAGCTATTATGTAAAACATGTAGATCCACATGATTTGAATATAGAACTTGTACAGTAGAGGATATTGTTTTAAAAAGTGATTATTCAAATTTTCATTGCTGTTACTGAACTTACTGCATTGATCTGTTAAATCAGTTTCACCAATTATAAACTTTCCTCTACATTGTCCACAGTTGTCAAGTACACATTCAGCATCAGGAAAATTAAAACAAGTTTGATGATCACAAGTATTATTAGGACAATATATTGGTGGTTTACCAGGTGGACATGAACCTAATAATATTTAGAAGTAAAAATTATTTCCATTTACTTACTGCAACTGCTTGTAACATTGTGACCAGAAGCATTAAAGAAATGAGCTGAACATTGACCACAATTTGATGGTACACATATAGCATCAGGTATGTTTGGACATATCACTGTGTTACATGGATTTTCTACACATTGTACCACTAGGATCTCCTCCTTGCATTTTACACCTGTCATAAAAAATCTTAAATTAAAAAATATTATTAAAAGTATTAATCAAATGACTTTTGAAGAATAAAACTCTTACCACACCGGTGTATACAGTTATGTAAAGTTTCAAAGTTGTTTTGGCTACCATTACAACCACCATATGTAAATTGCTGACATCTACCAACAGCACAGTTATAATACCATCGATATGTATTGTTAGTACATGGACCTCTAACTGGTAACGACAAACACATATCTATAGAAAATGAAATTAAATTGAATTGATAATATCCAAAAAAATTAATTTGCATTATGTTAACAAATGTGCACAAAATAGAAAAGATCATATCCTGGATTTGTAATTAAAATAGTTATTGTTTGTAAAATAATTACCATTGCTTCTTGGAATGTTAATTGGATTTAGCTTCATGCCTCCAACATAACTCTGCCCTGAATATTTTCTCCATCCATAGATAGAAACAAACAATTTACCATTTGGATTGGAATGTGCTACTGTATTGGTACCACTAAATGATGTTGAATAGCCATATCCATAGATAGAACCACCTGAAGCATATATTAAAACCCATGGAGGATTGGTAATGACATTGTTGATCAATAAACTCTGATTGAAGTAAGCATCATTTGGTACAACCACACTGTAATAATTAGTACCACTTGACAGCAATGCAGTGAACTGGATGGAGTGTTCATATTGTTCTATTGGTGGTACTGTGTTAAGGGAAGGGTCACCAAAGTTACCACAAGCATATTGTGTACTAACACCAATTTGAGCAACATATATTGGTTGATCAGAGGTAATACTACAGTATACATTGTTGGTTGTGTAAAACCAATTGGTGTTGTTTTCATCAAATTTGATACATTCAGCATTGTAATTTCTACCACAGGTTTTGACTGCATTTGTTTTATTGTTAGTAGCAATCACTTTGTAACTTTGTCCATTGTTTCGACCCATGTGAGGTGGTAATAGAAATGTCTTTCCCCATGTTATTGTTGGTGTCAGTTGTGTAACAATTGGGTCACCATCAAAAGTATTAGCTGGAACTCGGGCAGCTTCATGTCCACTGATAATTGTGAGTGGACTGTCAGATATAATTTTGGTTCCAGTAAGATCAACGCAAGGCTTAAAAACTAACAATGTCTGAAGTGAATGAAGAACAAAGTCAAAGGAATGTCCAGCTAAAACGATTGTATTACCAGCAGCACTGTCCTGTGGATCTGATGGAACAGTAATGTCATTGTTTGGAATGATAGTCACATTACTGTTATTCAGGCAACCAATAATCATGAACTGACTTGTCTGATTACTCCAACCTAATGTAGACACAACATAGTATGTGTATTGAGTTGTTGGTTGTTTGTGACATGGAAGAGCTAGATAAGACATGAGATCATCTTTATTACGGAAACTATATGCGATAACTGATATTGGCTCTGAGCTAAGAGAGTAAACTTTAAGACCCTTTTTTCTCCAAGAATAGGTATGATCTAACACTTCACAACTTGCTGGTATGCTGACTTTATGAGGGTTGTGATAACTAGTTGTACCCATATATGAGAAGTTGTCATCAAGTGATGTGACTTTAAAAGCAACACGAGTTGTTTTGATAGTATGAACATACAATGTACGTTCTTTAGATCCATGTACATGTTCATAGAATCCCACAAAGAACTCACTATTGTAGGTGCTGAGGTCAATCAGTGGCTCTAAAATGAAACATAAAACAAGTAATATAACATTTGTTTTACTGTAATACCAATTGTGAATTTGTGACAACAATTAGTAAGAAGGTAAAATTTAAATCATTATTGATGAGTTGAAGTTAAGTAAGTTAATCTAGATATGTTATGCATGTATAAAATGATCTTAAAAAAAGAAAAGTAGGGACAGCTATATCTTAGTCCATAAATAATATTAGTGATGGCTTCAGCATCATCACATCATATGAAAGCAGTAACATTCGATATACACATGAAGAGTATGAGACAGACATGAGAAGCAATCAGACGGTATTTGTAAGTCCATTTAGACTATTCTAGTACTTATTGATGCTTCACTTGGAGTACCAGTAAGATTCCTAAGGTTCATTTATAGAATGTACCAGTTTACAAATGCGTATCTACATAACTATGATTGTTTTATGGTTACTAAAGAAGGAGCTCAAGTTAACTCCAATTAGAACAAGCTTCAAATTATTGACTAATTTCCTGACTTCCATCATTCTTAATGAGTGTAACTATAACACTTATTTCAAAGGAAAAATGGCATCCTCAAAGGAGGCTATTTCCAACCTCTGTAAAGTTTTGTTTACTTGTTAAGGCTCTTAACAAAAACATCTGAAAGTAGTGCTTCATGAAAACCATAGCATTTCTGTAAAA
The DNA here is from genome assembly GCA_963693285.1 of Xestospongia muta. Classification (NCBI taxonomy): domain Eukaryota; kingdom Metazoa; phylum Porifera; class Demospongiae; order Haplosclerida; family Petrosiidae; genus Xestospongia; species Xestospongia muta. The sequence continues at coordinate 24,010,810 of OY848917.1, forward strand.
ACATAAGCATTAAAACAAAACATAGAACAAAATATGATATTAGGGATATCTTCAGCATCATCACATCATACGAAAGCAGGAACATTTGATATATACATGTAATAGTATGAGACAGACATGAGAAGCAACCAGATGGTATTGCAAGTCCATTTAGATTATTCTAGTACTACTGATGCTTCATTTGGTGTACCAGTAACATTCTAAAGGTTCATTTATAGAATGCACCAGTTTACATAACCATGGTTGTTCAAAGGTTACTAAAGTAGGAGATGAAGTTAACTCCAATTAAAACAAGCCTAAAATTTTTGACTATTTTAATGACATCCATTATTCTTCATGAGTGTAACTATAACACTTAATTCAAAGGAAAAAATGGCACCCACAAGGACTGTACTTCCAAGAAATTATATTTATTTGTTAAGGCTCTCAAAAAAAGACTTCTGAAAGTAGTGTTTCACATAAAACCATAAGTATTTCTGTAAAAAAACAAGCATTAAAAGTCTTCTAGGTTTATACTATTAGTTGTTGTTCAGAAGAAAGAAGAAGCACATTGTGTCATCCCATAGTGCTAATGCCTGCATGTTATTTTGTGCAATGTTAATAATAACATTCATACACCTATATTTTTTAAATGTTGTATTTAGAAAGAAAGTGTTATATACCCTTAATGGTTAAGACATTAGCTGTTTTATTGGATGTTGAGCCAAATTTAAATAATATGTAATACTAAGAGTGTACTTATAAGTGCAAACTGTTCATGCAACAGGTATATAGTAGTAGTGTACTTATTTGGTATTGAAAGTGGTGTGACATTAATGAACTGAATACAATAATAGCTTAAAGTTCTAGTAATGTCTTTGTATTTCAAATTTTTTTCCTAGTCAATTTGTTGGCCAACTACTACCACTACAAACATCTACGTGTACAATTAGTAAAAACATAATACACTCCAATGTATTCCATGTTCTGAATGTTACTTGCTGCACTTGTCCTATCAACTTTGAATAATGCCTTCATTGGGAAAGGGATACTGAAGTAAACAAAATTTTCAAGAGTAAGACTTGTTGCCAATGCTTCATTTATAGAAACAATAGTTGGAGCTGTTTTAATAAAAAGGATTTACTTAATTATTTCTTTCATATAATCTGATACATATTAGTAAGTGTTCCAGAAGAAATTGGATTTGGACTTTGATCAATGTTACCAAATTTGTTCCTTGATGAAATTTTTGTACTTGTGAGTCAACAAAAGGACATCATTGATTGTCTACTTCAACGAAAGACTGAAAATATCAATTGAAATTATAATGATTTCACTATTAGTTTTGCTTTAGTTCACTGCTAATGAAGTTTTTTAAGCTGCAGGATAAGCTACTTATCAATTTCCCATTCAAGCTAGAATCAGGGAGATCGTATAAAAACATACCGAAATGCACCCTTAAATGTTATAGTGGATTTCCCATTGGTAAAAACAATAGCTACTAAAGAGCTTATTTCACTTAAACAAGAATTATTAAGATTAAAAGATAAATTTATAGTTTTTCCTAGACTAATGTAATAAATTTTGGAAATAAGTGTTTATTATACTCTGTCCGAATTGAGTTGAGCTACCCAGACATGTAAATAACTTTGCCGTTTTACGTGCTATCTGCATGAAACTTGCACCAATCAATTCAGCTTGCAAATGCGCTATTTATATATAAAATTTGGCTTTCTAGTGCTACGAGAAAGTAGCAAACTATAAACTCCATACATTTTCAATTGCATACCTTCGTCATACTTCAAATTCCACACGTTCGAATAACACTTTTACCTTGAGAAGTCAGCTGTGTGTCACGTGGCAATTCAAAATTACAGTTCTAATTATATGAACAAAGATTCTATTATAATAATTATTACTATTAAAATAATAATCAGATATTGTCTTTTGCGATTTAAGGCAGCTATAAAGCCGCCGTGATTCTAAAAAAACCTTTTAACAAATGATGCTGGCAGGTGAAACTCCTGTGGCATCAGCAGTTTTTTTAAAAGGTCCTTGAGTACGTTGACGCCTGTGGAGTTCCTCGAAATAGTCATAGACATTCACAAAAACCTCCTTTGCTTTGTTCGCAACCTCAGTCTCTTCCCCTTTGTATCTTCACAAACACGTGGAAAAACGTGGTCTATTCGCATGACATTCACGTGAAAAAGTAATGAATTATATTAAAATGTACTTCAGTGCTAAGTGCATTAATTAGGTGAGAAAACATCTCACCTTATATTCCATGCATACAACACCTTTTTTTAAATAAAGGGCTCAACTCAACTCGGACAGAGTATAGTGCACATTGTAAGCTAAAACAAAAGGAAACACAGTATTTGATGAAATTAAGAGATATATAACACTAACATGTTTTCTAAGATCAAATAACAGGATTAGATAAGATGCAATTTATAATTAGTCAATTAAACAAACACTTGTAATAACCAGGTTATCATTTTCCTTCTGATCAATACTTTTTTGATAGAAGCTATATCGATGCAAGAGAGAATGTATTAGATGTGTTAAACTTTTATATTTTAAAGTACTGAAATTGTTGGAGGTTAAAGAAGAGGATTCATTTGTTTTCGACAATGTAATTATCAAGAGATCAGGAACAAGTGAAATGATGATAATATTGATCTTTGTAATCCCAGTAGTGATAGTTTGCTTTGCAACATGACTACATGGAAGGCTGTGATGAAGAAGTAAAATTAAAGACTATTTTAAACAACAGCAATCTCCTCAAAATTCCTCTGTATTAGATTTATGGATAATTTCCCCACATAGGCAATGCTAATAAAATGTAATCATCAATTGTTCATGCTTTTGTAATTAACTTTTTAAGCTTTTGATGACATTTGCTGTCACAATGCAATTAACACTTCACTAATTGCTTTCTTATAAAAACTACTAGCAATTAGTCCACCTGCTGGTCCTTGAAGCTGAAGCAAGAGCATTGTAATGACTTTGACATCACAGACAAGTACATACTAATTCTTCTCTATCATTTTTAAGGACAGCACTCAGACATAGTGTCAAGGTAATATCTAACAACTGTTTGGTTTGGGCAACTGTTTCTCTCCGTGGTTTTGAGATTTCTTATGACACATCTTTACTAAGTTGCCTTGGTTGTGGCACATAGCATCCTGAAAATGACAGGTTGGAGCCATATCATTACTGCCACAACAATAACAAGTCTTAAACATTGTTCTTTTTCTTTAAATTATATGGACTTGCTCTGATGTGTGCTAGAACTATTTTATCTGGAAGCTGTAACTACTCCTGAATAGCTCTACTGGCTTACTCCATTGATTAAACAATATCAAACATTTGTTTGATCATATTCCAAAATTAGTCTTCATTATCTACTGCTATCATTCACCACATAGAAGAATTATCACATATATAACATGTCATCTAGCGGCCTCCTTGAAGTCACAAAAACTTGGCAATTTGCCTCGTTATTAGGTCTGCCATGTAAATTCTATAGAATCATCTTTAATGAGAGTGAAACTTGAAATGTTGGACAATGATAGATAATGTAGATAGTAGTGATTCTTGATCAGAGCAATTGCCCATTGTATGTTTGTCTGACAGTGCAACTAAAATGCACACTAGAGAATACATCTCGTAAACTATTTGAGTCACTAACCAACATTTTTAAGAAAAAAGGCAGAATTACATTAAGGATACCATTAACATGATATAAGAGGACAGAATGGAGTAGGTTGGGCGATATTTAGATAATAACACTCGTTATCAATCACGTTTTGTACCAAGTTCCTTAGATGAGTTATTTCATAATTGTTGTGTTATTAATGCCCTTCAAAAGGTTTTTAGTAGTAGGTAAGCTAGTCCAACAAGCTACAAGCTAAGTTTGATCTTTTGTTAGTGCATAGCTTCATGTTATTAGCATCTATAATAAATGTGCATATTAAATTGATAACTAGATAAAACGTATTGAAATCTGCTACATGGCCCATCAATGGAAAGTGGAATTATAATACACTTGCTTCTCTGTCAAAAATTCCTTTCCAATGTAATATAACTTGATGATGTAATAATTATCACATGAAAGTGCAAACACAAACACACACATGCACATAGAAATTCCTCTTCAACTTTAATTAACCATAATTTAAATCATGTTTATACATTAAATGTACATATATTATATACCTCTGAGAAGATTTTTCAATGTTAGTAGGAATTGACGTGTAGCAAATTGCACATCATTTGATATCCAACTGTCAACAGTGGACAAGAAAGTATCAGCTAGCCCCCTGTCGCATGTTGTTGCAGTTTGAAGAATCTATAGTGATATGTTATCTTTAATGATATATATATATTTATATTATATAGATATTTTTGGTTACAAACCTGTTGAATTCCCTGTTCATTCCAGAAATCACTTAAGCCAAAAACTTCAAAGGCAAGGCAATTCAAGTTAGTGTCACTCAAAAGAATATCATTACAGAATCCATTATCAGTATAACAGGATTGATGACTATTGAAAGCAATTGTTTGCAATTGACTGCATGTTCCATTTGAGTTGTAGACATTGCTGTTCAAAATGGCTTTCATAAGGCAACTTTTCACATTCTTACCCCAAGTTAGACCCTATATGAAATTACTAAAAATTATACAAAAAAAACGCTAAATACTTACAGCAGTTGTGAAACAACTTTGATTACTTGATAAATAGTGACAGTATCTGTCACCATAGGCAAGAGGATATCCATTAGTATCACATTGAAATCTTGGCTCTACACACTGAGTATAGAAGTCACAGTTACCATCATTAGCTAGAGCTGTACAGTCCTGAGCTTGGCCAGTAACCGTCAGACAGAGCACCACAGCAATCACGAATAGCGTCATGATTAATGCTATGTTGTTTGACAGTTGAATAGTTTTAATTAGTTAATCTGGTTCCCAGACGCCCACTCTTTTCTCGTATCGAGGCACATTTTGGCCAAAATCTATGACATCATTAATCAGCCGCATAAATAATTATTATTCTTGAAAATTAAAGAAAAGGTAGGACTGAAATTTTTAAAGTAAAGAATTTAGTCCTTGGAGCGAATACAACGTGTAACAGTTACTGCTTCCTGCGATTTCTGGAGCTAAAATCTTTAACTGAGGTAGATGTGTTGACTCTAGTGACGTCATATTTTTAAAAATAAACGATGATGTTACAAGAAGAAATTTTGATAGTCACTAGGTGCCCTTTCTCGCATTAATTAAGCGAATGGACGTCTGCATAGAACAAAATAAACTATAATTTGTATTCTTGCCAAAAGTTAATTAGTCCTTTAACATAACTTTGGGGTTTGGGTTGGAAGTTTAGATTAGTAGATCAAATGTGTTAAACTTAAAGTATTTATGATGTATTTTACACAATTATGAAATAGCTTTACAAATACAAGTACAAGTACAAATACTACTTAATTCATAAAGTGAAATACAAATACAAATACGAATACTTAAAATAGTGTATTTAAATACAACTAAATACAAATACTAATGTATTTGACCCCAAGCCTGGTTGAAACATAACTTTGTGTCTGTGAATGCATTATTGCTAAAATAACTATTCATTTAACCAATCAAAAACGTCAGCTGATCATCAAATCATCAGATATAGATACTATGATTGTCATAACTGCCATGCGTTTTTTATGATAAGAACAAACCAACACTACAAATTTATGATAGGAGTAGATAAGAGTATATGATGATTATATGTAATATAGTAGTGTATATTTTAGTATATACAATATAGAACTATACTGAACTTGTTTTTAGGGTAAGATAATATATATTTATGCATTGTTATATATACAAGGGAGTGTACTCCTGTCACAGCTTTGCTCTCTTTGTTCCCATATTTCAAATTCAACAGTTATGACAAGAGTCTATTGGGACTGCCACAATACATCATTTATAGATAATCTTAAACAATTTTAAAAGCAATGAGGAAATATATTTTTACATGTTTATATATTTTATGTTATGTGTAACATAAAACTTAAGTAGATTGCATATATAACAATTACATATATATTTAATATTTGACATATAATCATTATAGTATATAAAATGTATGTGAATATATAGTTGATGTACAAATGTACACAGCATATAATCATCGTGGATTATAATACATACATATATCCATTTTATATGTTTGTCTAGTCTGCTTACTAGTGATCATTTATAACTGGCTGTGCATTTATCTTTTTATAAAATTGGTTGCTTTAATAGTGATCATAGCAATATATAATACTTCTAGGTTGTAATTAATTTAGGTAATTAGCTAGAATAGCAATGTGATAATAGTGAAAGGAATTAGTAATTGCATTGTTTATATTATGTGCATAAAAATCTATGTATTCCAGTTTAGTCAGTTATGACATAAACTATAAATGATAACAAAAGGTTTAAATTTATGTGATAAATAAAGTGATTACCCCATTGTTTATATATATACACGAACAATATATGTGTATACCTTGACTTTGCCAAAATTTTTATATTCTTTTCTCTAGCTATATGTTTATTCAATTTTGTAGGCAATACAGTATATTATGTGGTGATCAAACATATCATTATAGTGCTGATATCAAAGACTTGTGTAAGCCAATAATTACTAAGAGGTATGTTGGTTCAGTGCTAACTGTAATCATTGGATATTACTTAAAAGACTAAGACTATTAAGGTATGTAATTAAAATAATTGTTAATATCAGATCATAACATAAATAATGTTTTCTTCTATTTTGAAACTCTTGCATGATATACTACAATACAAATAATAGTCGAGCATTTATGATACTTTTATTTCAACTTACAAAATGATATAAGTATAGCAAATACTTCATTGGAATATAGCAACAAATACATAGTAATAAAAATAAAGTAACTAGTACTATTAATCCCAGTGAATAACTAAGAAAATATTCTCCGATTTTTTTACAGCAAATCTTCATGAGTAATAGAGTCTAAAGTGAACAAAAAGAAAGAAAGCCATGATAGAACAAGTTGACTCAGAAGAATTTAGTGAAGGAGATAGTGTGTTTGTTCAAAATTATAGAAACAGTCATAAATGAACAGAAGAACTATTTCCAAAAAATTAAGTCATACATCATACTTCATTAAAACTAGCAACAGTTTAATTTAGGAGACACATTAATCAGATACATAAAAGGACATCATCATTAGCCACAAAAATGGTCAAATTTGATATGTCATTTGACAGTTTTCCTGAAGTTATATTCAATTGTATCACTAGATCCAAGTCCTAAACTTAGACAATTGACTAGAATTTGTAAACGTCCTGAAGGATAGTTCTGTTATAAGTCGGAGGAGTGTGCTGCATTATTTATACTGTAATCATTATTCATGCTTCATTGTATTAAGTTTAGTTAGTAAATGCTGTGTAAAGTTTCATTCTTATAATCATGTTTGATACCTTAATTATCCAATGTATCCTTATATACAAATTGTTTATGTTACTGTCCCATACTTTGATTGTTATATTTATATCTTTAAAGTTATTAACTATATAAAGGTCAATACAGGACATACTAATAGGACAATATATTGAGGGTCTATCTAGAATATGTAAACACAATAAAATAAACAAAAAACTCATTATCCAATTGTTAGTACACACTAATACAACTAACTACTTGTTATATCATCACCAGAAGAATTAAAGAGACTAGCTGAACATACATTGACCAAAATTTGATGGTACGCATATAGGATCAGGTATGTTTGGACATTGTGCTGTGTCACATGGATTTTCTAGACATTGTACCACTTGAACATAATTCTTGCACTTTACACCTGTCATAACAAAAGTATTAAATTAAAATAATGTTTATGTAATTGGAAAAGGTTTGAATTCCCAACATCAGTAATTTGAAGTTTATGATAATTTTGTTACAGAAGTTGATGGAATCCACATTTTAGATATAGCATTTTTGCTATATATATGTTTAAATATGAAATATGTTTGTCGCAAATGTGTTAATAATATATACTTTGACCATGAAAGTAGTTACTTCCCATTTAATTCTAATTCCTAGATTCAGGGAAGAAACTTGAGTCAAATTTATATTTTTAAGTGGAGTCTAGTAACATTTTTGAAGTATAAAACATTTAACTACTATGCGAAACCACTCCCATTAGAGATTAAAAATTGTATGATTACTTTACCAGAATACATGAAATCTATGAAATCATCAGCCTCGCGAATATTACTGTTAGAAATCAAAAGTGTGACTGAAAATGCAAAAATATAGTTCTAAAGACAGATATTCTATAAGACTATAACATTATATTCTACTATGCCTGTGAATACATCACTGCTAAAATGATTATATAACTAATTGGAAAGTCAGCTGATATTTATATCAGCAGATGGATACTATGATTGACATAACTACCACAATTTAATTTATGAAAACAACAAACAAACACTGCAAATTCTATGTTAGTAGTAAAGAGTATATAATGATTACAGTAGTGAGTGTTTAAATATATACAGCACAAAAATGTACTGATGAAAGGTCAAGATAGTACATTTACACACTTATATATATATATAATTATATATAAATATGTATGTACATGGGGAGTGTATACCTGTCATGACTTTGCTCTCTTTGGTATCGTGCTTTCACATATAACAGTCATGACAAGAATATATTAGGACTATCACAAATAGTTGCCTTATTGCTAAAACAATGAATCAGTGTCAAATGCAGATATTGACAACTCAGCTTTGTGAAATGCATTAAACCTCTGACAATACTGCATAGATATTGAAATTGAGTTATTACATTAATTACATATACAGTGTGAATTTTTAATTACACTACTAAGTGTGTGATTTAGTAGTACATACTTGAGTGACTACTATGGAACAATACAAAAACATGACTGAACCAAAGACAAAAACTATGATGAAACTGTATATCACATACATATATCACTATAATTGCATACATGTGAGAAACCAATATTTGAATCTGTTAAATTACATAATTATATAATTAACTAAAGTTCAAACTACTTTTACAGCATTTCATAATATGCTTAGACACTCCATTACAATCTTTGTATTGGAATGGTAAAGCCACATTTTTTGAAGTATTGATGTATTCTAGCTCAAATCATAACACTATTACTAATGTGAGTTTGATCATTTCATGATTGTCACTCACATGCATTACTATAGCATGACATCATATCTTTTCTCATATACAATTATATGCCAAATATATGTACATAGTATATACAATGTATGTAACGTATGTACATATATCTGACATATAATTATTGTAGAATATAAACATAACATAACATAAAAATATGTAATATAATCATATGTATGCTTAAAACATTGCTCATTAGTGATTACTATAACAATCCGATAATGGAATACACCATCATCTATATCAACACATATTTCACTATACCTGTATTGTATATGTATTCATGCACACATTATATATTTTAAAAATACAAATACAAGACCTGTCTCCAAATTTGGGAATTGGTATTATGATGGGACATTTCCATTATAATGGAATGGATGCAGAAGTGATAGAAAGTGTAAAAAAGCATGTGAATGGTAGTTTTGAGGTAGCAGCATATGACTTAAATATATGTAGTCAAATGCTGTTAGGGCTTTGAGACTTTTCGGTGTCAAGACTAGAGAGGTGGTGGAATATTTCTTTGACACTAATAGAGGCTGAATTGGGTAGTAGAGTGAGAGTATCTAACAGAGGTCTCACAAATGAGTTGTTTGCGAATGTATTGTTGAAGAAAGTATTAAAAAGATCACATTATAGACAGGGTTAGACTCTTGCAGATTGTTATAGTTAACAGCAGAAATATGTTATGAGTGAATTTTAGATAGCAGAGATGTCTTGACTTTGTCATTTACAAAAGTAGAGGTTTGGTGACCATATATTCATTTTTGGCCCTGTATTCTTCTATCAGTATGCCCTTTAGTTTGGCTAGTAAATAAAGGAATTGATGATACCTTTTAATATTACCACTTTTGTATAGTTTTGTTTTTGTAGAGTTTGTTTTACATAGGGACTGAACAATTTAGGAATGAAGATCTCTTGCATGCAAATTTAAAGATGAAGTTGTCACATGCTTCAGTAATTGTGTTACACAAGGTTTCCAGGACAAGCCATGGACATATTATGTGAAGCACATCTTAAAGTCGATGTCACAGAAACAATTTTTTTAAAATGCCAGTCAGGAAGCAAGAAATTGTACAAAGCATAGGCATGAAGGATAAGGTTATGAATAAAAGAAAGAGGATGACAAAATGATCAGACAGAATTGAGGTTGTTCTGTTTAAGTATAGATTATAAACCTTGTCTGTATCAACAGTAAACAGAATGTCTAATGTGTTTTCTTTGTTGTGAGTTGGATCTGATATGAGCTGATAAATGTTGCTATTATAGTTATTATATCATATCATATCATAGTTTTAAAAAGAAAGTAGGTTGAATGGATAAAGCAGAGAGTGAGGACTATTTAATATCTGGCAAATTAAAGACCCAAAATGATGCAATTAAAGGACAAAAGTAAGTCACTGATGTACTTCAGTAAAGATAGATGGTAGCAGACATCTGCTGCATGCAAGACATATATGCAAGAAATGGTGAGATGAGGTATATAAGTATTGCATTAATTTCAATGCTTAGAGAAGACTAAAAAATTTTGTTCATATAAATGATTTGAGAAATATTAATACTCCATCACCTCAAGTGGATTGATCATGATGATAGACAATATACTCATTAGGAGTAATTTGATTGTCATAAATAAATGGAGTTAAAAATGTCTAATGATAAAAATATGTCATAGTCAACACAATGAAAAAATTAGAACAATGTAGAAACCTTGTTAAGAACGTTTCTATACTTTCGGTAGCCAATATTTAGATACTTGATATTTTTAAGGTGTATTTTTGACTTTGGAGTTAGTAAATGTTGAACATTGATCACAAAGGTGCTTACTTAGTTTGGAACAAAAATACAAGATGTAGAGTGAGTTATGAAGGAGTTCGACTGGTACATCAAAAGAAGATTATGAAATCAGTTTTGAACAAGTACAATCTTGTATTTGAACAAGGTCTAGGGTAGTTAAAGGTGTGAATGTAAAAATTCACACAACCATGGTAATCCTACTTTTATAAAGCTTGCCCTCCCCTGAAGATTATCAGACCCTAAGTCAAAGCAGAATAAGATAGAGTAAAATGTGAAGGCATTATAGAGAAAGTAGTGGATTGCCAATAGAGAAAACAAACAAGGAGATAATACAACTACTTTCAACAAAGCATGTAAACTCAATTCCTAGAACCATTACCCAAAGTTGATGATTTTTCTTTTTTAGTGGTAGGAGTCTCTTTTACAAAAATAGATCTTTCATCTCCATATTAACAAGTCAAATTTGACCCAGTCACAACTATATACTACCATCAACACACACAAAAGATTGTAAATGTATATCTACAAATGATTACTATTTACAATCAATTCAGTGCCATTAATATTTCAACATCTGATGAAAAACCTTCTTCAAGGACCACAGGTCATTGTAGTTGTCTAAATAGATGTTATATTAATCATGGACCATACTGAATTAGACCATATAGCAAACAAAAAAGTAGTGGAGACATTGTTACAAGCTAGAAAGAAAACTTATATGAGAAAAATCTACCTTCATACTAAAAGAGATACAATATCATTAGAATAAAATATCAAGGGCTTATCAGAAAACATGTCAACCTAATATAAATAAACAAAAAAACTGTTACTATCCAATTCTTAGTACGTACTACAACTGCTAGTGATATTATCACCTGAAGTGTTAAAGAAATAAGCTGAACATCGACCACAACTTGATGGTATCTTTAGGTGGGAAGAGTGTTCTTATTCTATAAATTATCTATGTTATTCGCTATACTTTCGATTAAATACATTTATATCTTTAAAAGTTATTAACTTTATAAAGGTCAATACAACACAGATTATTAAGATAAAATATTGACGACCTTTTAAGAACACGTAAACCTATTATTAATAGACAAAAACTGTCATTTTACAATTGTTAGTTCATATACAACAGCTAGTGATATCATCACCAGTAGTATTAAAAAAATGAACTGAACATTGACCAACTTGATGGTATACATATAGCATCAGGTATGTTAGGACATTGTGCTGTGTCACATGGATTATCTGGATATGGTACATCTTGAACATCCCTTTTACACATTATACCTGTTGCAACAAAAGTATTAAATTAAAATATTGTGTTAATATATGTTAAATTTTTGATAAATTATCTGTTGTTTTCTGTCAATTCTAACAAGGCTACAAAACTTACCACATTGTTGTAGACAGTTATGTAAAGTTTCAAAGTTGTTTTGGTTACCATCATAACCACCATGTGTAAATTGCTGACATGTAACACAGCATAGTTATAATACCATCGAATGGTATTGTTAGTACATGGACCACTCTCAGGTAACAATGAACACAAGTCTACAGAAAATGATTAGTGCTTGTAGAGTAATTACCATTGCTTCTCAGAAGGTCAATGGTTTAACTTAATTTTATAATAATTATGCTTCTTTGTGTGGATGCAGAATTTATTGTATGAATTTCTGATTTTGTCTTTATAAATTTATTAAACTGTGACTAAAGTATTGTATGATTGTCTGATTTTGTCTTACCAAGTGTTCTATTTAGATGACAACCAAAATTAGTAACAGAGTTTAATTTAGCAGACAAATTAATTAGTTACATAAAAGGACATCATCCTCAACCTCAAAAAATATTCCGAATGGACAGTTTTCCTGAAGTTATATTCAATTGTATTACTGAAGGCCCAAGTCTTAAACTTATATAATTGACTAGAATAAAACCTCAGACAGATAATTCTGATCTTAAGGTGGAAGGCGTGTGCTGTATTACTTATAGTGTAATGATCATGCATTATTATACTTAGCAAATGCTGTGTAAACTTTAAATCTTATTATTATGTTTAATACCTTACCTTAATTGCTCTGTGCATCCTTATTATAGAAATTGTTTATGTTACTCTCCCATACTTTGTTTGTTATATTTATTATCAAGTTATCAAGTATATAAAGGTCAAGCACATACCAATAAAGACAATATATTAAAGGTCTATCAAAAATACGTAAACACAATAAAAATAAACAAGAAAATATTTTTGAATTGTCATTACACACTTCAATTGTTAGTACCACTACATACAACTACTTGTTATATCATCACCAGAAGGGCTGAAGAAATGAGCTGAACATTGACCACAATTTGATGGTACACATATAGCATCAGGTATGTTAGGACATTGTGCTGTGTCACATGGATTGTCTAGACATTGTACCACTTGAACATTAGTCTTGCACTTTATCCCTGTCATAACAAAAACATGCAAAATTAAAATAATATTTATCTAATTGTAAAATTTTTGGTGAAATATCTTTCTTTTCAGGCAAATCTCAAAATCCGAAAATACTCATTTATATTGATTACTAATCAGCATAAGTGTAACTAACGAGTTGGTGGTAATATATACATATTTATAAAAACTGTTGCAGAATAAAATCTGCTAATAACATATACTTTGACCATGAAAAAGTAGTCACTTACAATTTATGTTGGATCCTATGTTGGATTCAGGGAGGTAACCTAAAGCAGATCAAAATTAATTAAAAATTCATTAAAAATTGATTAATTGATTAAAATCAATAGTATATACACATGAAAAATATCAGTATAACAGATTATATATTGTTTGATGCTATAAAGTTTATAAAAATTGTGACATTGCATCAATTTTGAGTTTGTCTTACCAAGTGTACTAGTTGGTGTAGGTGTAACTTTAGAACCACTTAAAGATGAACTTTTTGGATGATATGTACTATCTGTCAAAGGATATAGAGCTTTAAAATCTGTGTCTCTCTAAAATGGCAATAAAATTGATATACTGTAAGAGATAAACTGATACAATCATCACATCAGTAACTAACGTGCTACTACTTTACATATGAACTTTTAAGAAAACATCTTTGTAATTATATAATAACTATGATAACAAGCAATCAAAAAATTTTGTCTTACCAAGTGTATCAGTTGGAATAGATATAAACATAAGAGAGGAATAAGGAACAGGATAACAAACAATATCATCTATATCACTACAACAATCATTACTAGAGTGACAGTGTTGATCACAATGGGAATCTATGCTGATACAACTTTGTGTCCTCGTTGCTACACAACATCCAGAATATCTGAGATTAAGTGCCTTACATGAACCTAAGATGAACATAATATAAACTAAATTATTTTAATTCATAATTATTTTGAGTAACAGGTATTGGTGCAAATATAGAACCACTTAAAGAAGATCAAAAATTGCTGGAAGGTGTATACTACATGTCAAATGTAATGGAGTTTTAAAATTCTGTTACCACATTTAAAAGTAAAATATACTATATATTATAAATTTATAAAAACTTTGACTGTTTTATTGTATGATTGTATGATTTTGTCTTACCAAGTGTTTTATTTCTAGGAAAACAACCAATATCAGCTATGTCACTACAGCAATCATTATTAGAGTGACAGTCTTGATCACAATAGCAATCGGTATTGATACAAGGTTGAATCCTTGTTGGCACACAACATCCAGGCATGCGGAGATTAAGCTCTTTACATGAACCTAAAATGAACGTAATATAAACAAATTATTTTTATTAATAGTTACAGGTCTGGGTACAACTATAGAACCATTTCAGGAAGATGCAATAATTACTGGGAAGATGTGCACTACATGTCAAATATTATGGAGTTTAAATTCTGTTACTACATAAAGAAGCACGATTGATTATATATTATAAATTTATAAAGCTGTGACTAATTTATTGTATCATTATCTTATTTTGTCTTACCAAGTGTTTTATCTCTAATATTACAACCAATATCAGTTATGTCACCACAACAATCATTATTAGAGTAACTTGTGAAATCACAATAGCAATCTCCAATTTTACAACTTGGTGACAGTTGTGACAAACAACATCCAGAATATGTGAGATTAAGTGCTTTACATAAATCTAAAATGAATATAATATAAACTAATTATTTTAATTCATAATCATCTTGAGTAACATGTGTGTCTACATAATAATAGCAATAAACTAATAAATGTAACATGATAACTGATCACAATCATCACATCAATGACTATATAAGTACAAAAAATTGACTTTTTATGACATGCAATCAAAACTAAATAAAAAGTCAGGAAACCCTGATATTCATAAAAATTTCCAACATTAGTAATAGCATGAGCTTCTGATTTTGTCTTACCAAGTGTATCAGTTGGAGTAGGTGAAACAATAGGAGAGGAAGAAGGAACAGGATAACACCCAATATCATCTATATCACTACAACAATCTTTCTGAGTGTGACAGTCTTCATCACAATAGCACCATTAATAATACAAGGTGGTGACACTCTCCAATCACAACATCCAGAATAACTGAGATAAAGTGCCTTACATGAACCTAAAAGGAATATAATATAAACAAATTATTTTAATTCATAATTATCTTGAGTAACAGCTGTGGGTGCAATGATAAAACCATTTAAGGAAGATGCAATAATTTCTGGAAGTAATGTGCTACATGTCAAAAGTTATGGAGTTTTAAATTCTGTTACTACATAAAGAAGCACAATTAATTATTTATTACAAATTTATAAAAGCTGGACTAATGTAATGAAATATCATCTGATTTTTACCAATTGCAGTTGGTGTAGGAGAGAAAGAAGTAGCAGGATGACACCCAATATCATCTATATCATTACAACAATCATTCGAAGTGTGACAGATGTCATCACAAAAGCATCCATTAATACTACAAGGTGGTGACAGTCTAAAATTACAACATCCAGAATAACTGAGATTAAGTGCCACGCAGGAGCCTAAAATTAACATAATATAAACAAATTATTTTAATTCATAGTTCTTAATTACCTGGAGTAACAGTTGGTGTAGGTGTAACTATAGAATCACTAAAATAAGATGAAACACTTGCTGGAAGATGTGTACTACCTGTGAAATCATATGGAGTTTTAAATTCTATGTCTATATATACATAAATATGCTACTATTAAATAAGCAAGAAGGATTAATTGTATAATAATTATATCTGAATTAGCAATAAAATGTGACTACCATGATATGTTGTCTTAAACAAGTGATTTTGTTATTACATGTATTCCAAAAGAAAGTGAAAAAATCAGAAATGAATTTTATTACATAAGAATTGTTAATATCAGTAATTTTAATAATAATTTATGATAATTTTATTATTGTAGTTGGTGGGAATGTTCATTGTTGGATATAGCATAGTGTACATTGTGACACGTGTTTATAAGTAATGTTGTGCAGTACAACATGTTGATAAAATATATTTTAAACATGAAAAAGTAGTTACATATCATTATGATTTTATCTTACCAGGTGTATCAGTTGGTGTAGATGAAACTATAGGAGAGGAGAAAGCAGGATGACAACCAATATCAGCTATATCACTACAACAATTATTCAAATGATGACAGTTTTGATCACAACGGCATCCATTATTTTCACAAGGTGGTGACAGTGACATTACACAACATCCATAATAACTGAGATTAAGTGCCAAACATGAGCCTAAAATTAACATAATATGAACAATTATGTTCATAGTGATAATTTACCTGGAGCAACAGTTGGTGTAGGTGTACCAGATGAAGAACGTTTTGGAAAAATTGTACTACTTGTCAAAGGAGATGGAGTTTTAACTTCTGTGTCTAAAAATGGCAATAAAATAAATATGATGTAAGTGATAAACTAATCACAATCATCACATCAGTAACTCAATATGCTACTATTTAACACATGAAATGTGACAGCATAAGAGAAATTACCTTAAGATGACATGATAAAAATAGTAACAAATTTAATTTAAGTTAATTCATAATGCTCACTTACTTGGACTAACAGTTGAGGTAGGTGTAATTAGAGAACTACTTAAAGAGGATGAAAAACTTTGTACAGTACTATTTGTCAAAATGGATGGAGTTATAGATTCTGTGTCTATATAAAAATGGCAATAAAATTGATATGACGTGAGAGATAAACTGATCACAATTGTTATTACATTAATAACTAAATATGATAATATTAAATACATGAACAGTTAAAAAGAAACCTTTGTAATTATATTATAATTATGTCAAAAGAAGCAAAAAAATTAATTTTTGATTAGACAAAATGTGGCTACCATGAGATATTACATAGAAAATTGATTATGTCATGACATAATGACAACATGTAATTCAAAAGCAACAATAGCTAATGTCACTTGTTTAATGAAATCATGTCCTTTTCACAATCAGTACTGAACTAAAATGTATGTATATTACAGATATCTGAACTAAAAATGTAATTGTTGTAAACAGTGCCTAATCAATCAATGAGTGTACTAATAGTAGAGACGTAAGTCACAGATTATCAAATATAACCCTAAATTACTTTCACCTGAAATCAGAAAGTTACAAAGTCACTTTTGACAAAGATAAACACACGCTAGAAAATGATCACATGATCTGAGTCTTATTTATGTTGATGCAGCCACGTAGATCATTTCCCACTACGGAACACAGTAAGAAAATTACTATGACTTCAGAAACACTTTTTAAGGAAAACTCTCACATTGAATTTGTAGATATTTGTGTTTTGTAGCTACAACAGTAATATTTGACCTCTTGCTTGTGCTTTGTTAAATATTATTGCAACTTTTCAAGCTTTGGCTTTATTTTTGGCTCTAACAAATTCAAAATGTTAAACGTTTGTTGTTTGTTTGTTGTTTGTCTGTGAAGTTTTAAAGCTGTAGACATTATCCCTACCAAGTTTCATAAGTGCATTGTCAGGTAACAGACTCACAACAATCTGTAACCCTCACCCACACTATGAGCATCAAGTGATAACTAATGATGTTCATTTATTGTATTTGGTGGGAATGTACATTATTGGATATAGCATTGTTTTGTGACACATACTTATAAGTATGAAATATGCTGTGCAGTATAATATGCTAAACAAAATATATACTTTGACCATGACAAAGTAGTTACTTACCATTTAAGTCAGACCCTCCAGATTCAAGGAAGAATCCTGAGCCAGATGCAGATTCTGAACAAAATGGTGCATTCACATGAAATAAAGAAATTGTGCATTGTTTATTAATTAAAGTTAATTTGCTAAAAAATATATGACTATTTTATTGCATGAGGTTTTGGTTTTGACTTACTAAGTGTATCAGTTGGGGTAGGGGACATTATAGGAGAGGAAGAAGAAGCAGGATGATAACAACCAATATCAGCTATATCACTACAACAATCATTAAAATCGTGACAGCCTTGATCACAATAGCATCCATTATTGCTACAAGGTGGTGAAAGTGCCATTACACAACATCCAGAATAGCTGAGGTTAAGTGCCAAACATGAACCTAAATTTGTTATAATATAACAAATTTTTTAATTTACTTTCACAGTGCTAACTTACCTTCAGGCATTAGTGTAGGTGTTGGAAGATGTGTACTACTTGTCAAAGTATATAAAGTATTATATCCTGTGTTTATATAAACATTCCAATAAAATTGTTTTAATATAGGAGATAAATTGATCACAATTATCACATATGTAATATTCTAATATTCTACTATTTAAATTAATATTATTAAAAATGCTACACACACACATACATACATAGATACATACATATATTTATATATATATATATATATATATATATACAAATATATATTTAACACATGTACTGTTAATAATGAGAAACTATCATAATTATATCTATAAATATATATATTTTCACATTTGCGGTCACATTTTATATAATTATGTCAGAATTAGCAATAAAACTGTTTTTAACTACACTAAAATAGATTACCATGAAATGTTCTTTTGAAAACAAACATAGGAAAATTATTTTCACATAACATGAATAATTAAAATATCATGTAAATTCTGAATAAGTTGATATATACATATGAAAGAAAGAAGTATAACAGATACATTGTTTAAAATTTATTATATAGAAGCAAGAACTCACCACAATCATTTGTGACTTCATTATTTCCAATAAAATATCTTGGAGAGCAATCTGTACACTCATCAGGATAACAAATTGCATCAGGATAGTTAGTACAAACACTTCTATTACAAATATCTGAACTACACTTTGTTATTGCTTGACCAAATGAACATCCTATATTAAAAATATTAAAAACATAATTAAACTTATATTATTCTATTATATACGTGTATGGTAGTCATCACAATTATATTCATATTACTACAATATATAACTCACCACAAAGGTTATTGCATTCAGTAAGTGTCTGAAATTGATTTCTATTTCCATGACAACCACCATAAATGAATAATTCACATTGACTTGAACTGGTGTTAAAAAACCAACGAGAAAATCTACCTTTACATGATCCAACTTTAGAAGGTAGGTGGCAGATAGCTAGACGAGTTTATAATATTTATTTCTTATTCCAAACAATATAAATATGTAAAAAAATTGCAATAACCAATTAAATTATTGCTTGTAAAGTAATTACCTTTGCTTCCTGGTATGTTGATTGGATTTAACCTCATCCCTCCAACATAGCTGTGCCCTGCATAAGTTGTCCAACCATAGATAGAGACAAACAATTTACCATTTGGGTTAGGATGTGCTACTGTATTGGTACCACTAAAAAATGTTGAAAAGCCATATCCATAGATAGAACCATTTAAAGTATATATTTAAACCCACGATGGATTGGTAAGAACATTGTTGATCAATAAGCTCTGGTTACAGTAAGCTTCATTTGGTACAACCACACTGTAATAACTAGTACCATTTGACAGCAATGCAGAGAACTGGATGGAATGTTGATATTGTTCTATTGGTGGTACTGTGTTAAGGGAAGGGTCACCAAAATTGCCACCATCATATTGTGTACTAACACCAATTTGAGCAACATAGATTGGTTGATCAGATATAATACTACAGTATACATTGTTTGTTGTGTAAAACCAATTGGTTTTGTTTGCATCAAATTTGATATTTTCTGTAATGTAATTTGCACCACATGTTTTAACAGCAATTGTTCTATTGTTAGCAGCAATCACTTTGTAACTTTGTCTATTGCTTCGACCCATGTGAGGTGGTAAAAGAAATGTCTTTCCCCATGTTATTGTTGGTGTCAGTTGTGTAACAATTGTGTCAGCATCAAAAATATCAGCTGGAACTCGGGCAGCTTTATGTCCACTGATGATTGTGAGAGGACTGTCAGATATAATTTTGGTTCCAGTAAGGTCAACATAAGGCTTAAAAACGAAGAATGTCTGAAGTGAATGAAGAACAAATTTGAAAGAATGTCCAGCTAAAATTATTATATTATCGGCTGCACTGTCCTGAGGATCTGATGGAACAGTAATGTCATTGTTTGGAATGATAGTCACGTTACTGTTATTAAGGCAACCAATAATCATGAACTGACTTGTCTGATTACTCCAACCTAATGTAGACACAACATAGTATGTGTATTGAGTTGTTGGCTGTTTATGAAATGGAAGAGCTAGATAAGACACGAAATCAAAATTACGTAAGCTCCAAGCAATAATTGACATTGGCTCTGAGTCTAAAGAGTAAACTTTAAGACCTTTTCTCCTCCAGGAATATGTATTATCTAACACTTCATAACTTGCTGGTATAGCAACTTTATGAGGGTTTTGATAACTAGTTGTACCCATATATGACAATTTCCCATCAAGTGATGTGACTTTGAAAGTAACAGGAGTCATTTTCATAGTATGAACATACAATGTACGTTCAGTAGATCCATGCACGTGTTCATAGAATCCCACAAAGAACTCACTGCTGTATGTGCTAGGGTCTATGATGAAACACAAAATATATAAGTATATATATATATATATATATATATGAAGACGGTAATTATTCAGATGATGGTAATTATTAACAAATTCTGACAAGCTGAACTTAGGATATACTTAAATCAGATATATAGTTAAGGAATAAAAATGTACTGAAATGTAATAAAGAATGGTTTTAGTGTCATTACTTCATATAAAAACACAATGTAATCCAGTAAATAAAATTCAAGAAATATTCATTAAATGTAATGAGTCCAGATGATAAACATCTCAATAAAGCTAAATACATAAATGCAATAAGGACATTTCTACATAGTAGCCACAATAAGAAGGACATAATATCTATTTGCTGTAATAGGAGTTGAAAAGTTTAAGTCAAATAGTCCCATAAGAAATATAAAGTAAAAAACTCTTTTGCTAAACTAGAAGTTATATTTTGCTTAAGGAATATGCATACATACAACACAGCTACCAAATAATGTAATGTAATTTAAATAATTATAAATATTGTGTTCAGTACTTATGTATGGCCATTATGTAAAATATGTAGATCCATATGATTTGAATATAGCAACCCTGTACAGTATAGGATAATGTTTTAAAAAGTGACTATTCAATTTCATTGCTGTTACACAACTTACTGCATTGATCTGTCAAATCAGTTTCACCAATTATAAAATTCCTCTACATTGTCCACAGTTGTCAAGTACACATTCAGCATCAGGAAAATTAAAACAAGTTTGGTGATCACAAGTATTATTAGGACAATATATTGGTGGTTTATCAGGAGGGCATGAACCTAATAATATTTAGAAGTAAAAATTATTTCCATTTACTTACTGCAACTGCTTGTCACATTGTGACCAGAAGCATTAAAGAAATGAGCTGAACATTGACCACAACTTGATGGTACACATATAGCATCAGATATGTTTGGACATAGCACTGTGTCACATGGATTGTCTAGACATTGTACCTCTTGAATGTCCTTCTTGCACTTTACACCTGTCATAACAAAAATCTTAAATTATTAAAGTCTTAATTAAATGCCTTTTGAAGAATGAAACTCTTACCACATTGATGTAGACAGTTATGTAAAGTTTCAAAGTTGTTTTGGTTACCATCACAACCACCATATGTAAATTGCTGACATCTACCCACAACATAGTTATAATACCATCGAAGGGTATTGTTAGTACATGGACCTTTAACTGGTAACAACAAACACATATCTATAGAAAATGAAATTAAATTGAATTTATAAGATCAAAAAAATTAATTTCCATTATGTTTGACAAAAGTAGACAAAATAGAAAAATTAAAATAAAAGGTAAATAATTATTGCTTGTAAAATAGTTACCAATGCTTCTTGGAATGTTAATTGGATTTAACTTCATCCCTCCAATATAACTGTGTCCTGCGTAAGTTGTCCAGCCATAGATAGAGACAAACAATTTACCATTTGGGTTAGGATGCACTACTGTATTGGTACCACTAAAAGATGTTGAATAGCCATATCCATAGATAGAACCATTTGAAGCATACATTGGAACCCATGTTGGATTGGTAAGAACATTGTTGATCAATAAACTCCAATTAAAGTATGCATCATTTGGTACAACCACACTGAAATAACTAGTATCACTTGACAGCAATGCAGAGAACTGGATGGAGTGTTCATATTGTTCTATTGGTGGTACTGTGTTAAGGGAAGGGTCACCAGAACTGCCACTATCATACCATGTACTAGCGCCAATTTGAGCAACATAGATTGGTTGATCAGAGATAATACTACAGTATACATTGTTGATTGTGTAGAACCAATTGGTCTTGTTTTCATCAAATTTGATATATTTTGAATTATAATTTGTACCACAGGTTTTGACTGCAATTCTTTTATTGTTAGTAGCAATCACTTTGTAACTTTGTCCGTTGTTTCGACCCATGTGTGGAGATAATAGAAATGTCTTTCCCCATGTTATTGTTGGTGTCAGTTGTGTAACAATAGTGTCAGCATCAAAAGTCCCAGTTGGAACTCTGGCAGCTTCATGTCCACTGATAGTTGTGAGTGGACTATCAGATATAATTTTGGTTCCAGTAAGATCAACATAAGGCTTAAAAACAAAGAATGTCTGAAGTGAATGAAGAACAAAGTTGAAAGAATGTCCAGCTTTAATTTTTATATTAACAGTAGCACTGTCCTGAGGATTTGATGGAACAGTAATGTCATTGTTTGGAATGATAGTTATGTTACTGTTATTAAGGCAACCAATAATCATGAACTGACTTGTCTGATCAGAAAGACCAAATGTAGACACAACATAGTATGTGTATTGAGTTGTTGGTTGTTTGTGACATGGAAGAGCTAGATAAGACATAAAATCTGACTCACTACGAAAGCTCCATGCAATAACCGATATTGGTTCTTTGTCTACAGAGTAAACTTTAAGACCCTTTTTCCTCCAGGAATAGGTATGATCAAACACTTCATAACTTGCTGGTATAGAGACTTTTTGAGGGTTATGATAACTAGTTATACCCATATATGAGAAGTTATCATCAAGTGATGAGACTTTGAAATTAACAGGAGTCATTTTCATAGTATGAACATACAATGTACGTATATTAGATCCATGTACATGCTCATAGAATCCCACAAAGAACTCACTACTGTACGTGCTGAGGTCAATCAGTGACTCTAAAATAAAAAAAAAATAAAATATGTAATATAACATTTGTTTCACTGCAGTGCCAACTGTGACAATAATTAGGAAGAAGGTAATTATTTAAATCAATACTGATGAATTGAAGTTAAGTAACTTAATCTAGATATGTTGTGCATGTATAAAATGATCCTAAAAAAAGAAAAGTAGGGACAGCTATATCTCAGTCCATAAATGATATTAGTGATGTCTTCAGCATCATCACATCATATGAAAGCAGGAACATTTGATATATGCATGTAAGACACACATGAGAAGCAACAAGACGGTATTTGTATGTCCATTTAGACTATTCTAGTACTTACTGATGCCTCATTTGGAGTACCAGTAACATTCCCAATGTTCATTTATAGAAAGCACCAGTTTACAAATGCGTATCTACATAACTACAATTGTTTTATGGTTACTAAAGAAGGAGTTCAAGTTAACTCCAATTAGAATGAGCCTCAAATTATTGACTATTTTTATGACTTCTATTATTCTTGATGAATGTAACTATAACATCTAATTCAAAGGAAAAAATGGCATCCTCAAAGTGGGGTACTTCCAAGCTCTGTAAAGAAATTACGTTTACTTGTTAAGGCTGTCAAATAAAAACTTCTGAAAGTAGTAGTGAAAGTAGTATCTCTGTAAAAACATAAGCATTATAAGCCTTTAACATCTATACTATTAGTTGTTGTTCAGCAAACAGAAGAAAGAAGAAGCACATTGTCTCATCCCACAGTGCTAATGTCTGCCTGTTATTGCATGCAATGTTAATAATAACATTCATACACATACATTTTGCAATTGTTCTATTCAGAAGAAAAGTCTTATATGCCCTCAATGGTTAAGCTATTAGCTGTTGTATTGGATGTTGAGTCAGTTTGATGGAATATTTAATGCTAACAGTGTATTAGTGTTATAATAGAGAAATCAGTTTTAAAGAAGTGCAAGTTGTTCATGCAACTGGTATATAATAGTGTACATATTTGGTATTGAAAGTGGTGTGATATTATTGAACTGAATACAATAATAGCTTAAGTTCTAGTAATGTCTTTGTATTTCAAATTTTACTCCTAATCAATTTGTTGACCAACTACTTCCACTACAACATCCACATGTACAATTAGTAGAAACGTAATAGACTCCAATGTATTTCATGTTCTGAATGTTACTTGGACCTGCACTTGTCCTAATCTGATATCAACTTTAAGTAATGTCTTTATTGGGAAAGGGATACTGAAGTAAACAAAATTTTCAAGACTAAGATTTGCTGCCAATGGTTCATTTATAGAAACAATATTTGAAGCTTTTAATAAAAAAGATTTACTTAAGTAGCTCTTTTATATAACTTGATACATATTAGCAAGTGTTCCAGAAGAAATTGCATTTGGACTTTGATCAATGTCACCAAATTTTATTCCTTGATGAAATTTTTGCACTTTCAGAATATTTACTTATGAACCAACAAAAGGATGGATGTCATTGCTACTGCTTTGATTGACTACTTCAACAAATGACTGAAAATATCAATTGAAACTATAACAATTTCAGTATTAGTTTTGCATTAGTTCACTGTTAATGAACTTTGTTGAGCTGCAGGCTAAGCTACTTATCAATTTCCCATGCAAGCTAGGATCAGGGAGATTGTATAAAAACATTTCAAAGTGCAGACTTAATTGGTATATTAGATTTACCATTGGTAAAAACAATAGCTACTAAAGAGATTATTTCACTTGAACAAGAATTATTAAGATGTAAAGCAAAATTTATAGACTAAGACTAAGGTAAGAAATATTGGAAACAAGTGTTTATTAGTGCACATTGTAAACTGAAACAAAAGAAAACACAGTATTTAATGAAAAGATATATAACACCAACATGTGTTCAAAGATCAAACAACATTAGATAAGATACAATTTATAATTAGTCAATAAACAAAGCACTTGTAGGTTATAATAACCGGGGTATTAATTTTCCTTCTGATTAGTATTTTGTTTTGATAGAAAGTATATTCATGCAAGAGATAATACATTAGATGCATTGAACTTTTACAGTTAAAAGTAATTTATTTAAATACTGAATATAATGTGAATATACACTTCTAAAATTTTGCCTGTTGTCCAGTCTTGTGAAATTGTTGGAGGTTAAAGAAGAAGATTTATTTGTTATTCGACAATTTAATTATTAAGAGATCAGGAACAGGTGGAAATTTGATAATCTTGACCTTTTTAATTAATTTTTGTAGTAACAGTTTGTTTCATAACACGACTACATGATAGAAGGGACTGATTGAGAAGTAAAGTTAGATTATTTTAAACAACAGCAGTTTCCTCAAAATTCCTTTGCATTAGATTAATGGATAACAAGTTGTTCTAATTTCCTCAAATTGGCAATGCTAATAAAATGTAATCATCAATTGTTCACGCTTTTGTAATTAACTTTTAAGCTTTGATAACGTTTGCTGTCAGAATGCAATTAACACTTCACTAATTGCATTCTTATAAAAACTACTAGCCAATTAGTTCACCTGCTGTTACTTGAGGCCAAAGTAGGATCATTGCAATGACTTTGACATTGCAGACAAGTACATACTAACTCTTCTCTATCATTTTTAAGGACAGTACTCAGACTCCTCATCACACAACTGTTTGGTTTGGGCAACTGTTTCTACCTTTGGTTTTAAGATTTCTTATGACACATCTTTACTAAATTGCCTCAGTTGTGGCACACAACATCCTGAAAATGACAGCTTGGACCCATATTATTACTGCCACAACAATAACAAGACTTAAATGTTGTCCTTTTTCTTTAAATTATATGGATTTGCTCCGATGTGTGTTGGAACTATTTTATCTTGAAACTGTAACTACTCATGAATAGCTCTACTGGCTGACTCCATTGATTAAACAATGTCAAACATTTGTTTGATCATACTCAGAAATTAGTCTTCATTATCTACTGCTATCGTTCACCACATAGAAAAATTATCACATATATAAGATGTCATCTAGCGACCTCCTTGAAGTCACAAAAACTCGGCAATTTGCCTTATAATTAGGTCGGCTATGTAAATTCTATAGAATCATCTTTAACGAGAGTGAAACTTGAAACATTGGAAGTTAATAGATAATGTAGATAGTAGTGATACTCGATCAGAGCAATTTGCTCATCGTAGGTTTGTCCACCGGCTCCACCAAATTTCACGCTAATGAATACATCTCGTAAACTATTACAGTCACTAACCAACCTTTTAAGAAAAAAGGCAGGATAACATAGAGGATACTAACAACATGGGACAGACAGAAGTAGGGTGGGCGATATTTAGATAATAGCACTCGTTATCTGTACTGAGTTCCCGAGTTATTACCACTTTTATACGCCCACTCATCCACTAAAGGTTTACAACTTATTTAAAAGATTTATGAAAAAACATTTAACTTTTTAATAATAGTATTATCGATTTATGCTTCATATCGTCGGAATCTCAACTATATTAATATCGGCCTTTCGCAACGATTATGATTCAGCCAAGCATCTCAGATGAAACGAATGTTTTAACCTACGTCATGATTGTTTTGTTAGTAATGTCTAAATGTGCATATTAAATGGATAACTAGTGAAAGTGTATCAAAAACTGCTGTGTGCATGCCATATCAATGGGAAGGGGAATGTATAATACACTTGCCTCTTTGACAAAAATTCCCTCTAATGTAATATATATGACTTTACCATCATTTAATGATGTAATAATTTTCACTCGAATGCTCACACACAAACACACACACTCACATACACATACATATATAGATACATACATACGTATATGTATGTATGTATATATGCATGTATGTATGTATTTATGTATATGATATTGTATTGATATTATATATTATAAAGCTAACATAACTGGAACAAAGAATACGCTTAGATAAAAATTCCTATTCAATTTCAATTAACCATAATTTAACCATGTACATGTATGTATATTATATATATATATATTATATACATTTTATATATACCTCTGAGAAGATCTTTCAATGTAAGTAGGAGTTGACGTGTATTATATTGCTCATCATTAGATATCCAACTGTCAACAACGGACAAGAAAGTAGCAGCTACCTCCCTTGTGCATGTAGTTGCAGTTTGAAGAACCTATAGTGATATGTTATCTTCAATGATATTATATAGATATTATTGATTTCAAACCTATTGAATTGCCTATTCATTGGAAAAATTAGTCAGGCCAAAAATTTCAAAGGCAAGGCATTTCAAGTTAGTGTCGCTCAAAAGAATATCAGTACAGAATCCATTATCAGTATAACAGGATTGATGACTATTGAAAGCAGTTGTTTGCAATTGACTGCATGTTCCATTTGATTTGTAGACATTGCTGTTCAAAATAGCTTTCATGAGACAACTTTTCACTTTCTCAAACCAAATTAGACCCTATATTAAATTATTCAAAATTATACAAAAAACACTAAAATACTTACAGCAGTTGTAAAACAACTTTGATTATTTGTAAAATTGTGGCAGTATCTGTCACCATAGGCAAGAGGATATCCATTAGTACCACACTGAAATCTTGGCTCTACACACTGAGTATACACTGCAAAAAATAAAAGTTAAAATAACCATTATTCCTGGGTTAAATCCATTGAAACTGAGATGACCTTATTTAAAGTTAATTTAACTACATTAACTGTTAGGTATTTTAAATACAAAATAATTGCTTGCTTTGACCCATTTTTAAAACAACTTCGTATTATTTTACTTGATAGAACCATTTTATTTATTTAAAATTACCTAATTTCAACTGTTAAATTTTAGTTCAGGATATTGGTTAACTAAACACAGTAGTAAGTTAAATTAACCATTATAGTTATGGTAATTGTAAACTTTACTTAAGTTAAAATTGTTAAAACAATAATGGTTACAATCTATTAAAAAAAATAGATACAATTGCAAGTAAATGTAGAAACTATTTAGCACATACCAATCATAAATGAATTAATATACTTAAAATTTATAGAATTGGTTAAAATATAGTCTTAATAATCATAATAATATAATGACATTTGAATACATGTCTAATCAACAATGGAAAATAAAACAAAATACTAATCATAACAATATCACATTTAGAATACAAGTCTTATTAACAATTGAGAAAATAGCAAACACAAAAAAGCTAACCATGATTGTTTAAAATGATAAGATTGAAGTCTTTTGAGCTAAACAACAAACTTTTGTATGTCTGTAGTTACCGTGAGGTACGTAGCATTTTTTTGCTTCTTTTCTTCAGCAGTAGCTGGTAGGTTCCAAATAAATTCTTGAAAGAATAAGGCCACTTCTTGAACTTGTTTTTCATAGCGTAAGTTGAATATATAATGAGATATGAACCACAAATTCAGCCCTTTAGCAAAATCATTGGTCTGTGTTAAAACAAGGTCATCCACGAAAACAAAATAATCAGCTGAATCTTGGTTTTCAAAACTGGCAAAGAGTGGGGCTGTTCTCCTTGGACTCCTTGTAGCAACGTCTGAAGGATCATCAGTCATCTGGTAAGAGCAAACAGATAATAAGTATTAATTAATTACATTAAATTTCCAGTGAATGTCAAGAATAACTAATGGTTGCATTAAAGTTGTTTTTATAGCATTCAATCTCATGAAAGGTAGCACATGTATGCATTTTCATAAAAGCACATCTTATAACTTACCATACATTTTTCATATATATAAATTAGTACATCTTCACTTCCTTTTTTTGGTAAAAGTTTACATAAGGCAGATAGAGCAACCTTCTGCTTCTGGTTATCATCACCTAGATTTAAAAACACCAGATATTAATTTACCACTTCACTTCATAATATTAATAAAGAAATCACCTTTATATTTTGTTTGCTCTATTGAAAGAGTTTCAGCTTGTTTTCCAGATAAACTAGTGTTACAATATTCTATAATAGCTGGGACCCACTTATTTGTCCAACAGTCAATGGCAGCTTTAAAGAGTCCTGTCCCTTCAAGAATGAGATCAACTTCTTGCTCAAGCTATCAAAAAAAGAATATACAAATGAAATTGTAAGAAGCCAATCAGTATCATTTTGCTAGCACTTAAATATTTTTCTATAAACTTAACATCTTTCATAACATATTATGGTCTATAGAGAAAGCATGTACTTACTATTTAACCTGGTTGCTTAAAGTGGCTTTTAATGTTGACAATAATTCCTTTTCTCATGCATGGTAAGGGGATCAGCTAGAAATAACATATACTTAGTCTTACCACATAGTTTTTATGTAGCTCATTATAAGTTTGTAATAGACTAGTTGCACTAATTTCCTCAGAGTCAAGCAAAACATCTTCACGTCTCTTTGTGAATGTCTGCTGAGACAAAGACAACACTATCTCTTTGCGTGGATTTTCTTTTTGCCATTCCTTTTGTAACAATAATATATTTCGAGATACAGTAACACTATCATCAGCAGTGTCCCTGAGTGGAGGATAACGAGTTAAAAGTAAAGTCTTTTTTTGGGCCTTCCACGTTTTGATTTTGGGGTTTGATCTACTTCATTGTGACTATTGTGTGGCTTTTTTCGTGGAGTACCTCTCACATTGTGTACTCGTTCAATAATTTTTTTCTCCCAAGAGCCCTGTAGAGTTAAAACTTGTGATTAACAATTAAGAAACATATATAAACACTTTAATCAGTAAACAAAACCACATTGAAACCATAATAATTTAGAAGACACCTTTTAACCACAAATTACTTCACAGTTTACACATTATAATAACATATCCTCTGTGAATATATTTATGGTAGGCTCTAGTTTGTAATACATTATAATTATATTTAGGCAACTCACATATCCAGAAACTTTGTGTCCAATATCTTTCATAAAATCATATTTCTTGACTAGCATTTTTGCAACTTCAGTACAAAATTCTTTATTTGGACTTAGATTAAATGAGTACATTTGAACCACAAGGTCACGAACTATTTCACAACGAATGTCTCTCACCAGGGATAGCTTTCGTTCTTCTTCTGTTGGTTTGTTAATGTACTCCATAATAGATGGCCTCCATGTATCCGGTATTTTAAATTTATGCATCATTGCAGAGGCAGAAGAAGCAACAGAAATGTTGTCAGATTCACTATAGCTTGGAGATGACATTGGTGGAGAACACGGTATAGATTGAGGACTGTTTACTGAATATGGAGATTGCTCTGATATTTGAGGGGGTTCTGAAGTCTGCATCGAAACTATTTCAGCTGATATAGCTACATGTACCTATACATAAACATTACAATATTTCTTGTATCCATAAACATACAATTGAATTATATTTATTCATAGGTCATCATAACTAAATGGAATAAACAACGAATAGCCTACCTTAGCCTGTAATCTTAGTATTTTCTTTACCACACCAAGCTTGGACACGAGAGACTTTACTTCATCTTCTGTCAATTCTAAGAAGGCTTCGCCATCAATATCATTACCTGTAACATCAATTCAGTATTCATATGTCAGTGTTTCTCGGTACTTACTTTCCAATACGTTACAGACGTCTGACGGTATGCCATTATCCTGTAAAAATATAGCAAGATTCACGGGGTCGATATCACGGCTGAACTTAACCAATTCTCCTTCTGATGTAGCAGTTACAGCCATTGCTAGCACGCTCTATTGATCTGAGAAATGGCTTGATCTGATTGGCTTAAAAATAATGTTGGCGCTAGTAGTTATATAGAGGAAATTAATCAATAGTTAAAATTAATGATGGCAAGTGAAACATCTCCAATTGTTGAATGCCCTCTGTGTGGCTACTTCTCGCCAAGTTTGACGTATCATGTAAGTCATCTACGCTTGGTGCATTCCAAGGATTCATCTTTCTCCATTGTATGTAATATCGAAGGATGAAAACACGTATTTAAGGCATTCACTGCTTACAACAGCCACATATACCGTCATCACAGAGTAGCACTTGGATTAGACAAACATATTGAAGAGTCAAATGTACAATCAAGTACTGCACTTCAACCTTCTACTACAGCTAATGATCTTGACATATTTGATCTAGTCAGCGATGAAGCTCCTATTAGCTCATATGCTGATGCTAATGTAACTTTAACAGATTGCAGAACCACTCAACAATTTGATCACACTATTAAAGCTGCTAAGCTCCTTCTTCATCTTCGAGAAGGTCGTAACATCTCTCAAGCTGCCTTAATTGATGTAATGGAGAATTGTCATATTTTATGTGCACAACAAGTTAATAATTTAAAACATGAAGTACGACAAAAGTTGATTCAAGCTAATATTGACATTAGCAGTATTAATGGATTGGAAGATGTTTTAAATGAACAACCATCTCATCCATTTGAAGGTATCAATACTATTTATTTATTTGAGAAGTATTGTGCAGATCACTTGGGCTATGTAGTAAGTGAAAAACTATTACATGAATTACATGTTTTTAGTCATCAGAATTTATTGTTAGTATATTGTAATTGTATATCTCACATCTATTATTCGTTATCTCAAGGAACCTCAAGAAATTTCATTGAAACAGACAAGTTGGATTAATTGGTTCGGGGGTTACAAACGGAGAAAGGTATTGAAAAAGGATAAATTTTATTACATATCTTTGCTGGATAGCCTTACAAATATCCTTAAGCTAGTGGATTTTCAAACTGAAGTCTTAAATCCTCACAACAGTAATGTTGATGAGCAATTACATGACTTCTGCGATGGCACAATATTTTACTCACATCCATTGTTTAACTCAGATCCATATGCTTTGCAAATAGTGGCTTATTACGATCAAATTGAAGTAGTAAATCCTCTTGGTTCATATGTCCGAAAGCACAAACTTGGGTGCATGTTTTACTTTCTAGCTAATGTAAGGCCACAATATCGTTCCACTCTAAAAACAATACAACTTGTTGCTATTGGAAAGTATGAGGACATTCAGAAACATGGAATTGATGAATTTATGGCACCATTTGTTGATGACATAAAGACCTTGTACTGTAATGGAATAAAGGTTTCAATAGCAGGCATAGACCATATTTTACATGGTGGACTTTTGGCTTTCTTAGCAGATAACCTTGCTGCTCATTTAGTAGGTGGATTCAAACAAAGCATGTCCTTTGCATTAAGAATATGTCAGGAGTTCATGATCACACATGAACAATCACAAAGTCTATTTTTTGAAAGTGATTGTGTAATACGTACACCAGACACCCACTTTGAGCAGTGTGCACTTTTGGCAGGTCCACTTTCTGAACATCATTCAACATCTTATGGAATTACCAGACTCTCAATCCTAGAAGAAATCCCCAGTTTCTCTGTCACCAGTGGACTACCACATGATATAATGCATGACTTATATGAAGGAGTTGTACCATATCACTTGTCACTTCTTCTTAATTATTGTGTTCATGAAAAGTTTTTTACACTTGAGGAATTAAATCAGAGAATTGGAGCTACCGACTTTTTAAATACCAAACCTTGTCTCATTGACCCTAACATATGTCGTACTGAATCTAAAGTAAAACAGTCAGCTTCCCAAATGATGACTCTCTGTCGTGAATTTCCGCTTTTAATTGCAGACAATATTCCTGAAAATGATCCCCACTGGCAAGAGTTCCTGCTTCTTCTCAAAATATGCAGTATTGCTATTGCACCAACATGTACTTATGACCTTATAGCTTATCTTAGAATAATTATTGATGAGTACTTAAGTACATTCCATGGACTTTATCCACATAAGACTTTGATACCAAAACAACACTATATGATTCATTATCCTTCACAAATGGAGAAGTTTGGGCCACTAATTAATTCATGGACTATGCGTCAAGAGTCTAAGCTAAGCTTTGTCAAAAGAGCATCTCGTTTTAGCAATTATAAGAATGTGCCTAAAACAATAGCACGAAGACATCAATTTTGGCTTTGCTATCAAATGCATTCTAATCCCTTCATGCTTTCACCTCAAATGGATATAAGTCCAAAACAATCTTCTAATACTCTATCATGTGAAGATGACTACATTCAGTGTGAACTGAAACGAATAGTTCCAAATCTAAGTGATGATGATGTTCTTTGTCATCCTGAATGGGTTAATCTTCAAAGCTCACATTTTTACAAAGGCTTGTACATCTTACTTAAGTATGATATAATTACTCCAGTTTTTGGTAAAATTATTGACCTAGTTACTGTTGACAACACACTTATTATATGTGTGCTAGAGTACTATGGTCATTTCTTCAGTTCTCACTACAATGCATTTGCAATTAGAACTAAAGGTGTTGTCTCAGCTATTTATGTTTATTCCATAGCAGATCATCGTCCTTTCCACGCTCGATTCAATTTTTCACCAGAGAAATATTCATATATAACATTGCCATACTATTATTAATAATCATTGTTATGTGTTGATAGTTATTTGCTCCAATGTTTCGGTTTAAAAAATAACATTTTATTTCATAATTCAATCATAAACTTAATAAGAATAAATATAGTCAAAGGTCAGTACTGACATTTATAGAAAAGCAATACCTTTAAAAATTAACCTGAAAATTTAGAAGTAATTATTATAATAATCAAATAAATTGTTAATCTTAACTGAAATAAGTCTTCCATTTTAATGTAAATCCAGGTTGTTTCAATCTTGATGGTATTGAAATAACACTATTAACAGATTATTATAACTATTTTTTTAGGGAGGATATAACTTGATATATATGTTTGTTGTTTTTACCTTCTGATTACTTAAATTTATCTTTCTTGGTGCTTATTATAACCTTGAATGGTTGTTTGAAATGACTAAATTAGAAATAACCTTTGATTGGCATTTTTATATTAAGGTTGTTTATTATAACTGGGGAAAATGCAATTAAAAAAACCACATAAAGTTAATTTAATATTTTATTTTTGGCAGTGAACAAGTTGACTCGGAACAATTTAGTGAAAGAGATAGAGTGTTTGTTGAAAATTATAGAGACTGTCCCAAATGCACTGAAGAAACTATTTCCAAAAAATTAAGTACGGTATAATAAATAGTTGTTAAAACTAGTAACATACTGTGGTTGTTATATTTATATCTTTAAAAGGTTAATAATTATATAAAGGTCAATACAGCACATACTAATAAGACAATTATTATATTGAGGGTCTATCAAGAATATGTAACCATAATAAATATTAACAAAAAATCATTTTCCAATTATTAGTACACATTACATACAACTTTTTTTTCATTACTCAAATTGTTCATAAAATGATATATAGTCTCATATGATATATAAAATAAGTAGTATATTAAGCAATGTGAGAACAGTAATATACACACAAAGAAAGAGAAAATGATAAACATGATAATGTAGGAACAACTAACTCTTGTGTAATATAAAGACTTTAAAAAATATGATATATATATAAACAGTTAACTTGAAAGTTAGTTAAGATGACCTTCCGCCCTCTGAAGGGCTATAGGACACTCAGTAGCTGGATGGTATCGGGATGATCTCACTTCCCTAATGGACATGATAGAAACTCTTAGAAATGCAAAACTTAGTCTGCATCATATCCAGTTCAGAGTCATAGCATAGGGGATATCTCTTTTTCAGTCACATCAAGTCAATATCAAGTCAAGCACCACTTTAAGTGATGGCAGAGAGGTGAGACATGGACTCACCCAAAAGTGGCTGTAGGTGAGGTTCAGTGGACACCCCATGGTAGACTTTTGTCAGTAGTGTGGCAGTGATATCTCTCATTTCATTGTGTCTCACAGCTGGTAAGCCTCCAGTTTTGCAAGTCAGGGCATGCTCAACACTGAATGGTTGTCCGCAGATGCAGTGAGATGGTGAGTTCTGAAGTGACCATCCATATCTGAGGGAGAGAATGTCTCTGAAGGCAGCTTTGTGCAAAGCAAAGCTGTACTCAACAATGGGGAGTGCTGTTAGCCAGGTGGACGCTTCCTTTTTTGATAGAGTTCCATGGAGCGATGGAGAGGGGTTGGCAGATGCTTTGAAGGGTTTTAGCTTCTTCCTTCTGTCTCATGTATTTAGTATGCTGAATCCTCCTCTTGATATTCCGCTGAACTGAATGACAGTTATCTAACCAATGATCCTGGTTGATGATTAACTCAATGAGTGGGGCACTGATAAGCTGCGAGGCAGCCCGTTGCTATTTTGCTGAAGCAATGGGATTAGTTAAACCCAGCCCACCAAGTCGTGTAGGCAATGCTAATATCTCTCGTATATGTTCCACTGGTAGAGGTTGCCCTGTAAGTGCAGGAATAAAGCGTGATTGAATCATTTTCTCCAAAGATTCCAAGATTCCATAAAATTGGCCTTTTTCCCAATCAATACTTACGCTAAGGAGGTAATTCCATTTGAAGATACCCCATAGACATTACTAGACATAGTATCACAAAGGACATAGCCACAAATAGTTGACAATTCAGCTAAAATCAATGAAATGACATGCACTTGTGGGATCACAAGATTGACAAATAGATGTTCCAACTTACAACTGATCAAATTATCTTGGAAAGACCTTCAAGAAGATCCCTTAAATTAAACCATACCATCACTTTAATTTACTGTTGAGAAGACAGCATTAATTTTGGTAGAGATTAAATCACTCAAAACAATTAAATTTAGACTTTAATTAAATTGATTCACCATGGAAGTTATAACCAGTTGAATTTTCACCTGTAGTTCTTCCAAAGGACTATTTCATTATTCAATACCTATGTCACTCATAAAAGCTATTATGTTTACTCATACTCTTAAAGCCAATTCAAAAAATCAAACAATAGAAATAATATCGTGTTTAGAGATGTGTCTATATCAAGGCATAGAAAAGTTAAAAAAGAAAGGTAATTCATTCAGTCACAGTAACATACTGTAACATTTGTTTGTTGAATGATAATTATTCCCTTATTTTATTGCTCAATTAATTTCAAATGAGAAACACCTTCTCACATCTGACAACATTAGCTGGCAAAGATTGCAACAGGTCCATTTGGTACTGATGCTATCTCCTTTCATTATCTCTATACACATATGGAGTCTTGAAAGCTGTCATGTTTACAATGTCTCTTGAAACAATTTAAACATTAAAATACCAGCAGGTGTTTAGAGAGGCATCTATCACTAGTGAATGAATGAAAGGTAGTTTATTCAGATAAATCATTAGCAAGGTAAATATAACATAAGAACTTTGTGAGACAGACTTAAAGAGATTGGCTTTCAGTATAGATAGCTTTTAAATGGTTCAAAAAGACATGTTTGCTAGTTAAACCATTAGTGTTTGAACTTTAATAAGTTGTGAACAGCATTATTCTAGTATATACATTGCCATTACAATATATTTCATGATTAGATTATATTCTTTGACAAGTATGACTTTGTTCATAGACTTGAACATCAAGCACAATCTAATAACAACACAAATCTACACACAAGTATATATATATATATATAATTATGTATTATTTATTATGTACTATTATCACTATAATATATTATTGTGTTGAGACATTTTTCAATGACAAATTAATGTTTACCTTCGCAAATAGAATTACAATAACTATGAATTAGTGCTACTGAGTAATTAGAAGGTAGTGGACTACTACAAGGTGGACAGAAATGTTAACCAGCATATACAAATCTGTTACTACATCGATCAATTATCTATGAAATATGATCATATTTATTATAATGAATTTAATTATAAGCATCTTCTAATTACACAAAACTTAATTTGTAATATATAATTATTTTAACATTTAAATTTACTAAAATAGACTTAATTGTCATTCTTGCTAGACAAGCACATCCGCTTTGAAGGATGGGAAACAAAATAAATTTACATAGCAAAGTTATTATTATACCATTGAAGGGTATTGTTAATACATGGACCACTTAACTGGTAACAACAAACATGAACCTACAGAAAATGCAATGAAATAAATCTAAATAATTAATTGTTTCTTTGATCAAAAATGTACCATAAATATTTGTGAGTTCATCACTCTCATAGATATATCTTACGAAGAAATTTGCAGCAGGATTGTCAGTTCAAACAAGGACTGCTATCACAAATATCTGAACTGCATTTGTCGGTTTGTTGACTAAATGAACAGCCTAGGTGAATAAAAATAATTACATTACATGTAAGCAATCATCATACAGAAATAATACTACAATGTATAACTCACCACAAGAATCAGTACATTCCTTAAGAGTCCCATATTTGAATAATGCACATTGACAGAACTGGTACTATCAATACAAATGAGGAAATCTACCATGATCGCATGATCCAACTTTAAGAGGTAATTAAATGGCAAAGAGCTGTAGTTAGAATAACATATTATAATAATATCACTTATTCCATAGGTGTGCAAATGACATCAATTCTAATGATGGCTGAACTTAATTCTGATTTGTAGTCCTTGTGTCAAACATTTGTTAAAAAGTTAAGAAAATGTAGAGAGGGGCTATATCACAGTCCATTAAAGGAAACACAATATAAAATGACAATAAAAAAAAGACAAGGTATCATCATGTTATAAATAAGCTCAACAATTATATAGCAATAAAATTATTTCAAACATAAAAAATGTATGGGTTGATAGTAATTCAAACAAGCTCAAAGCAGTATCCCGACTAGTAACCACAGTAACAAGTAACAATGTTTATTTGTCACAACAGTTGTAGTGGAATTTTGAGTCAGACAATCCTATAAAAAGGCTATAATAAAAAGCTGTTCAGTAATAAAGAAAGTTAAATTTTCATAGGACTGTTTGGGATAGGTGTGACTGTATAAATCCTTAATGAAATCTCTACTTAAGCAGCCTGTCAATGCAACATGATATAACCTAATTATTGCAGTGTTCTATATATGGGAGTGATAAGTGTATATGGAATTGTGTTGTCATCCCTACTTTCTTTTTCACATTTTGGAATTGTCATCCCTACATCATCTTTCTTTTTAAAAAAATGTTTTGATTACTTGCTTGCTTTCTTTTTTAACAATAATTATTAGATTAAAATTAGTATTAATCATGATATTATATGTATATAGTGACCTGTTAGTCCATAGTTGTAATTATAATATCACAATGTATATATGCATTTTAAAAAACATTTAGAAAATAATGAAATTCTTTAAAAATTTAGAAACCTCAGTAAACTTGTAGGATCAGTGGAAATTTGAGATCAATTATGTCATACCAAGAACGAACAACTTAAACTATGCATATGTAATAATATACATATTATCAGTTCAATATGCATGTGCAAAACGTACACTTTCATTATATAGTAATTTAATATGCATCTGAAATAAAGTAGATATGAAGGTACTTGAAAACTACAACTGAAACAACTGGCAACTGAAATGCTTTGAAAAACAAACCAAACTATAGTGAGAATTTCTCCAAAGGAAGTTGGAACATCAAGTTTCCATGTGGTCGGAACTTACCAAACATCCTCAAAGTTGGTGATTTAAAAAAAATCACAACTTTATAATAACTACTTATGAATTGTATATGCTTGCATCTTTCCAACATAGTAGTATATAGTTATGATTATACTATGTAGCCTGTTCTCTATCTTGTTAAACTAGCTCCTCTATTCTACAACCAATGTGAAACAACAATCAATTTTGTGTAAATCTGGGAAAACAAAAAAAGAAGATGGAACGATTTAACTGTAAAAACATTTATAACAAAGTTAGATATATCAACAGTTTCAACAAGACTCGATAATAATAACCCTACTACAGAATCATTTCCAAAATTGAGTTTTTTTAGGCTTATTAAAATAAGAAATTATTATAATGAATGCTGAGGCAAATTGTTCTAGCAGTGTCTCTATATATTGAGCAATCTGTGTGCTGAATAACATGTTATTCTCTTATACTATTTGTTGGTTTGTTGATAATTTTATATCATAATGAAGTTGGTAACTATAATAAAGGTCAATACACCAAATAATTGACAAGGAAGGAAATTTAAATTAAAGAAAGTGTATATGATGAGTGTTAGCAAGACTATATATGATAAGAGTTTACAAACCAACGGAGAATGATGAAACAATACAAGTCTAGAGAAGTCAAGATGGCTTAACATGGAAGTGTTGGTGAGGTATTCACGAGAGTAAATACAGGGACACATATATGGAATGATTCCAGAATTCTTTGTGGTTAATAATGAGATAGGATCTGAAGCCAAATGCTCCATTCCTGTTGGTGTATATGGAATTGCCACATATCCATTAATTACGAATCTGGGAGCTCAGATGTACCTCTAAGGATATAAATCAAATTATCAAGAAATTTTTTTCATCTGAGACAGTCAGACCCTTCAACATTTTTATTTCAACACAAGAGCTTACCAAGCAATTGTAAGTATGACCACTTTTTGTAGTAGTATTGAAAAATATTCTAAATTTTGTAATTATACAGACAATTTTGGTGCTTCTTGCTAGGATTTGAGCAGAAACCACTAGTTAAAGTAGAGAGAAATCAGCAACAATCATGAAAACGTAATCAAAATAGCCACTGATGTTGAAGTCAGCAAACAACTCCAAATTAATTATTTTAGAGACAAAGAATGTCACTAAATTTATAAACAAGATTATATTGCCAAGATGTTTAGAAGTGGATGTCAAAAACAGTATGTTAAATGTAAGATTTTGAATTATTCTATGTAGGCACACCATGTTGAACTTAGAAATATCACTTCATAAGAAATGAAGAAAGGCAGACACAGACTTATGAGACTAACATTTGATAGTCATGTTACACAGATTCAGATTATATTAGACATTCATAAGAAATGTTACATACTATGAAATTAGACATTGGAACATCATTTTTAATTGAAAGTCATTAACCACAAAACAGATTTACTGAATGATTTAATTGAATCCATCAACAGTCAGACCTATGTTACTTTCAGTTCATGAAGTTAAAATACTAGACACAGTGGACGTATAAGTGAATTAAGTTGTAAATGTATTATATGATTGCTAGTTGTTGAAGGTACTGATCCAAGTCTTTGTCGTCAAAACTGCTCACGTACTTTAGATTGAACCAATAGAGTATTTGACAAGTAAAAAAAGTGTGCTATGCAAGATTGAGTATGTAAACAATTGCATGAGTAACATGTATGAGGTACTGTAAACCTGATAACGTTAATGACCATTATATTTAACGTTTTAAAAGTATGTAAGGATTTAACGTACATTAATGTTAACGATTTTATTTAACTTTTCAAAATTTTCAGAAATAACAATTTTCTCAAAAGGTTTCTTTAGAGTTTCTTTCTTGGGAGTAAGTATGCAGATAGTTGATATTACCCAGTTAACATGCAAGGCCTTATCTCTGAAGCCTGAGATCCACCTTGATATCACTGACAGACTTCCCTTCATACATAGCTACTTTCATTCTCATAGCTTTATAAAATTTAACGACCATTAATTTTAACGAATATTTGGTTCTCGTTAATTTTGTAACATTAATAGACCATTAACATTATCGGATTTACAGTATAGTTTATTGCAAATTTCTGGAAATTTTGTTCTACCTTTATGAATAGGGCCAGGTTTGTGACAATAGATAATTTTCTCCTAACACTTATTTATATAGACTGTAGTATCCCTTGGACTTTGTACTTTGGACCTTGAATTATAATATTCATGAGTTTTGTTTAGTATATATAATGGTACATTTGTTTGAGAAACAGTTATTATTGAGTTGAGAACTTTACATGGTGTCAGGAGTGGGATGCGATGGCCACATACTAAATCCCAGCCCCAGAGCCATTCGACTTCTCCAACACAGATGACTGGCCTAAATAGATCAGACGATTTGAAAGATTTCGACAATCATCCGAACTTAACGGAAAGTCAGAAGAAAACCAAATTAGCACTTTAATATATTCCATGGGAGACGCGGCAGACGATATTTACCAGTCTTTTCGTTTGACTGATGAGAGAGAGCGCAGTTACGAAGTGGTGAAAAAGAAGTTTGACGACTACTTCATGAAGAAGAAAAACGTAATCTATGAGAGAACCAAATTCAATATGAGACGACAAGAAGAAGCCGAACCAGTGGATGCATACATAACTGCATTGTATAACTTAGCATCAAAATGTGATTATGGAACATTGAATGATGAATTGATTAGAGACAGAATTGTGGTGGGGATAAGGAACCAATCACTGTCCGAGAAGATGCAACTCGATGAGACTCTGACACTAGAGAAGGCAGCCAGAATAGCTAGAGAGAGCGAAGCTGTAAAGAAGCAGCAACCACAACTAAAAGAAGGAGACAAGAAAGAAGTTGAGGTCATAAGAAGAAATCCCCACAGAGACAATACAAGTGCTTCTCAAAACAGATCAAAGAGAATCTCTACAAGAAATGGGTCTGCCAATGGGTTGGTTAACAGCAGTAAACCCGCCCAACAGTCACGACAAAGAGAAACAGTTTGTACAAGGTGTGGGAAGAACCATCCTACTAGAAGAGAATCCTGCCCATCTAGGTCATCCAAATGCTTTAAATATGGTAAGACAGGACACTTTCATCGTTTGTGTAGGAGTACTGTTAATAATATTGAAACTAGAACAAGAAGTGACTCAGAGAACTCTAATAGTGACAGTGACTGGAAGTTCTTGGGAGTTGTTACTGGAGTAAGCCTAACTAAACAGTGGACGACTAAACTGAAACTGAATCGACGAATGATTAAATTCAAAATAGATACGGGAGCTGATGTTACCGTGATCCCATCAACTACATATGACATATACTGTGATGGACCACTCCACCGTACTAAGACACCTCTGGTTGGACCAGGACAGAATAAGTTGAAGGTTCGTGGATGCTTTGAAGCAACCTTAGAGAAGAGAAAAGATGAAGTGAAAGAAACTGTATATGTTGTAGAAGGTTTGCAAACACCCTAGGCTGGAATACCTACTATTCGGAAACTGAACTTGATCTCTGAAGTCAACTCTGTAAACAAAAGTAAAGAAGACATAGTGGCACAATTTCCAGAATTATTTAACAGACTAGGACTTATTAAAGGCAGTTACTGGATTGAGTTAGAAGAAGAAGCGAAACCATACTCTATTATGGCACCTTTGAGAGTACCAATCCCTCTGCTACCAAAAGTTAAATGTGAATTAGAAAAAATGGAAAGGGAAGGTGTGATTTCTAAAATCGATGAGCCTACTGACTGGTGTTCAGGAATAGTTGTCGTACCAAAACCGAACAACCGAGTGAGAATCTGTGTTGACTTGACCAAGTTGAACCATTACGTCAAGAGAGAGAGACACATTCTGCCCTCTGTCAACCACGTCTTAGCTCAAATTGGAGATGCAAAATTCTTCTCGAAATTGGACGCAAATTCAGGCTTTTGTCAGATCGAACTGTCACCTGATTCATCTAAACTCACAACATTTATAACACCCTTCGGACGTTACAAGTTTACCATTTGGTATTTCCTCAGCATCTGAACTTTTTCAAAAGAAAATGTTGGAAATTTTAAGTGAATGCGATGGTGTAGTTGGACTGATTGATGATCTGTTGATATTTGGGAAGACTGAGGAAGAACATCACAAAAGACTTGTCACAGTTTTAGAGAAACTCAAGAGAGAAGAAGTGACACTCAATAAAGAGAAATGCCAATTTTATGTTCCAGAGATTTCCTTTCTTGGTCATATAGTAAATGAAAAGGGAGTATCACCTGATCCTGAAAAGACAAGAGCAATTCAAAATGTTCCAAAACCCACCAATGTATCAGAAACGAGACGTTGCCTAGGGATGTTGAACCAGTTAAACAAGTTTTCATCTCATTTAGCAGAACGAACTAAGCCAATCCGTGACCTACTCTCAAATAAGGAACAGTGGTATTGGGGTCCAAACCAAGAGAAGGCATTCCTAGAATTGAAAGAATCATTATGTACAGAGAAGTGCTTGGCATTATTCAAAACAAATAGACAAATGATAGTGTCTGCTGATGCCTCTGCATATGGACTAGGCGCTGTGTTACGTCAGAAACAACCAGACGGAAGTTTGAGACCGATTGTATATGTATCAAGAGCTATGACTGAATGTGAACAGAGATATGCCCAAATAGAAAAAGAGGCACTAGCACCGACGTGGGCCTGTGAAAGGCTCAATCAATACCTTCTGGGGACCAGGTTTTTACTAGAAACAGATCACAAACCATTAGTTCCTTTGCTGTCAACGAAAAACTTAGAAGAGTTACCTATAAGAATACAAAGATTTCGTCTCCGGATGATGAGATACCAATATGACATTAAACACGTTCCTGGAAAAGAGCTGAACACTGCTGATTTCCTATCAAGATCACCATTACCAAATACTGGAATTTCTGAATTACAAGAAGAGACAGAACCGTATATCAATCTTATAGTGAGCCATCTGCCAGCAACAGATAAAAGATTAACTGAGATAAAGGAACATCAACAGAAAGACCCAACACTACAGAAATGGAAAGAGGAAATTCAGCAAGGGAGGAGAAAGAAGAAGAGTATGAGATTTGGAGATTTATCAATTCATAATGGACTGATGATGAGAAGTAACAGAATAGTGATCCCAAAAGACCTTCAGCAGGAAGTGTTGTTGCAACTACACTCTGGTCATCAGGGAATACACAAATGTAAGGAAAGAGCTCGCTGCTCAGTTTGGTGGCCTGGAATTGATATGGATATAGAAGAATACATCGAGAAGTGTAGAGTATGTTGTCAGTTTCAACTACCATGATTTGAACCATTATGCCCTTCAGAACTACCAAATACACCTTGGCAAAAAGTTGGGACTGATCTGTTTGA
Organism: Xestospongia muta; assembly: GCA_963693285.1. Taxonomy (NCBI): domain Eukaryota; kingdom Metazoa; phylum Porifera; class Demospongiae; order Haplosclerida; family Petrosiidae; genus Xestospongia; species Xestospongia muta. Next base: position 24,055,520 of record OY848917.1, read on the forward strand.
ATGGAAACAGGTATCATACTTACTTGTTGTGGATTACTATTCCAGATTCATTGAAATAGCAAAACTATCTTCAACTACCTCCAGAGGAGTTATTAATCACCTTAAATCCATATTTGCTAGACATGGAATTCCCCAGATAGTGGTCTCTGATAACAAACCACAATATTCGTCGTCTGAGTTCGCCCAATTTGCAAGGGACTACAAATTTAACCATATTACCAGTAGCCCACATTTTCCACAAGCAAATGGAGAATCTGAAAGAGCTGTTCAAACTGTGAAAGGACTACTTAAACGATCTAATGATCCATATTTAGCCTTACTTGCTTATCGCTTTACTCCCCTGAAATTAGGCTATAGTCCAGCTGAGTTATTAATGGGAAGAGCATTGAAAACCACTGTACCCATCCCACTAAAACAGCTTCAACCTAAACTGCTAAACAATAAAGAGCTCAAGAAAAAAGATAAAGAACTGAAAATTAAACAGAAAGAAAATTATGATAACAGACATAAGACATCCGAACAAGATATTTTAGAACCTGGAGATGAAGTATGGATATATGATCAAGGAGTTTCTGGAGAAGTGACAAATGAACGAGGACCCAGATCATATCAAGTTCAAACATCAACAGGAGTTGTCAGAAGAAATCGACGTGACTTAAACAGACTTCCAAGTCAAGATGTACACTCGAGTGGAGATGAGACACCACCCATTACTCAGTTTAGTACTTCCAGTGATACATCATCTCAACTAAGGAGAAGTTTGAGACAGTCGAAACCACCAGACCGATATGGAGTCTGGTTGAACAGTGTCCACCAGAACTGGGGGGAGATGTAGTATCCCTTGGACTTTGTACTTTGGCCCTTGAATTATAATATTCATAAGTTTTGTTTAGTATATATAATGGTACATTTGTTTGAGAAACAGTTATTATTGAGTTGAGAACTTTACATAGACGAATCTGAAAGTCCTGCCTTTTTAAATGTTATAGCAAAACAACGAAGTTCAGGTTGCATAACTACCTGTTTCACCTTCCTACACTTCTATATATAAGTTTAACTGAGTCTATTTGCTAGAAAGAAGACATTCAATACGTATAGCATCTGAAAATTAGTAGTTCACTATACCAACCATGAAAGCGGACAAACAACAAATCATATCTATAGAGATTATAAAACTCTTGTCAATAAAGCATGTAATTGGATATATACACGTGTTAACGAAATTTAATGATATTTTGTCTTGTTAGTGGGAGGAATTCTTTCATAAAAGTGAATATTTTACCTGCATATCAGCAAGTCTAACTTTACCCAATGTCTCAGCTAAAAATGCCATTAACACACACAAACGTTTGTACATTTACATGTGATTACCATTCAGAATCAATTTTGCACTGTGAAATTAACGTCTGATTGGGAAACTTTTCCAAGACTAGCACCAATCAGTATGTATATAGATGATATACCAATAACAGATAATTCTGAACTAGAACAAGCATACAGCTAATTTTAAGGAAGTATATTAGTGAGATTGTAATAAGGTGTAATGAAAATTTTACAAGAAAAGTGTATATTCATGCTACCAGAAGTATAGTATCTGGGTCATAAAATTACGAAAGAGGAATTGAGCAACAGAAGATAGGTTAAAGCTGTTGTACAGGTACTGCCTTGTCCAAATATTGTGTCAGGACTTAAAGCATTCCTAGATCTTGTTACTTTTATTGTAAAATCTATTTACATATTAAATCCACTATATTCACTTTTACACAAAGATAGGGAAATTGATCATAATTTATAATGCACCATCTTTTGAAGTTGGAGCATTTATTGTACATTGTACTGTAGATAGATTAAAGCAATCTATAGTGTACACATCAAAAACACAGGTAAAGATTTCCAGGATTTCCTGAAGAATAATGGAGTAATATCAAATTATTGCCCTATCATCCGACATCCAACAGATTTGCTAAAAAGAGGGGTGCAAACTTTTAATACACAGAACACGAAACAGTCTCCTCTAGAACTACTTTTTGGTAGAATACTGAACATTTGTTTGGCTTTTGTTACATCATATCTCCATGGTAAGTTAGAGTCTAAAATAGAGAAATGGAAAGAAAGCCATGATAGAGTCGACACAGAGAATTTATAGAATGGGATACTGTGTTTGTTCAAAATTATTGAGACTGTCTTATTGAAGGCACTATTTGCAAGGAAGTAGGTCTAGTTTCATACATTATTAAAATAGTAACAGAGTTGAATTTAGACGACACGATTATGGACATCCTCAGTCTCAGAATTGGGCAAATCTGATATCTTAGTGAACAGCTTTCCTGAAGTTACACCTGAGAGCATTACAGTAGAGTCAAATCCACCATATTCATTATCCAGTCCTGAACTTAGATGATCGACTAGAATTTGTGAACTCCTGAAAAGTATTTCTGATCTTAAGGTGGGAGGAACTAGTTGTAACATATTTTTCATTATTCTTTATATCATGTTTATTTACAATGTTCAAATAATTATACTTATGAAACTTATTATCATGTAGAATATTCCTTGTATGTGTGTTTATTCTAACTTGTCTATGTTTTTCTCCCATACTTTTAGTAAGTATATTTATATATTTAAATGTTATTAATTATATTAATGTCAATACAGCACAGATTATTAGGACAATAATTATATTGTGGGTCAATAAACAAGTAAAAAATCAAATGTTAATTAATACTACAACTACCTGTTTTACTATCCCCAAATTCATTTGAAAAAAACATTCAGATACTTGTATTATTCATTGAAGATGTAACTATAGAACCAATAAAAGAAGTTGAAAAACCTGCTAGAAAATATGAATTCTCAAATCAGTAATTTAATTGATGAAGTTTATTATAATTTCATTATTGGAGTTGGTAGGTAATTAACATTGTTGTATATAACATTGTTTTGTTACACATGCTTATCAGAATGAAATATGTAGTGCAGTACACTTTGTTAATATTATATACTTTGACCATGAAAAAGTAGTCACTAAACATTTAGGCCAGACATTAAAAAAAATTCATGTTGAAATCCTGAGTCACTGCTGGTTCTGTATAAAAGTTTACATGTAAGCTAATTACAGCATACCAAGTTATGTATTGTTTATTAATGAAAATTAATTTGGTAAACGAATTGGCATGCTCTTATCAGAATTTTAAGATGCTATAGTTAAAGTATTTTCTTTCACCTTCAAACTACATGTATTTGTGTTTATTATACTGCTGTTTGGACATTTATTACATTTAACCATCTCTAGAAATATTGCTGCAATACATTTTTGTGTAATTTTACTAAAATTTATTTTAGTTAAAAAACAAGTCTATTTTCTGTAAATGTTATAAAAGCTGTGACTACTGTATTGTATGATCTTTTGATTTTGTCTTACCAAGTGTATCAGTTGGAGTAGGCAAAACTATAGGAGAGGAAGAAGAATCAGGATAACAACCAATATCAGCTATATCATCACAACAATCGTTATTAGAGTGACAGTGTTTATCACAATGGCAATCTATATTGATACAACTTTGTATCTTCCGTATTGGCACACAACATCCAGAATATCTGAGATTAAGTGCCTTACATGAACCTAAAATGAACATAATATAAACAAATTATTTTAATTCATAGTTATATTGAATAACAAGTGTGGTTGGAAATATAGAACCACTTAAAAAATGCAAAAATTACTGGAAGGTGTATACTACATGTCAAATGTTATGGAATTTTTAATTCTGTGAACACATAAAGAAGTATAATTTATTATATATTATAAATTTATTAAAACTGTGACTAATTTATTATATGAACATGTGATTTTGCCTTACCAAGTGTTTTATTTATAAAATGACAACCAATATCAGCTATGTCACTACAACAATCATTAGTAGAGTGACAACCGTAATCACAAAAGCAATCTCCATTTCTACAATTTGGTGACGGGGGTGACAAACAACATCCAGAATATGTGAGATTAAGTGCCTTACATGAACCTACAATGAACATAATATAAACAAATTATTTTAATTCATAGTTACCTGGAGGAGGAGATGGTGTGGGTGTAATAATTGAACCACTTAAAGAAGATAAACTTGATGTAATATCTGTACTACTTGTCAAAGAGGAAGGAGTTGGAAGTTCTGTGTTTATATAAAAAGGTACAATTGATTATATATTGTAAATTTCACAAAAGCTGTGACTAGTGTATTGTATGAGGCGATGATTTTGTTTTACCAAGTGTATCAGTTGAGGAAGATGAAGCTATAGAATCACTTAAAGAAGATAGAAAACTTGATGTAAGATCTGAACTACTTGTCAAATAGGATGGAGTTGGAAGTTCTGTGTTTATATAAAGAAGTATAATTGTTCATATATTGTAAATTTCAAAAAAAAGTGACTAATACATTGTATGAGGTTCTGATTTTGTCTTACCAAGTGTATCAGTTGAGGAAGATGAAGCTATAGAATCACTTAAAGAAGATAAACTTGATGTAAGATCTGAACTACTTGTCAAAGAGGATGGAGTTGGAAGTTCTGAGTATATATAAAGAAGTATAATTGTTCATATATTGTAAATTTCAAAAAAGATGTGACTAATACATTGTATGAAGTTATGATTTTGTCTTACCAAATATATCAGTTGAGGAAGATGAAGCTATAGAATCACTTAAAGAAGATAAACTCGATGTAAGATCTGAAATACTTGTCAAATAGGACGGAGTTGGAAGTTCTGTGTTTATTAAAGAAGTATAATTGTTATATATTGTAAATTTCAAAAAAAAATTGTGACTAATACATTGTATGAGGCTCTGATTTTGTCTTACCAAGTGAATCAGTTGAGGAAGATGAGGCTATAGAATCACTTAAAGAAGATAAACTTGATGTAAGATCTGAACTACTTGTCAAAGAGGATGGAGTTGGAAGTTCTATGTTTATATAAAGAAGTATATTTGTTCATATATTGTAAATTTCAAAAAAAGATGTAACTAATACATTGTATGAGGTTATGATTTTGTCCTACCAATTATATCAGTTGAGGTAGTTGAAACTATAGAATCTCTTAAAGAAGATAGAAAACTTGATGTAAGATCTGTACTACTTGTCAAAGAGGATGGAGTTATAGATTCTGTGTCTATATTAAAATAGCAATAAAATTGATATAATGTAAAAGATAAATTGATCACAATCATCACATCAGTATCTAAATATACTACTACTTTGCACTTGAATTATTAGAAAGAAACCTTTCTAATTATATTAAAATTATGATAGAATTTAGCAATTAAATAATTTTGACAGTGATCATATGAGAAATTATTTTGAGATGAATTTTAATGCAAAAGCTAATAAGAAATTAGCAAATATATTTTATTCAATAACATTTCCCAAAATCACTAGATAAAGCATTATTTTCTGACACATTCTTTAAAGTATTAAAAATACTGTGGAGCAAAATCTGTTAATAATATATACTTTGACCATGGAAAAGCAGTCACTTACCACTTAGGCCTGACCCTATGCTAGATAGAGGTTTTATATAATAAAGTATAAATTGAAAATACAATATCTAAAATATTCCATTTTTAACCTACATGTACTTGTGTCTATTACTACTGTTATGACAATTGATACATTTAGCTATCACTGGAAATAGTTAATGAAATAACAGTTTATGTACTATTATTGTGTAATTGAAATATATGTCTGTCTTCTGTAAATTTTATATAATTGTAACTAATGTATTGTATGAGTTTCGCATTTTGTCTTACCAAGTGTAACAGATGATGATGGTGAAACTATGGAACCACTTAAAGAAGGTAAAATACTTGATGCAAGATCTGGTCTACTTATCGAAGGGTATAAAGATACTGAGTCTGTGTCTATATAAAAATACCAATAAAATTATATAATGTAAGATATAATTGATTACAAAAAGTAATTATCAAAAATTTTGTATTTAATAACAATTACAAACATCGTTATTTTAATAATGATTTATAATTCTTTTATTGGTGTTAGTAGCAATGTACATTATTAGATAAAGCATTATTTTGTAACACATTCTTAAAGTATTAAAATATTGTGGAGCAAAATTTGTTAATAATATATACTTTGACCATGGAAAAGCAGTCACTTACCATCTAGACCAGACCCTATGCCAGATACAGTTTCTATAAAAAGTGTAAAATTGAAAATACAATATCTAAAATACTTTCTTCCATTTTAAACCTATATGTACTTGTGTCTATTGTTACTGTTATGACAATTGATAATTTTAGCTATCACTGGAAATAGTTGATGAAATGACAGTTTATGTACTATTATTGTGTAATTAAAATATATGTCTGTCTTCTGTAAATTTTATATAATTGTAACTAATGTATTATATAAGGTTCTCATTTTGTCTTACCAAATATGTCAGTTGGTGTAGGTGAAACTATAGAATCACTTAAAGAAGATATGAAAATTTTAGGAAGATATGTAGTAGTTGTTAAAGGGTATGATGTTTGAAATGTTATGACTACATAAAAAAGTAATATATACAATAAAATTTTTTTCTTTATGTGGATGCACAATTTATTGAATGAGTTTCTGATTTTGTATTACCAGTTGTGTCATTTAGAGTAGGTGAAACAATTGAACTACTTGAAGTAGATAAAGAACTTGTTGTAAGATCTGTACTACTTGTCAAAAGTGATGAAGTTTGAGATTCTGTGGTCACATAAAAATTACAATTGATTATTTATTGTGAATTTATAAACAATTTGACTAATGTATTGTATGAGCTTCACATTTTGTCTTACCAAGTATAACAGATGATGATGGTGAGACTATAGAACCACTTAAAGAAGGTAAAATACTTGTTGCAAGATCTGGCCTACTTATCGAAGGGTATAAAGATACTGAGTCTGTGTCTATATAAAAATACAAATAAAATTATATAATGTAAGATATAATTGATTACAAAAAATAATTATCAAATATATATTTTTTAAACAACAATTACAAACATCATTTTAATAATGATTTATGATTTTTTTATTGGTGTTAGTAGCAATGTACATTATTAGATAAAGCATTATTTTGTAACACAATGCGGAGCAAAATCTGTTGATAATATGTACTTTGACCATAGAAAACCAGTCACTTACCACTTAGGCCAGACCCTATGCTAGATACAGGTTCTATATAAAAAAGTATAAAATTGAAATACAATATTTAAAGTATTTTCTTCCATTTTAACCTACATGTACTTGTGTTTATTATTACTGTTATGACAATTGATACATTTAGCTATCACTGGAAATAGTTAATGAAGTAACAGTTCTATTATTATTATTGTGTAATTGAAATATATGTCTGTCTTGTGTAAATTTTATATAATTATAACTAATGTATAATATGAGGTTCTCATTTTGTCTTACCAAATATGTCGGTTGGTGTAGGTGAAACTATAGAATCACTTAAAGAAGATATGAAAATTGAAGGAAGATGTGTAGTAGTCAAAGGGTATGAAGTTTGAAAAGTTATGACTACATAAAAAAGTAATAAATATAATAAAAAATGTACTTTTATATAATAAAACGTTCTACTTGATGTGGATGCACAATTTATTGAATGAGTTTATGATTTCGTCTTACCAACAATTGAACTACTTAAAGTGGATAAAGAACTTGTAAGATCTGTACTACTTGTCAAAAGTGATGAAGTTTGAGATTCTGTGGTCACATAAAAAATACAATTGATTATTTATTGTGAATTTATAAAAGATTTGACTAATGTATTGTATGAGCTTCACATTTTGTCTTACCAAGTATAACAGATGATGATGGTGAGACTATAGAACCACTTAAAGAAGGTAAAATACTTGTTGCAAGATCTGGCCTACTTATCGAAGGGTATAAAGATACTGAGTCTGTGTCTATATAAAAATACAAATAAAATTATATAATGTAAGATATAATTGATTACAAAAAATAATTATCAAATATATATTTTTTAAACAACAATTACAAACATCATTTTAATAATGATTTATGATTTTTTTATTGGTGTTAGTAGCAATGTACATTATTAGATAAAGCATTATTTTGTAACACAATGCGGAGCAAAATCTGTTGATAATATGTACTTTGACCATAGAAAACCAGTCACTTACCACTTAGGCCAGACCCTATGCTAGATACAGGTTCTATATAAAAAAGTATAAAATTGAAATACAATATTTAAAGTATTTTCTTCCATTTTAACCTACATGTACTTGTGTTTATTATTACTGTTATGACAATTGATACATTTAGCTATCACTGGAAATAGTTAATGAAGTAACAGTTCTATTATTATTATTGTGTAATTGAAATATATGTCTGTCTTGTGTAAATTTTATATAATTATAACTAATGTATAATATGAGGTTCTCATTTTGTCTTACCAAATATGTCGGTTGGTGTAGGTGAAACTATAGAATCACTTAAAGAAGATATGAAAATTGAAGGAAGATGTGTAGTAGTCAAAGGGTATGAAGTTTGAAATGTTATGACTACATAAAAAAGTAATATATATAATAAAAAATGTACTTTTATATAATAAAACGTTCTACTTTATGTGGATGCACAATTTATTGAATGAGTTTATGATTTCGTCTTACCAACAATTGAACTACTTAAAGTGGATAAAGAACTTGTAAGATCTGTACTACTTGTCAAAAGTGATGAAGTTTGAGATTCTGTGGTCACATAAAAAATACAATTGATTATTTATTGTGAATTTATAAAAGATTTGACTAATGTATTGTATGAGCTTCACATTTGTCTTACCAAGTATAACAGATGATGATGGTGAAACTATAGAACCACTTAAAGAAGGTAAAATACTTGATGCAAGATCTGGTCTACTTATCGAAGGGTATAAAGATACTGAGTCTGTGTCTATATAAAAATACCAATAAAATTATATAATGTAAGATATAATTGATTACAAAAAGTAATTATCAAAAATTTTGTATTTAATAACAATTACAAACATCGTTATTTTAATAATGATTTATAATTCTTTTATTGGTGTTAGTAGCAATGTACATTATTAGATAAAGCATTATTTTGTAACACATTCTTAAAGTATTAAAATATTGTGGAGCAAAATTTGTTAATAATATATACTTTGACCATGGAAAAGCAGTCACTTACCATCTAGACCAGACCCTATGCCAGATACAGTTTCTATAAAAAGTGTAAAATTGAAAATACAATATCTAAAATACTTTCTTCCATTTTAAACCTATATGTACTCGTGTCTATTGTTACTGTTATGACAATTGATAATTTTAGCTATCACTGGAAATAGTTGATGAAATGACAGTTTATGTACTATTATTGTGTAATTAAAATATATGTCTGTCTTCTGTAAATTTTATATAATTGTAACTAATGTATTATATAAGGTTCTCATTTTGTCTTACCAAATATGTCAGTTGGTGTAGGTGAAACTATAGAATCACTTAAAGAAGATATGAAAATTTTAGGAAGATATGTAGTAGTTGTTAAAGGGTATGATGTTTGAAATGTTATGACTACATAAAAAAGTAATATATATAATAAAATGTTCTACTTTATGTGGATGCACAATTTATTGAATGAGTTTCTGATTTTGTCTTACCAGTTGTGTCAAGTGGAGTAAGTGAAACAATTGAACTACTTGAAGTAGATAAAGAACTTGTTGTAAGATCTGTACTACTTGTCAAAAGTGATAAAGTTTGAGATTCTGTGGTCACATAAAGAAATACAATTGATTATATATTATAAATTTATAAAAGCTGTGACTAATTTATTGTATTATCAACTGATTTTGTCTTAGCAAGTGTAACAGATGGTGTATGTAAAACTATAGAACCACTTAAATTAAAGAAGGTAAAATCTTGCTGTAAGATCTGTACTACTTATAATAGTAAAATCTGTATTATTAGATTTTTAATTTGACCATAAAAAAGTAGTTACTTACCAGGAGAGGAAGAAGAAGCGGGATAACAACTAATATTAGCTATATCGTGACAACAGTTGTTCCAACGGTAACAGTCTTGATGACAATAGCATCCATTGTTGCTACAATTTCGTGACAGGGACCTATCACAACATCCAAAATAGTTGAGATTAAGTGCCAAACATGAACCTAAATTAACATAATATGAATAAATTAATTTAATTCATATTGCTTGTTTTACCTGGAGTAGCAACTGGTGTATCAGTTGGAGTAGGTGAAACTATAGAACCACTTAAAGAAGATAAAAAACTTGTTGGAAGATCTGTACTACTTATCAAAGTGGATGTAGTTACAGATTCTGTGTATATAAAATAGCAATAAAATTGATATGATGTAAAGATAAATTGATTGAAGTTATCATATCAGTAACTAAATATGTTAATACTTTAAACATGAACTGTTAGGAAGAAAAACCTTTATAATTATGTAGTGATTATGTAAGAATTAGCAATTAAAATAATTTTTGACTAGACTAAAACAATAATACATGTGATCTTAAGTATAATGATAAGAGAAATTTATTTTGAGATGCCATGCAGTGCAAAAACTAATAAGAGATTAGCAAATAATTTTATTTGTAACATTTCCCAACATTAGTAATCTTAATAATGATTTAAGTAATAAATCATGTTTAACAATATAAAATATGCTGTGTAGTAAAATATGTTATTAATATAATTATATTTTTAATTTGACCATGTAAAAGTAGTTACTTACCATTTACAATTTATTTATTTATTTATTTGTTATTTATCATCAGTTTCTATTTTGTCTTACCCATCATCAAATCAGTAAAGAAATATGTTATTATTTAACAAATGAACTATTAGGTAAAACCAAATGGTGTATGAACATGAAATTAAAAAATCTACCAAATTTTGTATTGCTTTTTAATAAAGTTAATTTATTAAGAAAACTGTGACTAATGTATTGCATCAGCTTCTGATTTTGTCTTACCAAGTGTAGCAGTTGGAGTAGGTGTAACCATAGGAGAGGAAGAAGAAGCAGGATAACAACTAATATTAGCTATATCTTGACAACAATTGTTCCAAACGTAACAGTCTTGATGACAATAGCATCCATTATTGCCACAATTTCGTGACAGAGACCTATCACAACATCCAGAATAGTTGCGATTAAGTGCTAAACATGAGCCTAAAATTAACATATAATGAATAAATTAATTTAATTCATATTACTTGTTTACCTGGAGTAGCAACTGGTGTATCAGTTGGAGTAGGTGTAACCATAGGAGAGGAAGAAGAAGCAGGATAACAACTAATATTAGCTATATCGTGACAACAATTGTTCCAAATGTAACAGTCTTGATGACAATAGCATCCATTATTGCCACAATTTCGTGACAGAGACCTATCACAACATCCAGAATAGTTGCGATTAAGTGCCAAACATGAGCCTAAAATTAACATATAATGAATAAATTAATTTAATTCATATTACTTGTTTACCTGGAGTAGCAACTGGTGTATCAGTTGGAGTAGGTGTAACCATAGGAGAGGAAGAAGAAGCAGGATAACAACTAATATTAGCTATATCGTGACAACAATTGTTCCAAATGTAACAATCTTGATGACAATAGCATCCATTATTGCCACAATTTCGTGACAGAGACCTATCACAACATCCAGAATAGTTGCGATTAAGTGCCAAACATGAGCCTAAAATTAACATATAATGAATAAATTAATTTAATTCATATTACTTGTTTACCTGGAGTAGCAACTGGTGTATCAGTTGGAGTAGGTGTAACCATAGGAGAGGAAGAAGAAGCAGGATAACAACTAATATTAGCTATATCGTGACAACAATTGTTCCAAATGTAACAATCTTGATGACAATAGCATCCATTATTGCCACAATTTCGTGACAGGGACCTATCACAACATCCAGAATAGTTGCGATTAAGTGCTAAACATGAGCCTAAAATTAACATATAATGAATAAATTAATTTAATTCATATTACTTGTTTACCTGGAGTAGCAACTGGTGTATCAGTTGGAGTAGGTGTAACCATAGGAGAGGAAGAAGAAGCAGGATAACAACTAATATTAGCTATATCGTGACAACAATTGTTCCAAATGTAACATTCTTGATGACAATAGCATTCATTATTGCTACAATTTCGTGACAGGGACCTATCACAACATCCAAAATAGTTGAGATTAAGTGCTAAACATGAACCTAAAATTAACATAATATGAATAAATTAATTTAATTCATATTGCTTGCTTACCTGGAGAAACAGTTGGTGTAGGTGTAACTATAGAACTACTGAAAAAAGATGTAGAACTTGTTGGAAAAATTGTACTACTTATCAAAGGAGATGGAGTTGGAGTTTTTGTGACTAAATAGATATGACAATAAATGGATATACACATGAAATAAAGAAGTATATCAAAATTTCTATTTTTTGTTAATTAAAGTTAATTTATTAAGAAATATTAATTATGACTATAATGCATTGCATGAGCTACTGATTTTGTCTTACTAAGTGTTTCAATTGTAGTAGTCGAAACTATAGGACCAGAGACAGAAGGATGACAACCAATATCAGCTATATCACTACAACAATCATTTTTATTATGACAATTTTGATCACAATAGCATCCATAATTGCTACAAGGTGGTGACTGGAACATTATACAACATCCAGAATAACTGAGATTAAGTGCCAAACATGAGCCTAAAATTAACATAAATAAGTTAATTTAATAGTGTTCACTTACCTAGAGTAACAGTAGGTGTACTACTTGTCACAGGATATGTAGTTATTGATTCTGTGTCTATATAACAATGGCATTAAAAATGAAATAATGTAAGAGATCAACTAATCATAATCATGACTCAGTAACTACCTATTCTATACATTACATATGTATACATGAACTGTTATAAAGAAATCTTTACTATTATATAATAATTTTGTGAGAATTTTGCAAAAACATATTGTTTATGATTTAAATTTTTTTTATGAATTCTGTGACTATTGTAATGAAAGAACTTCTGATTTTGTCTTACTAAATGTATTAGAAGAAACTTATATAATAATATAATGATTATGACGGAATTTCCAATAAAATTAATATTTGGCTAAACTAAAATATATCTACTATACAATTTGATTATAACAGCAAATGTAAGAGAAATTTTGTCATGACATGCAATCCAAAAGCAAATAAGAAATTTTATTTCATAAAAATTCCTAATAGCAATTTAGGTCAGACCCTATGGCAGATCCAGGTCCTGTATAAATTGGTGCATGAACATGAAATAAAGAAATCTACCAATTATTGTATTGCTTCTTAATTAAGTATAATTAATATTGCTTGCTTACCAGGAGAAGCAACTGGTGTTTCAGTTGGAGTAGGGGAAACTATAGGAGAGGAAGAATAAGCAGGACAACCAATAGCAGCTATATCGTGACAACAATCATTCCACTTGTGACAGTCTTTATCACAATAGCATCCTTTATTGCTACAAGGTGGTGACAGGGACATTACACAACATCCAAAATAACTGAGATTAAGTGCCAAACATGAGCCTAAAATTTATATAATATAAAAAATTTATTTCATAGCGCTCATTTACCTGGAGAAACAGTTGGTGTAGATGTAACGATATAATTACTGAAAAAAAATGAAGAACTTGTTGGAAAAATTGTACTACTTATCAAAGTAGATGGAGTTGGAGATTCTGTGACTAAAAAATGGCAATAAAATTGATTTAATATAGAACATAAATTCATCATAATAATCTCATCAGTAACTAAATATGCTACTAATTAACACATGAAATATGACCTCATAAGAGAAATTATTTTAAGATGATAAAAAATATTATGACATGATTATAAAAATTAATTTGTAAATGTGGACAAAAATGGATCCAACAGATCCTGGACTTTGTAAGTGAAATAATTATTGTTTATAAAATAATTACCATTGCTTCTTGGAATGTTAATTGGTTTTAACTTCATGCCTCCAACATAACTGTACCCTGAATATGTTCTCCAACCATAGATAGAGACAAACAATTTACCATTTGGGTTAGGATGTGCTATTGTAATTGTACCATTAAAAGATGTTGAATTGCCATATCCATAGACAGAACCATCTGAAGCATATATTGGAACCCATGGTGGATTGATAAGAACATTGTTGATCAATAAACTCTGGTCAAAGTAAGTATCATTAGGTACAACCACGCTGTAATAACTAATATCACTTGATAGCAATGCAGAGAACTGGATGGAGTGTTCATATTGTTCTATTGGTGGTACTGTGTTAAGGGTAGGGTCGCCAAAGTTGCCACCAGCATATTCTCTACTAACACCAATTTGAGCAACATAGATTGGTTGATCAGATATAATACTACAGTATACATCGTTGTTTGTGTAAAACCATTTGATGTTGTTTTCATCAAATTTAATATGTTCAACATTGTAATTTGTACCACAGGTTTTGACTGCATTTGTTTTATTGTTAGTAGCAATCACTTTGTAACTTTGCCCATTACTTCGACCCATGTGTGGTGATAATAGAAATGTCTTTCCCCATGTTATTGTTGGTGTCAGTTGTGTAACAATAGGATCAGCATCACCAGTCTCACCTGGAACTCGGGAAGCTTCATGTCCACTGATAATTGTGAGTGGATTGTTAGATATAATTTTAGTTCCTGTAAGATCAACATGAGGCTTACAAACAAAGAATGTCTGAAGAGAATGTAGAACAAAATCAAAAGAATGTCCAGCTGAAAGAATCATATCAGCAGAAGCACTGTTCTGAGGATCTGACGGAACAGTAATGTCATTGTTTGGAATGATAGTCACATTACTGTTATTAAGGCAACCAATAATCATGAACTGACTTGTCTGATCGCTCCAACCTAATGTAGACACAACATAGTATGTGTATTGAGTTGTTGGCTGTTTATGACATGGAAGAGCTAGATAAGACATGAGATCATACTGAGTACGGTAACTCCATGCAATAACTGATATTGGCTCTGAGTCTAGAGAGTAAACTTTAAGACCCTTTCTCCTCCAGGAATAGGTATTATCTAACACTTCATAACTTGCTGGTATATCAACTTTATGAGGATTGTGATAACAGGTTGTACCCACATATGAGAAGTTGTCATCAAGTGATGTGACTTTGAAATTAACAGGAGTCATTTTCATAGTATGAACATACAATGTACGCACATTAGATCCATGTACATATTCATAGAATCCAACAATAAGCTCATTGCTGTATGTACTGGTGTCAATCTGTAGCTCTATAATGAAAAAAAATTACATATGCATATACGAAGAAGATAATTAAGATCAATTTGGATTTGTTGAACTTATGAAATACATAATTGAGATTGTGATGAATGTATAAAAAGTTTTTAAAAGTAAAGCAAATGTATGGATTGCTATATCTCATTATATTAAAGAATATAATATATGATATATTAGGGATTGGTATATTATTATCACTTCACATGAAAATAAAATATATACCAGAAAATAAAATTCCAAAATTTATTAAATCCAGGGATTCTTGGTAATAAAATGTGTCAAACAGGCCCAAAGTAGAAATGCAGTATTGACATCCTTTCATTGTAGTTACAATATTAAGGTCATAATTCTAATCCAATGGAATAGTTATGAAAAAACGTTAAGGCAAATAGTACCACAAAAAGCATAAATTAAAAGCTTTCCAGTTAAAAAGTAAGTTAGACTCTATTTGAGAATATGCTCACAACATAGCAAAATATAACTTTCAACCATAAATATTGTGTTAAAGTACTTTTGTGTGGTTACTTTATAAAACATAATATATGCACATGTAGATCCACATGGTTTCTTTTACAGTACAGGATCCTGTCTAAAGGTATACAAATTACAATGGAAATAAATAACAAGAGTATCTAGGATATATTAGTCAGTAGGACACGATTCTATTATAAATAAGCAAAGAGCTGTGATTTTTAAATTGTTAATACATACTGCAATTGCTTGTGACATTGTGACCATAAGTGTTGAAGAAATGAGCTGAACATTGACCACAATTTGATGGTACACAGATAGCATCAGGTGCATTTGGACATTGTGCTGTGTCACATGGATTGTTTAGACATTGTACCACTTGAACATCATTCTTGCATTTTACTCCTGTTGTAAAAAAGAGTTAAATTAAATTAATGTAGAAATATATTTGATAAAATAATTTTTGTTTTCAGTCAAAGTTAAAACACTTACCACATTGTTGTAGACAGTTATATAAATTTTCAAAGTTGTTTTGGTTACCATCACAACCACTGTATGTAAATTGCTGACATCTACCCACAGCATAGTTATAATACCATCGAAGGGTATTGTTAGTACATGGACCACTAACTGGTAATAACAAACAAATATCTACAGAAAATGCAATAAAATTGAATGGAGAAGTTCAAAGAAACTATTAATTTGCATAATGTTAATGAATTGTGTACAAAATTTAGTGAATGCTATCCATCATAGCCTGAATTTTACCTTGACTTCCTGGAATGTTAATTGGATTTAACTTCATGCCTCCAATATAACTGTGCCCTGCATTAGTTCTCCAACCATAGATTGAGACAAACAATTTACCATTTGGGTTAGGATGTGCTATTGTATTGGTACCACTAAAAGATCTTGAATAGCCATATCCATAGATAGAACCATCAAAAGCATATATTGGAACCCATGGTGGATTAGTAACAACATTGTTGATCAATAAACTCTGGTTACAGTAAGCTTCATTTGGTACAACCACACTGTAATAACTAGTACCATTTGACAGCAATGCAGAGAACTGGATGGAGTGTACATATTGTTCTATTGGTGGTACTGTGTTAAGGGAAGGGTCACCAAAGTTACCACCAGCATACTGTGTACTAACACCAATTTGAGCAATATAGATTGGTTGATCAGATATAATACTACAGTATACATTGTTGGTTGTGTAAAACCAATTGGTGTTGTTTTCATCAAATTTAATATGTTCAACATTGTAATTTGTACCACAGGTTTTGATTGCATTTGTTTTATTGTTAGTAGCAATCACTTTGTAACTTTGTCCGTTACTTCTACCCATATGTGGTGATAACAGAAATATTTTTCCCCATGTTATTGTTGGTGTCAGTTGTGTAACAATAGTTTCAGCATCAAAAGTCCCAGCTGGAACTTGGGCAGCTTCATGTCCACTGATAATTGTGAGTGGACTGTCAGATATAATTTTAGTTCCAGTAAGATCAACACAAGGTTTAAAAACTAAGAATGTCTGAAGAGAATGAAGAAAAAATTTGAAGGGTTGTCCAGCTGAAATGAATACATTACTAGCAGCACTGTCCTGAGGATCTGATGGAACAGTAATGTCATTGTTTGGAATGATAGTCACGCTACTGTTATCATGGCAACCAATAATCATGAACTGACTTGTCTGATCACTCCAACCAAATGTAGACACAACATAGTATGTGTATTGAGTTGTTGGCTGTTTATGACATGGAAGAGCTAGATAAGACATGAAATCGTCCTCATTACGGAAACTATATGCAATAACTGATATTGGCTCAGAGAATAAAGAGTAAACTTTAAGACCCTTTCTCCTCCAGGAATATGTATGATCTAATACTTCATAACTTGCTGGTATAGTGACTATATGAGGATTGTCATAACTAGTTGTACCCATATATGTGAAGTTGTCATTAAGTGATGTGACTTTGAAAGTAACAGGAGTCATTTCCATAGTATGAACATACAGTGTACGTAATTTAGATCCATGTACGTGTTCATAAAATCCCACAAAGAACTCACTACTGTATGTGCTTAGGTCAATCTGTGGTTCTATAATGAAAAACAAATTATTACATATACATATAGGAAAAAGATAATTATCAAAATCAATTCTAATTTAGAAATACTTAATTGAGATTTTAATGAATGTATAACAAAATTTTAAATGCAAAGGAGATGTATGGATTGCTATATCTCATTCTATAAGAATATAATATATGATATATTAGGGATTGCTATAGTAACATCACGTCATGTATAAATAAAATATACCAGTAAATAAAATTTTCAAAAATTTATTAAATGAAGGGATTCTGGGTAATAAAACATCTCAAAGAAGTAGGAATGTAAAATTGACATTAAAGTAACAATATCACAGTCATTATTAATATTTTATACAATATTTACAGAAGCATGTACACCACACAGTCCAACAAGAGGTATAAAGCAAATCATATTCAGCTAAATAGATAGCTAGATTTTCTTAAAGAATGTGCTCATAACATTGCAAAAATAGCTCTCAAACACAAATGTTGTGTACAGTACTTGTAAGTCGCTATTATCTAAAACATGTATGTACACATGTAGTTAGACATGGTTTGTATACAGTGTCTTTTGTAGTACAGGATCCCATTTAACAGTGTAGAAAGTTAAAATGTAAATAAATAATAAGGATTACTAGGATATATTGGTGGCTAGTCAGTAAGAAATTCTTCTATCTAAATAATTAAAGAGTTGTCATTTTAAAATTGTTAATACATACTGCAATTGCTTGTGACGTTGTAACCAGAAGTGTTAAAGAAATGAGCTGACGGTTGACCACAACTTGATGGTACACATATAGCATCAGGTATGTTAGGACATTGTGCTGTGTCACATGGATTGTCTAGACATTGTACTACTTGAATGTCATACTTGCACTTTACTCCTGTTGTAACAAAAATGTTTAATTAAAATAATGTTAAAATATTTTTAATGGAATAATTTCTGTTTTCAATCAATTCTAACAAAGCTAAAACACTTACCACATTGTTGTAGACAGTTATATAAAGTTTCAAAGTTGTTGTGGTTACCATCACAACCACCATATGCAAATTGCTGACATCTACCCACAGCATAGTTATAATACCATCGAAGGGTATTGTTAGTACATGGACCTCTAACCGGTAACAATAAACAAATGTCTACAAAAAATGTAATGAAACAAAAATGATTAGATCTAAACTGTTACTTTGCACAATGTTAATAAATGTTTACAAAATTTTGTGAATATTATCTGTCATAGCCAGAATTTTGTAAAGTAAGATATTTATTGCTTGTAATATAATTACCATTGCTTCCTGAAATGTTAATTGGATTTAACTTCATGCCTCCAACATAACTGTGCCCTGAATAGTTTCTCCAACCATAGATAGAGACAAACAATTTACCATTTGGGTTAGGATGTGTTACTGTATTAGTACCACTAAAAGATGTTGAATAGCCATATCCATAGATAGAACCATCTGAAGCATATATTAGAGCCCATGGTGGATTGGTAATGACATTGTTGATCAATAAACTCTGGTTAAAGTAAGCATCATTTGGTACAACGACACTGTAATAACTAGTACCACTTGATAGTAATGCAGAAAACTGGATGGAGTGTTCATATTGTTCTATTGGTGGTACTGTGTTAAGGGAAGGGTCACCAAAGTTACCACCAGCATACCATGTACTAACACCAATTTGAGCAACATAGATTGGTTGATCAGAGATAATACTACAGTATACATTGTTGGCTGTGTAAAACAAATTAGTGTTGTTTTCATCAAATTTGATACATTCAACATTGTTATTATTCTCACAGGTTTTGACTGCATTTGTTTTATTGTTAGTAGCAATCACTTTGTAACTTTGTCCATTGCTTCGACCCATGTGTGGTGGTAATAGAAATGTCCTTCCCCATGTTATTGTTGGTGTCAGTTGTGTAACAATAGTTTCAGCATCAAAAGTTCCAGCTGGAACTCGGGCAGCTTCGTGTCCACTGATAATCGTGAGAGGACTGTCAGATATAATTTTGGTTCCAGTAAGATCAACAGAAGGCTTAAATACTAAGAATGTCTGAAGTGAATGAAGAACAAAATTGAAGGATTGTCCAGCTGATACATTTCTTTTACCAGCTGCATTGTATTGAGGATCTGATGGAACAGTAATATCATTGTTTGGGATTATAGTCACATTACTATTGTCAAGGCAACCAATAATCATGAACTGACTTGTCTGATTACTCCAACCCAATGTAGACACAACATAGTATGTGTATTCAGTTGTTGGCTGTTTATGACATGGAAGAGCTAGATAAGACATGAAATCATCGTCACTACGGTAGCTCCATGCAGAAACTGATATTGGTTTTGTGTCTAGAGAGTTAACTTTAAGACCTTTTCTTCTCCAGGAATAGGTATGATCTAACACTTCATAACTTGCTGGTATAGTAACTTTATTAGGGTTCTGATAACTAGTATTTCCCATATATGTGAAGTTGCCATCAAGTGATGTGACTTTGAAAGTAACAGGAGCTATGTTCATAGTATGAACATACAATGTAAGTAATTTAGATCCATGTACGTGTTCATAGAATCCCACAAAGAATTCACTACTGTAAGTGTTGATGTCAATCTGTGGCTCTATAACAAAAGACATAAAATTAATAACAAATTAACATTTTACTGTAATGTAACTATTTTAAATCTATTCTGATGAGCTGAAAGTAAGATTAAAAAACTTAATCCATATATGTAGTGAATGGATAAAAAGTTCTTAGAAGGAAAATGTAAAAGAAAACAGATGATAGTAAGGATGGTTACAGTGTCATTGTTTCATATAAATGCACAATATATACAATATATTTTAATAAATAAAATTTTAAAAATTCATTAAATGTATGGAAACTGGTGATAAAAGCATCTTTAACAAGGCCAAAGTAGGAATGGCAGCATGAACATCTTTATATAGTACCAACAATATCAATTTCATAATGCTTATTCTTTGCAATAGTTATAGTAGAATTTTGAAGTGAAAATATCCATAAACATCTAAAGTAAAAGGCTGTCTAGCTACCTAGAAAGCTAGGTATTACATAGAGAATGTGCTCACAATATAAATACTGTGTTTAGGTATTTATTTGTGGCTTGTATGCAGAGATATCTATACTGCTATTCCTTTTGTGAGTTTGTTTGAAATGCTGTTACTACCATCTCTAAATTGATCAAAATATTACAAAAATTCTTAACTTGATTGTGTGTTTGATCTTATTAATTAGCTAAACTTGTTTTTTGATTGATAGAAGACAAGACATATCTGTCCTCCTTAAAAAACAGCAACAATTATGGATACTAGAGGAGGAGTTCGCGTCGATTCATTTAGAAAAAGCCTTTTAGTAGAATATAATCTCTTCATTTCTGCAACTTTGGCCATAGTCCAATAGTTTTGTTAAATCTTTGAAAATTAAAGAATACAACCACTTGCTATTCAAGAATGTAAATAAGTATCAAGAGATCAGAAAAGGAGGAATCTTGATAATATTGACCTTTTTTAATTCCAATAGTGAGATTGTGAGGCAGTGCCTGATCAAGTAAAAGATAAAATTGATGATTATTTTAAACAACAACAGTCTTGTTGAGATTCCTCTTCATTAGATTAGTGGATGGCAAATCAATCTAATTTTCTACATTAGCATGTAAAAATTACTTAACTATAATATAATGCAATATCTACCGCAGCTAAACGTGTTTTTTAGTAATTGGACTTAAACTAACAAGATTTAGTCTCTCGTTGCCGCCCCTTAACTTAGTGAGGAAGGTCTAGGGACAAACGCACACACACACACACCCACACACACACACACATAGGACTCGTACAGCAGGAATGCGGATGTAGGTGGAGCAACGTTACCTAGGTATGTGTTAGGAGAATGAAAAATGCAATATGAGAAATGGCTGTTGTGATATGTTGTGAACGTGGTGACGATCTTTTGAATATAAGCACAGGGAGTCAAGTAGCGCCGCCTGTATTACATACTGCTCCAAGAGCAGAGTTTGAAGCAGCTTTACTAGCCATCATCGAGGAATAAGCGTTGAGTGAAAGGAGGAGCTCGTAAGTGTACAGGATATTTCTGTAGCCTGCAAGATTTTTGTTGCTGGCTGTACGAGTCCAATATGCACTTGTCCTTAAGACTCTAAGACCCTTTCTCTTCACACGAAGTGGCGACAACGCCAGATTAATCACGATTATGAGCTAGGCTTATAATAATTGAAAATATGAATACATTAGTCGTTTTGAATAAGAAGAATACGTATAATCTTCAGTCCTTATACTTTTGTACTTAAATTTGAAGCTTTGTAACATTTGGTGACAGAATCTAATTATCACTTCAGTAATTGGATTTGTTATAAAAACTACTAGTCCAATTAGTCCACCAGGGTAATTCCCCTGGTAAGCGAAGTCCAAGAGCGTGTATTGTGATGAGTTTGGCATTTGATTCTTCTATGTCTTTATTTAAGGACCGCCACCAGATAAGTTAATGCCTACCTACTGACTTTATCTCTTCATCTCGCAACTGTTATGGTGTGGTCAATCGATCTTGTCCTTGCTTCTGAGCTCTTTTATGACACATTTTTTCTAATTTGTCTCAGTTATGGCACACTGTATCCTGAAAATGACTGCTTCGAGTTACACGATTACCACTACATCAATAACACGACACTGGCATTTCTCCTTTCAATTATATGGACTTGCTCTGGTGTGTGCTGGAGCCACTTTATCTGCAAGCTACAATTACTGAATAGATCTACTAGCTGATTCCATTGATTAAACCTTGTCATATGTCTTTGAGATCGTATTCATTATACTCTGGTGTTATTCACCCCACAGAAGAACGACCACACAACATGTCATCTAGTGAGATTCTTGAAATTACAAAAACTTGCAATTTGCCTTATATTAGCGATTTAAAGTAAATGGTTGAGTCATCTTGTTTAATGAGAGTAAAACTTGTATCGTCATATGATGATGGATGGTTTGGGAGAGTAGTTATCCTTGATCAGAGCAACTAGTACATCATTTGTCTCTTGGCTCTGCCGGTGCCACTATGTTAGACACTACAGGATATGTCACACAGTGGAGTTTTCGTAAACTATTACAATCACTAACCACTCCTTTTTATGTATAAACAGCACACCATATTATATAGAGGACTAAATAAAGTAGGGATGGGCAATATTTTGATGTCAACATTTGCTGAATTATATTATGTACAAAGGCCTTTAGTTTGTTGTTATTACTTATCACTATGAGCCTACTCATTTAATTAAGGTTTAGGATTTTTTTAAAAAGGTTTAAGAAAAACATTTCTTGCTTTTAATAATAACATTATTAATTTACAACTCATGTTGTCAGGATCTCAACTATGTTAGTATTGTTAGTAGTGATCTTTTACAACAATTATGTATAATACAGCCACACCTATATTTTAACAACAGCGCCTATTTGTGTTACTTCTGTGCTTACCAAAATACTTTATTAGTGGGTGAGTTAGTTCTATAAGCCACGTTTGTCCTTTTGTTACTGGATAGCAATACTTTTTAAAGATATATAATTATTATTATCGAAAATTGGGCGTGTCTATGCTTAATTAACATTAATATTGCTACCTATCAAAATTTAGTGAAGTCACATCGTTTCCAAAATCTACCGTATGGCCCATCACTAAATAAAATATACTTGCTTCTAAGACAACAATTCCTCTCCAATATATATTAACCACAATTTAATTGTGTGATAATTGGCACGCACCTACACACAATGCCACACATACATATACTGTATATACCTTTGAGAAGATCTTTCAAAGTTAGTAGGAGTCGATGTGTACCATTTTGTGGAGCATTTGATATCCAATTATCCACATTGGACAAGAAATGAGCTACTTGACTTTTGCATGTAATAGCAGTTTGATGAACCTATAGCAATATTTTATCTTCAATGATGTATATACATATAGATATTATTGGTTTCAAACCTGTTGAATTGCCTGTTCATTTTGGAAGTCACTTAAGTCAAAAAATTCAGTGGCGAGGCAGTTCAAGTTAGTGTCATTCAAAAGGATATCATTACAAAATCCATTGTCAATAAAGCAGGATTGACTACTATTGGCAACAATTGCTTGTAATTGACTGCATGATCCTCTTAAGCTGTAAATATTGCTGTTCAAAATAGCTTTCATAAAGCAACTTTTCACATACTTAACCCAAATTTGTCCCTATATGAAGTTACTAAAAATTAAAGAGAAAACACTAAAACACTTACAGCAGGTGTGAAACAATTATATTTGAAATCGCAGCAGTATCTGTCACCACATTCAAGACCATAATCATTAGTACCACACTGAAGTTGTTGCTCTACACACTGAGTATAGAAGTCACAGTTACCATCATTAGCTAGAGCTGTGCAGTCCTGAGCTTTGACAGTAGCTGTCAGATAGAGCACCACTGCAAACACGAGTAGCGTCATGCTGTAATGCAATGTTGTTTGTCTGTTGAATAGCTTTAAATAGTTAATCTCGTTCCTAGACGACCGCCCACTCGCTTAATGCGAGAAAATTTGACTTTAGCAGAATGCCTAAATTTTTTGAGGTCATTAGACGCGCGAACAGTAGGCAAGTCTAAAATTGAATAGTATAATTCCCTCGTAGACATTGAATCTGTATTTAAATATGAGACAATAACTACTTATTGCATTTTCTGGAGTTAAAATCTTTAACTGGGATCGGCCATCTTGTCCATAATAATGTCATTATATCATAATGAGACCATGACTAGACTGCGTTTGAATGGCAAAGAATAGTACATAATAGTGAATTAATAGATTTTTAGATGTTATCAAGGAAAAATTTAACTAAAATATGATTTGCATTCTTACTAGCGTTAATTATATTTGCATATCATGGATTATTCAAATAGTATATAAATATGACTCAAACTACATATGTTACTAACTATATGATGTATTAAGCCTGGATACATAATATATATATATATATATATTGTAGTTTTGGTACTACTATAACTAAAGTATTTTAGTAAATGGTTTAAAATTACAAGTATACTATAACTAAAGCTATAACACTAAAATCATAAGAATACTAATAAGTTCTTTAAAGAATGACCCAATTTTAGTTTAATATTCCAAAATAATGAATTCTTATAAATTGTAGTACAGTAACATTTTCTTCAGGTTTGTGAGGTATTGTAGCAAAACCTCTGTAATACTACGTCACATAATTTTACAACATTAACATAGTATGAGTGATCAAGTGTTTGATGTAGTATGTTGTCATGTCTATATAACTGATGTGTTCTGTCATACTATATGATACTAATACTATTACTAATAAAGAAATCAAGCTAATACTAAAGCAATATCTTTTTAGTAAAAACACCAATACTGATTTTCAAGGTCATTTGGATGCCACTACCAAAATATTAACTATAACAAAACATTTATACAGTATACTATAGCACTTATTGCAAACTTTAAAACAATAAGACTGTACTCTACCTTGTCTGTGAATCCATTAGTACTGAAATGACTATTGACTTAACCAATTACAAAAGTCAGCTGATCATCACATCATCAGGTAGATACTATCATTGTCATAACTGACATGTGTTAATACAAGATAAGAACACAGCAACACTACGAATTTTATGATAGGAGTAGATTGAAATATATGATGTTCATATGTAATAACGTAGTGTGTACTTTAATATATACAATATAGAAATATACTAAACTCAATTTCAGGGTAAGATAATACAATTATACACTGCTATATATATACAATGGAGTGTACACCTGTCACAACTTTGCTTTTCTTCTTATCGTGATTTTACATGTAACACTATGACAAGAATCTAATGGGAGTGGCACAAATAGTAGCTTTATTAGTAAAAACAACCAATCAGTGATAAATTTCCTTGTTGACAACTCAGGTTTATATTGACCTCTGACCATACACATATATATTGATGAGCTATTGTATTAATTGCATTGTAACAATACATAAATACTGAAGCTGACTGCACCAAAGAAAAGTTTCAAAGAGAAATCTTTGGAGAAACATTTCTTTGGTGAAGACAGCATCAGTGTTTATATGTTAATGACACTATACATCATAAATATGTAGGTCATTATAATTGCATGTGTGTGACATCCAAACATGAACTGTTGAATTACATATATATTATTAAACTTGAGACTACTTTTTCAGCATTCCATAATATATTTGCCTATTCATATCACTATGGAGATACTCCATTACATCAATTGTTATGGGAAGGCAAAACCACAGTTTGTGAAGTGTTGACATATTCTGGTACAAATCATATCATTATTATTGAGCATTTTTATAATCGTCATCCACATCACATCATCATGACATCGTACTTATCACGTATATATATATATAGTATTGATATAACATATATATATATAGTATTGATATAACACACACACACACACACACACACACACACACATATATATATACATATACATATATATATATATATTACTTATGTATATAGAGGCTATACACCAAAATCGAGGTAGTTACGTCATTTATACAACGATGGTCACAGGCCAGAGGTATATAAACATATATCAAGAGATGGAAATGTATAACTGTCTTGCAATATGTAGACCAATCAGATATTTGCTTCATTTCAATTGCTGTATAAGATACGCTGTATCAACGGCTTTGGATTCGCGTGCGTCAAGACCTGCTTATTAATTTTAGCTAACAAAGGAACGACTACAACTTTACTTGTATTAGAATTAAAGGACTTTGTTATTTTTGCTTTTGTACGACAAGGCTGTTTTGCAGGGTTGTTACACCTTCGTTAGCCCCACCTCTTACTTTATGTTCAACCGAGTGTCGTACAAATTGGCTAGAGATTATAATTTGACTTGGTACCAATAGTTGCTATTTCTAAACAGAGGATTATATTAAAAACCGACGATAGTGTTTAAGATCAATGAATTTTTTCTAAGAATTAGACTTATCAACGAAAAAATTTAACCACTATGAGGCCAGCCCCCTTTGAAGGAGTTCCCAATACTACCACTGAATTCACTGCCACCCCACTCAGTATTAATCAAGGTCATCTTTAAATCTCAGTTTTTTTGTTTCCCATTTCATGTTTCATGAGCATTGGCCTATTTATTACTAACTTAATTTTTATCATGTTTGTAATAATAAATATACTGATAATAGAAAGAAAAATATCAATTTCAGTCAAATAGATTGCTACAACCTGGTTAGTAATTGGCTCAGAAAAGAGTTGTAAAAACGTATGCACCTCTCCAGGACAGTTTGTAAATTATTTATTGACCTGAAATGGAGCAATTTGATTGGTTAATTAAGGGATATTATGGTACAAGTAACATATGTATTTATATGTCAAACATATGTAAATAGTGTATACAACATTTCATTTCTGTGTTTCAAGCATATCAGTCTACTCTAAACACTTTATGTATCACTATATATGGTCCATGTCACCAAACTATGACCTCATTACTCATCTTACGTAGTAAGATCAGTATTTTATCATCTGGGTTCAGCTGTTGCTCATGAGCTGTTCTTTCATTGTGACATCTCTAACTGATTCTCCATTACCAGGTCTGTCAACATCTTCATCTCATCAATAATTCACAGCATGTGAGACATCATGCTCTCATTGTTTCTCCCACTCTACCCTCAACACATCCAATGGTCCTCTTACATCCCTTCCATAAACTAATTCAAATGGAGAGAATCTTGTTGGTATGTTCATGCATTCTTCTTCTTCATAACAACCTTGTCATGCCTTTGTAATTTGTCTTCATTTCGTCTTCATTTCTCTTGTTTTTCATCTTTGTGCTTCTTCATAATAATCTTCATCTATTTTGGGACTTTTAATGTAGTAGCTTCATTAAGTTTTCTTTATTCTTTTATTAAGTGATTTAAATATAATTGGTGAATATCCTCACATGTTTGTACCACCTGTGCTATTTTGTAGGGGTGATGCAAAGGGATGATGTAGCTACCAACCATACTAGTATTGTTTTAGTTAATCAAAACTATAACTAAACCCATTACTGTAGAATAGACTAGAATAGAAGATGAAATCCTATATTAATTAAAACATTTATAAAAGTGAAGAACTAATACAATAACTATGACAAAACCTTAGAGCAATTTGTTGTAATAGCCATAACTAGCACTAAAAGTGGTACTAAAACTTAATAGCTTTTGGTATTTAAATGAGAAGAATTATTGCTTTTTAAGTAATTTTCAATCAACTTAAAACACTAATTATAAGTAATTTCATAGTAGAAACTGCTGCTGAATCTAAAACTAAAGCACATTTGTTTGTATGTAGAAATATAATGAATGTATTAAGGATTATAGGATCAAATGCTTTATTTACATTTTTATTTAGTTATAAAGAGTTTATGACATCTGATTCATTTATCTTTTTTTTCAGATTTTACACCCTTACTTAAATGTGTTATTATTCAATTACGGTTTAATTAATTAATAATATAGTCATGTGATGATACTTTCGTAATTATCATGAAGAGAAAATTCGGACGTTTACGGATAGAAACAAACTTTTTTCAAGTTCAGGAGGATATGTTGCCATGTTGCCCAGAGGTAAGTCAGCTTATAATAGCGCTTATAGATATAGGTTAATTCGTGTATTTACTCACTGATTACATGAAACATTTATTTATTTATTCAATATTCATTTTTTTCACAGAAAATGACGTGACCATTACTAGAAACATTAAAGATGTGAGATAAATGATATAGTTATAGAAGTACAAAATTTTTAATCCATATAATGTACTTTTATCTGACGTGGGTTTGAAGCAATTCTTGCAGAAACAGTCCAGCAAACCTAGTACTTGCTGGACCAGTGTTGAAGCAGATACATTTATTAATTTAATTCTCAAAATCATTGCTTTTTCTTTTACTTAGCTCTCAGCTATAATTATAGCAATTAGAACAGCTGTTATTATTAGTAATCTCTAAATAAAGCCCACCATTACACCTTATTAGTTAGTCATTAAATGACATCCCAACAAATTTTGCTTGACCAATAAAATTACTTCCTCCACCCTGTGTGAAACTGTTTTTTTTCTGCAATGCAAAGCATACTAGACGATCTTAAGGTGTTTTGCACCTCTGCATTGTTGTTTAACTTTACCACAAGCACTTTGAATAGCTTGAATGATTAAGGTTCCGGTGACTCTCTGAGTTTTACAACTCAAAATACCAACTTTCCAGTCTTAAGTCATGGTTTATTATTACATATATTTGTAATTCTTACTATCTTCTAAATCTATTTCATTTTTATCATGTAGGTTGTCTTTATCCATCAATGATGACCAGTTATTAACATCAGGGATCAGATAATGGATTGATTGACAGATGGACAGGTTTGATATAGAGTAGATGGACATAAAATTGATAAATCATTATACATTTCATTATGATGTGTTCACCTGCTGTGTTAATATACTCACCTCTATCTGTGTGCACCTTAACAACTAATTGTACTTGTTTAGGATGCTTTGTTTCATCTGTATTATATGTTTATCTTATGTTTTTTGGGCTTTCTGGTGTTTTTTATTTTAGTAGGTCTGTTGTATCAATACTCAGTAAAACCATATAATAAGAATGATTAAAATCTGATTACAAATATGGTTATTGATTAGTGTAGTGTTCTATGGATTAATGCTAGGCTTCTTAGTATTCCACTTAATGTCTTTATCTAATGGTCAAAGTAGGAGATTGAGTTAATAAAATGATGAACTTGAATGAATGTAGGCAAATTGAAGAATACAGTCATGCCCATTTCTCAATAAAATGTAATGATGATTGGTTACTATGTGTGTCAAAATTAATGAATGGTATGCAGACTAATTTCATTCATCATTCTCAAAAGTCACATACAACAATGCTATAAAAACGCTTACATATATCGTTTACACATATGTTTATGTATGCATAGCCACTTGTCCAAAGTAATCTTAAGACATCTGGCATGCACAATGTGTGAGAAGGAAGAAAGTGTATCATATTGACACTTGTACTAGATGCTCCATCTGGTATAAAGCACAAAACTAGTTCTTGAAAATTGTATATATCACATAAAGTATTCTCTGAAAAAACTACAATATTATTCTAGACACATAAAGCATTCTATTTTATGTCAAGTTTATTAAATTGCTCATTTTTACATGCAATTTTAGTTTTTCTTCTAATTCTTGTTTCATAGACTCTTCTTCCTTCTTTGTTTCTAAACTGTTCCCCATTGTGAAAACAAACTTGTAGGTGAGACAAACCTTTATATAACCTTTTATATTCATTGTACTATTCAATCTACATCAGCTAGTTTATAAGAGAAGATTCCACTGAAAGATAATTATGATCAAGGAGAGAACAAGGCAAAAAAAAGCCTTTGGGACAGTTGCCAAAGACAAGAAGATGGAGATAATTCATGAAAATGTTTATTTACATCATATTTAATTTGTACTTTGTTGAGAATTGTTGTATATTTTGGTATTAACTTTACACTTTTTATATGATGAGTCAATAATGTACAATGAGGGAAAACATATCTGTTAATACATAATACACAGAAATAACAATCAATTTATTATGCTTATTGTTAACGTCTCACAATTACAAGTGAGTTTCATCTTCCAACGATTTTCTTCCAAACTTCTCGTATGACATTGCATTTCTAATGTTCTTGTGTTTGTTCTTATCATCAGGTTGTTCAGCATAAACTTGGATAGTTAGTCATTGATGATGTAAATATTATTAGATCACACATCGTACTCCTTCTCTCAGGAATCTCTAATACAACAGGTAAGGAACAAGTTGTAATCCTATCAAAACAAGACGGTAAAGGTTGAGTTGTTTATGTTGTTACAATTTGTAAATGTAATTATATAGACAGGGTAAAATATTGGAGAGCAGACATTTCATGAGTTAAATGAAAGAATGAATGAAACAATAATCATTAGTGTATCTATTAAATTTCTAAAGTTCACTAAATTTGCAATATGTGCCAATATTTCTTGCTCTTTGATAAATAATTTAATTGGGAAAGTAAGCTTGGTTTAACAACATCACCACTCTAGAAAAATAATTGGATACCTTTTCTTTGGATTGGGTATGTCATAAACACAAGCAGTTTAATAATAGACACAATCTATGCATAATCATTGGTATATTATAAAATAACTACAGGTATAATATATTATGAACATTCTTCTTCTGCAACAAATCATATTATTCGTTGTACCTATACGTCATTGTCATAACTAAATGGATACTTACAATATCGCTTTTGAATCTTTAGGAATATGAGGTCAAACATCATTGTTAGCAACTGATACTCCAATGTCCTCATTTTTCAAATTTCTAGGGACAACATTATTAAATGCACTCTGTAGAATATAACTAATATAATTCTCAATGGATTCGGTAGAATATTAAGGTAAGAAAGTGCAATGATTTCCAAAAATGCTATTAAATGAACAATGTATGATTTGATCTAGATGTCAAAATAGTAATACAACAGAATTTCCAAATAGAATATCCTATATAGAGAGGTGTCTTTACATCAATGCCACCATACACAAACAAGGCACCTGTTGCATATAACAAATAGTCCATACCATTTTACTTAATGGACATATATATTCATATATTCCTATGAAC